>CM061358.1:8073644-8673644 GCA_030867105.1 Liasis olivaceus | reverse complement strand
CTCCATATTTTGATGTCCACAATGATTAGACACCAATGCAGAATTATATTTCTCCCCTCATTTACTGAAGACCCTTTTCAGTAAGGCAGAGATCAAGGCAAGCGCCCAAACCATGCCTCATTTTTTCACTTCCACCTCCTCCACAAAAAGGTCCTGCAGCAGAAGGTAGAAGGCAGGCTTTGGCACGGGAGCGTGCCAAGAAGGGAAAAAAAGCTTGAAGAGAAATGGTCTTAGTCTGTCTGAGCAGCTGGGGATCTGGTTTGAACAAGGCTGCTTGGATTTTCAAATCATGCAAACACGCACAAGAATAATGGAGATGGTGAGTAGGACCCCACACTCGTGATACAGTGGGAGGAATCAGGCTATGAATCTCAGAGGATCTTTTCTCCTCCTTCCATCACCAATCCCCCCATCTCTGCCAAGTCACACCACTGCACACCAGTTGAAGCCCAACCTTCTCTGATTGCAGCATTAAGCCCAAGTCATAACATAGAAGATGCCTTTGTATTGAACATAGAGACGTTATTTTGCATTCTTCCCTATGGATTTCACTCCTTCGAATCCCCCCAGAGGGAGAAACTGCAGATATATTCACATTATACAACAAGCTGAAAGGCAATTACTCTGGCTACATACTGGTCAATCCTCTCTTAGAAAAATGGCTTAACTGTAATCACTGAAGACAGCTGAAGAGTTTTAAGCAACCCAGCCTAGAACATTCCATTTAAAAGCAGGCTCAAAATCTTGGGTTTGTTTCTCTGCATAACCTCACAAGAAGTTGTAAGCAGTAACCATTTGGGTCTGAATGCAAAGCCCTCAAATTCTGCTGGCACATTGCTGAATTCTTTAAAGGAATTCGGCATCCTGTCTTTACCAAAAAAAAGAGAAAATGACATTCTCTACTACTTAGACACTCCAGGGCACCATCCTCTGAATCTGCTTTTAAAACACAGTGATCAAAACCTAGAGCTGAATGGAGCAAAAAATAGCATTTATGGACCGTGTGCAAAACTGCTCCCCCCTTTTGAAATCAGAGCAACCGCATACAGGGAAACCAAATTTTGGGGGGGGGGGGGGATGAAGAGGTGGGAGAATATTGCAATTCAACAAAGAATTCAAAGGGTTTACTCTAACTAGTCAGTTTCACACTGGAGAATTTAGGGCCAGTTTGCTTCTCCTAAGGGTGGTACTATTTGCTTTGAGGGGTAGATGGGAGAAAAAGACAGGACATATTTTGCATCTTCGCTACCCTTTCACTATTACCCCCAAATTTTACACTAGAATCTATTTACCAGATGTTTCCCTTGATGTACTGGAGGCAAAAAATGTGATAGGGAGAGGAAAAATACATTAAAAATCCAGAAGGATTTTTTTCCCCTTTGTTTTGCTTTTTTTAACCAGCAGCAAAGTGATCCTACCCTACATGCTCGTGTCACAAAAATATTTTAAACGCATAGCACCCAGCAACCATACTCCCTTCTAAGCCTGAGAAAGACGGGAATGCACAGATCCAGAATTCCCCTTCCCCTATTCATCCTTTAAGGGTAAAGACTCAGGTACATCCCTTTCACTCCATACGCCCTGACCGAAGCAATGGGTCATTCTGCTCCACCAACCCCCCATACCCTCCCCACTGAAAAACAAGGGAGGGAAAGAAAGGTGTGGGGGGGGGGAGGAAGCGAAGGATTAATCCACCACCTCTTCCCCGCTGCAGAAAAATATACACCAGAAGGAACCCGCTTTGCAGGAAAACCCTGGATTTGCTTGAATCCTCTGTCTCCTCTCTCTCTCCCCACCCCCGATTTTTTATTTATTTATTTATTTAGGTATCGCCAATGGCTGATTTCTGCCAGGAGCCCAGCCTCCCTCCTCCCCAGCTATATTCGCTTTCTCCAGCCTGACTCCTACGCTTTCTCTTTCCGTATTTCGGGAGGCTTCTCATTCTCCCGACCGGTGAAAGGCTCCCAGAGCAAAACCGACGGCCGCTCAACCTTCCGCGTTAAAAATAATATGCAAGGAAAAGGCTTCGCGTTGCGATTAGCGCACGCCGGAGCGCGAACAGCAGCCCCAGGCCGCTGAAATCGCAAAACCGCTTCCAGGAGGACGCCGCCCCCGACCTTTATGGCCCCCATTCTTGCTCTACGCAGCCCCCGCCCCCCCCCCCGCTCATTCAATCAAAGCATGTAGAAAAAAGGAATCATCTTACTTTCTCCCACGACAGCTTTCAACCCAGCGGGGGCCATGGCGTCCCTGGGGGCTCCTCTCTCTTTTGCGTGGCTTGGAGGGGGGCAGCGGGACGCCCCGCTTTCCTGTTCTCCTATCCGCTTTTCTCCGGCTTCGGCTGTTCCGCTTTGCTGGGAATAATAATACGGATAATAACCCTCGCGCCGGGGCTGGAAACTCAGCTGACTGCAACCCGGGGAAGATGCGGAGGCGGTCCACGCAGGGCGTGGCCGGATTATGATGCCGGTGCAGAGAAGCTGGTGGTACCGCGCCGACGTCACGGCCAGGCGGGCCAATCAGCGGCCCGCCTGCTCAGCATCCGCAGCGGCTCGCCCGCGCCGTTACGGGGCGGAGCCAGCCGCGGAGATGGGGGGAGAAGCAGTGGGGAGGCTGGATTTCGACTGGGGGGGAACAATGGCTTTGCCAAACTGTGGCTTGCTGAGTAGGCTCCACCGGGCTGGCCTTGCACTATGTATAAACCCCCAACCCGCTTCCACGGGATGGGTTAGCCTAATGGTCGAAGCAGGCCAGCCATGGGTGTGCCTTGTGATAAGCCCTACCCCGGTTTAGCCATGTTTGCTGAGTCAGCTGGGCTGGTCTAAGATGCTAAAGCCATGAACTTTGGTTTGTGGGTCGTAGGAGCTGGATCTGCAAAACGTTCACTGCCAAAACTCAGCCAGCTACATCGGAGGGGCTTAGTATGATGTCTGAACTGAGCCTTGCTGGACAAAATGAGTGCATGGCTGAGGTCAGGGGAATCGTTGCTTACTCAAATTAACGTTCTGGGTTTGCATGATAGGAACCACTCTGGATGGGTTTGCCCAGCATGGCAGGCGAGCATCTAAAATATCTCTGAGGAGCATCAAGGGATTGCTCTGCATCTCTGAAGCTACAGCTAAAACACCCTTTCAAAGCAAGGCTTCGTACGCACTTGTAAAACCATCCCACCACAGTCCAGGCACTAAAGTGGACTTATGTGCATGCACAGACCGACCGTTAGATTGGATGGAACCGCCTGGCCAAATCTCACTGGCATGCTTTGAACCAGGCACCAAGACAGAGCTCTTGAACTACCAGCTTGAGACCCAAAGACCGATTCTTATGACTGTCTGGATCAAGGTGACCAAACACTGCTTTGCGTTGGCCTAATATGGACCAGAACTGGCCCTACCCTTAAGTAGAATGAGGTGCTGCTTCAGGCAAACATAGGGTTTATCCTCTGATTTGTTATCATAGAGTATCTCAAGGAGAAGGAGCACAGTCTTCTCCATCAAACCCCGGGAGTAAATTTAGTCCTTATCCTGCTTGGTCTTGTCTGCATTTAAATCCTCTCTGGTCCTTCCAGATGTGTGTGGACTGGAATACCCCCTACACCCTGGAGATAGCTCCAGCACTGTGGCCACTGTCAAGCTGCTACAAGATAGAGAGCACTGATGCTAGGCATGAGATACTGGGTGAAGATTACTCTCTCATCAGAAAAGGTAGTTTAGAGATATTTGTAAGGCCAGATGCAGCTAACTCTTCCAAGGCTTGGACAGTGGTGGAAAAAGGAAAGGGAGATATGCCAGTTCCAGTTCTGTGAAATCGAAAGCAAAAGCTGCAGTCAGGAAATGCAAGCCAACAGTCCAGCCTGCGAGCAGAAACATATTTCAAAACATACAATAGAAACACTCCAAATGCTAGTATCTGGAAAAACATGGGGTATATAGTAGGTTCAGTTTTATTTCTTAGGGGATTTCCTCATAAGAAAATTCCCCATGGCAAGGCTGGTTGGAGCAAGGGGAGGTGTAGCCTAGTAAAATGCCTGGAGGCACCAGATGAGATGGGAAGTACATTTAAGATTTTTTTAAAAAGCCAAGTCGAGCCATTTGCACCCATTGCTAAAAGGGTTCCACAAAGATCTTTTACAGGAAGGAGGGAGAACTTGTGAACTCAGCTGATCTGTGCACCAAACACCCTCCCCACCCCAAGGAGAGGGGCAGCTAAGCCCACCTTCTTGTGTGGGGGGCTGAATTCAAAGAAATAGGTTCAGGAGCCGCAGTTGCAATGTTACGTTTATTCCAGTCAAAATACTGGGCATCAAACAGCGATGTGATCACTGCGGAATTTACGGCATTAAGCAATACATGTATTTATTATAGAAGAAGTTGCTGGTAGGGCTGAAGGGTTAGATATGGGGTTAAATGCATATTTATTTGCCTAGGCCTTTTAATGCCATTGTTGTAGCCTTTCTGGTTTACATCTTCTCTTAATATTATGGCTAAATGAACATTAACGACATTGCTACTGTCCATTCCCCTCTACTTGAGGAGAACCTTTAAGAGAGTGAGGGGTGTATTTATTTCCTAAACAAATAAACCAGCAGCTGCAACTGAAGGGCGAGAGGAGGAGGTAGCAAGAAAAGGATCCATAAGGCGATCCTATGCAAGTTGACTCAGACAAGCAGTCCCACTGAATTTTACGAGACCAGTCAAACCCAGACAGGATTGCAACCATAACGGTTATTTTCTCTGCATTCTTTGTCTTTATATGCATGCTGTCCAAACACCAATGTGATCCTTCCAGAGCATCAACATATAGTTTGGTTTTTTTTAAACAACATATGCACCCCCACCAACATGGCAGGGCAAGCTACTGTATATAACAGAGAGTAAACCCCACTCCCTCCTAGCACTGAAGATGTTACCTAGTCGGGTAACGAAACGTCTGCAAGAAAACAACCAAGCTAAGAGAACCCCAAGGACTCCACAATATACTTTTTAATCACTAAGAAAACAAGTCCTTCTTGGTTCAAAACTCCCAGGCAGAAGAATAAGATTCTAAGCCAAGGCTGACCAACCAAAAGTGACCGCCACAGTTATAGTGGACTAGAAAACCCAGTCAAGCCAGTTGTCATCAGGATTTTCTCATGGGAAGAAGGTCACCCCGTTTGCTATACAAAACAGGTGTTGAGATTACAAAGTATCTTGTGATTCTGTTATGATTTTTACTGCCACCTACTGAAATGTGTGTTAGTTATTCAGTGGGTGTGTTATACTAGCAATATAAGGGGAGGGCTCAAATGCCCAGTAAGGTTGTGTGTGTGTTTTGCTTTGTACAGTTAACCATGTAGTTTATAGGTTATGTAGTCCTAACTAGTAACCAAGTAGTGAACCTCTTCTCTGGAAGTGTTTTTTTTAGCTAGAGGCTTTGCAGTGATAAGTCTTGGAAGCTAATATGAGAAGAAGTCTTTGTTATATTCTATATTTTGTATGCAACTTGTATTTTGTGAAGTTTTGCATTTTTATCAATAAAGACCAGTTAGTTTATATTTTCTGACTGGATTTTCTTTGAAGAACAAAATACGAACATTGCTACTTGCAAGCTCTCATGCTGATGTGTTATTTTCCTGAGAGCAGGATTTATGGGATTTTTTGCTGCACTCTGCGCAACAGTTGTGAGCTATGGGATCAGTAGTCCAACATACCAGAATGGTGCAGGTTGAAGACCAATTATCTAAGCTTTAAAACTAATTTAAAAAACAGACAGACAGACAAAGCAAAAGCTGAGCCAAGGCCTTTCTATCCTGACTTGTACAATTCTCAACACACTACGAACTCTGCAGATCAGGCGTCTGCCTGGGGTGTTAGTAAGAAAAGATTGTGCAGGAGACAGAATCATTCTGGCAAGCAGCAAAGACTCCCTACCAGCTGTTCCAGATGTGGCATCCAGCTTTGTCTCACAATGCCTTTGGGCGAGACAGTATAATCTGAAAGCACCTTAGTTTCACCAGTTTACCCCTCCCTTGTTTTGGATTGGAAGAAAATAAAGGATAATAATAATGCCATTTCCCAGACCAGCATGCTCCAGAGGAGTAGACCACTCCTCCTATCACTTTCAGCAACTGTGCTGGTTGAGATTGATGGGTTTTGTAGTCTTCTCCAGCGGGCACCAACTGGGGAGAGTCAGCTGAAACCCTGCTTACATGAGAAGGCCCCTTTTCGGATGTCACTGACCACACCTCCCTTGCAAGCTGGCTGATGGACTACAACTACCATTTCTGTCTGGGAAGCAAAGAACCATGGGAGTTGTAGCCCAATGGGGCGGTTTTCTGGATAGGATTTCGTTTAAAAATCAATCCGGGCATTTGGATTAGCATTTACTCATTATAACCGCGCAGCAGGACGCGCTATTTGCTTCCATTTCAATGTAGGGGGAGGACGAAATCCAGAGGCAGAAACTACAATCCCCACCATGCCTTGCGCCTCCCGCTCGCGTGATAGCTTGCAGAAGCCTGGTAGCACGCCTATCTATGTATGTATGTATTTAATTAACCACAGATAGTTTCGTCTTACCAAAGGCGGAACCAGCTGGCTCAGGCGAAAAGACACCGCGCAAAAACTTACGGGACGCACTAACTCGCCCACGGCTCGTATCGCTCTTCACGGGAAAACAGAAAGAGAAGCAGCGAACAGGAGAGGTGGAAGAAGCGGGGGGGAAATTCACAATGATGCCAGTAAGTTTATTTCCAATTTGCAGAGGGTTGGCTTTCCCGCTCCTTCCTCCTGGAAATCCATATGAAATTAAATCCACAGCTTCCTAAACAAAACGCTTGGTGATGGGAAATGACCCCTTCTTTTCAACCCGTGCGGAAATCTTCCACACCGCCCCCCTCCCCAGAAAAGACCGGACCGACTAGGAATCAGTCGATCCCTTTAATCTTGTACAACTTCGCTCAGTTTTGCCTTAAATGTAGGAATATGTCAATGCAGATACGACTCGAGCACTGATCTAGATCCTTTCTAAGCCTGCCTGCCTCCCTGTCTGGTACCAATCCTTTATTTTGACCTGCGGGGTCTTTGCTAAAAGAAACGATGTTTTGCTCAACTGTTACTTTGTCTTTTAAAAAAAAAAATTAAAGAAACTGTTACAAAAAGGGTTTATATACATCCAGGACGGTTGTGTCAGTTTCAAAGCTCTTCCTGATCTCTTTAAGTTAGTTGTTTGTTTGTTTGATAAACAAATGTTTGTTACACAGCCACTTTCCTCTAACAAAAAATACAAAACGTAACCAAAAATGTTAGAGGGAATATAAACCAGAAAAGCAAGCCAAGGCATGCTTGAAACAGTTGGCTGGCCTCAACCAGCTGTTGGACACATAAGGTAGACTTGATGGTGGAATCCTGTACATTTTAGATTTTAGATTCGCTGAGTTCAGATATCAGACTAGAAAACAAATCAGGAGTCTGGAAGCACCTTTTCCGATCCACATATTTTATTAAAAGACAAATTTTTCGTGAGCTTATGTATTGACCCTCATGAAAGCTGATGCCCTTCATGGAATGTCTTAGTTGGAAAAACTGCCACCAGACTTCTGATGTTTTGCCCTGTGGTTAAAACAGCTGTCCTCCTACAACGTCAGTCAGTCCCATTATCTCTGAATCTGACTCTTACATCTTCAGTTCTTGTGTAGGAAAAACATTGCAAAAGCTTCTCAAGGAGAATTACACACCATGTTCCCTCTTCCCTTGCTCAGCTGGGATACCAGAGGGGAGAAATTGAAGACTAACATTGCTGCAACCCACCGCTTGCTTGGTGGAATGTTTCTGAGGGTCACTAATGACCCACAAGTTGTCCCTATTGGAGACATGTCCCCATACGTCTGTACCATCCACCCATGCTGTCAACCCTTTGTTACAGATATCTAGGCAGAAAAAAAGGTTTGGATTTAGGACTACAGTTCTAACTTCTAGCTTCATTTCCTGAGTTACTATCTAAACTCTTCTTGTCTGCAGAACTGTTGGCTGGCTCTCATTTGATGTTATCAGCATAGACTTATGCACAGTCTCCCATGGAGGGTTTTCTATAAAATAAGAGGATCTTGGTTGAAAAACAAATATTGGGTCAACCCAGTACGTTTTCTTGAGATTAGTTCAAGTCAAAGTAAAGTCCTGTGGCCCCCAGGATAGCATCTCAGGGCCCAGGGGAATGATATGTTTTTTTATCTCCAAGTTCAGACCAAGATGTCTTGAGTTTGGAGGGGGGCAGAGATTCAGTCTTAGCTTTTCTCTCCTGCCTCGCTGTAGGGCTCTGTGGGTTTTTCTGAGATTAGAAAATTACTCAGAAAATAATTTAGCTTTGCCCTTTTATAAGCAAGCTTCTTCTTGTGCAGAATCTAATCTAACTTCCAGATTAGAGCATGCAAGCTGTACAAGAAATAACAAATAGCAACAGGTAGAGGTGAAAATACCTTCCTGAGGAAGAAGGGAGGCATTTGACTTCTCACTGGCATTTTCTTTGGAGGATAAAACTCTTACAGAAGATTCTTCAGCCAATTTAGAGTAGAAAAAGAAAAGGATTGAGGTAAAGGATTTGCTATCTGTCTAGCAGCCAAGCAGCCACTAAGCAAACATGGTGGGGTTTTCTACATATCTGTTTCCCATTGCATACAATAGGAAAGATTTAAAAAGAGAGAGAGAAATGTTTGACTCTCCTTCAAAACATCAGCACATACACAACACACTTATCTGGACTAAGGAATGAATCCACTTTCATTATACAAATTATACACAAATAATTGAATCATAAGCCAGGTAAAGAAGCTGGATTTGTGCAACGCTGAAGCCACACAGAGAAACACATGCCAAAAGTAATCAGGTTTAAGACGTAGCCTACAGATCACCTTGTGTAAATACTGGTGCCAGGCCTTGAATGGATCTAGTTAAAAATAACAACAGAACACAGCCCACGGTTGGAGCTTTCAGAGAGGAACCTAATTTTCAGACTGTTCTGCAAGGAACTCAGTGTCACAATAAGTTGTGTTACTTGGTTTGGAAAAAAAAAGATGTAAAAGTGAATAGAAAATAAGGCAGGCTGAAAGAGGCCATTAACGAAAATAGGAGGTCGAAGCCCCATTTAAAGTGGGTAGTCTACCCTTGATCAGGGGCAGGGGAAATCACATTAAGGGGAGGGTGATGGCTTTAAATTTCTGCTGATGAACTTCCCAGAAACATCTGCTTAGCCACTGGGTCTTCTAAGGTGCCGGGCCAAGACAATCTATATTTTGCTTCCCCAGAACAGTTTTTATACACTTGTGGCGTATAAAATCACAGCCAATCTCTCCTCCAAGCATGGTATTTGTGTGTCACCTCCTTCTAGCTCTGGGAATTGCACAAATGTGGGAGAACCTCTTTTCTTAAACTCCTTCCTACAATTTCCTTGGAGTAATTACATAAAGACCCAGCTAATTCAACAGTCACCACTTCCATCCAGAAATCTCCCTTGCAGATTGAGAAACCTTGTAGTATTGTTGGGTGGGTGTGTGTGTTTCCACTTGTTCATTTGTTACCACACCCAGGCAAATGCAGTCTCGCCTAAACACCTGCCCAAACTTTTGCAAACTCCAGATAACAAGAAGAAATATTGGCCCATACCTTAACCAAATGGCTTGGGTTCTACATCAGGTGAAGACAAAAGAAACAAAGAAGGCCAGTCTCTAATCATCTTTAAAATTAACTCAGTTAACATGCTGTGTAAATTCAGCAGCAGCATTTATAACAGTCCTAGTTAGGCTGCTGTGTGAATACAGCCTGAGACATGCCACCCATGGAGAGAGAAATGTCTGATTCTAGACCTCCAATACACTCATCCCAAGGGGAAGGATAAACCAGTGTCCATCCAAGACTTGCTGAGCTACACCTTCCTCAAGTTTTGACACCCTCTAGTTTATCTGTACTATCTACAGTCTTGCACTGTTATAAGTCCCCTTCAAAAAGGACCAACCTGCAAACAGGATTTTTTGGAACTGTAAGGAAAAGCAGGCATGAGAGTCGTGGGAATCTCCTTGGACAGGAAGCAGACATCGCCTACAGCACGTTTAGTTCCACATTTGCTCCTAGTGTCTGGTGTGATTTATTATTAATTGTTGTGGTCAGGCTATCCTTCCTGAGATTCCTCCCTCCAAGGGTAAATTTGGTCCCAGACATTGGAGGCAAGCAAGGAGCTGAAACCCAAATTACTGGAGGTTAGTGCTTTGCAAAAATGCCAACCTTATTTACAAACTGTCTTTAGAGCTCTGATGGGAAGGAAAAGCAGAGGCATCAGTTAGGTGGAGTAAGATGACAGATAATCATGGGTTATCACATAAACAGAAATACCTCACGTGATCAAAAATTACCATAGGCAGAATCAGCCTATTGTTTCATACCAATCAGCATGGCGAGGGTTGGTAATGCGAGGGTTGGTAATGCGTTACAACAGACTTCAATCTGCCTCCAATTGCTTCCTACTAGTGCTTCCCTTCCACCCATTCAGACTGTATTCATTTCTGAAAAAAATGAAACTGCAAAGTGGCCTCCAGTAAGCATCCTTTTTAATTATATGAAGGCCAATGAGCCTTCATTGGCCTGCATATAATTACTACAGGGTTTCTCAATCTGCAAGGGAGATTTCTGGATGGAAACATTCATATAAATGTTTAAAAAAAAAAAAGGAAGAAAAAAGTAGGCAGCCTACAGAGTTTTGTTTGGAAATGGATCCACCTATTCCAAAGAACTCCAAAGGTAAAATGAAATTACAGGAAACATCCCAGTTGGACAAGGCAGAGAAGTATAGCTATGCTCAAACTTTAAGTTAATTTAAATGTATTGTATTTATTCAAAAATGCGAGGGAATTCCTGGAAGCTTGGTATTCAGATACGTCAGCCATCAACAGGCACGTGGAGATAAACAACATCTACACACTATTCAAAAGAAACGATAAAAAGGAAACAAACAGACCCAAATACCTCCTCGCCAGCAATCAACACCCAGATAGGCAGGGATAAACACCAGAATTAATACCAGCCAAACAATCAAGCAGTAAACAATACCCTAATCAAGGAACTACCAAGGAGGAGAAAACTCCCCCACCAACACTGGTAGGGCAAGTGACTGTATACAAACAGGGAGCAAACCCCACACTCACTAGCACTGATGTTACCTAGCTGGGTATCAAAATGTCTGCAAGAAAACAACCAAGCTGAGAGAACCCCAAGGACTCCAGGCTATCAGATCCAGGCTGAAACAAGGTGGAGGGCCACTAGATGGCATCAGAGAGTGTTTTCTGAATATCTTTGCTATCATCTAGTGGACATCTGATCTGGCCGAACAAATACTTAAATTTTGTTCCCTTTTGTCTCCACCTTCCCAAATCTCCTCCAGATGCATTTCTTTTTCTCAGATAACGTGATCCTCCTGTTTGACTTCTGGGACGTCCACAGCGTGGGAGGTAAGCAAACAATCTTATCTAAGGAAAACAGAAGTTGCCCAACCAAAGGAGGAAGACTTCTGAGGCCAGAGATTATATGAAAGCTTTAGCAATGGAGAGGGCAGTTATGAAAGATTGCCTTATTGACATGGCATCTCAGACTTCCTTGAAATGCTTGACTTCACAGTGTTTTTTCCAGAACCACAAGTGAACTTTAAAGAGCCACACTAGCTAAAAGATTCATAAAGACTACTTTAGGCATAATTCAAACAGTTTTGGGGTAATTCCCAGTTCCTTGAATTTTATTTTTTTTTTTAGTTTTTTATCCCACCTTTATTTATTTTTATACATAACTCAAGGCAGTAAACATACCTAATACTCCTTCCTCCTCCTATTTTCCCCACAACAACAACCCTGAGAGGTGCATTGGGCTGAGAGAGAGGGACTGGCCCAATGTCATCCAGCCAGCTTTCACGCCTCAGGGTAGGATTAGAACTCACCATCTCCTAGTTTCTAGCCTGGAGCCTTCACCACTACACCAAACTGGCTCTCAATTCTAAGATTCTAAACCTTGCAAAAAATAACCATGCAGTAGAGAAAGAACAGCCATGTTTTCATTGCAAGCTTTTGCTTAACCATAGTTTAACAAATAAGCCACAATGGGCTAGGTTTCCACCACAGAGTAAGCCATAAGCCATGACTTGCAAAACACAACAGCTAGGTTTGCACAACACAGAAAGACCAGCAAAAAATACTACAGCTTGGGCAGTGGGTGATCCCAGCCAGTTTTAGATCAACCTTTACTAACTTAGTGACCCTACTGGAGTCAAACATTGACCATAATAGCTGGGGAGCATGAGAAAATAAGTTCAACATATTTGGAGAACACCCATTTGGTTGGGAAGGCCATATTAAAGGTTCCACGATATCCCCATGTTCCTATAAAGCCCCCCGTTTGGAAAGTAATGGGTTTGAGTTTCTTTCCTTCAAAATGTGCCCAGCTGATCCCACTGCAATTGGGAGAAAATCTGCCCATTGCAGTGGCTTAGATTCTAGACCCCCACCTCCAATTCTTACACCGATAGTGCCTTCAATTAACATGAAGGCCTTTGCAAACAAGGGAGTTCTGTACTATTCTACCACCACCTAGACTGTGTTCATACATCCCCACTGACCCATGGTTTAACAAATTAACCCTCAAGTAGCTGGCTCCATCTTGGTTCAGGGAGTTGTATGAACCCAGTTCTGGAAAATGGGGAAAGCTTATGAGACTCACATTTGGCCCTTGGGAGACTGCTGGAAGCAGACACAGAATGTTACTTGCTCTGTTTGCTGGTTTTTACCTTCTGGATTGCAGCTCATGCTTGGCCATGATGGGAGGTTGGCCTTGAAATAGCAGCAGCTGCTTGGAAGAGCTAAGAAGAAACTCCTCCATCAAAATGCAGAGCAGGCTCTCTGAAGCTCTTATATAAGGCACTTAGCTCCACCTCTAATCAGGTGAGCCAGTCAGAGCTCAGAGAGATGGATCTACACCTTCTCTGCAATCAGCCCTTTCAGTTTTAATCCAAGCAAGGTGAAGGGCACTTACACTAGAGGAGGCTGCATTGTTTGTATGAGTATATATTTCAATCTGTTTATCCACCATACCTAAAAGAAAAACCTCTGGTATCCACTGTACATCCATTTTTAAGATTCTCTGAATCAAAGTACATATCACAATATTTCTTAGCCTTCTTACAAGTCCACTAAAGGTATTAAAAAGGACCTTTACGTTGATTACATTTCCAACATACATCTGACACTCCTTTATACATCTTAGATAATTCATCTGCTGTTAAGTACCAACGATACATCATCTTATAAAAATTCCCTTTCTAGTTATAGTTAAGTGTAAATTTCAATCCTTTACTCCACATATTCTCCCACTGGCCAAGCTTTGTATTGTATCCAATTTTTTTTGTCCACTTAAACATCTTCAACGTATTCATTTTCAGCTAAAGTTTATACATCTTGGCAATCGCATGGTCATCATTAGTACACAAAGCCAACTCAAAGTAGCAGATATGTGGTTTTGAAGCCCACATATCATGCAATCTCAGGGATTTGAATAAGATTCCCTTGGGAAGACGTTGTGCCCAGCTCTGTGTGTTTCCAAAATCCTGATCTTGTGGCTCTCTGGTCTAGCTGATCAGCCAGGGGCATTGATCAATTTCTGTTCAGGACTCTTGGAATGTTGCAGGTGATCATTCAGTTGGGTAGGCTTGGAAGACCTCTGTCTGCTTCTCGCTGGTCGAGGCCCTGTGCTTTTATGGTTAGCAATTGAAAAAAGGTAGATTTGCAGCATACCCAAATCTGACGATGTAATGGTATGTGGGAATGACCTTGGGAGATCTGGGGGGGACGGCGAGATGCTGCCCAGAGAATGATCAGATAAGAGAGGACATTGCCCACAGCTGCATAATGGAAAGAGAAAGAAACTCAGAAGAGACCCTCCCTAGTTTCCTGGGTTGTAAAGGGGATGGGGGTGGGGGGAGAAATGTACTTTCAGCCTTGCAAGATTCTGCTCACGTAGCCTTACGCTAAATTAGAATTAGCTCATCTGGTTGCGTTTCCTGTCTGATCTACCTGGGAAGGCTGACAGATCAGTTCCAAAACAAAGAGGGCAGGAATTGGTCAATTGGATGGCTCCACTGGGCACCCTTGGAGTACAGCAATCTCTCTCAGTGCTTGTTGGCTTTGGCAAGATTTGATCTGGTGAAGCCTGGTCGGTCAACCACCGAGGTGTACCCACAGGCTTTTACTTACGGCGTCCAGGTAAACTGAGACAGCAAACAGTTTTACTACTGGAGCCTGGCCTGGCCAGGCAGCACTTTTCAGCAGGAGGGGGTGAAAAAACAGCTTTGTTTTTTCTCAGGACTCAGAAGAGAAGCAAGGGAGCACATCCAGCGAGCTAAAGAGGAGCTATTCAGTCCCTGGGAAGAAACCCAATTCCCTGCCTTAATTGAACCCTTTGCTCCCGAACAAACAAAAGCTGAGGAGGTGGCTGTTCGTCAAGCCCATGGCTTCAGCTTTACTGCACACAGATGGGCCTGCCAAAGTGGAAAGCACGCAGCCCACGAGATTTTGCTGAACTACAGCTGCCAATACCTGTGCTGACTGGCTGGGGCCGTCCCCCCTTTGCTAAATGTGGCTCATTCGGGGCAGGTCTCTTTGCAACTTGCAAGCTGTCTCCAAGGGCCCCTGGCAGTGCCTCTGTGTTTTTGTCTAAAGGGGGGGAGGGAATAAGTCCCCCCCCCCCCAGTCTTAACAACGTATAAAGTTGATTAAAGCCCATTTGGCTGCAGGCGCTTCTGTTTCAGATGAGGTGTGCCTGCTTTATCTCTGAGTGACAATCCACCAAGTTCCAGTACCAATGATCCCTGGGAATCCTAATGGCTTAAGGGTAATGTGCACAGGTCTATACATCTTGCCCGAAGTCCATTTTCTCTTCTCCTCCTGTCTCTTTTCTTTGGCCCTCTGCTTTTGTTATCCTCACTCTTTTCCTCTGGAAAACAAGGGGCAGAACCGAGATCAGTTTCCGCCAATCTGCATACCTCCACAATGTGCGGACTTCAACGCCCAGACGTCTGTGCAATAGTAGTACTCACTGGGGAATTCTGGGAGTTGGCGTCCACACACCTGGAGGAAGACCGAGTTGAAAAGATTGTCCTAGATTTTGCCAGCTGGTCCCAAAAGCAACTTATAGGAAACAGCCCCGGCTTGTACTGTAAGAGAACCTCAAATTTGATACTGTCAATCAGTGTTTCCAAGCCTTGGGAAACTTCTAAGCAGGTAGGCTTCAGTTCCCCAAATTCCCTGATGAGTCATGCTATTGCCGGGAATTCCAGGAGTTGCTCAGGATTAAGAAACATTGCTCTAAACATAGTTACATTATTTATAAGTTGAGAAGGAAGGAAGGAAGGAAGGATTCAATGGATGAATAATAGGACTATGCCTATATTTGATGTAGCAATTCAGAGGCGATTCAGTTGAATCCCAGAATCAATTTGGTTTTCATCAAAGCCGCAATTTGATTTGAAGTGTCAGCGTGAATCTACTCCCTCTGAAACAACTCCGATCAATTCCAATCCCAGTGTGTACCTATTAGGGGTCAGCATCCACATGTTTAAATCCAACCAGCCAATGCGGATCAAATATCTGAACTGAACTGTGCCGATTTTCCAAGTGGATTATGCAGATCAGACCACTGTGTGTGGGAGTACTTGCATAATTCCTTAGTGTGTTTCTTAGATACCACTTCAAGAAGAGTACTGAAATCTTGGTTTGCTTTCTGCGAGGTGTGGCAGATCATTCACCAAGTGCCTTGTGAAAAAAGGATGTTTGCCAAGACCCAAACCTTAGCTGTATAGGAAGAGAACTCCTGGAGAATTCAACATGGATAATTCTTCCCTCTCTCCCTCCCAATGGCCCATGTCAGTGTTTCTGCTGTGTTTTTAACAGGAATGGTACTCTCGGTGTTCGTGATTATGATACTCACGGTGTTATATGAAGGCATCAAGGTTGGCAAGGTAAAATTGATTCAACAGGCAAAGACAGCTGTTGCCCCTAGCATCAGTCGGGAAAACTTGGGAGAACCCGAGGGGACCTCTGTGAACTCAAGTGTGGGGCCAACCACCAGTTCTCTAAAGAAGTAAGAAAAATACTCGGCGTGTGTGTGTGCGCGCACGCGTGCATGTGGTGTGTGTTATTTCCACCCCTCTTCCAATTACAGCACGCACACAACAATTTTTAAGCAGCAACGCCAGCGTGACAAAGGACACCCTTGTTTTCAGGTTGCAAAGAAGCCTGCTGTGTTTGTGCTAACCCACATTGCAAAACATGGTTTTGGAAGGCTTTGCACAGCCTTCGATTCTGATATCATGCACATTCTCAAAAGTGAAACTTTTTCAGCGATTTTATTGTACATTTTTTGAAAGGGGAATAATTAAAAATTCTCCAGCTGTGGGTTGTCTGGCTGAGTCAAAATTCCTCCATCTGAAAGAAAAACCCATTCAGGCCAGATAAGAATCATATAAAAGATACATGTAAAATCTTACTCAAGTTGAAGTTTGATTCCTGATTATATACGGACAAGTCAACGTAGGGTTCTTTTTTAGCAAGAGCAGGGAAATGATTTCCCGTTGTCCCCTTTCAGGGTGCTTTTTCAACTTTTAGTTTAGCTCTCAGATTTCCTAAAGGTCGCTCATCCATTAAGCAAGGTCTCCTGCTTATATTTTTTACAAGATCAATACAATACAATCACTTTATTGCGGTCGTCAACTAGCAGCAAACAAGATCAACAAAGTATTGTGGCTTGCTGAGACTCTATTTAGAAAAGACCTATTGGAAACAATGGCCCTTCAGTCCTGGCCTCTTTAAATCCGTTATTTGCATTGGGTTAACCCCAAGTGGGCATCGACAGCAGGTCCCACTCCTGTCTTTCAAGTTGTGTGCAGGGTGCGCAAGCTGGACCACTGCCACACCCAACAGTTTTGCGTCTTCCTTTTTTTTCCAGCCTTTGGTTATCAAAGCACCTTTGTGTTAATAAAGCGAATGCTGCCAATAAACAGGTTATGGTGTTGATGTAACTATTGGCCCAGTTGAGATTGTTTGCATGGAGTGCTGTTGACTGAAAATCAGGACCCTGTGAAAGTACCTCTCGTGAAAACTCTGGGATGACATTTAAGGTGGGGGGTAGGGGTGGTCAAGTAGCTCTGAAGACACATAACCAGAAATGCAGATGAGCGGGAGGCGGAGGGAGCAGTGCTAAATTTGCTTTAGCGTTACTGCTTCTGTAGCCCAAAGAAATGACCTGTGTGCAAGGACAGCTGTTGGAGTGGCTTCAAGGTTTGCAAGGAGGACAACCAAGTTTAGACTAATTCAGCTGGGGCAGATCGTTGGCTACAGCTGGGAGGAAAACCACATAAGAGGGCCCGGTTGGCAGAAACCCTGAACAAGGGACCTCATTAAGTTAAATACCTTCATTTTTAAGTTTGAATTTAGGAGGAATGGAGTAGAGGGTCAAGGAAAGCTAAAGAGGGTAGGACTTCTCCTCAATCTATTTGACCGCTTTCTGAAGACGCTGTTTCTTTTTTTCAAAAGGCGGCTTTCGTGGCACCTCGCTGAGACCCTGCTCCACATGATCCAGGTGTTTTTGGGTTACCTGGTGATGCTGGCTGTCATGTCTTACAACACGTGGATTTTCCTGGGAGTGATTGCTGGCTCAGCCATCGGTTACTATGTGGCGTATCCTCTACTGTGTCTCAGATAGCAGCACGGTAGTCCCTTCTGGAGAAAGCTCAAGACTGCAGATGAAGTGGATTTTGCAACAGGAATGGATTATATCGGAACGAGTCATCTCCATGAGAGATCTGAGGTTCTCCTGGCCTCATTTTATCGCTAGTCTCTGGCTATAGGGTATTTGCCACTTCTAATCATCAAAAATAGTAATGTTACTTCCACTTTCAAGTAGTTTTCTAAGTGCCTTAAAACTGATTTTCTCGTGCCCAGAACGTTAATTTCAAGGAGAGTACCATCTGCTCCATCGAGGGCTAATGTGCACAGTATGATTGTGGGCGAGGCTGCCTGCAAGCCCTAGAGAATGTGTTGGGGATGGGGTACCTCTGTCCAGTTCACCTTTGGCCACTCTTTTCTCCCTCTTAAATCTCATCGATGTAATTCTAACTTGCTTGGAAAATAAACTGCAGAGTGGCTGGCAGAGACCTTGCAGTGTAGAAACTGAGGAAGGAGGGGCAGATATAGGGAGTGATGGAGTAAATATCCTACATGTATTATCTACTGGGAGTACAATACAGTAGGCTTTGCAAGCTTTCAAGGCGCAGTTGGAAGAGTTCTTCACCAACGCCACTATCTGGAGCACTTTCATAGTGGATAGCCGTATCAAACCCCGGTTTGTTTCTATTCCAAATATTTATCCTGCCCTTTGAGTTTTGTTCTCCCAGATGCTTTCATGAGGCCAAAAGCCATGACAGCAATGGGCAGTAAGATACATAATTTACCAAAGGGCCTTTTTCATATGCTGCGTCATTAACCTAAGGAACTCAGGGCCAGAAAGAACAGCTGCGATCACTATTTGGCTGTCTTTAAAGAATTATTTAGGGGAGTGGGAGAAAAAAGACCAATTCTTGGCATGGTCAGTCATGGAGTTGCAGTTTGCTAACCTCCATTCCTGACTTGCATGTCCAAAAGGGATTATGGGAGTTAAAGTGGACAGTATCAACATGGGCTAATGTAATAGCCTCACTGCTGGGATGAAATTATAGGGTATCCTAATAAGGCTGGAATTGGATAGACCTGAGGCCTCCCCAGGAATTTATCCCTAAGTCTTTGGAATACCTATCTCTAAAATCAGGGTAAATGGGGTCTGGATGGAAGTTGCACGAACTGACCATTTAGAACAGGAGATATTCAGAGACAACCAGCTTAATTGGTTGGAATCCAACCCGTGGCAGGCACAGGTCTAACATCCTAATTTCCCAGGAGCCTGGATAGCTTCAAACAAGTTACTTCTCAGATTTACCTGCAAAAATGCGGTGAAGGAAACAGAGGTCATTGCTTTTACAAATTCTGTGTTTAATTTGTTGGTACCCATTGTAAATGTGTTGAACATTCCTTTCTGAGAATGGAACAGTCCAAGGAACTCCAGAATAGTCCATTTTGCCTCTAGACCATGATTCCCTTGGAGGAAGGGGGCTGAAAAATCACATCCAAAAAACTGTTAGGCCATCCCCAGAATTGCATGATCTGGAAGATAAATGCAGAGTCCCTTGGAATGGAATTTTGCACATCCCTAGCACCCGTGAAATCTATGTTAAAAACTTACTTCAAATAAAAATTATGAAATGTTATTTTCTACAAAAAGTCCAATAAATGTATTACTAATTATTTATTAATACTTTCTCATCCAGTCGGCTTATAGCTTTAAATTAGTGGGTGGTCCAGTTATCATGTCTTCGTATGTGTGTGTGTGTGTGTGTGTAATCATGCTACAACTTTTTTATGTGCAGTTTAATTTCCCTCTCTGGCAACGTCACGCAAATGTGATAAAGGAAAATTGGTTAACACAACCGGAACAGCATTCTCCACCTCAAGTTTGAAAATAGGCCTCGATCTCCCACTTTTCACAATTCAAACAGTTTATATTGAAAAATGAGTGAGGAACTGTCCTGCCCAGAAATTAGGCAATACATTTTTGTGAACTAACCTTGAAAGGAGGAATCTCAACTTTATAACCACCAGTTGGAGAGACAAAGACAGAACAAAAGTACAGTGTTTCAGCCAAATGTTGTGTAAAAGAGGAGATGGGCTGGACCAGGATTAAATAAAGCTGAATTTTTTTATTAATATATAAGCACATTCTCTTAAACATTTGGTATAAGATTTGCAATATACTATCTCCGTTGAGAGAGAGAGATAAGAGGAAAAAGATGCTTTGGTTCCCAACAGTAAGGCATTAAAAGAGGACAGAATGGTAGGATCTGAGTGAGCAATTTTCTCTCTCTCTTTCTCACTCTCCAAAAAGAGGAATTACTACAAATATTAAAAAAACAGGCACATTGAAACTGGAATGTTACAGCAGCAAGATGGGATGAGGTGGGCAGCGTTGAGGTGTTTGGATCATGGGCTGCTTCCCCGTGAATCTTCCTATTTCTGAATCTGCTGAAGATAATATTCATGAGTTCAAAAAGGGCTCCCTTTCCCAATTGGCACCACGTTTTCCTAGACGTTGAATTCCAATCATTGGAGATTATGGAAGCCTCCAAGAGAGCAATCCTCTGTCAGCAGATCCAAATGGGCTCAGGGCAAAAATGTGCCCAGGGCACCCATATTTTGCATTTCCCATGCACGAAAACACAGCATGGGGAGGAAAGGCAACAAGGAGAGACACGATGGCCATCTTGGGGGATGAAGGCCCTGGAAAAATGGGTTCTTGTAGGTTCATTCCTCAATCAACCCAGCCAACGTGGGGATGCTTAAGAGAGGAACCTTCATCACTAACTGGGGAAGGGCCCATGATTTTCCCAGAACAGTGAAGAAATCAGCTTCACTGTCAGCAGCACAGAAGGGCTTTGGGGAAAATCCAATCTGGAATGATCCAACACCAGAAAACCTCCAGACGTGGCCAAGTTTCTGATTCACTCCCACTTTCTGGTCAACTGAAATTCTCAAGACAGAGGTGGAAGTTAAAAAAACAAATAAGACATTCAAGAAGGTAAAAAATCAAAGCCCAGCCGTATTCTCTTATTCCTCCAGCAACAGATGGGCACGTCGCAGGGGTGCGTGTATATGTATAAATGTGGATTAGAACTGACATTTTGTAAATCCAGTGCTAAATGCTGAAAGCTGAGCGTGGCTTCCAACTTGCAGTCCATTTCACAGATTCAGGAGGAAGGGGGGGGGGAGGGCACGCAAAATGTACTTGGCATATGAGGGCAGGATGGGATTCCGAAGGCCCACTTCTGCTTCCCACCCTTTATTTCCAAATGCACTTTTGCCCACACCACACAGGCAACCGGGATCCCTAAATTTACAGGGAATGAGTTCCTATTGGAAGGACGCCAGGATGCCAGTGATCTTACACCATCTCCGCATGAACGCTACTGAATTTCTAAACACAACCTGCCAGAACCTGCCAAAGCTAAACAAAATACCATCTTCCCTTTTTGTCCCCAAAGAATCATTACTGCCCCACACCGAGTGCATTAAAAAAACGTGCAACCTAAACAACTTCCCACTAGGCTGAAGACTCAAGCATACACCTTTTATAGGATCTCTGCTGGTTGCTTCTAAGATAATTCTGCTCTTTTGCTTCCCCGGGCAGAGGAGGAAATAAACAGAAAAACAAACATTCCTTCAGCAGAGGACCTTTGCTGGTTGCTCAAGGATGCATGAGCAGGCTGAGGTAACACACCCCTTAACAATCCTACATTAGCCTTACATGTACCGGTTACTTGTTTTCATGGAGTATCTTTGACCACATAAGCCACGGGGTCCTCAGCCAGCAGCCCTCACTGAAATAATTTAAATTCCTATAGCAGTCTTGTCATATCCATTAACTTTTGCCACACTCTTCCAAAACCAGCAAGCCTTCAAAAACAGACATCACTTTCTCTAGCCCACATTCACTTGTTTCTAAAAGTTTCAAGCTCTACTTACTTGTTCCTGGAGCCAGAGATCTCCATCTCTACCTAATTTTGGACAGGGATGGATGTGGGGGAAGAATGCAATTTCACCGCCTTCCTCAGCAACCCTGGGATGATTTGCTAAAATCATCTGAAATATGAGACTGGAACAACTCTGCGTTGGCCCTGGGAAGGGCAAATTAAGAGATAACCATTGCTAATAGTGAAAACTGGTGAGGAAAAGAGATGACCCCCCCTACAGGAGAAATAGCCCTCTTTCATCAAAGGTGGGAGCAAGGCAAAGGGGTGATGCATCAAACCAAATTATGGGTCAAAAAGTCAAATTAGTACCAGTCTGGATCAAGATGGGGAAACCCAATGGCTTCTCTCTGTTCCAATGCTCCAGGCATTTGTTAGCATCTAAGATTAAGTCCCTTCTCAGTAACATCTGATCAAAACAATCCAACTCTGAGTAGGCCAAAGTCGGAAGAAGAAGTGGGCGAAAACACCCCAATTCAAGGCTAGAAAAATCACCCTGGACCCAAGAGGCAGTGAGATGTAGAACATGAATTCTGGGGTTCTGGGGTTCCTCCACTGCAGTTCCTTCCCTTCCCACCCACCCCCCAAAGGCAGAACTTCTCCAGAAGAATCGAGTGCATCTAAAGCTAAAGATGCTCCTAAATCAGCCTAGGATGCGCTTGGGTCAACTTGCCTCTGCCATTCCCCAGTCCCACAGGGTCCCCAACATTGGTCTCCCTTCGGTTGTTCATCTGGCCACGAGGAATCCTCTTACAAGGGGGGGCGAGTCTAGAACTGAGTCTGCACCCCTTCGCTTTCATCTGTGACCCCGTGGCTGTTCTCCAGCGGGAGCTCTGTTTCTGCCTGGCTGGCTTGGGCGGACACCTCTTCCTCGCCTGTCTCTTTATTGCTGGGCTCCGGGCATTCGGCTGGGGCTCCTCCATCTGGAGCTGGGGAAGGCAATTGTGTTGGGGCAGCTGGTGAGGGCGCTGGAGCTTCCTGTTTCTCTCCACTGAGCTCCGTGGAGGATTCTGTGGGACAGCCATCCTCTGCTTGGGCAGTCTCCTCTTTCTCCTCCCTGTGCTCTGGGGCTCCTGCGCTCTCTTGGGTAGTAGTACCATTGTGCAACTGTTCCTCAGCCCTATCGCCATCCACGGCTGGGACCTCGATCTCTTTCACCAGCAACGTACGGAGCTCCTTCACGGGGTCAGAGGGATCCTGTGTCGGAGGAACAGGACAGCAATCTGACCCCTCTGATTCTGGAGCATCTGAAGATTCTTCCAAGGACGTAACTTCATAGGGCAGAGCACTTTCGTCCATGTGGATCACTGAGACAACTTGTCTGGCCCGGTGCTGCTTCTCATCCGATGGGTCCGAGTCTGATTCACCACCATATTCCTCTCCCCAGTTGATGGGCGTCCCCTCTCCAAGCAGGTGGAGGTTGGGATCACTGTTATGCATCACAATGCTGTCACGGTACAGGTTGTGCTTTCGCTGTATGGCTGCCTCTTTCACAGCTGAAATAAGCGTTTTTTTAAAAAAGAATAAAGAGAAGAGGAAAACAGCTTACTGAAAGACAACTCCCCCAAGCCAAGTAAGAGAGCCAGCTGACTTTTTTAAAACACCAAATAAGGCATCAACCCTAAAAGAACTACTGTCTAAATCTTAAATGTCTGGAAGATGATTGGAATTGGCAATGGGGGAAATGCAGATGGAAAGTTCTGCCTCCTAAACCGAATACTGTCTAGGCAGTCTTTTTCAAGCCAGTGTTCCACAGAACTATGGGACTGTCCCATTACCTCCAGCAAACCATGTTGGTTGACTTCCTTCCTTCCTTCCTTCCTTCCTTCCTTCCTTCCTTCCTTCCTTCCTTCCTCCCTCCCTCCCTCCCTCCCTCCCTCCCTCCCTCTTCTTTGCTTGCCTTCATTCCTCTGCTCGCTCCTTACCTCCTCCCTCCCTTCCTCCCTCCTGTTGTCCGTCCTTCCTTCCTTCCTTCCCTCCCTCCCTCCCTCCCTCTTCTTTGCTTGCCTTCATTCCTCTGCTCGCTCCTTACCTCCTCCCTCCCTTCCTCCCTCCCGTTGTCCTTCCGTCCTTCCTTCCTTCCTTCCTTCCGTCCTTCCTTCCGTCCTTCCTTCCTTCCTTCCTTCCTTCCTTCCTTCCTTCCTTCCTTCCTTCCTTCCCTCCCTCCCTCCCTCTTCTTTGCTTGCCTTCATTCCTCTGCTTTCCTTCCTTCCCCCTCCCTCCTTCCTTCCTTCCTTCCTTCCCCCCTCCCTCCTTCCTTCCTTCCTTCCTCCCTCCTTCCTTCCTTCCTTACCTTCCTTCCTTCTTCCCTCCCTCCCTCCCTCCCTCCCTCCCTCCCTCCGCCTGCCTGCCTGCCTGCCTGCCTGCCTGCCTAGAATAATAGCAATCAAAATCCAACATCTATGGAAGGTGTCAGATTGGAGATGTTGGTTTACAAAGATGTCTCCTGCTACACTGGGATGTGCAATCTGTGAATCCAAACTGAAGTCTTCTCCTTGCAGACAGGACTTTTCCTATCGGTTACGATCCTACTCAGTCCAAACAGAAACAGAGTCTCTTACCCATCATGATATCTTTCATGACAGACTGCAGGACCACCTCTTCATATGTGTTTTCCACCAGGATGAACTGGGCAAAATCCTCAAAAATCAGCTCCTGGAATCTTGAGAGGTCCTAATGAGAAAAAAGCACACTGTTGAGAAGTTACCATGGACATAACGTTCACAATGATACAATCTATAACATTTGCTCTTGCTGCAGAGAGGTCAAATCTTTGGCCCACATTATTTTACGTGGCAACCCTTCTGCTCTCCATTGCAAATTTGGAGAGCAGATCAAGGTGCCCTCGCAGAACGGTTGCCCCAAGGGAGAGCTGACTATTTACAAAAGAGCAGGTGTGATCAGGGAGAAAAACATCTTCTTCCCTGAAGCCAAAATGGGGCACAGAGTCTTTCTTGGAAATAAAAATAAATGCTCAACACTGGTGCTTTGCTTTGAAGCAAGCCAACCTGCCATGTAATTTTATTTTAATAAAAAGCATCTCTCTCTTTTGTTTTTAAAGAAAAGTCAGATGAAATAAGAAGCCTAGAAGGGAGATTCTATGGGTATGTTAGCATCCATAGGAATCCAGCAGGCTTCCCCAGTTTTAAGGATCCCTTTGTGATAATCATGTACTATGTACTATCACTCTAGGCTGGGCTTTAGAGGGAAAATTTGCCGGCATCTTTTGCTAATAAACACAAACCAGCTACAGAGCTAGCAATTTTGGGGTGGCCATTAGAACATTGCTACAGAAAGGGACAAGCTGTTTGCTTGGCATTTCTGTCCCCCCATTAATGGAAGCTATTTTTCCTTCCTACGTGTTTTGCATCTACATTTTGATCTGTCCTGGGTGTGAACTGCCACCACTATCAATGACCTACAAGCGTCTTCTCCATACCATATGGGAAAAGTTGGTTCTGCTGTGAAGCCACGCATAACCTCGAAGATTCACTCTTACCCCTTTGCAAGTTGGAGCCAGCTTCTTCAACAGGAAAGGTACCGTGACCTGCAGCAGAGCCTCCCGAAAAAATTTCTTCCTCACTGTGCTGCTGTCATAATCGTATTTCTGGGGGAAAAGAGGGTCAGAACCATAAATGAAGATTCTGAAGCTGATCATACTCACGGGAGCTTTGCTAATAAAATAGCTGTCCTCTTTCTCAGGGCTTTCTCAAGCTGGCACTTGCTGAATACATAGCATTTTGTCCCAGACTCGAATCTCTGGGGTTTGTTGCTCTCCCAGCCTTAATATGCATTTGGAGGAGAAGGGGAAAGTGAAAACAAGAAACACCCCAGGAGAGGGGTATGGCCTGTTTGCACTCAGAAACAAAAGATTAGGCAGATTATCCAAGGTGAGGATGCCAAAGCTATGCCCCATGAGTCCTTCAAAAGCTTTGGAGGTGGCCTCCAGAAATTGCCACCGAACCATGTATAACTATAAATAGGAAGAAAGGGAGATGGTATCTCATACAGGGTCCGCTGCTTCCAGGAAGCACATCAACCAATGCAACACCAGAGACGGGGTGGCGACCTTACCTTGAGCACCCGCTCCAGGATGCGCTGAATTGTCTTGCAGAGTTCATCTTTGCTCAGCGACTTCCCCAGCTCCTGATGGAGAAGGGTCTCAAAAGTGTAGACGGTGTCATCCATTTGCTACAGCGTCAAAAAAGGAAGAGATGAGAAAGGGAGAAGAAGCCAGAGTGTTTGAAGGCTCACAAGAAGGTACAAGAAGCAGCCAGCTAACATGGGTGGCGGGTAGGGGATCATTACACAAATGCTGCTGCTTAGTGACTTGCATCAGATGGTTGGGACGTAAGTATATAATGACAGGATTTGCATGATGACATTATTTTGGTTTTCTGTGGATGTCACTGCCTGATGACTAAACCAATTATGCTCAGAACATCTGGAATAATTACACAGAGGCGGTCTCCAGGTCAGAGATGGGAAACCCTTGTCCTTCAAAACAAATAATAATTAGGAAGCTGGAATAGCAATTCTATGAAAAAAAGACTGCCATAAGGCTCTCCAGCTTGAAGTAAGAGGGGAAGGGGGGAACACAACAGAAGTCTTTGAAAGTGCATGTGGCACAGATAACATAGAGAGAAAGTGCTCTTCTTCCACTCTCACAGTGTTAGAACTCAATGTCATTCCTTGAAACTAAAGGACAGGAGAGCAAAAATACTTTCCTACACAGCACTTAGCTCAACTGTGGAATTTACTGCCGGTAATTATGGTAATGACAGCTAATTTAGATGGCCTGAAAAGAAACTGGGAAGGTCCTAAAGGATCAGGCCAACAATGGCTACTAATGTTTGGGGGGGGCGGTAGATCACCCCCAAATCCGCGAGGCAACCGCAGGGATTAAATACTGGATGCTGGGTAGCAACAGTGCAAGGGGAGTTTTGTCCACCAGCTTGCAAGTTGCCCAAGTTGTCTTGCAAGCTTCCCAAGTTGGGCAATGGATGATCCAGAACGTTGGCCCAGATGGGCCTGTGGCCTGATCCAGGAGATGGTTCTGACGTTCTTCTGGTCAGACTTCCAACTCTCAGTAGCCTCTCCAACCAGTCTGGCCAATGTGGGGTTAATCCTGGAAGTATCTTGAGGGCCACAAGTGCCTGTCCCTGCTGTAGGCTAGAGAAGGCAACCTGTGCTCTGAAGATGGCCCCTGGAATTCTCTGCTATCTCATCCTGCTGAATTTCAGAAGTTTGGGTAGTTTCCGTAGATGAAGTGGGCCCATTTCCACTGCCTAGGGCAGCAAGAACCTAAAGATCTGAAACGACGGTATGTTGGCCTCCTCGGTCCTCTTAGTGCTTCGGTACAATGTGTCCAAGCTCTTCCATCAAGGAAAGAAGACTTGTAGAAGCCAACGCAGCGCAAGAAGAAAGAGGGAATATCTGTAACCTTTCCTGGCCACTAGAGGGCTCCGGTTGTCTTCCTAACTGGGAAGCACCCAGCCCCAGCTCTGATGAGCAAAACAGAATTCATGGAAACAGACAATAATATGCTGAGGATGAACCAAAGAAAGAGCTAGTTGGTGCTTAGGACAGCTAACTAAACTCCCTCCCATAATGTGGGCAGCTTTAAAAGGTGTATGGGCATGTTCACGGACAGTAGGTCAACCCACAGCTGCTCGATCAGTTTATCTGTCTTTAGATGCAGGACATAAGCAATGCTTATGAGCTGGCAATAAGTTGTAGGAGCAAATATATTTAGGTGAGCTCTTTCTTGGAGCACCGCTTACCTGCCTCATCAGGATTTGGGCACGCTGCTTGAACACAGAGGCACTGGAGACATCAAACCTCTGCTGCAGACCTTCCAGCTTCAACTGGTCCATCTTCTCGTAGCAGGACTGCATCTTGACCGGATGGAAAGCTAGCTGGGAAAGTTTTTCCATGTACTGGGTGGGGGGGAAAAGAAGGATTAGAAGCTCCAATAACTCAGCATGTTGAAAACCAAAAGATGGACTCCAACATCTCTCCTGCGAAGGCAACACAGTCCCTTTAAGGATTCCTCCACAGAACTCACTGAACTTGAGACCTTCAGGAAGCAAAAATAGAGGGAGAGAGACCTCTAGTACAATTCTGATCAGCTCTCCCTCCAACGCCTTGTTGCCCCCTCTCATCTTCTGCCACCCAATCTGCTTAACAACTGGGTTGCCCTTGTTGCCATCAGCATTTGTCTTACCTCTCCCAGCTTCTCCATCCCTCCTTCATTGACAATATTCATGTTCATGTCAGTGACTTCCTTGAAAAACACTTCCCGCACTTCGGCAAAGCCTTGGCTGGTGGGGATCATCAGGGCTTCCAGGATGGAACTGATGTATGGTTGGACGTGATTCCGGACACAGACCTCAGCTTTAGAGAGGACAGTGGCTGGAGGGGAATAACAGTAGAATGAATGCAAGGCCCACCATCCAGCAGCCCCTGTCTAGACTGCCCAAGAGAATGAAACAGTGGTGGATCTCCAACCAGGAAAATAGAAATGGGGAACCTGTAGCTTTCCAGATGCTCTTGAATATCTAACCATACTCAAGACCTTCAAGAAGCAACTCCCAATGGACCCAGCCTGATTGGACAATGATAGGGGACTTTGGGAGCCGTAGTTGAGCAACATCTTGAAGACCACAGGCTCTCCACACTTCTAATGAAAGCCTGATTGTTGTATGGCTCAATTCTTCCAGCCATTCAAGGAAGAAGAGAAAGCATTCCCAGGCTGATCAGAATTAAAAGTAGAGCAGTAATAATGGGATTACACAAACATTTTATCCTATGCATCTTGTGAAGGAAACAGATTGATTTCTCCACCTTTTATCATAACACTAGCCAGAGTTATCCAAGGGAGCCAACTGGATGTGGATATCAGATGGAAGAAAATCTACAATTAGCAGAAAGAATTCACTGCCGCAAGGTGAGCCAACGGGTGCTAGTAATTTAACAAATTCATGGAGCGTAAGGCTGAGCAACGTCTACACATTTGGAATGGTTGTCTTAATCCTTTTCAGTTTCACTCCTGTTCTCATTTTCCCAACCACAAGTTTGTTTCATCAGAAACTAGGATAGATCATTCATAAATCCTTTCTTGAATATGTTTCCCCTAGAGCAGGCTAAGTCTTAGAAACAGCTCTTCTCTACTATAATCCACGTTCACGTGTCTTTTCCCCTTATATATTCAAACTTTCACAAACTTCTCTTTGTACTTTGAGATGCAGACAACATTGCCCTGCACCAAAAAGTGCCTCTTTTGGCACCGCCCCCCCTTGGCCTATAATCTTGCAGATTGGATAAGTTTGCATAAATATGTGGGCCAACAAATTTCACCTCCATCCCAAGATGTTACACATCGTGCCCAGGTATTGCCTCCAGAATCAGAGGCAATCTGGCTTTGAATATGAGGTTCAAGGTTGTCTGGAGTTTCGCTTTTATCCATCAGGCCTCCCCTTACGTTATAGCACCAGACAACACAGCAAGGGAGGAGGAAGAGATATAGGAAACTGCTTTTTGAAGTGACGTCCCATGACCCCACCTCGGATTTTGTTGGCCAGATGCTCCTTGGATTGGATGATCTGATCCATATCTGTCCGGATGGTGCTCTGCATTCCAGGAATCTGAAGCTCACATTTTGTCACTAACGAATCATAATAGCCTCTTGCCTGGTCATATACCATCCTGTACACGGCATCTGAGATCTACAAAAAGTGAAAAGTGTTGGTTTAAAAAATTAGAGCAGCAAACCCAAACAGGGAACGTAGGTATTCCTTTGGGCATCTAGCAAAACAAACAAAGAATTCAACAACAAAAAAAACAACCAATTACTCCTTCATCTGAAAAAGTCAAGGACTTCTTATAAATGGTATATTCCATATGCGTATTTATTTTAAAGAAGGGCAGTTCTGTTCCTCAACCTGAATTAAACAAGAGAGGTTATAAAAAATATCTGGAGCTGCATAGTCAATAGAGGAAGGAAGGAAGGAAGGAAGGAAGGAAGGAAGGAAGGAAGGAAGGAAGGAAGGAAGGAAGGAAGGAAGGAAGGAAGGAAGGAAGGAAGGAAGGAAGCAGAGGAAGGAAGGAAGGCAAGCAAAGAAGAGGGAGGGAGGGATGAAGGGGAAGGAAGGAAGGAAGGAAGGAAGGAAGAAAGGAAGGAAGGAATGAGGGAGGGAGGGAGGGAGGGAGGGAGGGGGGAAGGAAGGAAGGAAGGAAGGAAGGCAGGCAGGCAGGCAGGCAGGCAGGCAGGCAGGCAGGCAGGCAGGCAGGCAGGCAGGCAGGCAGGCAAGCAAAGAAGAGGGAGGGAGGGAGGGAGGGAGGGAGGCAAGCAAAGAAGAGGGAGGGAGGGATGAAGGGATGAAGGGATGAAGGGGAAGGAAGGAAGGAAGGAGGGAGGGAGTGGGGGGAAGGAAGGAAGGAAGGAAGGAAGGAAAGCAGAGGAAGGAAGGCAAGCAAAGAAGAGGGAGGGAGGGAGGGAGGGAGGGAGGAAAGGGGGCATGCTGGAACTGTCATGAGTCTTACACATCTGATCAGTTGCCTTTTTTAGTCCCCACCACTCATATACTTTCAAGCATATCTAACACCAGCTTTCATAAAAACATTGACTTAAAAAAAAAGTTCAGATTTTTCAGGAAAGCAAGTACAAAAGTCTGTGTTTCTTGGCATTCCTGCAGGATCACAGACCACATAGACAGCCTTGTATATAATCTAGAAATATGCACGCTGTATATCTGCGTGGAGGGGTCATGGGGATGGAAATGGAGGGGTGTTTATAAAAACATAGGATTCCTCTCCTCAGCTGAGAGATATTGGTGCACTGGAAGGCATAGCTGCAATGCATTAAGGAGGCAAAGGTTGAGAAATGAATATTTGTTTTTAAAAGCAGGTTTCTGGTTGACTATTTTTACAATGGCTCGCATGGCAATATTTATCTTTATCTTCCTTTTCAAGGAAGGCGTTTACTTCTTTCCCACCAAAAGCCTGGCGTTCTGGGCCAGAATTACTCATATTCAGCTAAATATAGATGGTAAAAGGTTGTCCGATGCTGGATACCATATAGCTATAAACGGAGATATCCAAAGCCTGTTTCTTTATGTTTATCATCGCCGCTCATATTTTAAAAGGCATTTGTTTAATGATGACTTTAACCTCAAGACGTTCTATCAGAAAGGTAGGGCAACTGCTTGGAGGTTATGGTTTATTTTGGTTTTAAGATTGGCCCGCAGCCCAGATATTGATCAAATAAATATATAAAGGTGTGCCAGAGCAGATTTTTGATTTTTAAAGCAGGCAAGGGGGGAAAAAAGAAAAAAGATCCTGCATAATGACCCCCCCCCCCAAAAACACACACAAAAATTAAAAACAGAGCCTCCTTGTTTCATCAGGTCAAAAAAGCCTACAGTGGCGTCAGTCTGCAAAAAAATAATATGCAGAGTCAGATTAAAAATTGGAACGAGAAAAAGGCCAGCTACATGGGATGAAGGCGTCTCCTCCGCAGGAAGGTGGCATTCTGAGGACAGAATAGATTTCCTGCTAGTTCAGCATCTATCTCCAAGATGACTCCTCGCTTCTGGAATTCTCAGCTCTCTTGCCCGAGTTGGCACAGCCCACAATGATGACCTCACCTCTGCAGCCAAGAGGACTAGCCACTTGGAAATGGAATGCAAAGAAACGAGATTGGGTTCTCTGGATGTTGAGGAAGAGACCAGAACAACAAGGCGCTCTGCCCTTATTATTCCAACCTCTGGGCAGAATAATAAGTTATACACTGAATAAATAATAGCAGAAATTTATCTCAGGCATCTTCCATGACCTAACCTCATGCAAATTAATATTTAAGGAAGAGTCCTTCGCCTCTGGCAAATAGCAGGGGGAAGTCCCCGGTTCCAGAATGCCGCCATGATTCCCTTTGCTGCCAGTGTGAAAATGTCAGCAGCTGGGCACAAGGAGGGAGACATTCCCAGGCTTGGCATAACTCCAAGGTCTGCAAAAGTGCAAATGATCTTGAGAGAAACATCCTAAGGCAATGTTGTCCAAACTTGGCCACTTTAAGATGAGTGGCCTTCAACTCCCAGAATTCCCCAGCCAGCATGGGAGTTGAAGTCCACTCATCTTAAAGTGGCCAAGTTTGGACAACACTGTCCTAAGGGAATGGAGGAGAGAACCCCCAAGCCAACTTGTTGTTCATTGTTCAGTCGTTAAGTCATGTCCGACTCTTCGTGACCCCATGAACCATATTGCACCAGGCCTTCCTATCTTTCACTGCCTCCCTGAGTTTGCTCAATTTCATGCTCATTGCTTCAGTGATGCTATCTAGCCATCTCATCCTCTGCCGTCCTCTTCTCCTTTTGCCAACTAGCAGGAACCAAATGTCCGCAGTAACCACGGTGCCACGAGGAAGCGGCGTTCGGGTGGAGTATTCGAACCCTGATGCCACAACAGGTGTTTACAGTTTCCCAGTTGTGAGAACCAGTACTCATTTCCATACCAGGTCCAATCTCTCCCCATTCTTTTTTTTTTTTAAACATCGATGGCATTGTCCACTATGGTATCTTCTAGCAGTGAGTTCCCCAAGCTTGTTATGACACAAGTTTGCCCCTACCTGAGTCCACACCCGGTTCCTCTCCTGGTCTTTGCCCTTCAGCCGGGGGCCAATTGTATTCTTTAGCTCAGGCAGGAGGTCCTCCATCACCAGATTGCTCAAGATCTAGAGGATGAAAGAATCCCACAGCCCTTCAGCCACAACAACGTCCCCATTTGCCTGCTGTTTCACAGCCAGCTCTCCCCCTCCTTGGTTTATTATTCGCTCCCCCATTGATCAACTCACTTCGAAGGAAGAGGGGTCAAATCTGGGGGATGGAAACGCTGAATGCCAACAAGCGCATTTACAGGCAAGGCTGATCTGGTGTTTTGCTCTTTCATTGGGCTGCCAAAGGAAGTTCTCCATATCTGCTGCTTCCCCCTTCCCTGTTAATGCTTCCCATGGAAGACTTTTGCCCATGCCTCAACTTAAGCCTCAAGTGTGGGTGTGTGATACAGTAAATGGGGTGGGAAAAGATGGATGGCAAGTCTGAGCCCACAAGCCTCTTGCTAACAACTTCCACACGAGTCATCCAACAGCCAAAGGCACCAAACAGCCAATGTGTTCTTGTCTGCTCAAGCGTTCCAACGGTACAATGAAAACTGATCAGCAGTTGTCGGCTTTGCGCGTTAAACCAGAGAGGAATCACAACCAGATGAGCTAATTCTACTTTATCGTAAAGCTACATTGACAGAATCTTGCAGGTCTGAAAGGGCAATTCTCCCCCCGTCTCCTTTACAGCCCGAGAAACTAGAGAGGATCCCTTCTGAGCCTCTTGTTCCACCCACTATCCAGCTGAGGGCTATGCTATCTCTTATCTGACGGTTCCCTTGGCAGCGTCTCTTGGCCCAGTCTCCCAAGGTCTTTCCCACATGCCAGTACAGCAGTGAACCAATCCAAGCTTCCTTTTCTTAATTATTTAAAATTATTCAAAATCTCAGCCATTTGATTAAGAGGAGCATTGCCAAGAGGGCTTTGGAGACCAACTGGCCCACCCTGCTTGGTGCAAGAAACTCAGAACTAAGGCTTCCCAAACACAAGGCACTCCAACCTTCAGTTCTGGACTGCAGTTGCAGGGGGACCAATCACTATTTTGGCAAGTTTTGGGCCCCAGCTTCTTTATCTTAGATCAAAGATTGGTGGTAGATATGCCCTGGGAATCTGCCACCCTCCCGTAACTCACCTGGGCTTCGTTGCCACAAAGCATGTCCCAGGTGCCGTACTGCTCCTTTGACTGGCGATACATACGCACGGCGTCGGTGAACGCTGGAGCTTCCACTTTGGACTCTTCTGGAATTCCTGGAAGGAGCAAAGCAGAAACAGGCAGCTACAATCATTTTTCCCCCTTTAGACTCCTAAGTAAGGAATAACAATATTTCAATTTAATGAGACCTCACTCAATGGAGTGCAGGCATAGCTGACAAGATTTCGCTGCAAGTATCACCCTCAAAACACAAAGTCTGTGATATCTGAAGTTATCCAGGCATCTTGGATAAATGTATGCCATTTTGTCAATAGATGGTGTTAATACAACTACACAAGTGACATAAATTGTGCAAATGATGCAAATGAGATATCATTATGCAACTGGGGTAAATTGATGCAAGGACGTAAATTTAGATTCCATTCATTCTGGTTGCCTTCTGCACAAGTTGGTCAGTTTCCCCCTCCCCCCACCATGGTTTTTTAGGGAGCACTTTTCCTAAAATACACACATTTTGTACACAAGTCTGCCGAGTGTTATTTATTAAATTTATACGCTGCCCATCTCCCCCAGAGGGTGACTCTGGGAGGCTCAAGCATTCACATGGGCGGGATTCTGACCCATGCTAGGCTAGGCTAAATAAAGTTGGATCATTTGCAGATCATCATATTGGGGGAACCTAGCCATTGGCTTAGCAAGTTGGGTAAACCAGGCATCGCAGTGAATCCATGGTAGAGCTGATTTATCTGGGCACTGCATGTTATTGAATATAACACTGTGTTTTGTTAACCCAGGTTTAACGATTGAAAGCGTTGCTGTGTTCTTGCAATCGGATTTCCTTAACGGAACTCTCCTTGGGCTGTTTCTCCACTAATGCACATACGTTATGAGGCACATGGCCCCTTTTTACAATTTTCCCTGATCAGAACATCTCCTGCTTATTTTGCATGACATCACATCATTTCAACAAGTTCAGATACCGAACAGGAACTCTGCTCCTGTCTGCACTTCAATTCAGGACGTCTGAAGTTCATGCACTGTAACGAAGGTGACAATTAAACCAAACATCACACACAAACATGCTTTGACTCCCAGCCTGGGCAGGCCAGCAAGACTGGAAGGATTTAGCTAACCTCTGAGTACATATCTTAGCTCACTCCCCCTGAATCATCTAGAGTCAAGTAAGCTGTTAGAATCTTTCACCAGAATGGCAGGACTTGCATTTTTATCTTCCAAATTCACAGGCCTTAAATAAGAGACCCATGCATTTTTGTGGGATGTATTTGTAGTGACCACCAGATTAGTTAGTGCAATGCCACCAACTCACGTTCAACCCTAGTGATTCCATGGACAAGCACCCACCTCCTACTCCCCCATGTTCTTTTTTAACCTCCTCTATCCCCTTCATCTGTTAATTCAACCTAGCCAAGTGAGGCAGTTTGTTCTAGTCCACTATCCATTCGCATCACAGGCCCAAAGTATGTGAATCGTTGCCTGCTGATCACAGCCTCAAGGAAGTCATCTTCCTTTCTTTGCTCCAAGACTGGTCCTTTTTGCAGTCCATGGGACTCTTAGCAACTCTTTCCAAATCCACAACTTGAAGGCCCCTATCTTCTTTCTCTCACTCCTCTCGATATCCAGCTTTTACAATTGTTTGTTACCCCTGACAAAAACCGTGCTTTAATTATTTTGATCTTTATAGTCATGGAAACAGGCTTCTCCTTTAAAAACTTGTCTAAACTTGCCATTGTCCTCTTCCTCTTAACGTCTCCACTACGCTGTCCATCTGTAACTGTATTTTGAGCCAGTAGCATACTGCTTTAACTGCTTTGGTGTTAACTGCAAGTTCCCTAAACCCAAGAGAGGAGGAAATCTACGGGGCGGAAGCCACGCCTTTGTCACACTTACATTCCCAAGAAAAATGCCTCTCTGACAGTGGAGTTGGCAGAAGTAAATCACAGTGGGGAAAGAAAAAAGGAAGCAGCCACATTTTCATCCAAGCTGGGGGAAGAACAAGGGAGAGTAAGTGACTAAAAAAGATGGTGGGAGAATGAATCAGAGAGAAGGCATGATTCCCCCTCCTTCAATCTTTGCAAAACCGACTCCCACGCAGGGAGGAAGGGATTGCCTTGTAGACCTTCTCCAACTATCCGGGATTCCTTCTTTGTGATTCATGGGAAGATGGCTGGGAAACTGGGGGTGGCAGTGGAGAAACGTGGGTGGCTATTTTGGCCCGATCCTTCTCTTCCCTCCCTCCCCCTGCCACCTTCCTCCCAGTTAGAATGAAGTGGGCTTTTTTGGGGGAGAAAGATAGCTGAATCCAGCGGAGGACATCCAACGCTGCCGGAGCAGGAAGCGTAGCGACGCTGCAAAGCTTCAGAAGGGGGCCAAAAAAACAAAGGACGAGATGAATAATCAGTGGCTTTCAAGCGATTTTATAAATACCGCGCTGACCATAAGCAAGCAGGCGCTGCACAGCAGAGGAATGCGTGGGAAGAGAGGCTCTAGCTCTGAGACAGCAACATAAATCCTGTTGGTCTTTAGCATCTCTGTTAATCACCCTGGTGAGAACACAGGAAGAGGCTTGAATGGATCCAAAAGGGGGTAAATAAAGAGGGAGTCCCAGATGCCTGGAGCATTGGAGAATATTTTCTTCCTCTTCCTTGAGCAGAGTGACAGCGCTATGCAGGATGCATGGACCACATCTCCACGCCAAAGGGGGGCAGAGACGCCAGTGGGGCAGCTGAGCTCAGGAAATGAAATCCCATGTGCCTAATCTCCGATGAGACTCTGAAATCTGCCTGTTGTTTGGGAAGCTCTGGAGGCAGACAGACAGAGCCACCCGGTCCCTCTGCCATCTCACGGCCACAGCAGGACACAAACAGAGCGTGCACGGCACGTACAGGAAGGCACCTGGCTGGCTCCCTTGGATTTCCTTCGCAGGAAAGCAGAAGCGAATGTTCACATAGGCACTCCTCTCCTGAGGGTGTTCCGAAGGAAATCCGCTCCCTAGCGCTCTAGCTTTCAAGAGGCAGGGAAATTTTGCCCCATGTCAGATCTCTGCTGTACGTTCCTCTGAATCGTCTATTTTCTCTTCCCAGAACAGAGCTAAGAAGAGGGGAAGCGAGACCTTATCCAGAGTCAGAATCCCAGAGCTAGAAATGATTTCAAGATCATTTAATCCAACCCCTTTCTTGGCACACGGTGGCACTACAGGAGGCAGCGATTCCTCCTTTGATGGGTGCTCAGCTGGCTTCTGTTTAAATACTACTACAGGAAAGAGAGCCCAGCCTCTCTGGGCACAGGCCATTTTCCTGTCAGTTTTTATTGCTAAAAAAGCCTTCCCTAATGTTCAGCCAAAAATCCACTTCCCTGAAATTTGGTTCCAGCCCTGCCCCTTCAGATAATCAAGCCAAAGTCTGCGTGTCTCACAAATGAATCACACCAAATATACAACCCTTGCCCAGCAACCTCATTAAAAAAAAAAAAGTGATTAAAAAGCACACATCAAATTTCTAGTCCTCACGGCTATAAAAGAGAAGGCTGGAAACGGTAAGAAATCTGCAGCAGCTCCACAAGAATCTATTTCGTTTCACCCATTTCTTTTCTTCTCCTTCTCTTCATCTCCAGCTACTTGCCTGCATGGGGGAAAAATGGCATTGCTCGAGGGACGCCCCTCCTCTGTCCAGCTGTTCATCCAAGCGAGGACAAGAGCTGAATCAATCTGATACTGGACTGCTGGAGAGATTGGAGTTGAATGCAGGATTGGGGGATTATGGAACTGATGTCCCTGATGCATCAGATCAGCCTAATTTACCCCCCTATTTAAAACACCTTACTTTGTCTTCTCCCCTCTTCTTGTCTCAAGCATCTCGAATTTCTCTCTGTGCAGGAACACGTACAACACACGTGTGGACATTCTTTCTTTCCTAGCTGCACACGCTTATTGGGTTATTCCAGCCCATTTTAGATCAAAAGCATTGTTTCCAAAGGTCCAAAGGAGAACCTTCAAATCTTCTCCCCTATGGTCGCCCCCAACATTCGGCCTCGCCCAACCTGGCTGGTTATAAAAAGCCAGCATAACAATGGCTTTCTACAGGAAAAGGGCAAGGTGTCACCCAGCCAAGCAATACAGTTTAATCTTGACTGCAGTAATGGAGCGTTGCACGTGCGTTGCACCCAAGAGTTACCTCTCCAAAACCCCAGAGGGAGGTGGGAGAGAGAAGAGAACAGGGCAGCGATTGTGAGTTGGGCGGACAGGTTCTGCCCAGTTTGGAAATTTCAGAGGGAGGCTCTTCCGAAGCAGCAAGAGGAGAATGACGGATAGCTTTTTACTGCCAGTGCTGTTTTTAGAGTCTTCCACCCGCACAGTGCATTCCGCACAGGCCTGAGCGCAGGAAACTTGCCAAGCAAAGCAGGATGGGTGGAACCCATTGGATGCAAAATGCCACCTTCTGCCAACACAGCCTCACCCTGGGCAGGAGCAGGTTCCCATCTTGCAGAGAGGAGCCCAGGGGCCTTGACCTCACCAGAAACTGTCAGAGCACCTTCACCCCCTTCCCAGGGATGGGAGCAAATGGATGGGGCAAGGCCGGTAGCCATTTCAGGCTGGAAGCTATGAAAGAGAAACCTGCTGCACAGGGAACCTTGCATTTCTCAGGAGCTCCCAGGAAGGTATATATCCTGGCTGGGATCGAAAGGCATCCGTGGTTCAGGAAAGCCCTTAAAATGTAAGCGATCCCTGGTTCGCGAAGCGCGAGAGAAGGAAAACAGCAGAGACTTGCTATAGAGAATGACAAGGCATCCAGTGGGTGGGAGGTTGGGGGAAAGGAACTAAAACTCTCTGCGTAAATTGCCCTGCCTTCTTCCTCCACAATTCAGGCTGGCGTGCCATAAGGCAATGAGATCAACCAGATAAGCCCAAGGTCACCTTTGGAGTGAACGGTGGGGGAGGCATCCCATTCTAGGTCAGTCTGTTCTGGAGTACTTTATAAACAGGATAGAGAGGCAACAACCCTTTCCGAGAACTGGGATTCAGGTTTCCTATTGCTTCTGGAATTATGAAAGTATGACCCAGCCATCAGTTCTAATTAGAAAGTATGACCCAGCCATCAGACCAAAGGGAGGCCTCTAAAAAGCCCTTGGTGGCCATTCTTATCTTTAGACTTCCTTCTCCAAACGACCTGAAAATGCATCTCTGAAATTTGGGTCTTTCTGTAGCCATCTGTGCAATCAGGAGGCACTGTGAGCCACACACAGACCACAGGTTGACCTTCTCTCACCTGTAGCTCAGGGGGCCAAATGCCCATAGAAGCAGAGCTGTCCTTCCGCCCCTTCAAAAAAAGCCACCCAAATCTAGGAAACGATCAGGGTGATCAAGCAAACCCAATGTTTGCCAGAAATGATGATTGAATAACTCAGTTCAGGGCAGCTGCCCGCCCGCCCCCGACCAAATGATCCCCAGTAAGGATTGGGAATAGCCGGTGGCCCGCTGTACCAAATTCATCTGCAACGTGCTGATGGGTCACTAACCCTCAAGAACTATGCCCGCTCCGATCTCACCTTTCAAGGAAACGTTTTGCCCATCCCTCTATTACCAGCTCCAATATGGTGACTAATAATGAAAGCATCATTAAAAAAGAAAATCAGTACATTATCCTCAGTCTCAACTGCGAGACTCTGCAGTTGCCAAATCTACTTTTAAGCATTTGCTTAAAAACAACAACAACAACTGAATAACACCATTACTGTCTCATTGGCCACTCTTTCCCATCCTCTGCTTGAGCAGATCAGGGCTCCTGCTCCTGACTTGAGGAATGCCTTTGGTACAAAATGCAACAGAGAAAGGGTTGAGAGAAATTTGGCGCATCTGGTAGGAGACTGAGAACTAATGGCAAACAGGCTGCAGTTGATGCCATGACTCTTTTGATCAAGCATCGAGAAAACAGATGGAGATTCAACCTCTAAAGAGAAAGTAGTGTAGTGTAATGGTTACAGTGGTGTCCTCAGACTGAGAAGACTTCACATTCCAATCATCACCTGGCCATCACATTTGCTAAATACTTGCGGTTTGTCATGATGGTTGTTTAGGTTTGGTTTAGGGCAACCAGCAAACCCACCCATCGTGGTTCGGCATTAAATCATCTTAAAAATGTCTTGTTTAGAGAGATGCATAAACTTAGCTGCTTGCTCATACCTTCAGTCTGGCCTCCCTCGTGGGTGTGTGATGCAGCTTGGAAGAGGAAGGACTTCCTTAGAGGAAATGGGGGATGCAATTGCTATAAAAAAACAGGCAACTCTAGGACTGTGCTCAGAATAGAGGCTGCTCAAAAACTCAGGTTCTGTTTACATTTCAGATCAGGAGGAGGTTTCTGGTCCTCATGATTGCTAAATCAGATTTGCAAAGCCAAGGTGCTATACCAGGAAGACTATCTTTTAGGAGGAGGAGAAAAACACACGCACACCCAAATGCTCACCAAGCTTACCATTGTTGCAGTGGCGCACGCAGTCTTGAAAAATGGCCCGCCACTTGTCCTGCTCCTTGCCAGTCATCACACAGAAGTAGTAATGCCGGGCATAAGGATGCCAAAGGATGAGAGGGAACTGGGTGGGGCATTTGATGATGGAAGCATGGCTCGGTTTGGATGTGGAGCCTGGAGGGGGAAAAACAACAACACAGACACACAATGAACAACCCAAGCAAATGTGAGCCCAGCAAAGCCTGAGAGTGATTCCTGCAGCAGGAGATTCGGATATTCCTGCTTTGTGCTCTTGAAGCCAGACGCACATGTGAGCCAGATGGGGCTTCCGGATTCAACTGCCAATGACAAATTCCCCAGAGGCTCAGGAGCGCAGAGCAAGAAGCAACTACATCTGGCAGGCTTAGACTCGGTTACTCAGGAAGGAAGGCAGGAGGCTCTCTTCCCAGCAGACGCTCATCGTGCAAAGAACACAGGGCACAGGGATGCCGAACTGCATGGTACTCCATAGGGTCAAGCCACAGAAGCCACGGGCAATGACATAACCCATAGAAAATGGTGGTACCTATTAGAAGAAGAAGATTGCACCCCACCTCCTTAGGAAGTGATGGGATATCTATCATTAAAACAGGCTAAATGGCCCAATACCAGGAAAGCTGTAATTGCAAGATCCCTGTGATGGATTGCTAGGAGGACTAGATTACTTCAAAGATCCTTTCTAATGCCATGATTCCCTGAGCCACCTTTCCTCTCCAAATGTCTCAGGGCAGCTCAGGAAGAACGTCTTTCTTGTGTCCAAGCAGTTTGGCTGGTGGCCCTGAGAACTTTTCTAGCACACATCTTCACCTGTTTGGAGGGCCACTTGAGAAGTGTGTTTTATTTACTGACCATCCTTGACAGGCCCTCCTTGCAGGTCCTAAAGTGGCCTTCAGATAACACAAGTTAAAGCAATTCCCTTTCAAGCTGGTAGCAAGCGGGCAGGAACCACACCAACCCTCGTAAGAGGCTGAACCAAAACTCTTGGTCTGGCCTCCTAAGATAAAAAATATCAGTTGCATTTTCACAGCCAGCTAAGGTGGCCATGCTTGAAATATACAGACTGCCTCCTTGAATAGAGAGTATCTTTACAGCTGCTGCAGTTACAGAGTTGGCTTGCATCAAGCCTTGCTTCCTTTGGGCAAGGACATTCTCCTACTGCTGGTTCAAGTAAGGAGTCCTGCTAATCCACCCACCACCACCACCACCACCACCAAAGAGGTGACTTTGTCATCTGAGGTGGGACAGCTCCTCTGAAGACACCATTTTCATCCTCCTGAAACCTGTTCCTTCTATCTGCCTCCCTGTTCCCTTCCCACCGTTTGGTGTCAATGCTCAATGCTTAGAAATATTTGTACAGCAGTAGCCGATCTCTCTCTCTCTTCGTTCTCCCAAAAGAAAGACCACCAGTTTGCTGGCAGAACACAGGCAATGCTGCTTCTTTCTCAACCTCTTTCACTCTGGAGCCCAATGGAAGGGTGGGGAAGCTGTGGCTGGTTGGATAATGCTGAAGGATGGCTCCTATCGAGTCCAGTTGGCATGGCTAACAGCTCAGCATCATCTGAAGGGCCCCAACTTCCACACTCCTCCTGCCCTCCGGGTTCATCTGTGTCTGAGGGAGGACCAGCTGGGATTCACAAAGAAGAACTCACCCGTTAAGTTGTGGCTGACCAGTTCCAAATATTGTTCCAAGGAGGTGAGGATCTTGTAGCCAGCACTGTTGATGAGAATTCGGGGTTGCAGACCCCTTTCGTAGGCCTGGAGGAGGGAGATGGGAACACATAAACATACAGTGTTCACGTGGTCAACATTCCTGCCACAAACGGCCTCCCCTGGAGCTATCATACTTTATGGAACCTTGCCAAGATGTCCAAAGCAATTCCATCCCAAACTGCCTACCAATTCTCAGGCTGTTTGAGGATTTCTTTTCCGTTTCTGTTTTTGGCGGCCTTGGCAAATTTACAATATTTCCCATGACGGATCTCTTCATTCTACCATCGCTTCCTAGCTGTCCACGCTTCTTAAGCTGCATAATAAAAATGTGTATTTCTCCCTGGGATTTCCCCTTGGCACTGCATGACAATGTGCCAAGCCAGGAAGCTACAGATGGTTGGAGAAAGGATTGTGCTGTACACACAGAAGGGACACTTGACTCACTTGGCCTCATTGTAAGGAACGAGCTCAACCCCACCTTACCCTTGAAAACTTCACCCATGCTTTTTTCCTCTTTTAGAAAAAAAAATCTGCTCCATGATGAATAAAGAGAGAGAGAGAGAGAGAGAGAGAGAGACTGAATTAACATTTGGCACGGTCCTAATCAAAAAGGGGACAAACCAATCCAGGGAACCCCTCCCATCTGGTGGCTTTACTAGCTGGCCAAGTGAGAGCAACTGAAAAATCTCTTTCTGGAGGACTTCATTTTAGGCAGAAGGGTCTCTTGGTTGGCTGTCCATGGAGCTGCTTTGAAAGACAATCTCTCAAGAGGCTTATGTCCCCATCGAGTGAAGGAAAGTGGGTGCCCCTTGGGTCTTCTCCTTCTCCACCCACCAGGGAGCAGAAGCCAGCCTTTGCAAAGCCCTCTAGAGCCTCACCAGTTTGTTCTCATACAGCACCAGCCCATAGTTGTGGGGCACGATGCTGAAACGGTTCCTCCACTTCTTGTTTTCTTCTATGTACTGGAAGAGATTGCCTGAGAAGATGGTCCGATCCTCCAGAGGCACCTGGAGAGGCACAGGGGAGGGAAAAGGAAGGAACAGCATGAGCTGGAGAAGATATTCTCCAGACTCTTTTGAATGTCTTTGGATGACTTTGGCACATTATAGAGACACTAATGCATAGGCAGAAATTGCTTCCCTACACAATCATTTTCTTAAAAAAAAAAAGTTGACTTTTTTTACGCCTTTTGTAATGTTCCGTATTTATTTTGGGTTTGGTTTACGTTAAGTTAACCTACTTTTACTACCAACCTTTCCAAAGTGGTGTACGTACTGTTTTAAACGCTCTCCTTTTGAAACAACCAAATAAATACGGTCACATCAACTTCTTAAAAAGGCAATGTAAACATTAGAGCCAAAAGCAGAGAGGAAAGTAGCAACCGAAAGCCAAAACAAAGGAAGCTATGTTGGGGGGAGGGGGGAAGAGTCAAAATCTGTATTATCTGCAAATATTGGGTCAGCTCAAAGATCACAAAAATGTTCACGCGCTCAAAAATAGCATTGCCCAATGGAAAAAAAAATCTGAGAATCTCAAATATTTGCAGAGTTTCATCAGCCCTGGGATGGCTTAATAAACAGATTAGAAATAGATCAAAAATTGAGCTCTCAAACTATCCAATGGTTTATTTTAGCCTCCATAGATTAAAAAGAAAAAAATATTTGTCCTTAAAGCTCAGTTGCAAACAGGTACCAGGTAAAAAACAATGTTATTTCAGTACCTCCCTAAAAGTTCTCCAGTCCTCTGCATTTTCCTCTAGATGAAACTTCCGAACAGCTTCCAAAGCCACTGCACCAATAGTAGTTTGCAGAGTCTAGCCTACACAGGTTTTAGGAAGCATGCAATGGTTGTATATCTTGTACTCTGCGTGTGTGTGTGTCAATGATAAAGAGATCCATCTCGCTGTATTGGAAGACAGTACTACTGCACAGGAAGGGGGGGAAGTGACAGGTGTGTCATCTAATACATCTGTTTTGGAGCAATGTCTGTTTGTCATCACGAATGTAATATGCAACTGGGCTGGAGGCCTGTCTGTTCCCAAGGCCCGGTCATCCAGCAATTCAGGATGCTGTGGGGCTAGAGAAGTTTGGATCCTTCCTGATTAAAAAGCTCAGTGCAGACAGAGCACCGCACACCCGTCTGCATCTGGGCGTCTCCTGGTCCTTGGCAGACAGACGGAGTTGCAATTAAGCACTTAGCGTGTTTACATTGCAAGAAAGAGCGAAGATCAGCTGGAAAGAATAATCACTGCCTCTGTTTTTTCTTTTTGGAGATGGGGGGGAGAATGAATTGGCCAACAATACAAACAACTGAACATGAAGTTGGTTTGGCAGTCTCTAATTTCAACCAACCCCAAGCTCACACAAGAAACTTTCTGTGCCCTTGCTGAAGGACCCAGCCTTGCTAGTCCAGAATGCATGTAACTAGTTCACTTGACCTTGAGAAAAACTGGATGGGAAATGGTTAGGAAACCCCAAAAGCTGTAGACTAGATTGGGGGTAAATACATCTCAGCAAACCACTTCTGTTTTGCTGCTGAGAAAACTACATGGACGTTCCCAGATAGTCAGCAGGAACTGAGCTCAACTGGAAGATGTCACCTAATTTAAATGCCATCGAATAGTCAGCCTCTAAAACAGAATTCTTTAACCCTTTTGCTAGATTCCCCCAATAGCCTGAACCATAACCTGGCCACGGAGGCTGGGTTTGTCCAAGATGCTAAACCATGCTAAAACAAAGGTTAACACTACCCAAACTCAGCAGGTTGTGCAAACGCAGTTGTTTGGCCATCAGCAACTCTGGTTAAGCCATTCTTTTTCCCTTCCACCCTCCCCTCTTCTGCATCCTAGCAGCTCCTGTTCCTCCAATCTGTACCCTTACAGACCTGTCCTATGTCTCAGAAGACCCTAAGGACAATGACTCTGATCATTATCTGAAAGACACTATCAACTCCCTTTTGCAAAACCAAAATCAGGGCTTATCCAAACCTTTCCTTTTCTCCCCCAGGACCTCCCTGAGGAGCCTTCATGGAGAAGAAGAAGAACTACATTTTTGGGGGGAGGGGTAGCCAGAGGTCATGTCAAGTCACCCTTTCCTCCCCCTCTTCTAGCTCACGGCAGTCCCCCAAGTTTGTTTGATTATCTTCACCATCTCGCCTGAGTTCTCACCAAGTGAGAACATGATGGCTTTCCCGGCGCTATAACATTAAATCTAAGGACACGTCCTATGTATATAATGCTCAGTTGCTTGGGGTTCTTGCTCGATCTGAGCAAGGGCAAAACCAAGATAGAATGAAGACCCAGACAGACATCAATGTGATGGTCCAACAGATCTCCCTGGAGGGAAGGGAGCAGAATAATGCCATTCAAATCCCAAGTGGACACTTTGCTGGTTGGTTGACTATTCTGCTACATGCAAGCCACTTGGGGTGCCCGACTCCATCAGGGTGAAGGATTTCAAGTGGGGTGAGAAATTTTAAAGGAGAGTAATGTTTCGCTAGTGACCCTTTAAATATCCTTAAAATACAGCTTATGCTAGGAATTTCCAGAATTTATCCTGCAAAGGTAAGGTGCAAAGTGATTTTCCCCCCCAACCTTCTACCTGTACTGCCAACTCAATACTTACTAAGAACACACACACTTGCCTGATTCAGTGCTTCAAAAGCAAACTAGATGGAGCTTCATTTTCAGGTAACAATATGAATCACGTTAGTGAGATGGGCTTCTTCCAATTGGGAAGGGAGAAATAAACCCCTCCAACATTTCCAATTTTGGGGAAAGGGCTGGATCCACAAAACCTGTTACCCAACATTTGGGAAACTTGAGATTCAAACTATAGATGATTTGATGCGAGTGAACTAGTTCTTTAACATGTTTATCACCGTTTGTTGAACAAACCAAAACTGTCTGGGTTCACCCAGCTTGCCACACAATTATCCATGCTTTACACAGTGGCTGGATTTGCACACTGTACTAAGCTTAAAGCAAGCGAGTCACATGATGGTTTAGAGCCACTCTCACAGACTCTCTTAAGCCTTAATCAGGGCCAGAGTTGGGAGATCTGGGACCCTGAAATCTAGAGGGTCCCCAAAAGTGTGGCTGGTCTGAGGATATGTCTCTCTGTCCACCCCAGTTCTTTCAGCCATGTGTTCCAATGACCTAGCAGCAAATATGTGGACCTACAGGTGATAGCATGGCCATAGCTGAGAATTCTGGGATAATTGAATGAAACCCAGGCTGAGAAACACTCAAGAGGCAATGGAGGAATCATACTGCTGGGTGCTAAGAAATATTTTTTCTATAGTATGCCCAAACTGTACTGAAATGTAGAAAGAGGAGAGCAGAAAGAGAGGAGAGACATCCTATTGCTTGTTCTCCTTGCTGGGGTTCAACCAAGGGACCTCTGCTGACATCTCAAGGCCTTGGATCCCATCTGCTGACTTACCTTGCGATGCAACAGTTGGGACTGGGGTCCCGCTCCCCCTTCAATCTCAAAGCGGACACTGTTAAAGAGGGCAACGCCGTACTGCTCCTGGTAGAAGTGGCTAAACTCGGTGAGGATCTTGTCTGTCTTCCCTGCAAAAGGAGAAGGAAAACCTATGTGAGAAGGGACAGAATTCCAAAGGCAAACTTTAAGGAAGGGGGAGAAAAGTCTACAACATTTGGCAAAAAAGAGCAAATAACTTGGTTCTGAAGACAGAAATACAGTGCTCCCTTGACCTTTTCTTGGGGAGAAGAGCCTGGCTACAAATGTAATGAATAAATAGAAGGGAAGAATAAATGTAAATACAGTATACCCTCAATTTAACAGAGGGAGGGAGGGTTGTCATCCAAGGCTGAATGTTTAAGCCCTGCTAAATCAAGGGTTTGCTGCATATCGGAATGAAAGCAAACAGCAATTTGCATGAAAACATTTCAGACTTAAGCAAATACAGGTGTTGTCACCAGCAACCACCTAAGCAGCATAATACTTTATAGAGGAGGGGAAAAAAAACAGTACCAAAAACAAGGATCGGGATGGTGGGGGAAAGAAACTAGCAGTGATTTCCAAAGTGTAAAATGAAGACTCGGGCAGTTCTCAAACCACAAGATGCAAAATAGTCTCCTTGGCTGCATTCCCTATCATCCTGCATCACGGCTTGTTCAGCCAAGATTTGTTGGGCTTTTGGTTTGTTCACAGCTCCAATTTATTAAGAAGGTAGAAGGAGGCTAAGTGACAGAATGATTTAGATTGACCATCCATCTTAGAGTCACACAGTCTTACAGACCAACTAGACATGGTTTGATCTCAGAATGGGGCCATTTCCAGGTTGTACGATGTCTAGGCTATTTGGTAGAGCCAACTTTGGGATCAAAACATTCAGTGATGGACTATTTTAGACACTCCATTGTCCATTCCCTCTTCTACACTGTTCAGGTCAATGCACCACTTGAAATCTAAGTCTGCTTCCACTGGATCTCAAAAGAAGACATCAAGAAAGAATGTTTTTAAAGGGGCTTTCTCAGTTATAAGCAGGAGCAGCCAGGGAGGCTGCAGAATGACAGAGGGGTAGAAAGCAGAAAACAAAGTTTCCAGGCATCTGCGGCCTCCTTGGCTTCCCACTCTCCCATGAAATCTGTTTAAAATCTTTATTAGACAAGATTGCATTTAGACGTTCAAAACAAAAATATCTTTAACTGCAACATTACTTCTTCTTCTTCATTATTTACTTAACACTATGGCAGTTTCTAGCTATCCCACATGTGAACTTTTATTTTCTAGTTTAAACAGGAAAAGCCTGATATCTTCTCCAGCATCAGCTACTTTGGTTTTTTTCCTCCCAAATTATGGCCAATAAAACAAAAAAAGCTTTTCTGACAGTGATCTTTGTCTTCAGGAGGATTATGTAACTTGTCAGAACTTGAAGTGTTCCTCTTAGTTTAGTTTAGGAAATACACCAGAGTTACGATTTCTCGATGGGTTGCTATGTTTGCCACTGGATCCTATTCGAGTGATACTTCCAGATTCCTCCTGCTGTTACCATAAAGGGGTCCTCTCTAAGCATTAAGGACTCTCACTGAAGCCCCTTCACCTCCAGCAATAACCCCAAAGACATCTGAAAGAAATGATCAAACAACTTGAGAGCACGGGAGGAAATCAGAAGACTCTTTCCACATACACACATATCTGTATTATTACGGTCATGGACCAGAATAACTGTCTATTCTCTAGAACGCCTTCAGAGTGACTGGGAGTCCACTTTGAGTTTTCTAGGAGAACCCAACCCAATCCCTGAGGACCAGGTCCCATACCCTGATAATCCAGCATCCTGCTTTCCTCTGAGTGACTATTTAAATGCTTTCACGAATGAGAAAGCGAGCCTATGGCTGATCCATAAGTGGTAGTGTGGAGGCCCTGAGCTCAGCCCTGATTTAAAAAGGATATTGGAAATATTCCATGATAAGGCATACCCAAGTTCCCAAGCATCACACTGAAGAAGCTCATAGCTTTCCTGGAATTGCAAAAGGGTGACTCTCAGCTACTGGTGAGAGGTGCTGGGAACTGTAGTCCAGAACATTGACAGAAACATGGGTCACCCCCTCACGCATGCAGACATGAAGTCATCTTGAATATCCAGTGGTCACTTCTGCTTTCAGGGATTCCAGTTCCTTGCTGGTTAGTCATCATTCCATCACCACCACCCCCGCCATAAGAAAGAGAGAAGGCTGTATTCATAACCCAAAACTGCAAAGCACGCAGGGCGTCAAAAGAGATAAATAAATGGCTTCAAGAAATGTCACCATCAACCTCCAGGGCTGCTAGGGCAATGCAGCTGTTGAAGGCCATGAAGGAGAATGGGTACCCAGATTGCCCCATTGTAGCCCTACCAGGGAGGCAAAGCCATCTCAGAATGGAGGCTCCCTGCCCAGTATAATGGAGATCTAGGTCTTGGAGTTTGCTTCCCCTGCACCCAAGTAAGCCAATGCTGGGTTATAAGAGGTAATGATAGAACTATGGACTAGAAACATGCGTTGATGTATCAGCAAGCCTGCCTCAGGCCAACCATCTCCATCCAATTCATTACAATAAATTTGGCATCAGGCTTTGTTTGCTTAAAACGACAGAGATTGGTCAGTGACGCTTTCTAATCTAAAAACTTTTGTTTGTCTTCTGATACACAGACAGACAGACAGACATTTAAATGGATTTAACGGTTGTTTGGATACTGCAAATAATACATTGGAAAGTATCTACTATTACTTAGGATTTTTTTTATCATAGGAGAAGGATCTTGTTAGTCTGTGGTACAAAATATCAGGAGGAGTCCGGTGATACCTTTTCCAGCTAACAGATGTTATTAAAAGGCAGACGCTTTTGCGAGCTACAGCTCGGTTCTTCAGAGGCAGAGAGTGGCTAGACTGATTTTGGGTTCTTTCCCGTCTTGCCTAGATATTTATGGCATCACCTGCAGCTTAGCTTTCTCATTTTCTGCTGCTAGTCTTCACAAAAGCATGCCTGAATGCATCTGATTCGATCCACACCACTTCTTTTTGACAGGGTCTCCTTACAGGTCCACATGATTAGGGATTTATCCCTCCTCCCTCCCCGGTTTCTTCTGTGAAGGGCAATGAGGCAAGAAAGAAGGGAAGTGGCAGGAAGTCAGATGCAACTCACTTGCTCAGCCAAAAGGAGGACCCCACCCCAAGATTTATGCAAACCAAGCTAGAAACTGCAGCCAGCCTTCTTCCCTGTTCTTTTTGCAGGTAGGCCTCCAAACTTTCAACACACGTTCCGGCCAGTCTCAGAACTTGGCTAGCAGGTTCTGTAAAAGAGGGGAGGTTACCAATTGAAGGGGAAAAATAATCACCACCCCCTTCTTTCTCTCTTTCTCTCTCTCAAAAAAAGAGTCATGTGAAAATCAATACACTCCTTAAATAGATGCTGAAGCACTACAATGCAATCAGCTGATCTGGTAGAAAGCAGCAAGATATGAAAAAAAATGTGTCTAAATGACTGGTGGCTACAGATTTGGGTCAACGTCAAAGCAAAACGGAGGAAAAGCTCATTCTCTATTAACCAGCCCTCAAAAGTTCCCCAAAGGGTACGCACGTTTCCAAGAACTCTTCATCAGACAAACAGTTTAAAAACCTTCTCCTCCCTTTTTTTTAAAGGATATTTTTCCCCATATCCCTACTTTCCCCCAATTCCAATCTAAGATTTTAGCCAGCTTGCCTGATGGAAGAGCTCTTGGAAATGCAGACGTTTGCACGCTTGCTTTGCAAAACTTTCATGATTTTTTAAAAACGTTATTTAAAAAAACAAGCAAAAAAATAAAAACAAAAGAAATAAAAACCAAAAACCAAAAAAAGTTAATTGAACTAATTTATTTGTTCCTTGCATTCCTTACTGCCCGTTATTTTGATTTCAAGCCTGTCTCCTTAAGAGAGAAAGGAAGTAAATAAGCGCTTTAAACAATGTGGCATAATTTATCATACTCGTCTGACATTAGAGTTCTCCCCACCAGAGGGGAGAGACAGAGGCAAGGTCAAGTGGAGAAGTGCACATGGCATTTTCGAGGCACGCTGGAAGCCACACTCCAAAGAACAGTGGGGAACAGGGGACAGAAATTAAAAATCAATTTGCATATCCTCCTCCTCCCACCCCATTAAAAATTATAAACCAGCAGCAATTATTGCATGCATCTCCCAATTTACCCAAAGATCTCCCCACCCTTTGTTCATTCTTGCATCAGGGATGAATTTGTTTCCAGTATCAACAGAACCCTTTAAAAGATTGGGGACGGGGTGGGGGGCCATGAAGCAGCCCTGTTTCATTTTCAATTCACACAGAACCTCAAAAAGCATTAAAACAAACAAACTACAGTTGCCTCTCTTCCTAATGCTTTCTGTCCCCCTTGTTTTTATTCCCACAAAAGGGGAAAAAAGGAAACGAATGACCCCATTACACACACAGACACACAAACACATTACGTTCTGGAGTCCAGCAGAAGGGGATGAAGGGAAAAATGTAGCGATAAAGATTTCCAGCCAGTTTCAGACCTCAGCAATTTTCACTATTTCCTGCTCCTCCTCCTGCCCCTCCACCAGTAGTGGAATCTCTCCATTCCTAGAGACCAACTAATAGGGGAAAAGGCAGGGTGGAGGAAAAAAATATAGCTATAATTCAAAGCTAAATGCTAGCTTTGGGGTAGAAACTCATTTGCATCCTTCTCGAGACAACAACTGAACAGGTGAACAGCCCCAGGCTGGGAGTTTCACGTTACAAGACAAAAACAAATTGGGGACAGAGCTATTCCTACAGAAAAGCCATTGCATCAGGGAGGTCTGTGTATCACAGGGAAGGAAGAGCAGTCCTTACAAATCCCAGCTAGACAGAGGATGTGCAACCTTTTGGTGACCAGGATTCATAGTTAACATTCTAGAGTGGGGAGGGGTTGATGTAGAATGAGCCGGGCCTTACTGGCAATTTTTTTCAGTGCATTTTTTTCTGCCATTGTTTTCCTCTTCCGGTCTCATTTCAATGGGCTGAAAGAGAACCTGCTTTCAAAACTTCTTCCAAAGGAGAAAACCCCAGTGGAAATTGTCAAAGACCAAGGGGGTGGGGCGGGGGGGTTGTTCTTGTGTTCAGCTAGTGGCGAGAGGATCAAGGCGCACTTCCGATGCCCCACCCCACTGATCTGGAGGAGAGAGAAAAACCAATATGGGATCAAAATGAAAACCTTCTTTTGCACTGTATGCCACTCTTTTTCCAATACTCAGCCCAGGCAAAAGCAGCTGACAATCATCTCCAAGAGGTAGTGAGTTTGCAGTTTAGTCAATGATTAGCCAGGTTCCAATCTTGGCAATTTACTCTGCTTGAGTGGAAACCAGGAACCCAAGAAATATGCCAGACACTTGTCGTACTGTAAACGTTTAAGCTCCCTCCCTAACATACCCATAAACATGCTAAGTTAAGGCCACCATTTCCACCCTCCTGCAGTTTATACACATCACCAGTTTTATGAATAGCCAGAAGCAGATTTCCATCTTGGTGTAAACACAGCAAAACAAAAAGGCCACTAGGCCCTTTCTGGGCTCCAGAGGCTGCACCGCTTCCGTGAATAAACAAGATTAGAGCCACTTGTACCAGTTCACGCTCAACACAAGAGACCGATCAATTTGATTCTCCGTGAGCACTATCAACAGGTCCCTCTCCCACAGATCAATTTGATTCTCCATCAGCACCGTCAACAGGTCCCTCTCCCACAGAGACTCAGCACAACATCCTTGTGCATTCAGACTCAGCCCCCAATTTAACTGTAGTCCCATGGATAGGTGCTGGTCTCTCCCCCATCTGCATGTTATTTTTTCTTAGAAATCTGTAAAGGGGGAAAGGATGACACTAGCACTTTACTGGTATATTTTTCCTCTAATGATTGATCAACTCACTCAGGTTGATTAAGCTATTCCTGGCAGTACCTGTTGTCTGACAGAGGATGACCTGGCGTTATAGTTCTCCCTACTAGTAAGGTCAACTTCATGCCTGGACTGGACTGGACTGGTCTGCTCTCTTACGCTGGCTCCCCACCAGAGATTTTCCTTATTGTTTCAAAGTCAAATATCCAGATCAGAGGCTCAATGCTACCCAAGATGCTGGCTCTGAAGGCAAAACCAAGAACTTCCCTTGTTCCCAGACATGCAAATGTCCTAGAGCAATGGATGACACTATAGACTAGATAAAGATACCCAAAACAACCAGTTTGGCAGGGGTATGGTCAGCCCATCCTCTCTTCTACCTCTGAGCCACACCTTTTATGAGTCCGTGAGAATATTAATTGTCCAGTGTCCCAGGCATGTTCTGATTTCTCCATCGTTTCTTAAATACTGGCCAAGATCTCCAAGAGATAACCAGCCCAGCAACAACATCTCAGAAATACCGCTTCCATCTTTTATCCAACCACTGTGGCAGCTTTGGGGCTGGTGAAGATTACATCTATGGATAATGCTCACCAGGAATGTAGTTTGGGAACATCAAGTCTCAATGCTTTTATCAACTTACCCCGTCTTCCTTCAATGTAGTAGATACTGACTGAGGTTCTGCCAGTGTTAGCCACCTTAGGCTAGATCACCAGTGGTCTGATTCAGTACAAGGCCCTTCCTGTTTCACAAAACCAATGGATCAAACCCTAAAACGTCGGGATGCTTGCTGGTGATGAGACACAAAAGCCAAATGCTTAAAGGTGACCTGGACCAGGAACCCAGTCCAGAAGATCTCCTGAGATAAGAAGGCTCCTTTCAGTTGTAGAGACCTTGCACGATAGCGTAATGCTAGGAAGCGTTCACAGCTTTAATTTTACAGACAGATATCTAATTAAGCACTGCTAATTTATTCATGATGTGGGTAGATTTCAGAATATCACTGCCATCCCACCATCTTTGATTCTTGGCTCAGCTGGAAGGAAGCTGTCAGTTCAAGAAGGCAAAAAGATGCCATTGTACTGTTTGCTCTCGTTCGCATCACAACAGCTGCACACTACACTTTTGGAGGCTACATGCAGCCACAGGCCTCTGGTTTCACATATTTGCGCTAGCTATAAACCATGATTTGGAGGCCACAAAGGCCTAGGCTCACACTGAACTAAAGCAAAGCCAGCCATCGAATTCCTTGCCATTGTTTCCTTTTGGGAAAAGAAACAAACATCCCTGATTATGCCCAGCATTGGGGGCTGATGTTTTATTAACCTACAAAGCCACGTATGCTCGTGGTCTTCACCTACCCAGGCCTTGCAAGACTGCCCATGATTGCCAAACTTGGGAGAACCAAGATGCTGGAATGTTTGGCATTTCCTGCCAAACAGGATTTGTCAGGATATTTCCTCTGAGCAGGCTTCAACACTCTCAGCAACAGCGCAGCCTGAAAAATTACACATTCCGCCACAGCAATTAGGCCTTCTACATCAGCTTCATCTGATATTTAGGACAGGGGTGGGGAATGTATGGCCCTCCAAAGCTGCAGAGCTAGGTAGGCCGTGGTGGTATCTTCCCAAAATTGCCTCTGCGTTGCAAATACCACAGAGGTTTGGGATGCATTCATACCTCAGCACCACCAAAACACATCGTGAGTAAACACTCAACCCTTTCAGTTGCCTGCGGAGCTTAAGCAGGTTTTTCTCTGACCTCTCCTTGTCCCTTCGAAGACAGGTCCCACTGCTTCCCAGCTGAGAGAGAACCCAACAATCCAGAAGTCTGTAGGAGAAGATCCAAAAGTCTTTTCAAAGACTTGCCAGTATCTTAGCAGAAATCTCCAACTACTCTCAACAGGGATTAACCACCACCCTGGACAACTCACTCTCACAGAGTTTCTTTTAGCACAAAGAGAGAGGATGCACAGGCTTAGACCAAAAAAGAGCTGGGATTTCTTACCAAAATGCATCAAGGCAGTGGGCTACTGTTTGGTTGTCACTAGCCATATTTAACGTTTTGGAGAGGTCGCACTGGGAGGGGTGGTTGCAAAGTGGGGAGGCCTACCAGTCTTTGACTGTTATCCCTCCCTAGGTTTTAAAGGGGGAGGTTTCTTTTCCCCAAGGTTTCTTTGCACTCTTAATATATTATTTCAGCACTTATATCGGTATACATTTTCCATTTCAAGAGAATGAGAAGTCTGCCTCAGTTTTCCACAACCCTTCTCAAAGAGAGTTTGGTGAGCTTCAAGCTGATGCAACTGTGTGATACAGTGCGCAAACTCAAGCTTCCACCTTCCCACTAAAGTCAACATTCAGCGGGCCTGCACATGCTGAGTTCTCACTGGGCATTTTCAGGCCCCTCCCCACAAGATCACCTCTACACCTGCAAATCTCAGGGTGTCAGCAGTGCCGGAATACATTGTGCAATGCAGGAGGTGAGCGTCAAGCGTTCTGTTTGTACAGGTCATGGAAGAAAGCCATGCTTCGTGCAGGATCTGTGGGAAAAAAAGGCTCTGGCTTAGCCAATGGGAAAGGAGGTATCCCTGATAGCTGCAGTTCAAAGCATGTCTTGAAATCATCCATGCTGCCAACGCCAGCGTGGTGTAGTGGTGTAGCCTGTCTCCCATGGCATCTGCCTGGCTGGTTCAATCTGGCAGGGTTGGCACGCTCCAGATTCCATCGATTAAACAATGCCATCTCTTGAGACCCTAGAAGTACACCTTCTCTGTAGCAGCACCTGGAATGAGGTCCACCACCCCCCGAGATCCAAACAGCCCCCACCCTACTGGTATTTTGAAGGGCCCTGAAGATGTGGCTCTTCACCCAGGTCTTTTGCAAGGACATTAACGCTTCTTTTCTTCCTTTTCCTTGTTCCTGGGCTTGTTTTCTTGGCCATCTCTGTTCCCTCGTGGTGTTGTTGTTTGGTATTGTCACTTGTTTTTAAATGTCTTTAACCATTTGTAAACTGTCCAGAGTCGCTGGGTGTCAGGCAGCATACGGATTTAATAAATTATCATGACGACTGAAGTCTCAGACTAGGACTGGAAAGACCTAAATTCAAGCCGACTGAGAATACGGAAGCTCTGTGGCTGATTCTGGGAGAGTCGTTCTCTTTCCATCTAATCTACCTGGCAGGGCTGTTGTTGTAGGGATAAAATTGGGGAGGGAGTGCTCTATAAACTGCCTTCAGCTTCTAGAGGAAAGGCAGGACAGAAAGCTGACAATCAAACTGGCTAATTGCTAACCTTGAACATTGACTGATAAGGCCAGGGCAACATCCATGAATTAAGGTTTCAATTTCCCTTTACCAGTTCAAGGTGCAAGACCTTCATTCAAATCCAACCCGCCTGGGGCCACTATACCTCCACAACTAGGCTGCAGGCCAAATGACAAAACCTGGCTTAAAACATAAGAAGGCTTTGCTGTTCACATCATGCATGAGTAAATTCAACACAGAGGTTCTCTCTTTTGCATTCCAATCAAGCCCAGGACGATGAAAGCAGCCAATTCTTTTGCACAGCAGCTGCCTGAGTTGTGCGTGAGGACACGGCTACAGAGCAGGGTGTCCCAGGCTAGAAGCAAAGGGCAGAGCTAGCATGGCAGGCAATATCAAGGGCTGGGAATCTTTGGGAAGCCACAGATCTGCACAAATCTCCAAGAAGCCATTACTAGGGGAATTAAAGCGCTCTGCTCAGCAAACACACCCATCTACTACACCAACACCACCCAAGGAATAGGAATAAAGACTAGCATTTCACTGGATGTTTTCCACTCTCTTTCTTGGGTGTGCTTTTCCCAAGCACCACCTTCTACCTTCTCACACTGGTCACCAAAAGGCTGTAGGAGTTGCCTTGAGGTGACCAGGTCAGGAAACTTTAAACAGTGAGAAGAATCTCCCTTTATTTTCCGCATGTGTATCTTTTCAAACAACAGATGGAACATGAACTTCACTAGCTAATCATAGATTTGGGCAAGCTAGGAAGCCTGGATACTAGCCAGTAGAAATATGAAGACACCACAACATCATGCAGATGGTTTGCATCTCCCCTCCATGCAGAGAAGCCACCAACATCTCCAGAAAGCCGCATGCAGGAGGGTGGAAACACCTCCAATCTTCAAATGATGGTCAAGAAGTTGGCATGTTAGAACAAGAGAATCAGGACTGCCACCAGTTCGGCCATGGTTTGCTTTAACAATAGTTTGTTGACGGAGTCATGGTGGCCCTGAAGGCCTGACGTTCACCCATCACGCTAAGCCGCAGTGGCTGCATTCATGTGTTAGGCTAAGGCGGAACCAAAGTGGTTGCATGGGGCTGGTCCCCATTATTTGCTTCTCACTTCCCTGAGAAAAATACTTCTTCCAGAAATACTCCCTCCTCACTAAATGTCAGATTCCTTTGGATGGGAGGACGCTGGAGTCTAGAGGCCTATTGAATTAAAAAAATACAAAATGCACAAATAGAGGAGAAGCAGAAGCAAATTGACCCGAGAACAAAGGCGGGGGTGTGTGTGTGTTTTTTTGCCCCCTTCTTGCAGCTTGATCGCTTATACCCCAAATTCAGCTTTACTGCACGACACCTGCTTTCCTTTGACATTTAGCAAGCACAAAACTGGGCAACTGCCAAAGCAGCAACTGAGTGGCAAAGGGGACAGGAACAGCTTCAACCAAGGCTGGCAAAACAGCTGGCTGGGATGGATGGATGGATGGATGGATGGATGGATGGAAGGAAGGAAGGAAGGAAGGAAGGAAGGAAGGAAGGAAGGGACTGATCCAGAGCACAGCAGAGCAGATTCAGCCACCCATCCCAGGTCTGTGACCATGCATGATCAAGCCAAACTTATATCTCTTGCCACCACTTCCTCCCACAAAGGATGCTTCTCAGCTTGATAGCAGGTTTTGTTCTGATATGAGTGAAATGAACCCACGCTCACAAGTGCAAGGCAGGGCATGTTACAGAAGGAAAACCCCTCGCTCCTAACAAGTCAGCCATTCCTTCTCCCTGAGGCCAAGCACCAGTGCGGCAGCTCCTTAAACGTCTGTCTTCCCCACAAGGGAGAACCATAGCTCCAGCTATGGAAAATGAAATGCCCTCCCAGTTCGCTCATGTTCCACCTTGGCCGTCGCAAGCCTGAGGCCCACCCCTTGGTTTGCAGAATCTTCTCCCAAGACCGGCCTTTGAACAGCTTTGCTTCAGAGAGATGCTTCTTTTTACCATGAAGATCATTCTCTGGGTCTGACGTGATCTCGAGCAACCTCCCCTGCTTCTTTAGTACAAGAGCTGGAAGCCACTTGTACTAAAGAAAAAGGTGTAGAGGAGCCACCGTTGAAGCTGAAAGCCACCCTGTAAAGAGCCAAATTATCCTTCAGGTGCACCTGAGGCTAACTGAGAGTTGTCTAAAGGCTACTAGCATGTTCATGAGGTTTCAGCTGGGGATTTCCTGATTCAGAGCTCTATTTTCTCCATCCCCGTGCTACACCTGCCAAGATGGAATCATATATCCAACAGTAAAGCAGCTCAGAGTTGGGCGGTTGACATTGTGGTATTCTCTGAGTTTTCCTGCAGACATTCCCAAGTTGCACTGGAACTGACCCACATCTCCAACAGTAGGGAACATATCTAGCTCAGGGTTGAACCGTTGGGTTCAACCCTGGGCTTGGTGGTTTCCTGCTACTAGACTCAGAGAACACCAAGAACCCAACAGAATAACGCATGAATACACTCCATGCCTCCCTTCATTTCCATGAGCTTCAGCATCCTTGAAGACAGAGACTAGTGGCATTATGTGGCAGCAGGTTCCACAAGCTTGAGAGCGAATTTCAGAACCACTGCATCCTTTCCCCAAAAGATGTTCTTGGTTTTATCAGCCACAGAGATAAATGATACTCTTAACCAAGTCCTCTGGATGACTCGGCCATTAATTAATGCCAATCCAAACACATACAGACATGAAAAAACTAAGCCCACGAAAATGCAGAGACTAAGAGAGGTTCTCTCTCTTTCTCTCCCTTATTGGATCTCTTCCTTGCGAGAACATATTTGGGTAGGGAAAGAGAATCTCAGCAAAGCACCAGGAATTCACGGCACCGCCGTTGGCACAAAAAGCAGACATGTGAAGCTGAACCCAGCCAAAACTAGCAGGTGAAGAAAGAGTCGAATCCGAAGCATTAGCTTAGAAACGGTCTTGTTCCCATGGCTTTCTTGACAAGGAGACAGTGCAGGGTGTGCATGTAGGAGGAAAAGAACCTAATTGTCTCCCTCCACGATTGCAGTGAGGGGAGGGAGTCTGGCTGAATCCACCGGGGAGGGCCGGGAGCAACCCATCTCGTAGGGTGGGACAAAAAGATGAGTGTTTCACTCCCAGGAATTCTCACCCCTGCCCTTTGTAAGGAGAAAAAGGCAGACAACATTCGAAGCAGTACACAGAAGGAGACAAGGCAACTGTCAGTCCTTTACAATGCTAAGAACTGTTTTTGTACATGATAACTGCAGTAAGATTATTGTACGCCCAAGATGGAAAGATTTGGCGCTCCCCCCCACCCCCCCATGGAGGAAGGGTCGGTGAAGATGACGGAACTTGCAGAGATGGCTAAATTGAGTTCTTTGATCAGAGAAAAGACAATATCTACGTTTATGGCTGACTGGAAACCCCTAATAGACTTTTTGTGTGAAACAGAAAAAAATGAACTTATGATTTATGATTAGAAAAAGTAGATTATAGAAGGAAGAGAGTTATGTTGTAACCATAGAGTAAGAGGTAAATTTATAATTGTACTTATAACTGCTGTAAAGAAGATCGGAAACAACTTCCTTGTATCTTTTTTCTTTCTTGTCTATTTTTCTTTCACTTTTTCTCCTTTCTTGCACCTTTAGCTTTCTCTTTTGACTGCTTTCTTTTTCCTCCTTTATATTGCTTTGTATTAGTTTTTGTCTTCCTTTTTAAAATCTTTAATAAAAATTACGTATATAAAAAACAATGCTGAGGACTGAACTGGGAGAGAGGGGGAGAAAGAACGAAGGCAAGGGGGGTTAAAAAAAACTTTCCAAATGGGGACTTTGAAGCTAGAAAGGAGAGTCAACACAACAGCTGCAACTGGGCAATTCTCAGAGCTGTCTTTACAATGTTTTGGACTATGATATGCCCCAACCCAGCCAGCATAGTCAGTGGTCAGGCAAGAAGAAAGAACAAACTCCTGGAGTGCTTCCACCCATTTTTTTCCCCCAGCATTCCCTAGCTAGGGTCACTCAAATCACACTTGGGGATGGAAAAGGCAACCGGCTGATTCGTATAAGCACAGTAAACCCCAAACGTTGGGTTTATCGATTGCAATATTTGGAGGTTCCATTTCTGGAAGACCCAACTGGTGTGACCAATGGCAAGGAACTGGTTAGGAACAGCCAACTTGTAAGCCATAAATCGCAGCTTGCAGGGCCCTGCAGCTGGGTTCACACGGCAGCCGAAGTCAAAGACACATGGGATGACCTGAGCCAAGAAAGCAGAATGATAGCCTACCCCCTCCCCCCCCCCCCAAAGTAGTGTCAAGCACACACTAATCAAGTTCCTTTAATAAACACAAAATGAACCCCGGGCCTCTCTAGTCTACAGCTGGAAGACTGCCTGTTCTTCTCCCAACTTCATGGATTAAAGGGTAAGTCTGGGACACATTCTGCTTGACATTTAAAAAGAAGCTGTGGCAGCTTTTATAGAAGCAAAAGAAGTTCATTCTGCTTTTCTTAGCATAGCTTCAACCACAGCTGGGACCTTTGTCCTTCTCTGGTCACCACATGTGTAGGAAGATGCAAGCCATGTTGCAGAAGAGCAGAGGGTGCTGATGGAAACAGCAGAGGAACACTTGAGGCATCGTTTCAGATTCAAACCCCCAGTCCATAGTTGTGTAATAACTTCCTTGGACTCAGCCTAAGTTTGTGTAAGTTTCTGAGTTCTCCAGAATCTTCATCAGGGGAGAGGCCTGCCAAAACCAGATGCTTCAGCATGCAGTTTGAAGTCAGTCTCAAGATGGAGATGGAAAACTGGATTGATCAGGGGATAAATGTATCAGTATCCAATTATATTAGCATTCAGGGCTAAAGAACAGCGGCTTCCCCCTAACTAACTTAACAAGTTGGATTTGTTAAGTTGGATCTGTACGGCAAGCTAACCCAGCTTTAGGGAAAAAAACCTAACCAGAGGTAACGCTAACCAAACTTAGCACATTGTATGAACGCAGATGCTACGCTTTTAACTGATCTGTTTAAACATGCTGTGCAAACAAAAGCCCGTTAATCCCCAATCTGATTAACAAACTGTTCTTTGATAGTGGCTCAGATCATGTGTTCAGCTAAACTACAGGGAGGAAAACAAGCTCAACAGCTGAACTGACAAGCCATGATTTCACCACCGGGACAGCAAACGATGATCAGAAACCTGAGTTTGCAGCTCGTGGGCCAAAATCTGCACCAACTATTCATTTATTTCATCTGTTAGATTTATGTAGCAAGCCCTAACGTAGACTGTTTGGTTTTGATGCAACAACTTGTGTGAACTTAACCATTATGATTTACGGCTTAGCCTGTCTGTGACACCAGTTGTGATGTATCTAATTCCAACTGTAGTTAAGCAAACGGTGACTCAGTGTGACTTGGGAATCTATCTAGTCTGATGCCATCCAAGGCAGCTTCCATTATTCTACATTGCATTTGCAGAGAAAGACAAAGAGCAAAAAATCCATTTATTCCTTCCCCTCTCGGTCACAGAGACAGCTTCCAAAAAACTCAGTCCATTTGGCATCCCATTCTAAGTGAATAAATCTAAAAACAGAAAAATTTATCACATTCTTCCACAGATACTCTTCCATGGAGGATGAGGGGTAAACCAGTGTTAGAGCGGTCCTGCAGTAGAAAGGAACAGACTGAAATCCACGCAAGAAGAAAATGAGTTAAAATGTTTAGAAAAACCACTCCAAGCTGATGACAGAGATGGGCATAAGACGAAGATGACTCTTGCCATTGCAGTCGCTCAACTTCAAGGGTTAATTTCTTCCTCAAGAAAATATGTACCTAGATTTTGTTAAAGCATGATTGCAAACTATGGATGTATTCATAAATTTCCAAATCCAAACTATGGATCTGATTCATAAATTTCAGGGCTGGGTTCACCAATATACTAATCCCTAACCAAATAAAACCGATTATGATTTAGAACAATGCACTGCCCGCAAACATAAGCTGTGCCTGCATATGTTCTATGCGGAAGTTTGCTTAACCATGAATGAACCACAGTTGGATGGCTTCATATAATGTCCCGAGCTCTAAGCAAATCATATGAAAGCTCAGCCTAATTTATTTTATTTAGAAGATTTATACGGTCACCCATCTGAAATACATAACACTGGGTGGCTGAACCCAGTTGATATGAAAGAAACCTAACCCCAGTTCAGTATGTTGCCCGCATGCAAAAATGATGGAAAAACTATGGTTTCTGGACAACCAGCAAACCAGATTCTACTAACTCATCGTTTTAAATTGTTTTACAGCTATGGCATTGCTCAACAGGCATCTCTAAAAGCTCTTTGTAGAAACAGCAACAACCATACGCTGAATTCACACGTTGCCACAACTGAAGTAATATGGAAAGTTGGATGTTGTGGGAAATTACCATCTGCTTGATAGTTTAAGCCAAGGAATGGTGGTTAGTGAATAAAACATGGCTTCTGAAAGCCAAGAAGCCAGTAAAGAGCTCTTAAGCTAGAGCTTCCTGAACTGTGCAACTGGGCACTTAATTGTAAGCCACATTTGATGTAAACTAACATTTAGACCAAAATACCTAGAATGAGTATAGGAGTATATGGCTTGTGCCTCCTGATAAGTACAGGGCTCAAGTGTATATAGGCATTACATAAATAATTATATTAGAAGAACGAGAGATACATTCAGAATCCCACGTTGGGGTTGCAACACCTGAATTTGGCAGCTGTATCACCCATCTGCTATCTGCATGTCTGCAAACCTGGCTGCGCTCATCACGTTCACCACCCATTATTTTGGGGTGCGCCCTTGAGCACAATGTGCAAAGAGAGATGCAGATAAATCAGGCTCTCTAATGAAATTCCTCCTCCCATAAAGATCGAGCTTGTTGGGACACGGAGGAGGAAGGAAAGGAACAAGCAAGAGCAGAACCCTAAACGCTAAAAAGAAGTAGAAGATTGCTGGGACCCGTTTCTGGGAATGACACTGTCCCAGGTCTGGGAATGTTTGCTAAGCAGTCACATTGGTTTGTTCAGACACGAGTGACCCCAATATGACAAGGGGGCAGGCGGCCACCAGACCCACTGCTCATAGGGATAACTCATAAGCCGTTTGCAAGATCCTCTGTGCAGTTTCGAATGGGGGAAGAGAGAATGCCCACTTGCACAGAATGATTTAGAACAACACCAAGAGATTCTTGAATGACCAATCCTTCCCCACTAAGGGAACGACTCATTTCTTCCACTCACTCATGAGCTGCCTGAGTCATCATAGGAAACCTTCAGTTGCAACATTCAGGAGACTCAGCAGAGGAGACATCTGGCGATGGGGAACCTCGACTTCTATGCAGCACAGCTTCTGAACAGGCTTAGAAACTTCTCATAGAATCAAAGGGCTGGGAGGACACCCAGGCCTTCCAGTCTAACCCAACACAGGGTTCAGCCATGATCTCAGGGGGCTTCGCAGGCGGCAGTCACAAATCCCACCAACTCCAAAGACGCGCTGTTTGCTTTCGCTTTGGCAAACTGTATAAACTCAGCCACTGTTGTTTGCCAACCTGGACTCGTGGCCTAGCACGCTGAGCAAACTCAGCCAGCGTGGGTTATTCAATAAATCACAGTAAGCAAACCATGGCTTGGCAGGATGTAAGAATCAGGCCAAAGAGCTGAAAGGATATTAGAGATCACGTAGCCTGTTGCCTCCAAGGGTTCCATGAAGACAGGCAGGATAACCCAGATGCTTCAGTGTCATTCAGGAAGGGGTCATCATTCAGCAACAGAGGACGTGCTTTGTGTGCAACAGCAAATCCTTGGTGTGATTCCCAGATAAAAGAATCAGGCACTGGAGACTGGAAAGATCTGAGTAGCAATGGAGGGATCTGAAAGGTTATATGCCCTGCCTGCCTGCAACTAAAACAACTTGCTAAATTTCTTAGTAAAAAATCCATTTTAAAAATCCAGGGTTATTTCCATTTGGAAACAGACACCAAGCAGTTAAATCGCTCCGCTTAACAATTCTAAAGAAAAATAAAAACAGTTATCCTTTCAGGAAAATTAGGAACACCCCCCCCCCCCACAAAAAACTCCCATCCCATTGCAACAATTCCACGCTCTTAATTTGCTAGACCAGCCTTTACCCCAAAGAGGCAGATGCCTTTAAAAACAAAACTAAAAGGAGGCACGGGGGGGGGGGGGGGGGGGAATCCACCCGTATCTACCAAGACACCCTTTGTTCTACTTACAATAACCATAAATTTAGCTTTGTACTGCACACTAGATATGGAGGAGGTGCCTTGTGAAGAATCGGAGTTGCATGGAGTGCCGGGCAGCTGAGAGGGGCAACTGAGAATCCCCTGGGTGGCCCTCCTGATCCCCACTTTGAGTTCTGTTTTGCCCAAAGACCCTTCCCCAAGTTAGGTGCGGAATGAAAAAAAAAAAATGGAAGTCAAGCTTAAGAGAGGCAAGACAGAGAACCAGGCCCTGAGGGCAGACTGCTAACTGACTATCAGAGAGGAGGGCAGTGGAGGGGGAAGACACCCTGAAGAGATACAGACACAGCCTCTCAGACAGCTGATCCCTTCCTTGACCCCTCTGCCTGGTTAGGGTCAATCCAGTAACTGCCAGGTGCAATTAGCCCAGGCTTTCACTTCCATTTCCCCCCCAGTGCACGATCAGGACGTGCAAAACGGCCATTGTGCTGAAGCCAGAAAACTGGCTCCCGAAGACTCCTGTCTGGCAGGAGAGGAACCGCCCTTCTGAAAAGATTTCCACAGCCCCAAAAGCCAGAGACGAAAAGAGAAGGATCGTTTTGCCAGCAGGCCTGATTAAGAAGAAAACACCCAGACTGGCATGGGTGGGTAAAATCACCCAGGTTCGACTGCTGCGCACGACCTGCCTGCACCGAACAGGCCCCACTTGGCTGAATTCACTCAAACTGTTTTGCCCCAAAAAATCCCACTGTGACTTGGGGCATAATCGCCCCAAGAGCATTCAAAAAATCATGGCTCAGCCTGACAACGGCTTGGCGTGACAGGTTCAGCAGACGGGCAGTAGGCGTCTGCTCCACGTGTCCACCGTTGCCTTCAAGAAGTCAGAGATGGAGACACGTGTATCTTCTGTAGATGCTCAGAGGCACCGCACCGGTTCCAGCCATTCCAGGCACTGCATTCATTCATTCATTCATTCATTCATTTTTTTTTTTTTTGCCATGCGGGCCCTCCCAAGAATTCAGAACAGGGCTCCCAACCTTTCCTGGACGGAAACAGTGCCCAGTTAGGAATGCTGAAAGTTACACCTCAGCTCCACCCAGGATCAAGCCTCCTCCTGCCAGTCCCAGAAACAAGGTGTGTCAAGGTGTGGGGGAAGAAGGAAAGAGAATCATGTGTCAGTGGCAATGCCTGAGGATTTTTTTTTTAAAGTTTTGCTCGGAGCTTTTCCCAAGCTCCTTGAAAGGAGAACAAATCGGGGAGGGGGGGGAACCTAATCTACAAGGGATCCGATAGAAATACGAAGTGGGCCATCTCTTCTGTGCACCTTTTCTTTCGCTCCCCAGTTTTACGACCACAGCCTCAATGCGCCCTTCGAATCTCTGCCATGTTCAAACGCGTTTGCCCAAGCAAGGCGTCTTCTGATCCCTGCAGAGAGGGCCTTCTGCTATGAACAGGCAGGAACCAACCAAAGATGCTTTGCCCATCCCTTCACCTTGGGTACCATGGGAAATCTGAAAGCTAAAACTTCTCCAGTCCAGCCATCATTAGCCCCCAGAAAAGCCCCAGAAAGGCCCAGCTCATGTCAACATCCACAAAGAGTTGGGGGAGGCATGAAAACCAGTTGCATTCTCCCTGTTCTCCCTTATGCCTTGTCCTCCTCAAGCATCAGGTAGGTGGATTTTCTATTTTTTTCCCCTTCTGGCATTCCTGCTACCAAAGTAAACAAATAAAATAAACTTTTGAAAAAGGCAGGGGAAGTGAAATTCAGAGCGGAGTGATTAACTCAAGGAGATCCGGGTTCAGATCTCTCCCCAAGCTTGCCACTCCCCAGCGACTGCCAGCTCTCAGCCCAACCCCTCTCACAAAATTGTGGAGATCATAAAAAATGAGAGGTGAGGAGGGGGGGAATCAGCAGCTTTCAAGATCGCTTGCAACCATTTGCAGGGTTTTCTGCTTTCCCCCTCTTCAAACAGCAGGTTATGTTTACAGAAGCAATGCTACTGTTGCTATTGTTAATACTCAGGACAATCTCAATAGCCTTGTGCTGGGGAAAACCCTCCACCACCCTGCTTTTACACGCCTGTAAAGGCATTTTCTCACACCTCCCCCTCCCTGATTTCAAGTGGCCATTTTCAACTGGAAGCTCCTGGAAACAGAGACCTAGCCTCCTACCCCAAGCGAAAGCAAAAAGCGGCAGAGCGCGTAAGAACGGACGCTTTCGCCTCCAGCCGCGAGCGCGCACGTTACTCCGATTCTTTTTCTGACTTCTCCCCCCACCCCGAATCCTTGTCCTTCCCAGCCAAGGAGAGGGCGAGGCGAAAAAAAGGAGCTGCAACGTGGAGGGGAAGAGGGGGGAAAAGAATTTTGGGAAAAAAAGGACACTTTTTTTTTTCAAGTTCCCTAACATAAAACCTGGAAAAATCCACGCAGGAGCTGAAAAGGCGGAGCTTATCGCGTCTCTTTCGCTCGGATTTCTCCCTTCCCGGGGGCTGGCGGGGGTGGGGGAGAATAAATCTTACTCCTTCTCTCTTCCTCGCAGAACTATTAAAAAAAAAAGTAGGAAGGAAACCACCCTCTCCCCCAGGCGGCTAAACTCTGACATGCCCCCTCCTGCTTGGGAAAAACCAGATGGAATTCTTGCGGCGCCCCGACCCTTAATCCTCCCCAACTCAGCTGCACATCGACACTCAACTTTCTTACCTCCCCGCGCCACAAAATCTGAACTATCTAGCCGGAGGGGGAGCCCGCCAGCCTCGCCTCACCTCGGAAAGGGCTCCTCTGCCCCCCTTTCTCGCCAAACGTAGCAGCCCACACTCTTACTGTTCTCGGAGCTGCGCCTGCGGACGCCAGTATCGCCCACCGGCTCGGCCGGGCCGGGCCGGGCCCCCGCGCGCCCCTAGGCCCGGCCCCGCCGCCGCCGCCTCTACCTGGCCTTACCTGCAATGAACTGGCGACGGTTTTCGTCCAGGTGCGCCGAGATCACGTCGCCCATGGCGGCCCAGCGAGCGGTGGAGGAGAAGAGCGAGGAAGTCAGCGGCTGCTGCCTGGCGGAAGACGCTCCCTGGCTAAAGGATGAGAGGAGAAGGGCCCCACCGGGCGATGCACCCCATGGGCCGGCTGGGCCGAGCGAGAGGGAGGAGAGAAAGCGAGCGAGGCGGTTCGGAGTGGCGCCCGCCTCGCCCGCAGCTCGCTCGCTCGCTCGCTCCTTCCTCCTCCTCCGACACGCCTTTCGTGCTTGCTTTGCTGCTCCTTGTGATTCCTTCCTCTTCATTTTTTTTGTGGGGGGGCAGTGTCTCTGCCCCTCCCCTGCGCCGTTTGGAGTGGGAGGGAAGGAGAGCGAGGCTCGTTCACACGACGCCCTGCACGGTTCTGGGTCCCAGGGCTCGCCGCGCTCCCGACCCGACCACGCACACTAAGTGTCGAAAGACCCCAAGTTACCTCTAAGCAAGAACTGACGTGCGGGAATGCCACCGCAGGTTTTACTGGACCTGCTTTCGGCCAGGTGGGAAAAGGGCTAGAAAGTGAATCTAAGCCAGTAAGATTTCACCTTTCTCTCTCTCTCTTCATTATCACCCCTCTCCAAAATAAAGAGAGGGAAGAGGGGAGAATGGACTGAGAAGAAGAGACAGAGAAGAAAAATGGATTTTCCAAAAAGGAAGGCTTGGCCCCCCTGCAAAAAAACTTTCACCCAAATACGCAGATCCTTCTTGGTTTTGCTAAAATCTCAGTGGAGTCTTCCTCCTCCCCCCACTGTTCACTCCCCTCTTCCTTTGACGTCAGTCATCTTAAATTTATGGTTATCCTTTCTGGTAACTGTGGCATTATGTAGGAGCAATGGAGGACCAGCAAGCACACAACGGTTGCGATGGTTGTGTTTACATAATGGACATACCTGGGGTTAACCAAACCATGGTTGACTCTCTGAATCTGAGTTCTAGGGCCCCTTAGAGTTAAAACTTGAGCGTGAAGGAGAAATAGAAGGTCAAGGAGGGTGTGCAATTCCAGCAGCATTTACAGGAGCTTCAGCAAATCTCAGCACTCTATAACCACAAAAGCAGAATTAATCTGGTCTTTCTGCAGAGAGATCATCTGAGTAGGCTCAGGACATAAAATGAGATTGCAGACAAGCTGGCAATAAGAGAGTAACAGTAGGAAATGACTTTGGCCCCTGTAGGTTTTTGGTTGTTTGTTTGTTTCAAGGATTTATAAAGATGCTGGCTGGGTCAATAATCCAACTGAACTGCCACTGTTTTCTTCAAAGAGGTTTTCTGCAAGGAACGTAGATACCGATCCTCTTGCACCTGCTGGCTGATGAGCAAGAGGATGTTAAGCACCAGGTTTTACAATTCCCTTGAGATGAAAGGAACAGCTGGGTGCTTCCCTGCCTTTTTTAAACTGGGATGTTTGTCCAGAAACCCACAACACAAAGGGCTGCATCCCAAGGAGGCATCTGGAAAATAGCAGCTGCCTCTGGCACTCTTCCCCCCCCCCCCAAAAAAAATCTCTGGTCTTCAACAGCAGAAAACCATCCTAAATTGCATCAGCGGTTTGACTCAGCACTTCAGACAGACTCATGTTTGTTTGAGGCAGGGGGAAAATGTATTTGCATTGATCCAACAATCTATAAAATGAGGGTCAGCTTGCGAAGGGCAAAAATTCTCCAGTGGACCAATTTCCAGAGCAATCTGTCTCCCCCAGCCCCAACTCATTCATTCCCAGGGACTAAACCATGTCCAATCCTTACAGCTGACATGCTTAACATTTGCCAGAAGTCAGAAATGCCTCAAAACTCTATGCAAAATCAACTTTTGCACTACAGGGTGCTGTCAAGATTGGGCTGTGGGGAATCTCTTTCTACTCCCCCCAAAAGGGAGCTGTGAGCTTGCCTTACCTTTTAAAATAGTGGAATAACTAACATTCATTGTTGTCTCTCTTTCTTGCTCTCCGTCCAAGGCACATTTAAAACTTCTCAGGAATCAGACTACCTCCCCCCCCCCCCCGCCCTCAATGCTGTTGGAAGGAAAAAAGAGAAGCCCAAATAGACATCCATGTTTTGGGGGAAGCTGCCCCCTCAGCTGCATAGGACTGAGTTCCACTTCTGACATGCTGATAGCAAGGCATGACAACCCCATCTGAGAGGTTCCCTTTGTGCACTCATCCTCCAGGCTGTAGCCTTCCCAAATTTTCCAGGTGTGTCTGGCAGAGAGAAGAGGGAACATCTGGGAACCTAACCCTAATGACAGATCTGGGGTAGGGGGGAAATTGAAGAAAGATTCTTGACTTCTTTCAACGATGGCTCTTTTTCCAACTCTTCTTGGCTGGGGTGGGTGGGTAAACAAGAGAAGAGAAGAGAAGAGGAGAATTGGTTTATCAGAAGAAAATGCTAGACATTTTGCTCAGATGTTCACAACTGCCAACAACGAGACACCAGTGTTTGACTTGTCACACAGGGAGAGGATGTACCCCAACAGCAGTTTCAAAACACACAGAGAGAGAGAAAGAGAGAGAGACACGTAACCCGACCCTATCCTTCTCAGGCATGGAGTGGAGCCTCTGACCACAAAATCTTTTCAGGGATAATCTAAAGGCAGTTTGTCTTTGCTCCGCTGCTGTGTTTAGCCCCATCTCAGCTCCCTAGGTGAGAAGCAGTTTTGGGGCCCGATGCAAGACACAAGCATCCTGTTTATTCACTAGTCCTTGTTTGGCTTGGCAAGGAAAGGCAACAAACAGGCTGGAGACTGTGTCAGCCCTTGGCTGGGAGTGTCCCCTCCTCCTCCTCCTCCTCCTCCTCCAGTTGAAACATGCTTCTCAGAATACTTCCGGGTTGATTCAAATGGGCTGGAATCAATCTATTATGGGAGAGCTGCTGTTCTTCTTAATTTGTACCCTTTGTGAAGAGAGGAAAAAAACAAATAAATGTCAGGCTCCCTTTGAAGAACAGCTGGGGAGGTGTGCATCTTTGAGCCAAAACCTTCTAATTATTTTGAGAGAGGAAAATCATGACTCCTTGGATGAGCTTTGCGAGAGGTCCACTGCAGAATCAAAGAAGAACGTAAGCCAAGATGACAGGTTAGAATTGCAGGTTATCGGCAGCGGAGGGGCACTCTCTTTTTCAAGTTCCCAAAGGGACGTAGGTGACTGCTTTCACCATTATCCTATCGCCCGGATGAAATAAATGGAGGATAAAGCTGAGATGATCAGCTTTGCAGATTTTGCACCCAAATTTTACCAGCTAAAGTCCAACGCCTGTAACAAAATGAACAGCACAAAAATGTTTAGACATAAGGATGAGATGACACCACATTTATTGGCAATAACTGCTCCCCTTTGCAATTAGCTCCTGCTAACTAGAATTTACAACCCTGGATTAGAAGGATGGGGGTTCTAGCCAGTTCTACGGCACCACGCTCCTAAAAAGATCTGTGTACAGCTGCTGCCTTACGGCAAGCAACACATTAGGTGTATGAGTGTGTTGTGTGTGTTGTAGATTTTCTAAGTTGATAGCCTGCTATCAACAGAGACTATGAAAAAACAGAAAATATTAGCATGCAAGCAATATTTGCATGCTCGAAGGCTGAGGTTCCCATATTTGCTTTCTCAGCCCCAGGGACTGCCACAGATAAAGCCATATCACATGCAGCTTTCCGTGTATTCCTCATGCTTGGTTGGCTTGGTTGGTTAACGCTGTTAACCATTTCAGCCTGTTCAAAAGATGGATAACCCTGAATAACAGGAAAACAACCCTCAGAATGTCAGAAAAATGCAGCCTTGGCTCTCAAAGAGACTTACCAGATTTTGGCAGCATGGCCAGAAAAAGCTCTGGAAATGCAAAGAAAAGAAAAGCCTGCAGATTGTCCTCTCTTGGTTTCTAGAAGACTAAAATGTTGCATCCGGTTACGCTGTATTTTTGGAGAGCCTTGGGCTCTGTTTTTTAAAGCACAGGTACCTCTCACATCCTTTAAGGCATGCCAAAATCTTGAGAGCTCCCTGCCTCAATTGTCCTCTTCTCTGATACCCAGCCTGAACAAGTGGAAATAAAAATGCCAAGTAATGAAAAAATATATTTCTTGAGCGACCACCCTGCCAAAGTAGAAAGTAGAAGGCAAACTTCTACCTGGGCTGTGAGATTATTTGATTGGGTGATTCCAATAAATCTCCCAATGAGATCTCCAATTCCATTCCTCAAGCTGAGTCAGATCCATTTACACCTCTTCTATTTAGGCAGGTTCAGATTCCTTGAGCATGCACACATTCTTGGATTCCATTCAGAAACAAACTGGTCTGGTTCTGACCATTCAGCTTGAACTTATTGGACTGAGGCTGATTCACAGCCCCCTCTTACACCATCGACACAGTGGAGAAAAAAGAATCAAGTGCTAAAAGCTAAGTGCCACGTAAGATCACTGTCTTCACTGCACCGTGGCAGCTGAACTTGTGCCTGATCACTAGGCTACACCCTGAAGTCAACACTGCTCTTCAAAAATGGGAATATTCATTAAAATACAATCAGCCATGTTACCTGGAATTTGCTTCCCTTTTAAAGCTCTTTTCCTGCCAAGGATCTGGTGGGGAGGGGAGAGATGCAGAACTATCTTGCCATCAACAAACAGATCTTTGCAAATAATTCCTGATTGGGAGGGGCTGAGACTTTTCTCCTATTAAAATTCCATTTTATAAATCCCCCCTCCAAAAATCACCCAAATATATTGCAGAAGATAGTGCAGTATTTTGACCTAATGACATTCCTTCCTTTGATCCTTGACTGCAATCAGTCTGTCTCAGCGTGGAAGTGTCCAACTGACTCTGTGTTGCTCTCTAGTGTCCAAGACTTAAATAAACTTTTTTTTTTAAAAAAAGAAACTTCTCATGTCTCATAGCTGACTCAGCTTTTTCATTGCATTGGATGTGATGAGAACTAGCTTTTTAGGAAGTCCAAGCCCATTTGTACAGCTAGCGATTGCTATTAAATACCAGCTGTTGTTGATATGCTGTGGAAGAGAATGCTTACCCTTCTGTGTTTGAGAGTTTCCTGAAACCCCTAGCTGTGTGATCCTGAACGATGAGTTCCAACCTTGAGGAACTTCCTAGATTCTTTTGTTAGTCCAGCTGAAACAGACACAGTTACTGCCGAAAGCAAAGCCTAAGAGCAAGAAATCCCGCTCAACTCCTGAACGATGCTCCCATCAGCCCTCCCCAGCCTGAAATAAAACAGATGTGAGAAAAGGGAGGGATCAGGGTAGCAATTATGGACTTGCCCTATAAAAGACAGGAAAGGTTATTTGTGCCATTAAGAAAGTGGATGATTTAAAGGAAGAAAAAATGCTGGCTGTGGGAGGTCTCCTTGATTGCATATTTCAAATATACCCTTGGAAGACAGTTCTGTTCCTAAAGGCATGGTATTGTTAACTGTTGCATGTCAGGTTGAAATCAACAGGTTCAGCTTCTTCCTATAGATGCATCCATGCAGATTGGAAGGGGGAGGGTTATCTATTTATTACTGCCAGTAGGGGTCAACCTGAGATTCTTTACTACCCTAGATAAGAGAAGAAATATACAGAAGCCACACCTGAAAACAGTAGGTTGAATAATTCAGCATAGCTCTTTCTTTCAATATCTTACGCTGCTTTCCAGAATCTACCACCTGGGGTTACTGCCCCACTCCAGCAAGTGGTAGAGCTAGTCCTGATTTCTCCTTATGCAAAACAGAGTCCTCCTGAAGGTAACTTGACCATCTCTTCCTAGTTACTTAAATTAACCTCTTTTGTACATACATATATATAGACAGAGGGGGGAAAAAACAGGACTTAAAATAATATCCTTGTAAACATAATATTCTTCATCCTTCAGAAGAAAGTGTGGGAAATTTGTACAGTGCAGTGCAGTCATGAGTCAGAGCAGTGGCTTTTAAAAACCGGCTGAATCGGCGGAGGGCCTCCGTATCTTCCTTCCTTCTTTCTTGGAAATGTTCTTTCCTTTCTAGGAGGAGCATTGGCTCACTCGAAGACGTGTTTAGCCAAAGCAAACAGGCCCAATGGTAAATCCAAACTGATGGGAGACATCGCCATTGTGGAATACCGCCAGATCACGCAAAGGCATCAGTGAGAGGTCCCCCGTGGAGAAAAAGAAGATGGTATCCGTGATTGAAGATTCGTTATCCAGCTGAAAGATGCCCAAAGAGGTTAGACAATCAATAAAAGCGAATATGTGTAGCTCAGGGTTGAACTGTGGAGTCCTTGGGGTTCTCTGAGCTTGGTGATTTTCTTGCAAACATCTTCTGAAGATGTTACCTAGCTGGGTAACAAAACGTTTGCAAGAAAACCACCAAGCTCAGAGAACCCCAAGGACTCCACAGGTTAGAAGATGCTGTGCAACCACGAGACAAAGAATCAGCTTCTTTTATTTCTCTCTGTATAACTTAGCTACCCCACCACCACACACGTTTTAAAACCACATATGCAAGTTTCTACTGTTTTAAAGACACAAGTGCAGGGTATGGAACCACACCAAAGTTCTCCAAAATGTTGGGTAGGATTTCCAGATCTAAAAGGAATGGGCTGTGGGATTCCATATACTACATAACTTGCTGCACCCCCCGTCCCTCTCGCATGAATCCAGGAGGGCACAAAGGGACATGGGAAAGGCAGGGAAAAAGTCTCGAGTATTATCTAAAATTCAAAGCATCCATACCCAATAATTCCCAGTGTTGAGGTGTTCGAGAAAGAGCCTCTTAACCCCTCCTGTGTGCCATTTCTGGATTAAAGGTGCCTCTTTACCACCACCCAGCGAGCAGAACTACAAACACAAGACTGAGTTCTGGGTTCTTCCCCTCTCACTAAGTCCAACAGCAATTTTGGAAGGGGTTGAATAACTTCACATTGAAAAATCATTGTTGGAGGAAGTTGAGAACCTCCCCTGTGGGTCTAATTGAAATGGGAGAACTCCAGTTGTTTATATCTTAAGGATCCTTCCCATCTCTTGCATTTTGTGTGCCCTCTTTTGCCCTCCCTGAGGATTCAATGTGCTGTGTATTTCAGAAGGGAAGGGAAGGGAAGGGAAGGGAAGGGAAGGGAAGGGAAGGGAAGGGAAGGGAAGGGAAGGGAAGGGAAGGGAAGGATGGAGGTAGGATGGAGGGAGAAGAGAGGGGAGGGAGAAAAAAGAAAAGAAAAAAAAAACTCTTGTTCCCCTTTCTTGTTTGCTTACCACACATCCCTGGAGAGTAGTCAAGTAGCTTTGGTCCTTGGAATCTGTAAGAAACTTGATTTCCTTTTCCAGATGCTGTTTGCTTCCATCTGAGTGGGGCCTGCAGGAATATGACACTTTCTGGGTGGCCAGACTGCTGTGAAGTTTCAGAAAACGGAGCTGGACAGTGTTCAGGCCCTGGTACTCGAGCTGCAACAGCCACAAAACAGCAGAAGGCAGGTGTCAGAATCCTCGCAAGATTTCATAATAGATTATTAGATGGCTAGTTTAAAAAAAATGGCTTTTTACATGCTGCGGTTCTGCCATTGTAAAAGGATCGGGGGGGGGGGGGAGTAGGAATGAGAAACTGTTTAAAGCAGATGGCTCCTTATCACAGGCTCTGGCATGCTCAAGGACATACCAGCAAGGGAATCAGAAGACCAAGAACTAAGGGCGATGAAGGGGGGGAGAAAGTAAGAAAACAGCTTTTGGCATGCTTTTGCTCAGTCTTAGCAATGCTTTGGATCTGTACACTTATTCTCAATAAATGAACTTTCTTTTGAATCAATATTGGTTGCAAGGAAAGTTACTGGAATTGGGATCAACAGGTGGCAGCTAGTTACAGCAGGACTGCATCAAGCTGGCTGAGTTCAAGACTGAATGTCCTTCCCCTTTTCTGAGATGGTTCTCATTTCTGCTCGTAGAAAGCTAGCAGGCAAAGAAGGGCTCTAACCCAGAGGCAGCCCTGAGTTCCTGCCTTCTATATTTCTAAATTAGCTTCCAAACTGATTTAGAAAGCAGTAGCTTTCCTAAAGTCTGAATGCTCTTTGTGCAAACTCCTTACTTTTAGAAAACCAGGCTGTCAGGCTAAGGGCTCAGCTGACGACAATGTCCCCAACAGTTTCAAAGCTTAGGTAGAAAAGCTCTTGCAACAGTCTTCCCACCATTAACAATCTACTGGCTGCAATTATTGGACCTCTCTTGTATATCTCCTTGCCCTGGCTGAGTTCCAGCCAGAAGACTTCTTTAGGATGGAAACTCAATGGTCTTCCAAGGGGTGGGGAACATGGTCATCTGGATGTTGCTGAACCTCAACACTCAGTGGTCATAGTCAATATGGCCAGCGGTAAAGGTGCTGGACGTAGCCTTGCAAACGCATCAAGGGGACCACAGTTTCCCCACTACTACAGCAAAACTTACCGGGAAACCATCAGGAAGTGAACTCAACCACTCAAAAGTGCTTTCCGATGCATAGGATCTCAACCAAGCCTTGAGAGGGACCTGCAAGTTTAAATAAATGCTGAGTTCTCCTCTACAGCCTCAATTTTATTGAGAATTGTACACGGCAGGGACAGTCTGCTTTCAGACTCTCATCTGCCAGGCCGTGCACTGCTATCCATCAAAAGGCATTATGGACCTGCTTCATGTATTCCTCTTTCACCGATTCCACCCCAGAAGAGAAAGAGTGGAAAACAGTTCCAAAAGAGAGGTTGCCTGAAACTTCATGGAAAATATTGCAGCACCAGACCTCTTACCTGATTTTGCACAGGAGAAATACAAGTCACTCCTCCTGCTGTAAAGTTGCAAAAGGCCATCAGAGAGTCTTGGGGGCTGCCCTGATTGGGATCAACGTAATAATACCCTGGAATGAAAGAGGTAAAATGAATCTTTCTTTAGCCCATGGGAAATACACAGAGGAAGGGGTGTATATTTTAAAGCAGCAGCCAGTCAGAATATCCTACTGGAATTGGGAGAAACTGTGGTTTTGCATTTGCTTCTCCTGTGTCCCAAATCCCAACCTAGGAGCCCTAGCTTAGACTAAGCTTCTCTTCCCTTTGCGTCTCCAGGCAAGTGAGGGAAAGGTTAATCCTAATCCATCCCTGAGTAACACCTTTATTAGAGCCAATTCAAACAAGAGCAAAGACTATGCAAACCTGTGTGTCCTCCCATTCTTCTGCGTCCTCCATCACAAGAGGAAGGTCCAAAAATCTAGGAGGCCCTGGACATTTGCGGGGCCTGCCAGTGAAGAAAGGACCTAGTTTTCCTTACCATCCAATAGGTGGGACCGAACCACCAAAAGCTCTTTGCAGGTAGTGGCCGGGCGGTCTTTGGTGCCGTCTGGGGGGTCAATCAGGCGCTTCAGCTCCTGCCTCAAGTTGTCCATAAGAGCCCACGCTAGGCTGTAATTCAGCTTGTGGGAAGAATGTATCTATGGAAGTGAAAGCAAGATAGAAAAAGTATTGATGTTTTGGAATCTTGGTGTTGGAGAAGACTCTTGAGAATGCCGTGGACAGCCAAGAAAACAAACAAATGGATCTTTGAACAGATCAACCAAGAGTTATCACTTGAGGCACAAATGACCCAGCTCAAATGATCCTACTTTGGACACGTTATGAGAAGACCCAGCTCTCTGGAGAAGGCTCTGATGGTGGGAAAGGTGGAAGGAAAGAGAGGAGGACGACCAGCAGCAAGGGGGATGGACTCAGTTACAATGGGGATGGGGGTCACTGGAAGACCTGAAGATTAGGGATAGATCATCTTGGAGAAAATCTATCTATACGGTCACTAAGAGTCAACAGTGACTTGATGGCACACAGTCAATCCATCAGCAGGGAACAAAGCAGTCAACTTTTTTGCTTGTTTGTTCTAAAGGTGGAAAAAGAAAACCCAGTAATGACTTACTTAATTTGTAGGCCACTCTTCTCTTTGAATCATGCCTAACAAGCAGAAGATGTAGCACTGCTCTTTTGCTAAATGTAGAATCCAAACAGTTGAGGAGGCAGACCAAATGTCAACTATTCAAAGGTTTATTTTAAGCAGCAAACCAGGATGTCTTTCGAAGGTATGGCAAACACCTCTTCCCTGAACCCAAAGTCCCTCCACATGGAAAACTGCAGTGGCAGAGAGGTCTAGACTTTCTAACTTTCTATAGGCAGGGATTGAAAGTCAACAAATTAGAATAAAGGAGAAATGTCTACATATGCCTCACTACATCCCACCTTCTGGATTGAGATAATCCAGAAGGTGGGTTTCATGTCAACCTGAATCATGTTGCTTGGTGTCTAAACCCAAATTAACCAATGGATAATAGTAGCACATTGAGTGGATTCCCAGTGAAATTAACTAGGAAAGCCACATTTACTGGGACACAGTGGGAGGAAACCAACACAATGTTCTGTTCACCATGTGCCACCATAATTCACTTGCTAAACCCACCTTCAGATCTTTCTTGGAGATATTCAGAGAAGGTCCAGGTAGTCCAGGAACACCAGGTTTACCCTAGAAATACCAGGAAACATTGACAATCCTACCCTGGATCATGGAATACAAGCACTCTACATGTCTTAGGATTCACCTTGGTTTGAAGGTGTAAAGAAGTACAGAGACAGCCTTGAAAAAAATATACAGCAGTTGTCACAAAGGCATCAGCTAAGCCCAGGAAGGGGTGAGAAAGAAAATCAAGATTGCCTATCTTTGAGTCTCTTTGATATAGTAGAGAGGGAAGAGGAAATGCTGTCAGGCTTTCAAGATTCTGTTATTACAGTCTTTATCAATAAAGTAGCATTCTAATGTTGCTGGTGGTATCTGCTTCCTGACCTGCTCTACGTCAAAGGGCTGTCAAAAGATTCTAGCTGTCAAAAGAGAAAATCAAAAGTGACAGAGGTGTATAGGCATTGGAAATCAGTAGTTTTGGACTAGCTTCTACTAGTGAAGCCTTTAATGCTAGGGAACCTGTTAGCCTCCAGCTGCTGATGAACATCTGGCACAATAGCCTAGCCATCATGAGCTGGACCAGGGATCGATTGGAAGAGGAGAGATCCATCTTCAAATATGGGCTTCAGCATAAAACGCCTTGGGTGACCTTGGACTTATTATTGCTTCTCAGTCTAACGTACCCAGCAAGCTGCTTTCAAGATGGGGAGGGAACTCTGACAGCCAGGCCTCTTAGAAATAATGTGGGATATATCTGTAGACAAGCCATACAATTTATTTATTTCTAAGAAATATTTTTCCAGATTAAAAGCCTTAGAAATCTCCCTTCCCCATGAAGTTTAACAAGGTTTCAGCTACCATATTTACTCCTCGATGGTATGGCTCTGATGTGTGCATTTTTTTTTTAATGTGAACTGTTCCTAGTCCTTACGGAGGAAAGCTTAGAAGAACAGGATTAAATAAAGGCGAAAGGGGAACTTAACTCACAGGCAAGCCTGCTTTGCCTTTCGGTCCCTGAATTCCTTCTAATCCTTTGAGGCCCTGTTTAAAAAAAGTGGGGGAAAGAATTATCAATATTTGGATAATGCTGAGAAATTTTTACATGCAGCCAAACGTCCACTGTTGGGCAGACCCTAAGCCTCTGCTACATCAACAGAAGTACGTGGTGTCTCTAGCAAATTGCATACACAGAGAGATACAAAATTTGGCAAGCATTTGGGGAAAGATCTATAGGGCGGGGGGCCGGGAGGACAGCTTGGGCAAACTACAGGGAAATGCAAGGAAAAAAATCTAAACCAAGGTACTAGAGGAAAAAAAAAACTTACTTTTTGTCCAAGGAAGCCCTGGGGAAAATTAGGAAAATATATATTTGTGGAAAGGGGGAAAAGGCATTCATTTTCAGAAAGTTCCCGCCAGACCCTTAAAGTAATGATGTGTTTACAAAGCATTAGAGGAGATCTGACACGTCCAGACAAGGCATTTAACACACAGTCATCTCTGTTTTCCCTCCCATTATTATTTTCATCTCTCTCTTTCCTTAACAAAGAAAATTTGTAAAAGAAAACGAAGCACCAATTTTTTAAAGTGGCAGGGCCAGGAACAGTACGTCTTGTAGATGAGGGAAGGCAAAGTGGGGGGAAGTAATTATGACCCTTTCCCCAAACAGGGGAATTTGAATTGGATCACCAGGAAGATTTATGGAAGAGCCTTCCCAGAATGTGTTTTTCTCGCTCACAAGAGCAGCAAAGAACTATTGGGTTGGGCTGCAAAGCCAGCAGATCAAACTGGTCGGCCTCAGTCCCCCCAATGAAGCAGATTGCAGAATTCTGGGGAGCAAATTGGGGCAGAAATCCAGAGTGGGAGATGATAACGTTGTCAACTGGCTTTCAAGCATGGAAGGCTTTCTTGGAAGCCAAGGGAGAAGCAAAGTGGAGCGAGTTTTCAACTCCTTGACCCAGAAATGTTTAGCCCACTCACAATAAGGAAGAACAGAATTAGGACTGGAATTTTTTGGGGGGGGGGGGATGGGGGGAGAGAAGAAAGCTTACTGGGACACCAGGATATCCAGCATAACCAAGGGGCCCTGGCGGGCCAGCAGCACCCTGAAAAACATTAATAAATAACTCAGAGGTGGCTTTCCAGCACCAATCACTTAAAAGTATATCATCTGCAATTTCTTCTTCCTTCTTTGTACTCAGACAGCAGTATTTGCTACTGTCAGGATTAGCCCAGGACACTCCAGGAGACAGTACAGATTCAATCCAGCAGGGTTTATTGGCTTCAGTCCCGTTACAGAATCTTCTCAGAGTGAAAGCAATTCCCAGAGTCACCCCACAAACATCCTGCATTCCTCAGGGAGGTGCCAGTCTCATCCTCTTATCTCTACAACTCTGTTCTGGGGATAAGAGTACGCGCTTAACTCTTTCCGCTCTAGCTCTCACAGCTACAGGCCTAAGATGCAACTAGGTACATTACTGCATAAGTGTGTAAAAGCGGGGGGGGGGGGGGGATTTCAACCAGTGCAACTTCCCGTGTCCATTAAAGGTAGCTTGAAAGCCACTTACCTCCTTCCCCTTTGGTCCTGGCCTCCCAGGCACCCCTGCAGGACCATCCTCGCCCTGAAAGAGTCCAAGGAAACTCCATGAGAATAACTCCCTTGTTTAACACACACGCTCTGGCTGCTTTCAGACGTAGGGCATTCAAACTCTAGTACAAATGTCAGAAATCCAATGCTCACCTTAAAGCCAGTATCACCTTGTGGCCCAAGAAACCCCCGGCTGCCTCTGTCACCCTAGAAAAAGGAAGCAAGAAACTGGAACGCATTCATAGCATATAAAAAGTGGATTAGCCTTAAGAAATATTATAGCAATCAAATTATTCCATGGCTAAAGAGGAGCTGCCTATATGCACCTTCTCTAGCCAAGGGGACTCACCTTTTGCCCCTTGAGCCCTTTTGTGCCCTTCAAACCCCAAAGTCCAGGAGCCCCCTAAAATTTGGGGGGGGGGAGAGAAAGAAAGAATGTAAATCCTTATAGGGTTTCAGAGTTATATGCATACATTGCAGTATTTTAAAAGGTTAAATGAACAGAGCAACATCCTGTAGCAATTTGGTTGGGGAGGTGGAAGATGTATGTCTGCTTTACCGAAATGTGAGGCTAGGAAGGTTGGCTAATCTTGAAAACCTAAGGAAGGAAGGAAGGAAGGAAGGAAGGAAGGAAGGAAGGAAGGAAGGGAGGGAGGGAGGGAGGGAGGGAGGGAGGGAGGGAGGGAGGGAATTCTGGTGCTAAGAGAATAGGGTAGCCAGGATTGGACTACAGGTACTAAAACACTAGAGGGAAAGTGTCAGCAGATTCAGAAAAAAGATTGCTGAAGCAGGAAAAAAAAGATCATTTAGAAAAATACTGAAAGTTGCACTTCCCATATTGGTGTTCTAGAACTCTGGAGTCTGTTGGAAGGATGGGCATGAATGGAAAGTCCTGTCCCATCAAAGGACCTTGGGTGGCTGGCTGGCACTTTCCACATTGCAGAAGTTCTCCTTTCCCATCCTAAAATGCTCCCTCCCTGTCGGTGACATCAGTTCAATTTTAACATGGCAAATGAAGAAGGTTTTTGTGTGGGTGTGGCTGAAAGCTTTTTGAGCCTAGGAAGGAGAAGAGCAAAGGAACTGCCCCTTGCATTCATGCCAGACTCACAGAAATGCCAGGGGATCCACTGAGACCTTGGAGACCCTTTTCACCTGGAGAACCCTGGAAAAGAGAGAAACTCCTGTGACTCACATCAAGCATCATAAACTCCAACCAGTTTTTCAGCTAGGAGCAGTCATTGTGGTTTGCAGGTTGGGGGCAGAACAAAGCAGGGTTTAGCTTGCTATGTAAGCCTCACAGGCCAGTGAAAGAAGGTCACAAGGAACTTTACCTACCTTGTGTCCTCTGGAACCTCTTGGAGATCGAAGACCAGCTTTACCACGCTTGCCCTGGGACACACACACAAAAATATGTCTACACATCTTCCCACAACTCCCCCACCTTTCAGCTTATCTTTCTTTTCCTGGTGCCATAAAACCAAGATCAATCCTCAGCATTAGAACCTCAGCAAGGCCGCCAGTTCAATTTGCCTGCACCAAAGACTTCCCTGTTTGCTGGCTAAATGAGCAAGCGCTCCTCAGAGCGCACTCTGATCCTGCAGAAGACAATCCCACGGGGAGAAAGATGCAGCTTCTTTCTCCCATCGGCTAGACTTCTGTTCATGGAGCAACGCTAACTCCGATTTTTCTTATCTCATCTAGGAGGCAGAGTGAGTGGCTTCGGGTGGAAGGGTGACACCTTCTGCTTGGAGAAAAGAACCAAGCATGGTCTGGTTGCAGTGGAGAACGCTCTTCTCCCAGAATTAGAGAATGACCCAACTTTGACTACAATTAGCTTTAGCCCACGGAGTAAGAGGAGGCACCCTCTCGACCTCAAGTAACAGACTGTCTCAGACCAAGATGGCTGCTTGGGAGAAAAGAGGCGTAGTCTCTTACCCTTCTGCCAGCTTTACCCAGGTCCCCAATTCTCCCATCATGCCCTTGTTCACCCTAGGGAAGAGAAGAACAAGTGAAGATTGAAAGAAACCTCTCTGTCAAATATGGACCACTGTTTTAAAAGAGCCATAGCTTTTTTCTGGGTGGGGTGAGAGAGGGAAAAAAACATTCTTCTGCATTTCTAAAGGAAGGATTCCAAGGAGGAAATAAAATCTGGCTACAGACAGATTTTCCCCATTTAAGAAAAACGCCAGAACAATTTCAAAAGCATTTCAAAATGGTGGTTGATAAATACCTTTGTCCCTTTGTATCCTTTCTGGCCAGCTAAACCTGGTGGTCCTGGAGCCCCCTAAAACACAGAGATGACAGCCACAAGGTCTAAGTCTTATTTGTAAACAAATCTCAAATGAGGAGATATTCCCTCTTACAAACTAGCCGAGCCCTACAACTCCTCTGGAGGAATGGATCTTTTTATTTCTGCAAGAAGTACTAAGGGAGCTGCATCAAGGACAGCTCATTTAAGAGAATACCTTTCAAGGCTGTCCGCACGGGAACATCACCCCGGCAAAGTAGAAGATGCATTTTGGAATTGTACAGACAATCATGCCAGGCTCTTTTATGACAGTCTTTGTGGGATTTAGTCACATTTGAAAAGTCTGACAAAGCTTGTCAGCCTCTCCCCTCCTTTGGGGACGATGGCTTTTCAGTGTGTCTGGGCTGAGAAAGGGGGGGGGGGGACAGATGTAAAAAGCTAAAGGTGTTATGATGACTAATCTAGGTACTTTACCTGGGGACCAGAGTCTCCTGTTGGTCCAGGTTCCCCTTTTTCACCTGGAGGGCCCTAAAATGAGAACCAGGGTTTAAGAGCAATCTGATATATAGGTCTACTGAAGACCCCACTGAGCTTGGTAGTGCCCACTTCCATGGAGAGGAAAGATAGGGTTGTAACTGAAGCCCAGGAGTTTATTGAAAGCATTTTGATGGCCTCAAGTGCATCTCCAGTTAAAAGTTCTCCCAACCGGAGGGGGAAAAAGCTACAGGTAAAATCTACTTACATCCACCCCCCCTTGTCCAGGCATTCCATTTTGACCTGGTGGCCCAGCATTGCCCTATAACCCGAAGAAGAGAAAACAGATGCATATGAACTTGAGCTTTTACAAAAGAGGATGGACAGTTGCAAACCAGACATTCTATGCTTTGCAGTCAGCACAGCAGGATGAGAATGTGAAGGGTTGCATTGTTGAAGTGTGGTTGTGGCACCAGGTTTTCTGTTTTGGACTTTACTGTTTTTGTTTTAGTTGTATAGATTGTTTTTATTGCTGGATTGTAAGCCACCCAGAGTTTGGTTTGACAACGGGTGGCCATGCAAATGTTTTAAACAAATAGTCTGTTTGAGCTCTGTGCATGCTGAAATTATATTTTGCAGCACTTAGCAGCATCCATCCAAGAAGAGAGCCTTTTCTGTCATGGCCTCTGCCCTTTGGAGCATCATCTCCCTGGACATCAGATTAGCCCCAACCTTGTTGGCTTTTCATAAAGCCTTGAAGACTTGGTTACGTTGTGGGATAAGTAGCTAAAGGAGAAGACTCTACCGTTTAGTTTCTAACCGTTTAGCAAAAGCCAGCTTGTGGAGAAGAGTGCCCAGCCAATGTAATAAAGGTGGCCAAACCCAACTGTGTTCAACCAACAGAGCTGATACATACCTGCTGCCCACCAGCTCCTTTCTCTCCTGTCATTCCTTGTTCTCCTTTCTGGCCATCAAGACCTTGAGGTCCCTGAATTCCTTTGGGACCTACAGGGCCTGATGAACCCTGCAACACAACAAACAAGGAAACCACAGGGGCATCATGATACCACATCATAACACTTTCCATTAAAAAAAGGGCCAACCTCATAAAGGGGGCGCCTACCATTTCCTTCTCTATTAGGAACCCAGCTTGACAGCAAAGACCATTTCCCTAACAGTCTCCACTGTTATTTCTAACCTTAAACAAATCTAAATGATGAATCAGAGTTTGTTAGCACTTACCAAAAATCCAGGTAGTCCCTGATCACCCTTCTTCCCATTTTCTCCTGGGGAACCCTGCAAAAGATCAGTGGGAATACTGTTTTCATTTAGATTCATCCTCCCTTCAAGCCATGTTTGGCCACATAAAAGTTTCAGATTCTTGATTCTACTGAGCAATCCTTTGGTTCTGGAACAGCATAAAGAAGGTCATGGATCAGAATTCTGTTCCTCCTACTGGGCAAAGGCAACTGGGGCTAATTAAAAAAAAAAAAAACTTTTGGATTAGGCTGACTTCAACATACTGCATTTTTAACCTATAGCAGGACTTGTGGATGAAAATCACAATGTTCCAATGAAGAAAACCAAGGAAGAGATTCAAATGCTCAGTTTGTCACAACTTACCATCACGCCAACTGTGCCCTTTGGCCCATTCATGCCCTGAAGACCTGGATTTCCCTGAAAAAAAGCATGGTAGATATTCCACAGTGCTTTAAATTGCTTTAATGTCTCGCAGCCGCGCTTTCAGATACGTTTTGCAGTGAACAAGGCGCTAAGCCGAGAGTATCATACATGCTGCGCACCCCACAAAGGCTCCAGTCCAAGCCAGCCTCCTCCTCTTACTGGCTTTGCTCCAGATGTGCTGGGATTGCAACTTCCTGCATGCTTCATCGGCATGGGAGTTCTGGGAAGAGCAGTTCCAACACTGGAGCTGGAGGACACCAGTTTGGAGAAATTCCAATCTAAAGTGTGACTGAGGAAGAATCTAAGGGGTTATTTGGAAAGCAGTAACCTAGCAATTACAAAAGAAGCAGTTTCCTCTATCAACAGAGGACAATATTCCTTTCCTCCAGAATTAAGACCATTCTTCTCTCTACCCACAGTCACTGCCAAGAAATGAAGAACAGAAGAGTTTCTTTTAGATGTCTTGATGGCTTCTATACCTTTGGCCCTTTAAGACCTTCTGGACCAGGAATTCCCCAGCTTCCTGCTTCACCCTGTAACAGAAAAACAGAATGCATCTTTACCCCAAAACCAGCCTTCTGGTTTGGTGCTATTCAATAGTAGGCTTCAAAATATTGACCTACAACTTGATGATGAGGGAATTGGCTGTGTCCCACCCATCCAACCTCAAGACTTATTATGTGGCCCCAGTTCTTGCCATTTAGGGACTCATGGACTATGCTGAAAATTGGTGGGCTTTGTAGATCAGTGCATTGTAGGAAACCCAGCCTTTCTCTTAGTATTTTAATTAAGCCACTCTGTAAAGCCATAAAAGATTTTGAAGAGAATCTCCTATCCTGCAAACAGGGCCACTGCATCTTGTTATCAAGGGTTTAAGTGTATTTTGTGAACCTTCCTTCGAGAAATGACCTTGGCATTGGCTGTTGCTGGTGTCAATCCCCAGGTAAATCAAAATTAAGATAGGGTTTAAGAAGGAAGATGTGGTCCAAGTAGATCTGGATACACCACTTTCCACTGTGGTCACACCAACCTTCCCTTTGCCCCACCCACATACACATGCTACGTGTCCAAATGATGAAACGATGCTCAGGCATTGTTATGACCCAGAGGTGACAAGGGGTGGAAGAATCAAGAAAAGGACAATGTTATGGTATGGTGCATCCAAGTGCAAGAGAACGTAGAAGAATCTTCACAGGATGGGAGGGGCTTTATAAGCAATCTAGAACACCGCATTATGCCCTACCTGACGTCCTCTGATTCCTCCTGCACCAGGCATGCCAATTATGCCAACTTGTCCCTGTAGGAGGAAAAAAACAAGAGAGAAAGAATTCGTTTTTTTCAAAAGGACAACCTCTCTGGAGATACAATTTGGTGGGTTATCTTTCTTCCCCCTAGAAAAGCCCATCATCACCAGAGGCTCTAAGGGCCACGTGAAGCATTGATTCGAAAACCCTGTTTCAGATGAAACCTCTAAATCAATTCAATACACTGAGCAAAGCCAGGAACCTACAGATCCATCACTTGTTTTTAACCCAATTGAATTGGATGCCCAGGTTGACTGGTGTGAACTGAATTGGATCTGGGGTAATCTGCACACTTTTATGATACCTATAACCTCAATATGCTGGATGCAAGTGCCCTCTGGTGGCTACAAAACTCTCACAAATCCCAGAGAAAAATTCCAGGCATATCCACCTTCCTACACTTGGGGAATGGGTGTTTTAAAGGTAACAGTCTTGTTTTTTCAAAGGAACTCTAAGCTACATGAGAGCTGGGGAGAGTCCCCTTCTGTCTTCCCTACCACTCTGCAAAAAAGGTAAGATCTTCCCCACCCCAAATCTAGGTGCTCGACCCAGCACAAGAGTTGCTCATCATGTTCTACTGTTTTAGTTGTGCAAAACTGAGAGGCTAGTTAGGAGACAACCAAAAGTCAGGAGGAGGTAAGTCAGATGTCAGGTTTGTACTTGCCAGAAAACCTTCTTGACCCTTTTCTCCTTTGAGGCCTTTTTGGCCAACGTTGCCCGGGATCCCAGCTGGCCCAGGCCAACCAGAAAGTCCTCTGGTGCCAGTGCTGCCCTGTTCCAGGAAGAATGTGAGGAGGGGGGAGGAACACTTCAAAATGTGGGAAAGAACACCAAAGGACCTTGGAAGTCTGATCCAGATGTTCTATTATCACCCAATCGAGCCAACTATCCATATGTTACTCTTGAAGACTAACCCTCACTTGGACCAGCAACAGAACACTGTAGTGTAAAACGCTGCTGTGGTCCTATTCACTTGATCCTGATATCCCATTCTATTTCCTCTCTTGTATAGTTTTTGGTTCCCACTTTCCTCCCTCCCAGGTTTTACACAGCATTTTGTCACTACTACATCCAGTTTTGTGAGTTTTGAGACCTCCCCACCACCACCTTTTTAAAATAAAATTCTAATGATCTTTGTATTTCTGGAAACCAGAACCCACGTCCAGTTTTCTGATGCCTCTTTCTTCGGTAGAGATGGTACTGTTTTGACTATATATGTATCAGCCCCCACAGGAAGAAGGACAGATAAGGGGAAGGGGAAGACATGAGAATTTTTTTTTTCACTGCTGTGTGGCCCTGTTATCGAAAAATAATTTTTAAAAATCCCCTCTGGTATTATAATCCCCCTACAAACAAGATGAAGCTCAGATTTGTCACAAAAGTAAAGACGTTCTCCAAATGTCACCCATTTTAGAAGCAAACGTTTCCAGATCAAAGTGCCCCAGCTTCAGTTAGTTCCACTGATGGGTCTGTATGTGCATATTGGCCCATATCTTAAGAAAAAAAAACGTTCTTTACTCAATCCTACTCTAGACACAGTTTTGTTCCGGCTGCTCCAAAGAATTTGAACTTGAATGTGAACACAAAAATATCAGCCCAGAACTCCTCCTCGGCACCTTTTCTCCCTTGGTTCCCGGCTGGCCTGGGTCTCCAGGATCCCCAGCATCACCCTGTGGAGGAAAAGCGCATGCTAAGAAACGGAGGATGACAGGAGATGCTAAGCACAGCTCAAAAATGTACCTGGATGAACTTCTGGGTGGCTTACGCTTTGCTCCTCTTTCCTAGGGGCAAAGCCAAGCCACCTTCTTCTAAACCGGCCTGAGAAACCCTCATATAATGTTGTGCAACTACCTCTTTCCCACGATCTCCAAATTCCCCAGGTGGCCCTTTGGAGCCCCTTTCTCCGGTTTCTCCAAGACTTCCCTTGATGCCTGGATCCCCTGGGGCTCCTTTGTCACCCTGGAAAGGAATAATACTGACAACAGCTAAACCATAACATTATCATCCTCAACAGCAGTAGTAGAAGTTACTGCAGGTCTGGCTAGAGGTATCAATCCCAAAGGGGGAAAAATTAGAAAGAAAACATTGGTGATCTTTTTTCTTCTTCTGATATGTCTGAATAATAGGGGTGGGGGACCCTATTTTTCTGGGCCATCCCACAGTCAGATCTAGCTTCACTTCCTATTTTGGGGGAAATGGCTGCTGTTGTAAATGGCAAAAAGATTTTTGGCCTGAAAGGTATGGATAGAAATGCTTGGGAAGTAAGCATAGGACCAAGGGGAAAAGGATGTCGATTTCAGAACTGTGAGAGACAGAAATGGGGTTCTTGAACTAAGGAACAAAGAGGGCTGCACTGATGGATTCAATACAAGGAAGTCTCCTTGTAAGTAATAGACTGCTTGTAAAGGTCTACTCATAAGCAAAGAAATTAGAAGGTCTGCCTATAAACACAAGGGATACATGCAGAAGATGAATCAGTTAGAGTTGGTCCACATATTTGGTGAGAAACATGCATCTCTTTCCATCATTCCCTGAAGTGATTTTAACCCACAGAAAGAGACTCTTGACTTCTATGTCTGCAGTGCCACCACAGAAGCCATCAGGGAAAATGAATAAGCTAAGTGTGATTTCCCTGAGGGCAGAAGAGAATCGATCAGATTGTTGCTCACAGCAGAAAGCAATTAAAAGGTACCCACTGAAGTTTAGGATCACCATGCCAGGTGAAAGAGACCACGTGTCTGTGCTTGCAAACTAGGAAAGAAAAAGGAAGGGAGGTGGGCTCTTCAAAGCACTTTGGGGGGCACTGACCTGTTCCCCTTTCATTCCAGGCTGACCTTGTCTTCCAGGTAAACCTAAGACACCCTGTTGGAGAAAAAAACATCAGCACCTCTTACGTCTACTAGGCATTTCGTTTAAATGCATAAACACCCACAAAAAGTAGACTGATAAATCCAGATGCAGGTGAAGATTGCTATACAGATATACCAATGAGCTATGGCTAAAACAAGACAGGATTTGTAAGCCTACCATAAATCTATTTTCAGACTGTACTTTTTTGCCTCAAAATACAATCAAATCAATATGCTTGCTTTCCTGAGATGGATTTATACATCATGCTGCACCAAAAAACAAGCTTCATGCTATGGGAGAAACAGGTTAATGTGACCTGGCGAATCATCCAGAAATATCTACATCTTCTTGATGGAAAAAAGGGGGGAAAGGCCAAATTTGATTTTATTAGAGATATTTTCACATACCACCCTTTACTCATGGCTGCACAGCAGTGAGCTACGGAAGATCAAATGGAAGCTGGAAGACAGAGAAAAGCAAGGAGGATGCATCTCACCTGCTTTCCATCCAACCCATGGATGCCAATGTCACCAGGATCACCATCCTTGCCCTAAAGAGGAGAAAAGATTAGTCACTGAAAGGACAAAGTCCTGTCTAACCCAAGATAGATCTTGAACAGGGTAGCTGTTATCAAAACTGTTATCAAAAACCATGGACAAATTCATGCAATGAACTAAACCTGGCTTGCCAAAACAATGGTTTGTTTGTATAAAATAAACCATATTCTAGCATAACACGATTCACATAACTTCTTAAGCAATGGCTGGGTTTTGCACTGTTTCACTAACAGCCCAATCCTACCTTTGCCTTGTCTAGCAAGTTATGCAAACCAGCCTTTGTTGAATAACTAACAGCAGCCTGGTCCAGAAATTACACTAAACCATACACCATGGTTTACAAGCCACAGTGGCTGGGTTCACACAAGACCTTAGAGATTTTCCTCTTACTTTCACCCCTTACCTTCTCTCCTTTGTCCCCCAGGGGTCCCTCAAGACCAACTGGCCCCTCTTTTCCCTGTGTGAATATAATAAAGGTATTTGAGAGATACAGAAGAATTTAGGATAGATAAATAATTGGGTAATGAAATGTCTGCAAGCGAACAACCAAGCTCAGAGAGCAGCAAGGACTCCACAATTACACCTATTCTCTTCTGTTGGAATTTAGGATATTCAGTTGGGAGGAAAAAAAGTCTTAGGAGAGATGGAATATAAGCATGCAAGTATATGGAAGAACGTCATTGGAAAGATGGTTGGGAATGACTTTGCACTGCCATGGAAAATAGAAACGAGAAGTAATGGGTACAAGTTGCAGCTATCTACTTGTTCTTTTACTGTAAGCTAAAGGATACAACACTGGTACACTCTTCCTATAGAAGGTTGTGGGTTCTTCATCTCTTTTAAGAAGAGGTCACCCAGAAAACTGGGAAGAAGAAAAAAGAATATCTATGGCTTGCAATGTAGTTCAGAAATAGAGGTGGAGACTCTGCTTTGCACATGGAACCTCATCTGTTCGACTTCTATTATCTCCAGACAGGTTTCAAAACAATAGTGCTGAAGCTGCTGAGAACCTTAGAGACCCATATAGGTGCAGGTGGCACCCTATTCAGACCTGGGGGCCATATTTCATATGAAGGGTGAAGAACAATGGAGAGTGAGGCAGGAACAAAAGAGTGGGCAGAGTGTGCTTTGCATCGGTGGAAGTCGAACAGATGAGGTTCCATGTGCAAAGCAGAGTCTCCACCTCTACTTCTGAACTACATTGCAAGCCATAGACATTCTTTTTTCTTCTTCCCAGTTTTCTGGGTGACCTGCTGATTCAGAAGATCATTGTGATCCAGGAGGACAAATATCTTAGAATCACAGAATTATGGGGTTGGGAGGGACCACAAGCATCGTCCAGTCCAACTCTCTGCAAGAAAGAAACCCCCCAGCCCTTGAGAGCAGGTTGTTTTCTAGGTTACAAAGAATTATCTGGCATATCTTGCCTTAAATTGGTGGGAAAAACCTGCCATCAATTTTCAGCAGTTGAAGGGGGGGCACAAAAGAAAAGATGGTCGGGTGCTGCAGGACTAAGAATAAGGCAGTTTCTTATTGCACGTGTGATGTTCCAGAAGGTCAGCTTAACGTAGAGCTCAGTCTGCTTCTACAGGTCATCTGGGAATTCTAAGAATGAGCTTTCTGCTTCTCCCACTTGGCTTGGTTAAGAAAAAAATGTTGGCTGATCAGGTAGCCAGGCTCCAAGATAAGGAGCATTCAAAATGGATGAGGTGCATTATTTACCTGGGTTCCAGTTGGACCAGTCATACCCTCTGGGCCAAGAGGGCCTGGGTTGCCTACTGGTCCCAGTTTTCCTGGGACACCATTGGGCCCATTTGTACCTGGAGGTCCCTAGAGAGTAGAGATAAAACATGTCTAGAAAGGCCCAAAGGCATGCAAGCCAACATCACAAAACACAAGAAAGCAGTCTAGATTTGCAAGTTTGATAGAGAAAGGTTGGTTGTTGCAAATGGAAGCCAAGCATGGAAGCTTAGGCCACCTTTGGTTCAGGAAGATAAAAGGAAATCCCCATGTCTACCAAGCACTGAATACCCCACTCAGATAACTATATACTTACCAATGGCCCAGGGAACCCTCTGGGGCCTAATTCACCCATCCGGCCCTGGAAGAGAGTGAGTTAGATCTTCATTTGGATATCTGAATCCGTTTGTGCAAAATACCATTTGGAATGAGCATATGGCTATAGAAGAGGCTTCTCTGCTGCCACAGACCCACGATGCTCAGCGCCATCATTCATATACATCCTGAACCTTCTTCCCCAATAAAGCCAGGGACCTCAGGATGCATTGAGCTCTGGCATCTCATCCCAAAACAGCTAGCAGGAAAGGACAAGCTGATAGGAGCAGGAACAGGGAAGCCACCATAAAATCCCAGGAATATAGACTAGCTTGGGAAGTAAAAGAAAGGGGTGGGGGGAGCTATTTCCATGTTTCCAAAAACCTACATGGATATGTCCAGGCGACCTTGATGAGAAGGACTCTTCACCTTTACTCTCAAAATACAAATGAAATGGAAAAGGAGAACATACCTGTGGGCCAGGGAGACCTTTTGGGCCAGGAAGCCCAGGTGGACCCTATGCAGAGAGGAAGACCAGACAAAATAAAAATGGCCTCACATTGACCACAACCACCACGTTGTTGAGTTTCATCGCTCCTTGTTATATTCTGTGACTGCGGCAGTATTGCCTGCTGGCTACAAATTCAGCCATAGAATGTCCTTGTCAATGGGGGTCATTAGAAGCCAAGGATAAAAACAAGTTTGCCCAGCAGAGAAAGAGACTTACTTTGGAACCCAGTGTTCCTGGAAAACCAGGGGGGCCTTGGATTCCAGGTTCTCCCTGCACAAAATGGAAAGTTGGGAGGAGGGGAAAAGAGGGTTAACTTAGAACATACCAAACCCTCTTTAGAATACAGAAGCAACTGCCACTGCAGACAGCAAACAGACCGAACTGGAAAGGGCATGGAAAAAACAGCAAAAGCAAGTTAAAAGCAAGTTTCAACACCTTGCTTCTTCAAGAATGCTTGTTATTCCTCTAGGTACCTGTACATAAAATTCACATATCAGTGGTTAAACATGGTCTTTGACCCTAAAAGTTTGCCATGCAAGCTTGAAAGTGTGTGTCCCAAAGCCCATCTCTGGGCTCTGTGCAGGAGTCAAGACTGCACCTTGGACAACACCTTGTCCTTTACAGAGCTGATAGCAACCTCTTCTGCTGCATGAGGTGCCATCTTCTCAACTTGGATCTGTTGTGGACTTCTTGCTTTCCATAAAGGAACTGGGAGTATTTGTTTTCCCCATGGTCAAAATTGATTGCTGCACTGATCCAACAACCTGGCTTGTGTGAGGAGGATAAATCACAGTCTTCCATTACAGCTTCTCATAAAGTTGTTGGCTTTCCTTATGCTGTAACCTTTCCCTAATTCTCACTAGGTGACAATCATTAGTTTTCCCCAGAACAGTTTCCTTCCTCCCCAACTGATACTTGCTACAGACAGAAAGTTGGGGAACATGCAGAATCGGAGGAAAGGATTAGCTAAGTAGGAAAATGATATCAGGAAGAACTAACCTTCCCTGTTTCCAATCTGCCTCTCAAAACCGCTTATCTTTTAAGAAATGTGTGGCTAAAGACCATTTCTTTTCAAGGGTGCGATGGCTTACCTTTTTGCCCCAAAGTCCTGGTTTGCCTCTGTCTCCAATTAATCCTGGATAGCCCTGGAATGGAGGGTTTTATCAGTGTCAAGAGAAGCTTTACAAGTTCTCTGCTTCTGCAACCTAATGTCCCACAAGCTCTGACCAAGCTGGCCAATAGCAAAGGAGGATGGGGAAAACATCTGGAAGATGCCAGGTTGTCTATTCCTGATCTTCGTATCATCATTATACTGTTGGCAAGAACTGCAGAGGGAAAGTCCTGTGGGACCACCGAGTTGTTCCCCAATCAGTGTCCCTTGAGTTCATTCCATGCTGCAGCAGATTTATCACTTACGTTGATGCCAACAGCTCCTTGTGGCCCAGCTAGGCCAGGTTTCCCAGGAAAGCCCTGAAGAAAAAAAAAGGACAGATAAATAATGGCTTGGTGTACACTACACACTTGATCGGGTGACCAGATGAACCATTTTCTGGTTTGCACAATCAGCTGAACTCTAACTTAACTAAATGGGCCATTTTTGCCCAATACCCTATGCAACATGAAACCTCATCAAGTTTAACACTAAGCATTGCCTGTGAAGGTGGCCACTAAATCTTCAGGAACCATCCATGGAATAAAAACATTCCAAACAAACTAACTAAAAATCAAAAGATATATATGGCTTCTCACCATCAGCCCTGGGAAACCTGGATTGCCATTCTCCCCTGGTTTTCCCGGGGATCCCTATTGGGGAAAAAGAAGCCCATTACAAGAAGATCCTGCAAAGCTTTAGGCTGGAGAATTAATGGAGGGAACAGCCAGTTCCCAGGAACAAAAATATACAAGGATTATTGACGCCTGTCAGAACCTACATCAACCAAAAATTGTTAATTTACAAAGCATAGCAGTCAATGGGAGTTTGATTGATTTGCTTCTGCCAGTTGTGACTAGGGAGGGGGGCTAGTAGTTAATGGTTGTAATTGGAGTTGTACTGGGAGATGGTGAGGAGCTTAACCTTATATGGGCAATGAGGCTGGACCTGATTGCAGGCAAGGCCAGTGGGGGCCTGATGGCCAGGAAGGAGCTCTGTATCTGTGGGAGGAAGGAAAGGGGTCACCACCAGGGGAAAAGGAATTGAGGCGCCAGGGCAACAAGGGGAGGGGGGATACATAGAGGGAAGTTTACCCAGGCTTTAGTTTTAGCAATGTTTTGTTTCAAGCTGCATGTACCACACAATAAAGGAGCATTTATCTGAACCAGGCCTGGTTTCATGAGAATTCTTCTGAATTGGGGTCTGGACTTTGTACACTTGACATTGCCTTGGAGAGTAGTATGGTGGTTCAAGCAGGAAGCAACCTTGTCGGGCTATCCTTACCACTCTCTCCCCAGCACAAGAAAGCAACTGCCTCTTCACTCAATGGCTTTTTCAGAACTTCAGTCCCAGCACTATTCAAGGCTGGGTGCAAAGCATGTTCTTGAAAAAGAGCAGAGCCAACAGGCATCACATTCCACTTACAATTGATCCTGGGGGACCGTTATGTCCTTGGGTGCCTTGAAAACCCACAGGACCCTGCAAAGGAAAGGGAAAAAATGTTGGAACTCCAACGGCAATGCAAATCGTTCTTGATAACGGAGAAAAAGGGAAACAGAGTGTTTAATGTTGCCCCCCCTTGTAAAAAAAAAAAAAAGTAACTGACAACTGGTTGCAGATGGATTGCCTGTAGCCCCAGTTTTAAGAGAAAATGATTACAGAGCAAGGATAAGAATAAAAACGTTCTTTGTGCTGTCTGAGATTTACTATTGTATCAGCCAGTCCTGGCCCAATGGTGCACCATCATTATCATCGTCGTCGTCATTAAATTTTGCTATGGCCATCCGCTGCAGAAGAGTCTGGGTGGCTTACAACATTGAACTACACATTAAAACAATTAAAACCATGATAACAAAACATAACAAAACTGCCTGGATTAACAAGATAACCATAACTATCAAAAAAAAACACAACAGGGGCTCTACAAACACACTCATCCCAGGTTGGGGAACCGAGCCAGTTCTTAAGGGCCTTCCAAACCCTAGGAGAGTAGGTGCCTTATGTATCTCCAGGAAGGTGCCATAAATACACTCAGGAAACATTCTGCCCCATAGAAACAACCACGACCACCATCATCCCCTTTTCAAGGAAAGCCCCCTTCCCTGATTTAATCAAACTCTCTAATAAATAGGGCAAGTTTCCCCCTGCTGCAACTTTGCTACCCATCAGTGCTGAGAAGCCTCATGCATACCTATTTAAAACAATAAAAACAGTTCTACTCACAGACAAGCCATTCGGGCCAGGACATCCTACATTACCAGCGAGACCCTGCAGAAATGATTCAAATAACGTTAAGGACTGGGTCTACCTTGTCTTCATCATGCAGCCCAAGAAGTAGAGAAATAGATAGCAAAGCATGGGAACCTGTGTACCAGCCTTTCCATCTGGACCGATGGTTCCTGGAGCACCTCGTAAGCCCTACCAGGAAATTGGAGAGAAGAGAAAACGAGAAAAAATAGTGTTAGGAATCATCCTGGGTGCTGAGGATCTCCTTCAACTTCCCATGTGGCTCAGGGTCCAAATACCTGAAGTAGAGGTGGGCAACGTTTATAAACACCCATGGTTTTGGAGTGGTGTGCCAGAGATCACACTCCTTTACTGCGCCCAGGAACTCAGAAATGTTGTCCTTTTAAACATATTCTCCAACCAAATCTGTTTCCCAGCATTTGAGGCTTTGTGCCACAGCTGAGTTTAACACTGGTTATATTATTTTTATAGTTTTATGAAAGATAGGCCAGGATCTCCCACAGCGATGAGGAAGCAATGCAGAGTATGTTATAATGGGTTCAATAACATAATATTTTCATGGTACTTTTCCAGGACTGGCTCATATAATTGTTCTAAAATGTGAACATCTTTAAATAAACTTTCTAAGCAGTGACTAATCCACCTTTAAAAGCTGCTATTAAGTACATTCTTTTCTTCCATAATGCATACGTTGAACTGACTTTAAATTAAGAAAAAAAAAAACAATGTTGACGTAGACTGCCCAACGCTGCAGAACGTTAGCCAATAACACATGGCACATTTGCTCATCCCAAATTATTAGTCTGCACGTCCTAACTGGGAGGTGTAAGTTTAGTTATGCTTTGACTTAGAGAAGTGGGTGAAGCCCCCTTACCTACTGCCAGAACAAAACCTAAAAACAATCTTTTGGCAACTGCATTTAAAAGATGATAGAGGGGAGGGAATGATTTGGCTAAATGTGGGATGATTCAGATGGCAAAACTTATGGATTTCATTAAAAGCCCATTTTTCCCCTCCCATATTCAAATCTTGGCATCTACCCAGTTCCCAAGACCAGTGTCCAGTGCCAGGCTGACCTCTGGAACACTCTGTTTAAGAGCCAGCGGCGCCTTGAAAAACATACCCCGTTTGCCATTCCCTCAACCCACCAAGCCAGCTCACACACATCTGAAGTTTGCTTGAAGGCCTTCCAAAGTACTGAGTGCAAAGCCATCTTAGGTCTCCTCCCCCAGCTCTCTTTTAAAGCATAAAGACTTGTCAAATTTTGGCCATCTTGTGAAAAAGGGCACCCAAGAGATCCGGTGGCTAAGACAATACAAGAGGCCTTCTATATTGGAAAGAGAAGGGAATCTTCAAACTTACTGGAGGTCCAGGCAGTCCATCAAGCCCACGTTGACCCATCCAACCCTGGAGAGAAACCAACAGTTATCAGGACACTTGTCTCTCTTCTTTGTCTCAGGATCATCTCTAGGTTCACACTCTCTGCAAGCCACACTTGTTTCCTTTGCGGGTAACTAGCTAGCATAAAAGGGCTAGGAAACCAGTGTTGATACTTTGGCTATCAATCTTCCCTTCTCTGCTAGGGGTTTTGCTGTTGTAGCTGTCCCAAGCCGTAACATCCATTGCAAAGGGCCCACTTTCTGATCTGTCAATGAGTGATGGCCAGGAACTGTCATTGAGGCAAAAGAGCGGAAATATTTTTGAAGTCCAGAACAACGAGGTAACATTCGGAAGCAGATCAGGCAGATGCCTTCCTGATCTACAGGAGAATAAGAAGAACCCAGCACAATCTGACCGGCAAGATTCTGTTATTATGGCCACTTTCAATAAAAGTAGTTTTATTGAAATGATAGAGTTGATTTCCTGGTCTGGTCTACCTGGTGGCGGCTGACACATAGGTCAGGCTGAGAGTTGGTGAAACAAAGCTTTAGGGAGGAAGAGGGAATGGCCTTGAGGGACAGGAGGAAGAGTCATTACCAAGGCAATGGTCAGATAAAAAGAACCTGAGTTTGGGGCAAGAACACAATATGAATACATGTCTCAGACAACCCCTTCCATAGTTCACATGAAGATAAAGGGAGGGAGGGAGGAAGCTCATTCAGACTTGCAAGATTCTGTTACTATAGCTTCACAGTAAAGGTAGTACTGAGTTACATAGCATTGCTTTCCTAGTTTGATCTACCTTGAAGGGCTGACAAGCAGAAGGTGTTTTGAACCTGGGACTCCTGAACCTAGTGCAAGGACCTAAGTGTTATATCATCCTTACTTTGCTTCCTCGTGGTCCTGACCTCCCTTTGGTGCCATCTGGCCCTTGATTGCCCTGCAGTTGAGAGAGAAAAATCCATTTCCTTTCATTCAGTATTGCATTCATAACAGCCATTTTTTCCTTGTGTTCTGGGCCAAATCATAGTTCAAAGAGGAGAACTTCAAGCTGTCCTCCTGGCCTTCTAAACATATCTGAATCCATGGCAATCCTTGAGAGCACTGCTTGGAGATGCAATGGAGGATTAGCCAGCATTGGTGCACCAAAATGAGATTAAAAGATAATATAACCTTCAATCCTTCTGTGCCATTTTGACCAGGGGGACCAATTGGACCTTCTTCTCCCTGGAATGATAAAGATTTGATCTTAAATATTTCACAACAGCAAAGCTGGAATCTTAAATGAATTCAGACTGATGGTGGAGCTAGAGTACAAATGTCAGTATCATTCCTTCTAACCGCCCAAACAGGTAAATTGGTCTGCGTGACGTGAATGGGATCCAGATGCCTTGGTGAATAACCTTTTGCAAAATGCAAGATAGATTTCTCAGGAACTTGCAAGAGGAAAAAGTATGAATGTGGTGGAGGTGGTGAGTCAGTCTTAATTCTTCAAATTCCCAAGGAGAAACCAGGAGAGGGAGCCCTTATGCTGTACTTATTTCCTTCAAAAAGGTCAGAAGAACAGGAGGAAAAAACATGAGGGGCCAATGTGCAAGACCAACCCCCCCACCCCCACCCCCGCTTATTTCTAAATCAACAGCAATTTGTAAATTCTGCTCAAGCAACTCTAGTAAAGACCAACCAGGCCTGTTTCTACTATACACTGTCCTCTCAAGTGGCCACAAGTTGCTTGGCTGCCTACAGATACATTTAAGTCTCCTTTTAATTCCTTCAAAACTTCAGAATTAAGACTCAACTAATTCTTAATTTTAAAATAAAAAACTGCCTTACTGCAGATCCTGGAAAACCAGCCAGTCCTTTACGGCCGGGAAATCCCTGGAAACCAGGAGGGCCGTGAAAACCTGGTGGTCCTCTCCTCCCTTGGAGACCGAGGGCACCCTGTAAAAGAAAGCAGAGCAAGCTGATCTTTCGATTGCGGTCTTTGATGCCTGCAGACACCATGTCCTCTAAAGTAGAGAATACACTATTATGTCTCTGCTGTTTCTTCATCCAGAAGGAATTCAGTCTTGGAGATCTGTACCTGGAATGCCTTGCTACTTGAAGCAGATTTTGAAAATGAAACTTAGTGCTGGGATATCTCCAATCCACTCTGGTACGTGGCATGATACTTACCTGTTCACCTTTGCTTCCAGCATCTCCTTTGGCTCCTTGTAGGCCTTGGTCCCCCTAAAAAAAGTGGCAAACATTAAAAAGAAAGGACAGAGACCTTGAGGAAAAAGCACTATCTGGACTCACTCCAGATGGAATCAGTAGTTAGCTTTCCAAATTTGGTCTCTTTAAAATCAAATTAAGACATTTTTGATGATGGGAGTTAAGCCAAAACTTTCTAACATTTCGAGCATGGGTCTTACTTTATTTTCCATCCCTCTTCCTGCCCCCATTGCAGCAGAAGGAACAGATTCTCTTGTAAATTTGGGTGTTTTAGATTGATGGAAGGACTAATACCTCCATTCCTTTAGCCATTCCCCTTTTCCATAACAAAGTTATCAAAATACAACAATATACTAGTGTAAGAAAAGTGTATCCCCTCGATGGTTTCAGTCACAACTCTCCTTGTTCTATGATGGTTGGAGCCAGCGATAGCTGAAGTTTAGCTATCTCTGGAGGGCAATGGGTCCTTACAACTGTTGTCATTGCTGTTTGGGAAGGATGAGCGTTAGCATCCAATTGAGCATCTGTAGAAACCAAGTGACTTACTTGGTCTCCCGGAAGTCCTTGAGATCCTGGAATCCCAGTCAACCCCTGGATTAGAGAAACAGAAAGGCATTGGTAAGAACTGGTAAGATTCCTGAACAGTTCTTATTCCCACCAAAGACCAACCTTTTCTGACCTAGTGAAATTACCTGATGGGAAGTTTCAGAATCTGACTGTGATGTAATTTTAGCTCAACGTCTGATAGAAACAGAGTACTGTAGTGGTTAAGGTTGGACTAAGACCTCAGGGATGCTATGCACATTACCTTTTGCTCTTGAAGGAATGACAGGTTGGAAATGTAAGGAAGATGAACAAACACGCTACAGCAATCACCTTTTCTCCAATCCCATCACCCTTAAAGACGTAATAACAACAATTGCCACTACTATACATCTATAATTCTTTCTTCTTGGGAGCTCAAAATACCATAATGGCAGTCTTCCTACCTTCTCACTTCCTGAAATATTTATGTCTCCCACCTAACTTAACTTTGACATGTTGGACATTGAAAGCAGGGAGCATAGGAAAACTGTGGAGGGGGAGAACCCAGGTGGGATATCAAGACGGAGGGGCAATGAGGCCAAAAAAACAGCTGGCATATGCATGCTGCTGTTGAGGGCAGTAAACAGGGTGACCTCGTTTCTCAGTGTCAAGGACCTGTCACGCTCAAGCTTTGATCAGCCAAAGGACAAGAGGAAAAGTAGAAGCAGAGATCCACTGGCCTCTCTAACACCCCCTGGAAATCTGAGCTGAAACATCTGGACTTCCAAAGGTGTGGCATGTGGGGAAGGAGAGAAGGATAACCCCAGGAAGGGGAAGTTGTACCTTTATTGAACAAAAGCTGTGCATTTTTTAAACCTAAGAACTGAAACTATACATTTGGCAGCATGGACACAAAGCTGAAGTCTGTGACAACATTGCTGAAGAACTGAACTAAGGAAAATAGGCAGACTGGAGACCAAAGGCACATTGAAGCCATTCAATTTTAGTTGGGTGGCATTCCAGGTTTCCACTTCAGATTCCAGTCCATCAACTTCAGAGGGGGGGAGGGAGGGAGGGAGGGAGGGAGGGAGGGAGGGAGGGAGGGAGGAAGGAAGGAAGGAAGGAAGGAAGGAAGGGAGTTCCTTAGGTTCTTGAAAACTGAGAACTGGAACATCCAGATGACACGGGGGCAGGAGGATAAAAAGAAGTTCCTAGTCATTGTTTATAGTGGACATGCTTTTTCTTGGGGTGATAGGGCACAAATAAGGTTTCTCTTCACTATAAAATAAAAGGCAGGTGATTTTGTAAATTCTGCCCACTCCCCAGAACACTGGAACATTTTGTCCTCCCTTTGTAATGCTCCCAGTGAGGTTGGAATGGAATGTTTTGGGGCTAGAATGTTCCAGTCTCAAAACGTTTCATGCACCTCTATTTTCTCTCCATATTTCAATGCATACCTTTGGACCTTCTTGCCCATGTGCCCCTCTTAAACCAAGAGGTCCTCTTGCTCCCTGGAAAAAGAGAAAAAGAGTCATCCCACAGAAGCAGCAACTGCATTGGGCAAGGTTAAAATCTGTCTACTGTATCAACGAGCGAGACAAGCAACCTAAATAGGGAAGAAATAGAAAAATTCACACATTTGCAGCTGACTGTAATCTTGCCTTGCTCAGACAAATAGGCTGCCTGAAATAATCTCATTTAGCTAAAGGCCTTTGCAAGAACAGCGTACAGGTGTACAAAACACAATGGAGCATTAAAGCATTTCATTAATTTCAAACTAGGATTCCAAAACATAATGGTCAGGCAGAGGCGTGGAGAATTTTAAGCCCAGAGAGATGTTACTTGCAGCTTTCTGCTGCCATTCTGCATCTGGCTTGGCGAGGAAAGAGTTTTCATCCATCACAAAGTTTCATTGCTGTGAAGTCTTTCCACTGTGGGTTAAGGTTGGAAAAGTCTCTTCTTGAATTAATAACATGAAGCAGTGATGCTTCACTATACGATCTTTTCAGTGTTGGAAGAGAATTCTCCAGTGGGAGGAAAACCTACATAGGAATCTGCATGTTATCAGGGAAGAAACATATGAATCCGTATGTATTTCTGAAATTAGGAAATTAGTGAAATCCCTTGTAAAAATATATGGACTGACCAAGCTACTGTGCCCCAAATGCGTTGCAGAAACACACCTGGCTACAGTTGCCCACATTGTACCAACTTTTGTTTCTTCCAAAAAGGTGTAGTGATGAAAAGTACTTGAAGACAAGCCTTAACAGCCTTAAATACAAAAAGGATTTAAGGCTGGGGGGTGGGGGTGGGGTTAAGAAACCAAGCAAAAGGGGAATCCAGTGAGTCACCCACTCCTAGCATCAAGATGTCAAAGTCAGCTTGGTGGTAGAAACAACACCATCCCATCCAAAGCCAAAATCATTTGTTTTAGAAAGGAGAAAAAAAATTGATTCTTACTGGTTCTCCTTTGGCTCCAGGGAACCCTTCCTTCCCAATTGGACCCTAGAAAGACAAGACACTTGTTTAAAAGAGCTGGGGGGTGGCAGACTGTGCTGGTGGATGAGGCTTCACATTTCCACCCACATTCTGAGAAACTCACCTGCAAGCCTGGGAGACCTGGAGCTCCACAGCTCCCTTCCAAGCCTTGTGGTCCCTAAGAGGCAGAAGCACCAAATATGAGAGCAAAGCAAAAACATGTAAGACATTTTGCTGCTGCAGAGACCCTTCAGTCAATTAGTTCTTTGTCTTTTGAGATTCAACCCCTTTTTGAGTGGTCAGAACCACTGGGAAGAAGATGCAGCAATCGCTGTTTCTTTGTGCCAATTGGCATCAATGGAAATCAAGGCTCTTCTGCCAGCGGTTTCAGCACTGACCATCCCAAAAGGTCAATGCTTGCAAAAATTTTGAAAAAAAGGGGCTTAAGGGACTAAAGTCCTAATTTTAGAATTGTTCGCCACCCAGAGTCACTTGGTTGAGTTGGGTGGCTATAGAAATCAAATCAAATCAAATCAAATCAATCAATCAACATCAGTAGCTGGCCAGGTGTCAGAATCCTCGCAAGATTTTATAGTAGATTATTATATGGCTAGTTTAAAAAAAAAAAAAATGATTTTTTCTACATGCTGCGGTTCTGCCATTGGAAAAGGGGAGGGGGAGTAGGAAGGAGAAACCGTTTGATGCAGATGGTTTCTTATCACAAGCCCTGGAATGTTCAAGGCCATGCCAGCAAGGGAATCAGAAGACAAGAACTAAGGGCGAAGAAAGGGGGGGAAAAGAAAGAAAAGCAGTTTTTGGCGCGCTTTTATTCAGTCTCAGCAATGCTTTGGATCTGTACACTTATTCTTAATAAATGAACTTTCTTTTGAATCAATATTGGTTGCAAGGAGAGTTACTGGTTTTAAGATCAACAAGTGGCAGTTCGTTACATTTTGCTGAGACTCCCTGTACAGACTTCTACCAGGGACATTACCCTGAGGGGAGTCACAAGCCTCACGTTAACCGGGACCAACCGAGCAACGGGATGGCTGATGATGTTATTGAGGAAGAAGAAGAAAGAAAAGTCCCTCCTCCATTGGAAGTAAAGGTGATAACCCAGGGGGAGCCGGTGCAATCATCACGCCCAGACCGGACGGGGATGAAAGCAACGGGGACGAAAGGACGGGCTCCTTCGTTGAAAGATCGCTTGGGGAAGTTGGAAGGGCAGATGGGGTCCATATCCGATGATGTGCGAGCTATACAGGCAGCCATGGACCAACTGCTTGGAAGGGGATCTACACCTCCCGCACGAGAAGCGGCCGCCACACCAGGAGGCACGGAGGTGGCAGAGCTGTCAGCCGAAGATGAGACTTCCAGCGAGGAGGAGGAGGATATCACACCTAGCAGAGCCAAGAAGAGCCCGATGCAGCAGCGGGGCATCTCCATGAAATTCGGGGGAGATGCTGAGCAGCTGGCTTGCTTTATCACCCAGGTCCGGATCTACATGGAGGGCTACGGGGGTCTGTTCCGCAGCGAGGAGGAGAAGGTTTCCTATGTGTCCAGTTTTTTTGAAGGTATGGCTGCGGAATGGGTGGTTGGCCTGCATAGGGCGAAGGACCGGGCTTTAAGAAAATTGGAGGATTTCATGGCGGCTCTCTGCGCGCGCTTTGAAGACCCGTGTGTGGCGCTCAAAGCACGACGCGACCTGGAAAGGCTGAAGCAGGGGTCCAAGTCGGTATCAGAGTACGCCTATGAATTTCGGGGCTTGGCTCAAAGGCTGCCTCACGTGCCGGAGGAGCTGCTGATTGAGTTTTTCCAGAGAGGCTTGCAACCCGAATTGCTGCAGCGTGTGCTGTGCCGGGGTTTCCCGAAAACCTTTAATGAATGGGTCGCTATGGCCGGTGAAGTGGAGGAGCAATGGCGTACCATTGAAGCAAGAACCCGACTTCCGCCCTTACCCGGTGCAAAGAAGGCGGCGCCCAAAGCGAAGACCAGCGCTCCGAAGAGTAGCGGGGGCCGGCGCGTCTGTTTCAACTGCGGGGAGCCGGGGCATTTTGCCGCTGCGTGCCCTAAAGCGAAGACGGAGCAGGAAGGCAAGAAGACGGAACGGAAGGGGCCGAAGTCTTCAAAGCCCGGCAGGAAGGAATCAGCGGCAGCAGGCAGCGAGACGGGAGCTAGAGCGGCAGCACGCGGCGGTGGCAAAACCCGGAAGTTGTCAGCTCCGCTCTCTCTCCGACAGGCGGCTGCTCTTCCAGAGAAAGAAAGCAGCTCACGGGAGGACTCGGAGAGCGAAGAGATGGGGGTGAGTCCCATTAAAATTTGGGTGGAACTAAGGGTGGTGAGGACTAATCGGAGGGCAGAGATACGGGCGCTGATAGACTCTGGCTGCTCCCGAAATCTGATTAACCCCGCCCTTGCCCGGGGTTTGGGACTGCGCTTAAAGAGACTCAAAACCCCTGTGGTTTTTACCCAGCTGGACGGATCGCCAGCGGGGGGAGGGCCGGTGGAGTATCGTACAGAAGAGCTTGAACTAACTATGGGGGACCATAGAGAGACTATTAAATTCCTAGTGACTCCCATGGCATGCAACCCAGTGCTTCTGGGCATGAACTGGTTAAAAAGGAAAAACCCAGAAGTGAACTGGGAGGAGAAGATCTTGCGTTTCCCGAAGGAGGGGGGAGTGGAAGTTGAAGGAATTACCGAAACGTTGTCAGATGAAGAGATGGGTGCTGTGAGTGGGGAAAAGGCAGTGGAAGCTGCAATCCAGATTCCCAAGGAATACCGCGACCTGCAGGAGGTGTTTAGCGAAAGGGAGTCAGATCAGCTACCCCCCCATCGTGCCAGTGACTGTGCCATAGAGATTGAGCCGGGGGCTAAATTTCCAAGGAAGAAAATGTATCCAATGACACCCAAAGAGTTGGAAGCATTGCGGGAGTTCATTGACAAGAATCTAAAGAGGGGCTTTATTGTACCTACGCATTCTCAAATTGCTGCACCGGTGCTATTTAGGGAAAAGAAGGATGGCTCCCTACGTTTGTGCACGGATTATAGAGGGCTAAATGCCATTTCTGCTGACAACAGGTACCCACTCCCCTTAATGAAAGACCTGTTGGCACATTTATCCAAAGGGAAAATTTTCACCAAGCTGGATTTAAGGGAGGCGTACTTCAGGGTGCGAATACGTGAAGGAGACCAATGGAAGTCCGCCTTTAACACGCCTCTGGGGTGCTTCCGTTATGAAATAATGCCGTTCGGATTAAAAGGAGCGGCGGGGGTATTCATGCAACTTATAAATGAGGTGTTACAAGAGTATTTATACCAGGGGGTGTTGGTTTATCTGGACGATATCCTGATTTACACTGAAACCATGGAGCAACATGTGCAATTAGTCAGGAAGGTGCTAAAAAAGCTACTGGAAGCTCAGTTGTATGCCAAGCTCTCCAAATGTGAATTTCATAAACAGCAAATTGACTATTTAGGATATAGAATTTCGCATCAGGGAATTGAAATGGACCCAGCAAAGGTGAGGGACGTTACAGGTTGGGAGGCTCCCAAAACCAGGCGTCAACTTCAAAGTTTCCTGGGCTTTGCTAACTTCTATCGGCAGTTTATACCCAACTTTGCCCAAGTAGCACTCCCACTTACCGATTTGTTGAAAACCAAGGGCAAGGACAAGGCGAAGGCATCAAAACCTGGAGCCCCCTTAGCCTGGACTAAGGAGTGCCAGGAGGCGTTTCAAAGTTTAAAGCGTCTGTTTACGGCTGAACCAATCTTAAAACACCCTGATCCAGAACAGCCATTTGTCATACAGGCAGATGCTTCGGATGTAGCAGTGGGAGCTGTGTTGTTGCAGAAGGGGGCAGGGGGGGAACTGTTTCCTTGTGCATACATATCCCGGAAATTTTCAGAGACTGAGAGACGCTGGTTGGTGTGGGAAAAGGAAGCGTTCGCAGTACGCTGGGCATTAGTTTGTTGGAGGCATTTGTTAGAGGGGTCACCCCATCCATTTGAAATTTGGACTGATCACAAGAATCTAGAGGCTTTGACTGCACCGAGGAAACTGTCACCAAAGCAAATGAGATGGGCACAATATTTTCATCGATTTAACTTCTCCCTGAAGTATATTCCTGGGGGAAAAAATTTTCTGGCAGATGCTCTGTCTCGGTTGCCTCAACACAATAGCAAACGGGAGGAAGTAGTCGCTCCAGTAATTCCATGTACCCAAGCAGCCCTAAGAGTGGTCACTAGAGCTCAGAAAAAAAAGGGTGAAGGACAACCAGAAGGAGAGTTATTGGTAAAATTAAATGCCCAGATTGCTCAGGATGAGTGGTTCAAAAGCAACAGCCAGTTGCTAGTAAACAAACAAGGGGCATGGTGGTGGCAAGACAAGCTATATGTCCCTGCAGATGCTAGAAAGTGGGTTTTGCAAAGAAGTCACGACAGCAAAACAGCTGGGCACTTTGGTTTTGTGAAAACATTACATCTGATCAGACGTCAATTTTGGTGGCCAACAATGAGAAAAGATGTAGGGGAATATGTAGCCACATGCCCCACGTGTGCTATGGCCAAAAAGAGAGGGGGCAAACCAATGGGGCTTCTACAGACAGTAGCAAACCCTGTAGCTCCTTGGAAGCAAATAAGCATGGATTTTATTGTAGACCTGCCTGAAAGCAACAAAAAGACTGTTATTTGGGTAGTTACAGACCTTTTTTCCAAACAAGCACATTTTGTGGCATGCCAAGCCGTTCCATCAGCACCCAAATTGGCTAAATTATTCATACAACATGTCTACCGAGCTCATGGGGTCCCAGAACGGATAATTTCGGATCGCGGGGTCCAGTTTACTGCCAAGTTCTGGAGAGCGTTCCTAAAACTACTGGGGGCATCGCAAGGCTTGAGTTCGGGTTACCACCCCCAGACAGCGGGATCATGTGAACGTCTGAACTCAGTATTGGAACAATATTTGAGATGTTTCATTAACTACCAACAAGACAATTGGGATGAACTGTTACCATTCGCTGAAGTAGCTTATAATAATGCAGTGCACCAAAGCACTGGTCTCACCCCTTTTAAAATAGCTACAGGACAAGACTTTGTACCCATCCCAGAACTGCCTAAGCAGACCACTCAAGTCGCTTCGGTTGATGAGTGGATCCAGCAGATGACACAAGTGTGGCCTCAGATTGCTGCCTCGTTGCAGGAGGCCAGAGCTACATACAAGAAATTTGCAGATGCTAAGAGAACACCAGAAAAAGACTGGAAAGTAGGAGATAAGGTTCTTTTATCTACTAAACATCTTAAATCATTACAACCTTCCAGAAAGCTCGCTCCAAGATTCATAGGGCCTTTTGTCATCGATAAAGTAATTAATCCAGTTTCACTACGATTACAGATGCCTGCCACCTTTAAAAAAAATCCATCCAGTATTCCACTGCGACCTGCTTAAACCATATAAGGAGTCTTCTCAGTGGCATCCCTCTCCAGTACCTCCTAAACCATTGATGGTTGAAGGAGAACAACATTTTGAAGTTAAAGAAATACTGGACAGCAGAAAGCACAGGGGGGGGGTTCAATTTTTAATTCAGTGGAAACATTTTCCCAAGTCAATGGCTGAATGGGTTGACAAGAAACATGTAAAGGCCCCACGTTTAGTTAAAAAATTTTATGATGCTTATCCTACAAAGCCTTAACAATTAGATTGGTTATTGTATTATGTGTATCCTTGCTTTCCCTTTTAGAGTGAAGAAGACTGACATCCTTTTCTGTGGAGGGGCAGTATGTCAGAATCCTCGCAAGATTTTATAGTAGATTATTATATGGCTAGTTTAAAAAAAAAAAAAATGATTTTTTCTACATGCTGCGGTTCTGCCATTGGAAAAGGGGAGGGGGAGTAGGAAGGAGAAACCGTTTGATGCAGATGGTTTCTTATCACAAGCCCTGGAATGTTCAAGGCCATGCCAGCAAGGGAATCAGAAGACAAGAACTAAGGGCGAAGAAAGGGGGGGAAAAGAAAGAAAAGCAGTTTTTGGCGCGCTTTTATTCAGTCTCAGCAATGCTTTGGATCTGTACACTTATTCTTAATAAATGAACTTTCTTTTGAATCAATATTGGTTGCAAGGAGAGTTACTGGTTTTAAGATCAACAAGTGGCAGTTCGTTACACCAGGGCACTGTGAATTGCTTAATGTTTAGAAAAGGCAAGGAAAAGACAGTGCACCCTTTTTTTAAGACTGGCCCTACCACCAGACAAAGGGAAATCTCAGGAGATAGGATGGCAAGCCTCAGGCAAGATCTGGGGAAAAGCATGAGCAGATAGTAAGAGTTTTATGCATGCTTATATTGTTTAGAGTTGAGCCTAGCGAGGTGCTTTGCTTTCACGAAGGTCTGATGAAACCAACTAATATGATTCTTTGTGTGGCTTGATACCACTTGTTCAAAAGTGGGGAAAATGGCTAATGAAGACAAAACATCCAGTATTGATCTTTTTGTGGAGGAGGAGGAGGAGGAGGAGGAGGAGGGGGAGGAGGACAACATACCTGAGGCCCTGGGATCCCTGGCAGGCCTGAAGGGCCCATTTCCCCCTAAAGACAATTTTAAAAAAGGATATCTGAAATGCACAATCATTATTTAGTATCTCAAGAGCTATTTGGTGCCATGTATATATTACTAAATGCCTGAGGTAGGTAGCAGTTGACCTCCAAAAACTAAGCTAAATCAGACCTACTTAGGATTTGGACAGGCATCTAGCAGGAAATCCAGGGGCTGTAAGCTAGATGGGAAAGAAGGAGGCAATAGCAGACCATTTCTGTAATAGTGCTGAAGAAGGCAGAGATGTGTCCGTGAATTTGCCTTGAGCGTAACCCAAGAGAGACTTTAATTTTATATTCCTATGTGCATATGTATCACAGCTTAGCAACATGGTGCCTGTATCCACACTATCTCCATGAGATCCTAAGGAATTTAGAAGTCAGAAAGGTGCCCCACTTCATAGCTCTGCACCTCAGCCCTCTTTCTCAAGGCATCTCACCTGGGTTCCTTTGGCCCCTTGCAATCCAGTCACTCCTGGTTGTCCTCGCTTGCCCTGAAGCACAAAAACAATACAGCTGCACTAAGTGCATGTATTATAGCTGGCAATTGCAAGGCAAGATCTGGGGCAAGATTCTGGTGAGACAAAATGCTGTGCATTGTGTTGTGAAACGAAGACCCCCCACCTCCACTTTTCCTTATCCAACTTCCATCCTCTATTTTAAAAACTGAAGGGGGGCAAATTAAAGATAAAGTAACCATCAAGGGATCTCTAAATCATAAACTAATGTCTGCTTCTATAATTGTTAGGACTTTTCCCCAAGTGTCTCTGAACTGCTTCAGGTCCTCAGTTCCATTCTCAGCTAGGCAGTTCCCAGGATTCACTGGGGAGAGCAAAAAGTGATTTTATTGCTATTACAGCCTGTCCAGTTGCAATTCCCAGACTAGACAGCTGGGAAATTAGATTAGACATCTTCAATGACCCTTTCTCAGTGTATGGCTGGTTGCCATCTCAGTTCTCAAAATGGCCACACAGGATGGTCTGGTATTGATCCAATTCCAGAGTTCATGGGTTTGTGTAAATCATTGCTGGAGGAAGAGTAGATGTGATCTGGAGAGAGACTGAAGAAATTATAAAATACTTACCACAGGTCCAGCAGGTCCTGGACGGCCACGGAATCCATGTTCTCCCTATAGGAGAGAAAGCAATACTAAATTGACCCATGAATTTTCCATTCTTCAGCCCTTGGGAGCAGACCGGTTGTGTGCAAAGCCTCCTGAGGTCCCTCTAGGAAGTGCAACACCAAATTAAGTGTGCAGAACTCACTGCCACAAGATCTGGTGATTGCCCTGAGACATGGAATAGGAAAGGCCCAACAAACAGATTGCATTCTTTTGGACCCCAAGTGGCAAACTTCATTTTGAATGATTCCTTCTAGAAGGGTCTCTCTGCAGACAGAGAACAAGTATTGCAGGGAAGTGGGATCCTAAAGTTCTCCATGGAGTGCAAGGACATGCTTTGCAGGGGGAAGAGGGAGGCAGAGAGAAAGAAAGGCATGAAAATTGAGTCTCTTCCTACAGACTGAAATGGACAACCCTGTCTGCTACATTTAGAGTCTACCATTTTGTTGGATAAATGTATGGATGAGGAAGAGGAACAGACGGGTATTTCCATCTTGCTTGGAAAGCTAAAAACACAACACAGATAGTTCCCTCTATTCTTGTGAGAGGCATCTGACTGACAGCTGGATAAAGGAACCTGTGGGCTGATCTGACAGATTTCCTCAGAACACCCTTTTAACTAGCAAAAGAATTTCTTTCATGCCCCAGGACCCAGCTTTGGCTAGGGCAGAATGGGGGTAGTTTCTTCTCTAAGCACGGCATGAATGCGTTCCAGGCAAGTCTTTCAGCAAAAAGATAGATTCCATTTCGACAAGGCACCATGAAAACCCTGCCCAGTCTGACAGGAAGGCAAAGCCAATCAGGGGCCACCAAATATTTTGCTCTTTTCAGTAACCCTGTTGTAAGATACTCCAGAGCCGACTAAAAGTGGTGGAGATAGTTATCAAGATTGCCCAAAATGTTGTCCTTCCTGAAGTAGGGAAATGAATGAGAAATGACTTACCATGCGCCCAGGGGGACCTGGGAAACCAGGAAGACCTTTGGCACCCATTACTCCCTATTAAGACACAACCAGCATCCCCATGAGATTTCATGCCAGAAGGAACCTAAATGCTTCTTGAAGGTGATGGTAGTGATAATTATTTTAGGAGATGGTGCTACCAGTAGCTATTACTACTAATAAATATCCATTAACATTCAGCAATGATCCAGAGTTATGAAAGCAATCAGTGTTAATATATAGCCATGGCAACAAAACGGTACATTTTTGTAGAGATGAAGACAGCAATAATGACCACCTCTTTCAAGTATTATTAATATTTTCTATTCCCAATTCAACTATCCGATGATATGTCATCGCCTAAGCCAGGAATTGAAATACTGAGGCAGTGAGAAAATGGTCAGAGTGGTGCAAAATAGGATGTGTAGAAGGTTCCATGCATGGAACAGCTGTTTGGGGTGGTTTGTGCCAAACCCAAACATGTACAACTTTGAGGGTTTGGACCACATGCAGAATGAAATAGGGCTGTTTTGTTCCAGGCATGCTCTGAAATGCAGTTGTTCCAAGAAGAAGTCTTTGTGAGGGTAATTGTGGAAAAAGCTAAGGCTGAGAGGATTCCTTGGCAAAGCCATGTGTGGATATCAGGAAGAGCAGTGGTGGCCAAGGGGAGGGACAGAAGGAAAGGGTTTAGAAGACCAGCAGGGCTGGGAATAGACACACAGGTGAGCACATCAGTAGCGATGGTGGAATGTACCTCACTGGGAAACTGGTAGTAATGGCTGAGAGAAGATGAGCAGGGAAGGCACCAGAAAGATCAATAGGCAATGGGCCATGCAGAGGAGGATAGGAGGAAGCAGGTGACTCACACCAGCCTTTCCCTACTCAACCCTAACATTAATTCCAGGATTGTTGCAGATTTTGTTTTGGCTGAAACCCCAACCCACAACAATTGCCTAGGTCTCAGCTGAACAGTAGCTGGTTCAAACCAACTTGGCAGAACTTGCAGAACATGATGACTTCTTTCAGGTTTGAAACAAAAGCATATTATGTACATTTTATGCAGGTTTCTAGCACAAAATAAGCAACATTGACAGGTGCACACCCATATAGCCAAGCTTAAGAGCTGTCTGACTTCTCTGCACAAATGATTTAGGTGACAAAAGTGATGTGGTGAAATAACTTACCTGAATGCCAAGAGGTCCAGGAACTCCAAGTTCTCCTTTCAAACCCTGGAGAACAATAAACCATTATAGTGTTAGGTGAATCACTCCACTAACCTCTCCTGTAGGATCTGGGAGAGAAGCCTGTTGAGACTCTCTTTCCCTGTGGAATTCCACCTAGAGGGATCCTGTAGTAGAGCCTTCTCAGTGGTGGCATTCCATGTAAGGATAATTTGCCCCCCACTGCATTGGTTTTACAAGGTTTTACATTGGAGAATATCTTCAAATATTGAACTGATTACATATTCATGATGCCTTTCTGGGAAATAGAGATAGACAGACAGACAGACAGACAGACAGACAGACCATTCATCATGAAGAAAATGTATCTAAGAGTTGACACTGACTCGATGGCATATAATCATCTCTCTCTCACTCACACACACACACACACACAAATACCATGAAATGAAAGATACATTTAAATAATTTTTGTCAGGATATTCAAAACAATTTTGAATTAGCCCTGTTTCAAATTGGAAGCACCCTGCCTCAAGCTCAAAATGCCCCTTTGGATCATTTTGGAAGTGTTGTTCAAGTTAGAGCTATTTTGAAGTTCACCACTCTTCTGGAATGATAGGACATCCTGTTTCACACTCAAAACAGAGTATGGAACCCAAATGTTTTGCCCACCCTTAAATGTCTGCAATCTGCTTTATGAGGGCTGGGCACTAAAAGGCAGCTTAAAACTCCCAATGCTATTACTACCTAATCAGTTCTCCCACACACCTCCTGAGCTGGTGGTGCCAACTCTATCAATCTGTGAAATAAACCTTTACAATTACACTCACCTTGGCTCCTTTTCTCCCTTTTCCACCAGGTGGGCCAGGGTCTCCAGGAAACCCCTAAAAGGAAAAAGATTGGCTGTTCTTACCTGACTAACTGGATCTCCAATTCTCCATACAAAGACATGTACTGTATAAAGGATCAGACATATTAAGAAATGCTCTTTTTTTTTTTTTTTTTTGTCTCCCTGGTTTATCTTTGAAGAGCTTCTTAATCATCATTTGCCTCTGAACTATCCAAGCTGAAGAACAATGTGGTAGAATCCCAGGCAATGGACGGAGGGGCTGTACCACTTCTAGCTTGAAGCAAACAAAGGGATTGGATTTCAACGTGATGGCCTTAGAGAAACTATTACCTGTGTGCCTTCTCTGATTATTGGCTCCATGAAGGACTTATGGTAGAGCCCATGATGGTGCACTGTGGAGTTATTCAAGGCTATATAAAATATATATATATAAATTTTTTTTAAAGGGTAGTGCTGGTTAAGAAACTGTCTGAGTTCACCCTAAAGCAGAGGTAGGTAACCCTTGTGGCATCAGGGCCATGTATCAGCCTCCCAGTCTCCTAAATCTCCCCCTTATCTCAACTCACCTGTTCTCCTCTTTCTCCAGGAGGTCCGTGGTCTCCTTTAAACCCTTGCAGGCCCTGGCAAGAAAAAGAAAAGGTGAACAGTCATTGGAAAATGACTCCCTTGTAGAGATAAGAAATTAGCATTGTGTTACAAGAGAGAGAGGCATTTCTCTACAACCTTTCCTTTCACTGATTGGATGATTCCTGGGGCAGTTACTGCTCCTTTCAGACATGCCAATGGGTGAGTAAGTCAATCTGTGAACTGGCCTGCGAGTTGGAGCAAGTATGCCAATTTTCATGGAGGAGCAACACTTATAACTGTTTTTTTTCCCTTCTTTCTCAGGAATGTGTATATGGATGTGGATTTACTAACGTAATAAAAAAAAAGTTATTAATGTTCCAAAATGTACTGAAAGACCTCCCTGCAGCATTGTTCCTACTGCAGTTGCTGCCTTAGAAACCATAGAAAAGCAAGTCCTGCTTTATCTATTTATTGACTTGTTTCATTCAATTTGGATGCTGCCCAACTCCAACCAGCTCCTAACTGTCTGCAGTTGGCAAGATCCAGATAAACTTTGGCTGCAAAATGCACATTTCAACCATCAAAGTCTCAGGCTTGTTGCTAGGGTTGTGATGGGGCGGGGGGGGAGGTCTTCCGGTCTCTTCTGAGTTGTGATTTTTGGTATTATTATGATAGCATGTATTGCTAAATCACAGTGAATATTTCTTGGTTTGGCTGGTGTAAATTCTGTTGCCTTTAAATTGTTAAATAGACTACAATATGAGTTTGACGATGATGATAATGGTGATGATGATATGAAGTCTTCTGCTGTTGCTGCAAGTCTACAGCTACATACAACACCTTCAAAGAGGACAGTTCCTACCTGTTCCCCTTCCATTCCAGGTGGTCCAGGGTTCTGATCCACTCCTGGAAGACCATCTGATCCAGGAAACCCAGCATGTCCTGGAAGACCAGGTGGCCCCATTTCACCCTTCAGGAAGAAAAAGCATCTCAATAAAAGAATATCAATGAAGACTATACCCAAGAAGACAACTCCAAGAAATCACAATTCTGGAATGAAATAGAAGGAAAATATGGATGTGTGGCTTCTTTGATCTGAAGAGGGAAAGGTCCTTTGGGTCTAGCGTGGGTGCATTCCCTGAACCTGTCAGTGGCTTCTTAAAGCACCTTTCTCATTCTGAATCAGAATAGTTGTCCATTCCTAGCAGACAGAAAAAAGCATCCTCCTTCGGTAGCACTGGAACTCTGGGTCAACCCATAAAATCAACAGGAGAAACCAAGGAAAGGATTCTGATGTTACAGAAAATTAGAGTAGTCCAACTCCTTTCCATGAGGCCACCAACACTGATGGGTTTAAAAATGGACTCATATCCATTCATGAAGGAAGACAATTTGATGGATGACTATTAAGCAGATGAGAAACAGAAGGACACTAGTTATGAGGGAGGATTATATTGCTTTTCCAGTTTGTACCTGAGATTATGACTGAGTTCTTAACTGTCTGATATATAACAACAAGGGGGTAACAAGCCTTACCTGGTAACCAGGTAATCCTTTTTCACCTGGCTCCCCTGGATATCCGGGAGGACCCTAGAGATATAAGATCAACCTATGTAAAGGCAGTGCAAGAGCTGGTGTCTTTCCCCCATCCAAGAAAACCAGGAAAATATTCCTGTGTAGGAGGAAGGAAAACACAGAGTCCATTTTCAAAAATCCTAAATCATTGCACAAGATGGTCAATGTTCACAGAATTCTGGACACTTGAGCGGGGATCTTAGACCACCTCTAAAAATGCAGAAAATCTGCTTTGGCTTAATTTCTGAGAAAAGTGACTCCCCGACAGAGTTCATGAAATGAACAGGATTGAAAACAGCTTTATCCCCCCTTACTAAAGCCAGCCAGACCTGGACAAATTATACTCAAGTACGGACAAGTTCATAATCCCAAATTGCTTCCAGTTTTTCTTGCTTACAGGCAATCCAGGTTTTCCTACAGGGCCTGCCAGTCCTGGAGGCCCTCTTCGACTCTGTTTAAGAAGAAAAAAAATAATAATACAATGATTAATTTAAAGAAGCTATAAAAGAACTCAGTGAAAAATCAAGGTGAATTCATGGCATTCAAAATTTATTTTCTCTCGTTTCTGCCCTTTTTCCCAGCAGAAACAAGCAGTATCCTCAGGGAAGCACAGAAATTGAAAAGTACCAAGAGAAAAAAATGTTGTGACGTGTTGGCTGAGAATCTGAACGCAGACCCCTTGGTTCAGGCAGGAATTCCATGCGCCATCTGGTGGCTAGGAAATACTTTTTTTTTTTAGATATTTAATATTTAAAATTTATATTTAGCTATTTAATATTTACAGATTTTTCTGGTGGCTAGAAAATAGAAAATACTTAGCCATACTGATTCACCAACTAGGATCTTGATCCTGGCAATCAAGTCAGGTCAAAGAGCCAACCCAAGAAGATAGCTTCCAATTCAACGGGTTGCCCGGCTAAACTCCTTCCATATTGAATATCTGTTTCTATCTTGATTGGGTCTAATATTTCACATGTTGCATTTTAACTGATTTTTTAAAAAGTTACCATAGAATACTAATTTTTTATTTTGTTTCTACTTACCGGCCATCCTGCACGAAGAAGTTGGTAGAATGAGGATTGCTAAGCGTGGGGAAAAAAGAAATGATTTGGCATTCTCAAAGATGGCTAACTTTATGCGATGAATAAATAAACAGCTACAATTTAGCATTTCAAACACAAAAAGTGGTCTCACTTTAAAGGAAAATAAGCAATAATTATCCCCTCTTCTACCTAAAGCATCAGGATCAGAGCTGTACAAACCTTGAAAATATTAATAACTTGGGGGCTAAAAAGGCACAAAGCGGATGGGGGAAAGGTTAAGATGATGATTAGTCAATAGAGAGAAGGGCGGAAGACATAATTCTATATTTTCTTTTCTTTTTCATTCCTTTCTTTTCTTTCTCTTACTTTCTTTTTGCTTATTTTTACCGCATTGAAAAATTCTAATAGATATACATAACTAAAGTTCAGTGTTCAGTGGCTATTTAATGCGGCCAAGCCAACACCACCAACAAAGAAAACTTAAGAATATCTGAAGATCAAGGAGGGAAAAAAGTTTAGAGGGAGAAAGTAAGGAGACACCGAGCTGAAATCTGAAATGAGCAAGTTGCGGTTCTGAACAGCATCCCTCAATGTTGCAATTTCATTTATTTATTTACAGACGGGGAACTTTTTTTTTAAAAAAAAGCGTGTACAAAAGCAGTAGACTAATGACACACAAGGCTGAATAAGGCACATACGAAAATCCAAATTGCAAAATAATAAAGGCATACGGCAGGGAGTAACATTAGAAAACTGTCATTTTAATCCTTTTAATGGCAGTCAGCCAATCTAGGTCAGGGCAAGTATTAAACCCATTGACAGGTTATCAAGTTCCTAGCAATGGCTCTGGCTTGCAGAAGACAGTTTAGACCCTCTTTTCATTCTTCCTTATTTCAAGTTTGGCTTTCTGCATTTTAAATTTTGTACCTGGGTTTTATCGATCTGGGGCCTTAAATTAATAAATAAATCCCGTTGGCATCTGATGGCAGGGGTCCTGGACCAACCCCTACCGACGTTCTAAGATGCTTCTCTGGAAACATTCACTAGTAAGAACTGTACAGTCTTGGCCATAATCCAGCCCTCATACCTAGCAAATAAGTAGGTCCAGAAATGTAGACTGCCAATCTTGGTTTAACGGGCAATGCAACGATGGCCCATTGTTTTGATGACTGCAACTGAGCCATCTAGATAGGGAAGCCTATGGAGCTACTTCTCCACCAAGTTCAGAATAAGGCATTGAACCTGGTGTTGAAGCAAAGGCTTCTTAGTTTTTTGACTGTGATCAAGTGTATGCATGTGTGTACATTCATCTGTACGTGCAGGTGGGATAACACTATTACATTCTTTTTAACTGCCACTCCCAGGGATCAGCAATACCATCCAAGTCCAAGAAGATGAAGAGACAGAATGAGTTGTGAAAACTCTTTCAGGAAAAGAACCAAAAATCTTTCAACAAATGGAATGATTTCTAATAAAACCACACATAGGCGAGCACACAGATGATGGATTGGCAAATTTAGCTCTAGGATAGAACAACAGCAAGCTCCGTGTCTCCTTTAAGGTTGATCCCAAATTGATTAATGGGGGCAGAAACAACAAAAAAATGTTTAAAATATGCTGAGAGTCTGTCGGGAAGGGGTGAGAGTTACTGAACTGTGCCCTCTCCCCCCAGCCCAAACCAGTTCGATCTCATTTTTCTCAGGGGGGTGGTGAGGTAAGAAAGAAGACCAAGAAAGTTTGTAAGAGGAACTAGATTGCTGGGGGGAGCATCTTTCTAAAAATAAACGGGTAGGAAAATGTGGGAGGGAGAACTTCCATTTATTTGTTATGTTCTTCCTTTTAATACTAGGCTCAACATATTCAAGGTGGAAGAACTGGTCTCTTTCTACATTCCATTATAAAGTCTCATCAGATTTGCAATTTTAAAAATACACATGCTCAAAACTCAGATTTATTCTTGAGTGCTGCTGTCCCTAATCTTTGCAGGCAACTTGCCCCCAAGGTATGCACTTCTGAACCAAGGGTCACAGTGCAAACTTCAGGGAAATGCATTACCCAAGAGCAACTGGGGGCAGAATCACCCTCAAAATCAATGAAAGTAACTTGTACAATTAACACACACACAGAGTCTGAATTGACACTTTGCAATAAGTGACAATATAACTTTCATTTGTCTGGTTGCCTGAGCCCAAACCATAATTAAGAAGGACATGGCTTAGTGGAAGGGACCAACTCAACTCCCCTCTTTATTAGACAATTAAACCCAGATCATAAACTCAGGACTAAAAATGAAATACAATCTAAACAGATTGCTCTTATTAAATGGACCTTAACGTGAAACATTGACACCAAGCAATTTTACACATCTAGGTCTATTTCTGAATGGATTTGAGAATTGGAATGGGGAAGAATTTCATTCAATTGATGCTTTAAGCAGGCCAAGTTAATTTGCACTCCCCTGAAACAGATTGGAATGCAACTATTCCACATACTGAATATTTATTCAAATTTCTGCAGCAGCCCTTGTCTCAAAAGTTGCAGACAAGAAACATTTGTCTTTGGGGAAAGCAACTTGATTATCAGAGTAAAGTTGCATGCAAGGAGATTTGTGTAGAAAAATATAGAAGTGTTGAAATCAGTAGGCAAACGTTCTTGATGTTTCACCAAGTATTCATGCTGGATTAATATCCCTGTCTCCTGAATGTTTCAATCTCCAGCTCCAGTTTCCAGCTCTGAGTTTCTATGATGTTTCATTATATTTTGATTAAAACGCTTTGCAGGGCACCAAAAGATTGGATGCAAATACTGCCATGTGAAGACTTACAGTAAAGGTCAGCCAGTCCTCTTTAGAATTTCTCCAGAGAAAGATGACGGGAAGTCCAGGGGCTCCTACATTACCTGGATTACCTGCACGCCCTGTTTGGCCAATCACACCTGGATAACCCTAAGAGAATTAAATATATATATATATATTTACTGTTATTTCATAAAAGGACCAAGGCAAGATTGGGGAACGGGTGGTTGCTCAGAGATTGTTGGACATCAGTTTTCAGCAACTTGAGTTAACACGGTCAATGCTTCAGGCAAATCTGGTGGCCATGATGCCCACTCCTTGCTTTGATTTTTCTCAGTGGGACAGCAGTTCAAAGTTGTGCACCTTTCAACAAAGTAGTCTGGGCCTCAGAAGGGAAAGAAATGTTTTGTGAACAGTAAGGTGGTTACCAACCAACTTTCAGGTGGTCTGGAGCAGATGGCTTGTTCAATATGTTTTAAATTCAAAACAGGCTGAGCTTGAAATAGGGTGTTCGAACCACCCCAGAAATGTTTTTCAACTCAAAATAGCACTGTTAGTGCTCAACATACTTCTGGAATGGTCAAAGCTGTGTCAGGATACTTCTAGTGAGCCTCGAACAACCCTTTTTCTAGCTCAAAACGTATCAAATTCAACACATTTTGCACACCTCATCTTGTTCCTTCCAGTGATGCCAGAAAACAGAAGAATGCAGAGCTCGTGAGTTAGAAAGTAGCCAACATGGTTACCACTGGGTGGCACAAACTGCTGGATTCTTATTAAAAAGAAAGGGGAGTTTTCTTTGCTTGGAGATGCCACCAGAGCTCCAAAACTAAGTGTACAAAAGAGAAAGCGATCCAGTTTCCAGACGTCTTAAAAACCAAGGTCAGTGACCGGTCCCTGATTTATTAACTCAAAATCTTTTGTTCTGTGGATCTACCCAGATGGAAAAGAGTGAGTAAACAAGTTCTTCAACTAAATGGGAGTCATTTTAAACTATACCTTGATGCTATTCCAGCGTTTCAGGTAATCCACGTTCAACTCACCTTGTCCCCTTTTGGCCCCATTAATCCACGTCTTCCTGGGCAACCCTGGAAAATCCAAACACAACATCAAGTTATGTCAGGATTCACAGTCTGCAATGGGGGAAGTGAAGAGTTGAGCTGGCTATTTATGGCCTTACTTTTATTCGTGGTATTTATCTGTTCATTCATTCCTTTCTGCAGCTCACCTCTTGACTATGAATCCACCAGGCCTTCCCATCCATATCTGCAGGATGGCCTTGCACTAAACTTCATATCTGGTTATGCAAGTATATCGCATACACCCATTCACCAGAGAGGGGAGAAATCCCCAGGACTGGTTTCAGTTGGACTTGGCAACCCTGGTGGATGGGCATGGATAGGAGAAAACAGCACTGCACAGCAGTTGTTGGGGGTTTGGTGGTTGTTTTTCCTGAGAAGGAGAGTGTTGGAGGGAGTCATCTTTAAAAAAGGCTGTGTCTTTTTTTTTTAATGCATATTCTTTTATTGCTTTATTTAATGCTTTTATTTAATTTTATTGCTTTATTTAATGATCGCTCGTCCTGCTAACCGCATTGATTACTTTTTATTTTGTTTTGTTTATTGCAGATCATATCATTAGGTATCCTGATTATTTTTTTAAAATAGAAAATATAAGTCTAACTAATAGACCCAGGGGCCCTCTCTCTTTCCACCTCTAGTATACTAGCATTTTCATCAGCATGACTCTGCGTGCGTTCCTTTTTTCTAAGTACTTTTCTGACTGCGCTCACTTTTTGCAAGAGCTTTCCCTTCCCTGTGGGATAATGTTGTTTTGTGCATACTTTAAATATATGTACCTTTGTCTGGGTTCATGCTTCCCTTTGGGGAATTCTGCATTGCAACATTCTAAAAAGTGGGGATCCCAGTTCACTTGTGCTAGGGAATATTAGTCAGCTGCTTAAATTAAGACATAAATAAAGGCAAAATACATTTTCCACCCACTCCTGGTGTTCATAATAAGACTTTCACCAGCTTGCTCACCATTTTTATTGGACAGGGATGGTGAGAGGAGCAAAGGGATGAAAATAATCAGAGGATTACATGAATGAAGATTAAGCTCTGCCAGAAAGCATTTTATGAATGGGATATGTTTATCCACAGCAGTTCAAGACAAACAGTTGTGGATTCCCAACACCATTCTTTGACAGCCACATCTGAAGGCACATGGACCGAAATATTGAACTGCTGGCTTCTTTCGGGGCTCCCCACTCAAAACTTCTGAGACCTCAGGAAGCTGGTAAAAATGCCCAGAGAAGCACTGGTTGCAAGCTATTTGGGGTGGTGGACAAGAACCTCAAGGAGCTGATTTTGCAAAGCAGAACTAGACTAGGAGAAAAGGAAAATACCATCTGAGGAATGTGTTTAGTGGCTCTCAGCTCTTGAGCCCTGAAAAGTGCAATAATTTCACCAAGTAGCAGTTAAGAGAAAACCACCAGTGACTTCAAAGAAATAAGGAACATTTTGAACTCACCACACAAAACCGTTTGCAAGATAAACTGATCTCTCCTTCGTGAACAAACAAGCCAATAGATGTGACTTAATCATCTCTTCTACCATTACCTTTCTGCTTGATCTTATTACATTTATATCGAGCCTAATCAAACTGGCCTATTTCCCCTGTAAAAAAGTACATGTTGTTGTTCATGTTTAAAGCTCTATGGGGGGACATAATGGAGGTTATAAGAACAGAAATTAATCTGTGCCAAGCAAAGGGACGCAGGGTTACCATTGGCGACTAAGGATCTCGTTCGGGTAACCAGCAAGGGGACATCTCCAGAAACAAAGGAATGGCCTTGTGTTGCCCAATCATAAAGGGAGCAAAGAAGGCATGCACCCCCTATGCCAAGAGGCACTCTACTCACAGGCAAACCTGGTGGCCCTGGTAGCCCACGGGGTCCTGGTTTAAGATGGATCCTTTGAATATCCCTTAACTTCAATAAGGAGTTTGGATCATAGTTCTGAAGAGGAACCTGCTGGAGTGCACTCATCTTTTGCCAATAAGCATCTCCATTGAACTTTACAGACACCGTCTTGGGCACACCTTGCAGTTTCTTCATAGCATTGTCAAGTCCCGCTGAAGCTCCGGTAGGGTTTGGTCCAAGCTCTTGACCTAGAGATGCCTTCAGGCTAGAGTGAAGGAGTGAAATCTCATGTATGTTTTCTGGAAACTCACTCACCTCAGCGGGGACTTTTGAGAGAGGGGAATGGGGGTTAAAGTCCATGATGGGATTGTGGGAGTAAGTGATGGAGCCAATGTCACCCTTGAGCTTTTCCTCAGTAAAGTTCTCATCTAGAGATCTGGAGGTGTCCACTTTCTTGGGACTTACAGAAATGACTTTGAACAGAGTTCTTGCATGAATATTGTTCTTGTCAAATATGTGGGTAACATTAATGAGGGTGTTGTCAGCTTTTTCTATCTTCTCCATAGCTAAACTTCCATTTCTGGACACTTGATTGTAGGAGGGGCTGAGGAGTTGCAAGTTCGAAACCACCCTTGAAGCGGCAGGCCTTCTCCTGGAGAAACTGCTGAGATTTTTCAGAGAATCTTCCCACTCTGTGGGAGACTTCAAAACCATGTCTGACTCCAAGCCCTAAAAAGAAAATGGTTTAAAAGCTGACTGCATTCCAGCATCTGGGTTCATACAACATCTCAGTCCATGCTTTTTTTAAGGCTTATTCAGCAAGCCGCAATTGGCTTGTCATAATGTGTTTAAGCCAGCTTCGTTTTTTATCAACTCAAGTGGGGTTAGTAGGACACAGCACAGAAGACAACAAACCACATCCTGGGCTTAATGGATTGGGTAATACGTGTGTGTCTCATATTCAGTACAAGAACTAGAATCTTATTTTACATCAAAAAAAAAAAAAAAAAAAAAAGTGGAGGAATACTTTCCCACATCTTTCAGCCTTTCCAAGTTTGGCTCTCCATTCAGAGAAAAAATGATTTCCCATTCCTCATGGTTCCAAATAAAAGTGTCTTACACTGTACCAAACCCTGAGTCCATCTAGCAATGCTATTTGCAATAGAGGCATCAAAGGATCTGTCAAAGCATTGCATATTCATCATTGGGTAAAGGGTTGGGCTTGATGGTCTTCTGGATCATCTCCCTCAATATTTCCCAGCCCAGGTTCTTAGAGAAGTCCCATCTGAAGTTGAAGCCATCACTGTAGTACCGGATGCACCCCAACACTTAGGCTACTCTTGAGAAGCACAGAGAACCTCCAGGGAAGACTAAATGACTGGATGTTATTAGAGGAAAGGTAGAGATGACTAACTCTTGATTCCAAGTGCCTAGTTTTATCAGGTCATTCCTACCGAGCAGTGGAAGCTCATCTGGGGACAATTATGTTTAACCTTCCATAGGATTTCTTGCAGAGACTGTGTTTCTAGGATGCCAGGTTGTAGAACGAGGAGGGGGGAGCCTTGTGCTTGCTCCCCACGAGAATACTCTACAGAAGCAGACTTGACTTCTACGTTAACCCACAACAGCTTGCTCATCCAGCCTTCTTATTGCTGCTACAATTTCAGACATACTGAGCTATATCTCAAGACGCCACTGCTAATATTAGAAACTGGCAGGGGAGACTTTCTGGAGTGAATATTGCTCCAACTTAACAGTATCAAATTCTGAGTCTGGAGAGCTACGACTGGGGTACTTTTTTTTTTGGCCCCTGCAAGGAATACAAGTTAATTGGCAAGATTACAAGCAGCAAGCACGACCCAAATAGAGCTCAGAAGACTGTGGCCTCTGCTCAGTAGTGTAAGTAAGTAAGTAGTGTAAGGTACTGTCCTGTTATCATTGGATCAGTAGCATAACGTATCATCTAACAAGTACATCACTGATCTGCTTACAGACAAGATTCATCCTGGATGCAATAAAGAAGGGCAACAAGAAAGAGCATTTAAAAAAGAAAGAACAGCACCAGCAATCAGGAAGTGGGACTTGTTGATATGGAGACCTACCTTAAAGATGATGGCAACAGCTGGTCTAATGACCCATAATCCTGTGAATAGAAATCTCAAGAAGAGGGATACCATGGTGTTCTGATCCAGGTGGAGTGCAGGGTTCAGGGATTAAGACTGGCTTAGACTGGGCATTCAGAGTCTAGGGTTTTTTGGTGTGTGAGTGGTAAAGATGTACAGAAGTCCTGCCCACTTGGTCACCGCTAAGCAGGAAAAACCACAAGGACAGCCCAGTTCCCAAGAAGACACAGCATTCCAAGGAGAAAGAACGGAGGATACGGATAATTTTTCTCCCCACTTTGACTGGCATCTGGCTTCGCTTTGCCCTTCCTGGCAACGGAGTGGCACAAGCCAGGGTGGGAGGTGGGAATACTTCATTTGAAATGAGCCATGGCAACACAATTGGTACTTTGCCAAACAGGTTGCTGCTGAAAAAGAACGAGGAGGCTTCCGTTCAAATGAAGTGACACTTGACAAAACATGGAGTTCAGGGGAGAAATCTGAAGTCTTTGACTTGGGGCCCAGATCAACCCTCACCTAAACTGCAAAAGACAGCCATAAGCCTCTCTTTCTCTCACATACTCAGAAGGTCTCATTTAGCAAAAAAAGAGAAAGTGGTAGAGACATCTGGGAATGGAGAGAAGGAGAATCCACAATGACCTCAGGGGTCTCTCCCTCCATCTTCTTTCCTGTATGTGGGAATTTTGCCTCCCTGCCCCAGAAGTGGTAATGTCCCAGAAAGATTCTACCACATTATTTACACAAAATCAGTCGATCCAATTACTGCCTTACTGAAGTCATGGAGTAGATGCTCTTCAAAGAAGTTGATTCTTTCAAATTATTCACAAGAAGGTGCAAGTTGAGCGGAATCCTGCTCGTAACTTTGGAGCACAAGCAAACGGCTGAGCCTTTTTGATGATAAACAGAGCAGTGTCTACATTCTCCAACACACATCAGTTCTCTCAATAATACAGCTGTTTAAACATACCTACCTCAAATATTCCATTCCAAAATTCCTCACCTTATGGAGGTATATGGAGCAGGGGTTCCAGTGTTGGACACAGACTAGGTATGTTCAACTCCCCACCCAGTATTGAAGGTCATTAGATGACTTGGGGCCAGTTGCTATCACTTGATTTAATCTATCTCAGCCACTTGTTGTTAAGAGAAAACTAAGTACACACCTTCAGCTCTTGGAAGATATATTATAGAGATGAGATAGAATTGTGGAATTGCTCTCTCTGTATTACAGAGGGAGAATGTTATCCATCCTCCATTTCTAACACACTTAAGCCCAATTGACCCATTTCCAGGATTTGGCCAATAGAATGGAGCCTAGAATGACCCAAGAAGCTGAGTTTCCATATGTTAAGCACCAAAAATTTCACCAAGGTAAAGCAGAACCAACCTTGGCAGTTGATGTGATCTAGCTAAAGAGGCTGAGGGAACATAAACCCAAAGCAAGTGCGAGCTGGAGGTGAAAACAAGTCACTCCTCCAAGGCCAGAGACTCCTGACAATGATTTTGTGTGTGAATCCTTCACACAGATTGCATTACATTACCTCCGAGAGTGCTTTACGTTCTCAGAACTCTGCTGAACTCTGGCACACAGTGGCTACTTTCCTTCCCCAGCAGGCGTTTGGCTCTCTGTTCCAAAATTTCATTCAGAGGTAATTAGAGAGAAGCTTTCCCTTTGGAGCCGCGGACAATGAACATCTTGCCAGGGAAACACCCAGAAGCATATAAATAGCTGAGAGGGAAGTTCTGACACTGGCTGGCTCCCCGCCCTTTATCATAGTTCTTCATTAAAAGCTGGTGGGTTACAAAGCACCTCCCTTTCAGAAATGGGCCCCATGTTTGCCCCATGCACCCGCAGTTTTGCCTCATGCACTAACAGGTCAAAATGTTTCTATGCAAGAAGCAGAAATGGTTGCATCACGCTTTACAAGAGTGATGTTGCACTTAGGTTGTCATTGTCATCGTTGTCATCATCATCAGTGCACCACTTAGGGCACACTGTCCTCTCCATGACCTGCTGATGGAGGAGGCAGGGACAAAGAGACTGATGTGATGTCACTTCTATTTAATTAACTATGTTGATGTCCGGTGGTCTGTCCAGTTCCCTGTGGCTGATCTCACAAAGTTAAGCGAAGTTGGACCTGGTTAGGATGGGATGGAAGATCATTAGGCAATTACAGGTGTTAGGCTAGACTAGGAAGTTTTTTTTAAGAAAAGAAAAACCTATGGAACTTCCTAACAAGCTGGAATCCTAAACCCTGAATAAACCTTAATTCAGAATCTGACTGGTTAAGAGACTAACAAGCCACAGGCTGCCGTGTGGTTGTAACACTGAACAAGCATGGAATTCACTGGCATCTGGGGATGCCCACAAAGCTCTTCCAAGAAGGTGGATGAGTTAGGAAAAGACCAGGGGCCACGTGGAGAAGGAGCACGTGGCTCGCCCGTTCTGTCCGTTTGCCTCTAAGGAGCAAAAGATGAAGACTTGTAGAGAAACTCAGAACAAATGTGCTTCTTCAGTTAAAAGAAACCAACATCCCCCCCACCTTATCATACAAAGGAAAATCAATTCCATTAGGAAGATGGACCAGCACAAAACCTATACTTTTGCCGTTACGTGTGGAAATAGAAATGGCAACCCTTACCAAACCAAGCAAGAAATAAAATAATAATTTTAAAAACCAGTTGGAAGCCCGCTGAGAATAAAAACCCACTTTGTGTTAATTCCACAAGCCAAGAGACAGTATCCTCCCCTTTGATTCGGAACAAATTTCTTACCGCTGTGGCTAGAAAAAGAAAGAAAGAAACAGCGGTATCATTTTCAATATGCTGCAAATTAAAAATAAAAAGGAGAAAGTGAGATGGAACGCCTGCAGAGGGACAGAAAGCAGAGACATCCACAGTTCACTTCTTACTCTGCAAAAACCAGCAAAAAGTATCTAAAAATATACATGTAAAAAAAAAAATTGTGTGCTTACTGATGTCACGTGGCACAAGATGACTCCAAAGCTGGTCAGAAATATTTCCTTGGTGAGACAGAACACTCAGACAGCTCCTCCAACAGCAATCACAGGCCCTCTCCGGATGTTTCTACTACAAACCCCATCATCCTTACCACTGCCCATGCTAGCTGGGGCTGACAGGAAGCTATCTAGATAGCACCAAGTGACCTACCCTTCCATTTAGGGATTCCTATTTTATCAAACTCTGTTGCTTCAGGACCCTTGGCAAACTTTAAAGAAAAGATGAACGTTCGACACGGCCAAATGTTCTACTTAGAAGATCGGCCTCGAAGAAACGGCTTGAATCAAGAGCCAAGTCATCCACAGGACTTGGTTTTTCTGAATTTGAAGGTGGGGAAAATCCAGATCCTTCCTAAGATTTAAAGTTTAAAAGAAAATAAACCTGGGAATAATGGCATGGGGCACCCAGAACGATTAAGAGTATTTTTTTATCCTTTTCCTTTTCCTTTTCCTTATCCTTTCCCCTTCTCACAACTTCAGTTAATGCAAAATATGCCAAGGACAGTTCACTTTTCTCTGGTTTGCTGTAATCCTTGCAACAACTCTGTGAGGTCGGCTAGCCTCCCCCTGTCCCCCCCACCTCCCATAACATAGTTTGGAAGATGAGATGGTCCATTCATACCAAAGACAACTCAGGGTAGAAATCCTCTTCCTCTGTTACTGCCTCCAGTCAGAATCTATGGGAGATTCAGGAGAGGAGGGGTGTCTAGACAGCCTTACAAATGAGCAGTCTGCTCTTTATCAAAGAGTTGACATTGAACGACTGAGTTTCTAGTGGGCACTGTTGTAAAAAAGGAATTTTAACACACTAGAAAATATTCTAAGCTGAACCTGAGAGCTTCTTTTACAAGGAAGCAAGGGTTTGCGTTGGAAGAAAAGGGAGGAAGTGTTACTGAAAGGGATTCAAGGAGGGGGAAGAATAGTTTGCAAAGGGGCTGAGCTGCGTCACACAAAAATCTTGGAGATGGAGCGAGCTCAGCTTTTCCATAGTTTTCCCTGTTTTTGTTTTGCTTTGTAGCTTAGCAAAAAAGCCAACTTGGTAGAGCATTAAAAAAACCCATAGTTTGCGCAATACTTGAGACGGGGCGGGGGAGGGGGCGGGATCCAGACAGGCTAACTGTAGTTGTACATAATTGTTGCACAGTTTTGAATCTCAAGCACTTTTTATTTGGCAGATACACAGCAAGACCAATTTAGCATGTCTGAAGCCTGACTCCATCCTTACGTCTCCCAAATCAGCCACACGTTTCTTCCCCTCCTCTTTTCCCTTCTGAACGATATGCCTGATATTTTGGCACCACACAGCTATTAAAGATGAAGTAGAAGCCCAAATTTAGCACTGCAAACACAGTGGAATGGGCAGGGATTCAAGACTAAATCTTTTTCTGATTAAACCTTTAACTCAAGTAATGAATGAGATTCAGCTACACAAAGAACTACCTAGGTAATTTTTGGACCAGCCACTCTTTCTTGGCCCAACTCAACCCAACTCACAAAATTGTTAATGTGGAGATAAAGTACAGGAAGATCTCCCCACGTGTACCTCACCTTAAATTCGCAGGGAACTGGCAGAATAGAAATGAATGAATGAATGAATGAATGAATGAATGAATGAATGAACGAACGAACAAATGAATGGTATATAGGTACATGAAGCCTCTGCTTTCAGGGTGAACAAGCTTAAATAGAAATCAACAGAAACAGTTATTCATTAGCCCTCTGAAAGAAATTCTGCCATCACTTGCCTTGTTCATTCATAATAGCAAACCCAACATTGGATTGGATTGGATTGGATTGGATTGGATTGGATTGGATTGGATTGGATTGGATTGGATTGGATTGGATTGGAGAAAACCATACCTCAGCACTTGATTCATGGATCTCATTGGTTACTTCTGGCATCTACAGCATACAGGCAAAAACAAAAACAAACAACAACACCATCAGTACTTTGTACAACTGAAGAATACCAGAGCAACTCCAGAAAAGCTCCAGAAAAAAATGGCAGAACACACTTCTTTGCCCCCTTCCTTCCGCTGGAGAGTGCTATGCTTTCTAATGCTGAGAATTGCCAGGGAATTGGAGCAAGTTTCCTTCCTTCATGGACAACTAAGGATATATGTTTTGGAATTGTCTTCACATTTTAAAGTAACCTTTCCCAACATGATGTCCCCTAGATGGGCTTCAACTCCCACCACTCCAGCTAGAATAGCCAATGAATGATCCTGGGGAAAATAGGAGAGAAGTTTAGAATCGAGCACACCTGGAGGGCATCAAGCTGAAGAAGACCAAAGCACACCTTGATTCTTTTTCTGCCAGCTGGTGGGCCTCATGTCTCTTCCCACTAGGCTCCAGAGTGTTAGCTGTCCCAAGTCAGGTGGCTTGAAAATCACACTTTCTAGGGTTATACTTAGCTGCTTGATGGGATGATTCAGTCAACTGCAGCTTCTGTCTTCTTTCTAAACTATTGGCATCTTCTGGATTTGGCCCACTCAAACGTATCTCCAGAACAGGAAAGAGAAGAACAGACCTCCTTGTTCCTCCTGAATTTGTTTTGAATGACACGGAGTCTCTGAGCTTCCGTGAATTCTTGTATACTTCTGCCTTGTCTTTTTCCTAAGCCAGCCCACGTCCTTCAATTTTTGATATTCTCTTCCCTCCCATAGCACTTGCTTCAACGTTTTTCACTTCTAACTTAGCTCTGGCAGGCTAACCCTCTCTGATTTGGCTATATTACTACAATCTCTCATCACTATGAAAGCAGCAGCCAGTTAACAGCAAGGAAAACACTAGTTTCTTGCCCTCACTCTAAGTGCATATGAGGATTAAAAAAAAAAAAAATCTTAGGTCCCTTCTTTACTTCACTGCCCCAACTGTGACTTCCCAGCCCTTCGTTAAGCTCCACCTGAGTCCCAGGTTGGTGCAATGCTCCATAGGAGTGAGGGTCCTTGAGCAAAGGACTGCCAACCAGAGGGTCACCACAGATGTCTCGAGGGGGCTGGCAGTATTCACGTGCAATTCCAGCATCTCCTATCCAGAAGACCAGGTGTTTCAGTGTACCCTGCAAAGAGAAGAACCAGTTGCCAGATATAAGTGTCCACAGAAGAAATGAACATCACCACAAATGTAGCTGAACTACAATTCCCAGTACCCCATGCTGGCTAGGCCTGCTGGAAGTTGTAGTCCAGGAAGATATTAGTCAACAACAACAACAACAACAACAACAGAGAACTGGGAGGAACAACATGTCAGGCCAGAATAGGGTTCAAAACTCTACTTTGCCACAAAGCTTATTAGCTTTGAGACCTCTCACCAGTCCTATCCCATAGGACTGTAGTTAGGATAAAATACCCATGCTAAGTCTTTGTGGATGGACGGTGGACTGTGAACTGTGTGACTCTTGTAACCTCATGGCGCAGATCCCTGTTCTTTGAAATCCATTCATTATCTCACTCGACATCCAAGGTGAGAGCAGAGACAACACTGGGTGCAAGTTGATCCTTCCAAAGTTCTAAAGTGTGTATTTCTTGAGTCCTCTGAGGACCAGGAACAAGTCACTCTCTAGATACTGGATGTTAGTTTTAATGGATCCTGACACAGCTAATGGAAAGGGAGGAGGGGATTTGTAGCCCCAAGCATCTGGAGGCCACCAGGTTGATTGCCTCTGAGCAATATCATTTGCAAGAACATTCATTCTTGCAATGTCAGTTGCAAAGAATATGCATTAGGAGTTAGAGAAAAGAAAAGAAAAAAACCTTCTTGGGTCTCACCTCAAAGGGAAACTCAAAGGGTTCAATGAGACCTCCCAGAAGCACTAGGCCTTCCATAGGCATCCCTAGCCTAAAGGCTGTGGACCAGGTCACGCTCTCCACCAGCTGACAGTCCACATAAAGAGCCAGCCTTTCCAAAGAGATTCGGAGGGCAACCCAGTGCCATCTACCATCTGCCAGGGAGGAAATGGAGAACCTAGAAATTATAATGCCATAAACCAGAAATGAGGGGAGAGAAACACAATAGATTTCAGACAAGCCAAACATCTCAATATACTGAAATGATCCTTAAGGGCCCTTGTTGAAGATACGGGAGATTTCTGCTTATAGACAAGGACCTTCTTGGTGATGGTACCATGACGGGACTCTCTCCCCAAGAAGGCTTGCCTGGCACCCACTTGGTCATTTCAACAGTCAGAAAAAGACATTGATGTTCCTCCAGGAAGCCTTGGTTATCACAGCACTGAAATCTGTCCTCCCATTTTCCCACTTTTTAGAATCTGTTTTGACCTTACTTCGTTGTTGGGAAGTGGTGGAGCCACTAGAGATGTTATCAGTGTTTTTCTCCCTCATTTGCACTCCTATCCATCACTCTGCACTTCTCCCTATGGCCATTGTTTCTCAATTCTGAAAAACAATAATGGGAGACATTCCTTCCTGACATCTTCCCTGGGAATTAAGGGAATCCAGGCAGGCTGCAGGAAAGATGATCTTTCCACTATCTTGAAGCCTCCCTGGCTGCCCCTCCCACCCAAGGCCACTCCTTGGGAATAAATGGATGGATGGGAAGCCAAGGAAGCTGCAGACCCTGGTGATCATTTTCTGTTCTACATCTTTCCCTCCTCCTACAGTCTCCCTGAATACCCACCTTTCCCAATCTGAAAAAGCTCCATAGGAAAAGTTCCCTCCTGAGATCTTCCAGGATTTAACTGGGGGAGGGGAGAACCAGGAAAGGTAGGGAATAATGGAAGCCAGAGAGGCTGTGGTCCACTGGATTGATGACTACACACAACATCAGACACACATATTTATCCCCTCTTCGGCCACCTCATTATGGGTGGAGTTACCAGGAATCTGGCACTCCACCAATTTTTCATCTCTTCTGGAAAAAAATAATTAGAAAGCAATTCCATATCTACATAATTAAATGAGAAGGAAAAATGAGGGGAGAAAACAACAAACACGGGAAAGAAAGATGCAGAGAAACTCACTCGTAATGATGCCTCCTGCTGGCAACAAAACCCAAAGCATAAGGACTAATTCTGATTTGAAAGAGGATATTACTGTGAAGGTCCATGATCGTCAAGAGGCTGGTGTCCTCCTCCAGAGAATATTGAGCTGTCAGTAGGAAGCTCATCTCCTCAGCAAAGCTAGGAATGAAGCACAGAAAAAGCAGCAAAGTGGTGTGGTGTAGCAGTTAATGTTTTGTGCTAAAGCAATTAAATCCCCCTACACCTGAGAAACACCATGAGATGTCCATAGAACGTTCACCTTCTCTCCAAACTCTGTACCTACCACTCTGCATTCGATGAAGTAGAAGAACAAGGCAACATCAGGACTAACCAGGTATATGGGCACCATTTCTATCCCCAAGACTGACTCTTCAGAGCCAATCAAAATAATTGCATGGTACAACCATGGCACCTGACTGTCTGACTTAGATGGGAGACCATTAGGGAATCCCAGGGCTGTAGGTGAACAAGGAATTCAAGCAATCATCTGGAAGGAGACAATAGCATAGCGCTTCTAAACTATGGCCAAGAAAATGGCATGGACTTGTTCATGCACTTGCTGTCCTCCCCCCAAGAAACTTCATGCTGGTTGAGTTCACCCAACATGGCTAACCTTACATCCCATCCAGTCCAGCAGAGTTCCTGTTATCACAAAACATGTGACGGCCATCCCAAAAAGCCTTATTCTGGCTTCATGTGAGGGGCTGGTTTTCATCACCTGCTACAAACAGTGCAGGGTTCTCACAGCACATGGAACCGCAAACTGCCCAACTCCATTTTGGCTTAGACTAGCATGTTTTGCTAACCTCGCCAAAGTTAAGCCAGTATTGTGCTGGACTTGATCGGTGGGCATTCAGAAACCTCACGTTCAACCCTCTTCAAATTATGGTTAATGAGAATCAATAATTGAAACAGCAGCATCAACACAACACTCACTTCTCCCCAAAGGCTTCCATAGAAGGAATGCTGAGAGTGGCAAACCGGCCAATCTTCAAAAGGCTGCAGTTGAGGTCACCACGGCCAAGAAAAAGTCTACCAGAGTTCTGATAGTACAAAGCTAGTTTATCTTGCAAGTTCACTTCCACTGTATTGGGAGAAGGTGAGAGGGGTGGGGAGAAACAAGGGAGAGTTTCTCAGCATCACAGATTGTAAGATTTGGATAGGATCTCAGAGGTCATCTTGTCTTTCTAAATCTTCAGCTTTTAATTTCTTTAATGTCATCATGCTGGTCCTTATCCTACCCTTGGTTTCAACAGAAGGCACACAAACAACCTTTAGGATATTTGGCCACCCAGGACTTCCAGCTGGGATTTTATGGTGGGCTGATTCGACTCTTGTTTCTCTGAGGTGCCAATGAAGAGATATTGGTAGTAAGGCAGATTTTTGCCACTTGGGGATCCAAGTTTTCTCTCTCTGGTAAGGGAGAGACAAAGATATCATCCACTTGCTTTCTCTGGAAGCTGGTATTGCAGTCTCGATAGGATGCAGAAGTGTCCTGGAGAAGTGGTGACATGGCGCCTAGGAGAACGGGTTCCCATTGAGCCCAGCTATTCACCAGAGCCCAACCTACCCAACTTCTTAAAGTTTTTCTGTAGTTAAAATTCAGAATTTATTGCTGGAACCGTCACCCTTCCACGGATCGGATCAGCTCCGTAAGTTTAAAAACCACTGTTATATGAAACGGACGTTAACTTAAGGAGATATTTGGCCACAGAGATGACCCTGCATGAGAGCAAGACAAGCATGCTGAAGACATATGAGTCCTGAGAGCTCAGCTCCATTGACACATTAGACCTTTTAGATCCATAGTAAGGCCTGGATACTTGAATGCTTTCTCATATAATTTATGTCATGTTGCAAAGTTGAAGGCCTGCTGTGGCTGGCTAAATCAGGGCTAGACAACTGGTTTTGATCCAGAGGTTTTGAGCCAAAGATGTCACCAAAAAAACCACTAACATGCAGACCATACACAAAAGGTAACTGGCTACTGAACCTTCTGTGTCTCCAATTCAGCCCTCCTGGAAACAAAACATTATTTCAAGAAATAGGCACATTCTATATGTTTGGCTGTGCGTGTGTGTTTTTTTTTAACTGTAACATTCCCGGTGTCCTGGTGTGGCAATTCCTCCCACACTTACCTCCAAAGTTATAAGGAAGCAAATCCATCCATCCAAACTGATTCACGTTGATGCAGGGGAGCAAAGCAGAGAGCAGAGGAAACAGCAAACATACATCAGGAGGGGGGGAAATCTTACAAGCAAAATGCCGATTCATTTCCCCTAAGAACAGTTGGAGTTCTTACTGTTTGGCTTGGTCATTCAACAGAGCCTCCAAAGGCAGGAGCAACCCATTTCAGGCTGGCAAAGGTACAAGGCCGATGATGGAACAGAAACTGCCCATCTGCAGCTCTTCTGGATTCCCCTTTTGGAAAACTGGTCCAAAACTCAGGAAAGAATCACCAGGGCGTGCTGCTCAGATTTGCAAAGAAGAACCAGTCCTCCATGAAAAGTAGCTAGATAGAGACATTTGAGCTTGAACACAAACGAGTTTTGACAGCAGCCTAAAGTAGATACATGGGGCAATAGATCTTCCATTGATTTTGCGGGTGTGAAAAGCTGCCAGCCTGAGCCCCTTGCTAAGAAAATGTGCGCCAAACCAAGCTAGGAGTGTGGTGATGACTGAGCAAAATGTCTCAACAGAGCAGGAGGAGGATTGCAGAGAGCAAGCTGAAACATCTGGAAGAAAGCATCGTTTTCAAGGGGAAAGGGGTTGGGTTGTGGGTTTGTCAGTTGCTGGTGATCAACCCCTACAGTGCTATTTTTCCCATGAACTAAAGCATGCCTTTCAGAGTGGCGTCTTGGGGGGACAGGAGCTCCAGAAAAAAAGCAAGCTGATGGCCACAGCCATGCAAAGCCATGTGCAATGTGCAACACTAACCCATGAACAAAAGGGCAGAACTTCAATTGCACTGCTGCAGCCATCTTGCCTTTTTTGCCCTCCTCCCCTGCCAGATAGCGCTGGCCTTTTACCCTGAGGCTCATCTGCCACTTCATCAACCCAGCTGAGGTCTAGCCCAAACGACAGTCTGCCTTAAAAAATTAAGCAAAAATTGCTTAGCGAGTGGGAACGTGTGAAACTGGCATCACAGACTTGGTTTCCCCCAGCCAGGACTGACCTGCCAACTTCTTCCTGTTCCATTACAATCAACCAAACTGAATGCAAATGCAGATTGTCAATTTCTCCCACCTAGTGTGCGGCTGTGGGTTCAAAAAATACAAACCTCAAAAAAGGAAGAGGAGGATGGGTTTTGGAGTTACCCATTCACAACTAGGCCTGGGAGGTTGTCACAGCTCTGAAGCAATGTATGTATTCTAATTCTCAACATGATTTCTAAATGGGCATCTACAGAAATTTAAATCAGTGCATATAAGTGTTGGTAAACCTATATAAACTTTTACTCACTGTGAACACTCACTCTTCTTAGAATCAAGGGAACCAGACTATAGACAGTCCCAACTGGCCTGGATTTCTTCAGTTCTATTTCTCTTTTAGTCTCAAAAATCTTAAAGTGGAAAATCCATCCGTTTCTTGCTCAGAAGGAACTGTTTGTGCTAACTCTACATTTATTTAATTTTAAAAATGAGAGGTGGTATATCAAAAGCCACAAATAAATATTGGGCATGGAATTACAGGGAGTCTTCTCCCATTCATCCCAAAAATATTCCATAAAATATTAAATGACTATCATAATCTAAAAAGTGTTGGTTACTGGAACTTGATAAACAGTGAGAAATAGTATTCACTGTTTGAAAGGAAATACCCGATGAGACTGTCCATATATATTAAGGCCACAGTTTTGTGCTAGTCAGGTTTTCCCCCCTTCATTTTACACCACCTTTCATTTTGTGAGCAATATAATTAAGAAGTGAAGAAGAGTGCCAGAAATAAAGGAAAAAAGTAATCTGAGGATTTCAAATGAAGCAGAAATATTTGCTGGATTTTTACAAAACATTCACTCCAATTGCCCTGGGAGTCAGAGCATCTGGATCTGCAGTCTGTGCCTCATTAAATTCATGAATATCCTTGGCAAGAGCTTAACAAAATGACTTCACCAAATTTCACAGAAAAAAAGAAATCCCTTTCCCTTCCCTTCACACAACCAATAGATAAACTGAAGAAGCCACTTTGGGAAACAATCGTTTAATATCGTGAAATTGGAACATTATATTAAGGGGAAAGATGTGGGACACACAGACACACCAAGTACTGATACTCTGATTTGAGTTGGGGGGAAGTCACAGAATATAGATGGAAAAAATCATAATTAAAAGGCACTGTTAGAGCCTCTGTAAATCTTGGAATTGCAAAAGGGTGGTTGTAATCGCTGGTAAAAGATGAACCCCCATCTGAATCATTAAAACTCTACTATTAACAGTTCCAGGAGAAAAAACAAGTATTAACAATTGCTCTTAGTAAATCCGTTGACTTTTCCTTCTTTCTCCATTGGCATCTAACCACGACATAAACACGTCCTGACAATCTCTTTGTTCAACCCTGTCCCCATGATGTCACCTTCGTGTCATTCCTAGCCCATGAGTGAGCAGCTTTAAGATATCCTTAGTCGCACCATGTTGTAGTGTTTTTCCCTTGTTAATTTGACACCGTCCAAGGGCAGCTTCAAGGTGCATTCAGTCTAATGGGCTATGTGACTCATGACCTTGTTGGGTGTTTGTGGCAACTGGGAACAGGAGCATTAGTAGGATTGGCAGTGGGGCCAGCTAGTTTGTGAGGGGAGTATAATTTAAATTAGTACGTTGTCTAAAGCAGCATATTAAAGTGCATATTTTGGTATGGAAAACGGTTGGGAGTTGCATTACCATATTCTAATCTGCCTATACATTCAACAGATGAGGTCATTTCATCCTGAAATTCACAAAGACTGAATTCCACTAATGTTATCTTCCCTTTTCCCCAGGCCCACAATCTTGATGTGACATGTACAGACATCAAAAGTCTCTAAGCAAATCAATACAACACCCCACAAAAGAATTTGAGGCAAACACCTGTACAATAGCATCCCAATTCCTTTCTTGCAATGTTTGTTTAGTAGCGCCTCCATGTTAGTCAATTTCCTCCGAGAAAGTGAACAAAATGATGCCAAGGAACCAGGACAATCCAACCCTGAAGAAAACCACACAACTCCAGAAATAATTCCAAGTTTTTTCTTCCAGAAGAAAAGCGGGAAGACTAAATGAGAAGGCCAAGCAAAGAAGAATAGATATTCCTTATCCGCATTTCAAAAGTGATCCTTGACAACTTACAACAGAAAGGTAACAATTTCAGCTCATCTTTCTCCAGTTCTACAAAGCAACATTTGTTAAGTCACACAAACTACTATTTGTGAAATTTGGGGGGATGGAGGAGAAAGGAAGGGGACCTAGGAAATTAAAAAAAAAAAAAATTGCAATGCTTAATGCTCCAAAGCCTGTAGGAAAATCTGTTCTACATCATATTCTTCCCCAAAATCCAGTGAAGTAAATATGTAAGAACATGGGAAAGTGGAGGGGGGAGGTGGAAGGTAGGGAACTTTCCTTTTGCCAGACATTAAAAAAAAAAAATCCAATTGATCCTATTGCTTGTAAGTCACTGAAAAGCATCTGGTCTTACATGCGACTGAGGGAAAGAGGTGGGAGAGAACTCCCAGCAAATTTTTGCAGGAAGGGGGCCCCCTTTGCTCCCCACCACTACCCCACAGTTCACCTCTAAAGCATATGGAATTGGTAACCTCCACAGCACGGAAAGTCTACAGTCAGATCAGGTTTTACGAAAAGATGCTTTATGGTCTCAAAGTGGTACCTAAAATGAATTGGAGGGGAAGAGGTTGTATGAATGTACGTATGTGTGTATGTATATGCTAGGCACATCAAGAATTGGACAGTTGGTTTTCATATGGACAATAGGACACCAAATGAATCCCGTGCGTCTCACAGTTGTATCTGTCTGGAAGGTTTAAGGCTTACTACCAGCACCGTTTGCACATGTCAACTGCATGAATAGATGATCTGAAGAATTAATTTAGACAATTCGATTAAATCACCCCTCCAAACCGAACTGTTGAATTGATCTGATGCACTGAATCAACCTCAACGCCCCTGAATTGATTTAAAAGAAAAAAGGAAACCCAGCTTGAAAGGCTTTCAGGCATACAGGTCTCCCTGCTAGCGAGGTGACAAATGGGAAGAGCAAATCTGAATCAAATGGATTTTCCCATCTAGAACCTGAACTGAACTGGAGGGACTTTCTGAATCAAATCAGATGCCACCAGGAAGTCCCTCTTGTTCCCATCCTACCTAGCCCACCCCCACTCTCCAGACTGTCCCATTTTTTACAATTAACACTCAAAGTCTAAATCGCCAGTCACTTCAACTATGCACAAATCTGCAAGCTTTTATGTAAGAGGCCAACTCTGCTGATGAAAGAAATGTTCTCAGTTTCCTCTGCCTTTTTTTTTTTTAAAGAAAACAAACTCTTTTCAGAAAGACACATGATCAAGGCCACAGAGGGATCACAAATGCCCTTTACCCCTCTCTGTGACAGAAACAAAGTGCTTATTAAATACTTTTGGGTGAGGGGTGAGTGCAGCTGACAAGAGAAAGCAGGCTTAGAGTGGGGGGACCCTAAAGCCTGCAGAGATTAAGCACGCAACACTCCCAACCTCAGCAAAAGAACTGGTTTAATCAGGATCAGGGATGTTCAACCACCATAGGGCCCAGTGACTGGCAAACAGATCTCTCAGCAATAAATCTCACTCATTCCACAACTCCACCCCTTACCTTTAAAGAGCAGAAGAGAGAGAAAGAGGTCACAACGGTCAAGAGCAGCTTTTGCATGTCAGCTTCCCCCTTCCTTTTTATTTTCAGCACTGCCTTTAGAATTTGGCGCCCCTTTCATCTTCCAAGATTTATTCCGAGCATCAGCAAACTCTGATGCTCGAGCTGTTCAGTGGCAGAGACCCCAATTCTCTTGGGCTGCTTCAAAACGTTAAGCTTATTCTGATATAACTTTTTACCCAACTCAGCCCTCTTCCCAAAACATCTATTCTGGCCTTTCTTCTCCTTCTCCATCATATTTTTGGAAAGCTGGTGAGATGCAGTGCATGAAGTCTATTTCCCACTCACACACTAAACTAGTGTCTTGATTGCACAACCTGAGGTTACAGAAAGCTCATCTGACTTTTTTTTTTAATCAATCAGTAATTCTCCGCACACTGAGAATTAGCAGAACTACCCTCCCTTTGCTGTGTTTTATTAACAAGATTTGCACGGATAATTTCCTTTACAACATTCCCTTTTTTTTTCTTTTTTTTTTTTGGACAGCTTGCAAATCTAAAAGATGTGGCATGCAAAGAAAGTGGGCCACGAGGGAAGAAGAAAGCAAATGCATGTCCTAGGTATTAAACTCAAATAGAGATGGAAACATTCATAGACAGGAATATCCAGATGGCGTGGTGTTTCAGCAAAATGGTTCAGTTTCCCAATAGAAAAGCTGTTGTTAAGAACGGTTAGCATTTTTCAGTTTTCAACAAGAAAAGTATCACGTGGTATGATCCTATGAGCTCAATAATATATAGATGGTATTACTGTGAATTATGTGTCCTGAAACTGATGTCAACTCTTAACAATAATACAGATTTTCTCCAGGACAATCTGTCCCCAACAAGGTCCATCAGGCCTTCCAACAGTGTACCTACTGCCATTCTAATTGAGTGTATCTACCTTGCTGCTGGTCATCCTCTTCTTCTCTTCCCTCCACTTTTCCCAGCATTAAAGACACCTCCAGAGAGATAGGTCTTTGCATAATGTGTCCAAAGTATAATAATTTGAGCCTGGTCATTTATGCCTCAAGTGAGAATTCTGGATGGATTTCTTTGACGATCCATTTGTTTGTTTTATTGGACATCTGTTGTATTCTCAGAAGTGTTCTCCAACTGCATAGTTCAAAAGCATCAAAACTCTTTCTATCCTGTTCTTTCAAAGTCTAATTTTTGCTTCCATAGAGGATTACAAACGTTGTCTGCATGATTTTTGTCTTTAAGGGAATCAGTACATACCTATTCTTGTCTGGGGATGGTGACTTGATACAAACGTAGGCTTAATCATTTTGTCTGAAAGATGCTCAGTGAAATCAAGATATCATAAATGAGATTAGAGCTAAAGGATTAAGCAGCAGGTCAGTCCATGCATCAACAGACAGCTCTAGAATACACCCATTTATTGAATTAGTGTTCACACAGCATCAAAAGCACTAACAAGGTTATACAAGTGACTTATATAGGAAGGCCAGCCAGATTAAAAATTAGACCCATCAGAAAACGTGGGATTTTTGTGAGGTTTAAAAGCTTAGCCAGCAAAAGGAACAAACCCTCAAAGCTTTAAAGTGGCCTTTTGAAATGAAAAATCCATCTTATTAGCACCCAATAACTGTCCCTTGAAATAGAGATGTAGAGGAATTGTAGAAAATGGCAGGCAGTTGTGTTGCTCCACATCATGGAGGACCCTAGCAAGATATACTCCGACCTCCAGATACATGTTTCATTTCCCCATTTTCCCCTTGGTGGGATTCAGAAGTTCTTTGGAGAGTAGAAGTGCTAAGCTGAACACCAGCTTTATTCTGTTGGCATGCTTAAATTCTCTTTAAAAGAAAAGAAGTGTGTACATTTGAGGGCCATGAAGGAAGAGTAGCCTGAGATTTCTGTAGCTGCACCACTGGTGTCAAGGGCCCAGCTATGAAGGATCTGAGAAGAGTCTTCAAAGTATGCTATCTAATGATAGTTTGGGGCCTACTAGTGTTGATATTCCAAAATAAGTAGAGATTATTTTTGTTTAATCTGCCCCAGAATGAGGATTCTGAAAAGTCCTTTGTCAGTTAATAGGAACTCCCAGCCAACAGAATGCTAAGGGATAGGACTGTGAAGATACAAACAGTACATTATTCAAGCAGTTCTGATCCTCTCAAACAGCTCTATCACTTAATTTATATTTAAAAAGTAGAATCAGTAGATTCCAATCTGCAGCCTGAAGCAGGTAATGATCAGGAAAATCACTAAAGGACAATCAAGATGACTTGGCTGTGTACAAGATCTTAGAATGTAAGGTGGGGATGGGAGAGGAAAAGATTATCAGGGTGATGAATTGACTTCTCCTCCTCCTCCTCCCTCACTTCTGTCTAATCAGTCCCAGGCAAACCAAGCTGGAATTCTCTGGGGTAATTCATCAGAATGGAAGAATCACCTGCTTCCTTGGTACTGCCATCCTGAAAAAATTAAGTGGAAGACAGGCATCTCAATTGTTTTCAGATGACCTAGTGGTTGGTTGTCTTGCTCTTCCATCTAAAAAAAAATTGAATCCTCCATCCACAATTTATGGTGTTATTTTCTAATTCCTGAACTTGATCAACTACGGTCAAAGGGGTCAAAGATTATGCAAACTATGGTTTGTCAGCCAGACTGGACTCCCCACACCTGCCAAATGAATTACAAATCTGCTTCAGCCGTTTGGAATTGAAAACTGATCTGCGTTATTAAGCAGGGGCACTGGTTATAACTTGCAGTCCTGTTATGATTTTGGAAGAGAAGCAGGAGGTCTGCTGTTTCTCTGTGCCAAGCCCTTTCTTGGGGTAAAGATGCAATAACCCGCTATTAACCCAGGTCTCCAAATGAGTCCATGAGATCACTGTCTGGAATCTGGAAGAAGATGTCCAGTTTTGGTCCAAAGTACAGGAGACTAGGATAGTGGTTGAAAAAAATTGGGATGTGCAGCTTGAGGAAGAAAAAGATACAAGAAGAAACAAGAACATGTTTTTTCCCAGGGAAGATGGAAAAGTCCTTACCTCTTGTTGATCCAGATTGCTTCCAGGATCATAGCAGAAGCAATCAATGATGTGAACTGTTAAAATCAAGAGCAGCCCAACAGAAATCCTTGCTGTAGCCTGTGGTCACCACCATACATCACCTAAAATGCACTATACACTCATAACAGCTGCTACATTGCTCTTCCTGTACCCAATCCTTGCTCCAAGGAGGCCCTAGTTGCAGAGGGCTATGAATCCACCTAGCATTGTTTTCAGACCAAATGTCCATCTTCCCCAATATTTCACTCCAAGGAGTCCTCAGAGCAGGGCATTCAATGTGGGCAGCTATGCTCAAGCTGCCTTAAGGCAGAGACCTCACTCTACCTCTTGAGTGGACCACCCTACCAAAAACAAGAATATAGAGCTAGAATTCTTGGTAGATCTTTGAGCAATCTTCATACCAGATCAGCCAAAGTTCTCCAACAACCATGGATTTCAGAACAGCAAGAGTGTGATGTATATCTATAGCTTCTCCTAAGGCCAAGACATTGACGTCGAGGCTTCAGTTTTCCCCTGCTGTAAAATGGGACTTTGTGTTTGAGAGTACTGATTCCTTTTCTTCAAAACACCATGATGTAACATCAGCTGCAGCTTGGAAGAAGAGCAAAGACAGGCGACAAGATGCTTGCTCTTAATTCCTCACCTCACCAGAGGGGCACCTTTTCCATAGCCACATTCACACACAACCAAAGGCATTCAGAGAGGGCTTTCAGAGTGCAAAGTAAGATGTTGGACTTCAGACAGAGCAAAGAGAAGACAGGGACACAAGGATTAGATGCATTAAAACTGGGACATGGTGACTGGGTTTGCCCATTCACAACACCATGGCGGCTTGAATTCGTTCCCACAGGCTGGGTACAGACACTGCACTAAACCATCTCAAAGCTGTGTTTCTGTGGTCCCCGCTTAGCTGAATCAAAATTTACATAACCCAGCATTGGGGGTTTCCCAAACACAAAGAACCATAAACTAACCATGGATTGATCTTGCACCTTCCAATAGACTAGAACGTAGTAGCTGCCTCAGAAGGTCCGGCTTGACGACACACTCAACTGGGTCAGCTGAACGCAGCAGGAAAACGGCCGAAATGGAAATGTAAGAGACCATAAAAAGGCACCCCGATTCTGCCTTTGCGCAGGCTTGTTTAGGCTGAACCTTGGTTAGCTGGTTACGCACAAAACACCTGACCTGGTTCCGGGATCAGAGTCCCAGAGGTATCTTGAACCCTGAACCAAGCAAGCTAGTTGGGTTCACCCAACACGCTAATCCCAGAAAGGAAAGGAAAGGAAAAAAAAAAACCAGCCAAGTTTGGCACAAGCAAAGCTTAGCACCTTGGAAGAACTGGTCATTAAGTCCTCAGCTGAGCTTACGCCGCCGCGTGAAGGCTGAGCCACGGGCCAGCCCGCCTGGTGGGAGTCTAGAGCCTTCCTCCTGGATTCACGGGCAGTGGCTGACTCACGCGCTCCGACGACCCTTCCACGGCAGAAGGACTCAGAGAACTCCGCGCCCTCCCGCCGCCTCACCTGCGCGCAGCCCGGAGCCGGCGTCCGAGTCCTCTCCATCCAGCTGGGGCCGGCGCCGCCCGGCCGCCGCTCCCCAGCTGTGCCGGGGCCACAGGAGGAGAAGAAGAGGCAGGAGCACCAGCCACATCGCCGGCTTCGCACGGACTGAAGCGGGCGGACGTCTCCCGTCGGCGGCAGGCAGGCAGGCAGGCAGGCAGGCAGGCAGGCAGGCAGGCAAGCAGCGCAGGAACCCCGGCGCTCCTGCGCGACGACGCCGGCCCCGTTGCAGCCCGAGCCCGGGCCGGCGCGGAAAGGGTTAAGGGAGACTCGCCCGGCCCTCCTCCCTGGGCGGGGCGCCGGAAAAGTGCTTCGCAAAGGTGAACGTGAGAAAAGGGGCAGCGGGCCAAGCTGGCAGAGAGGCCGCTCCCCCCAACGACTGGGATGAGAAGGGGAGACTGAGCGGGGTCACCCTCCCTTCCTGCTAAGTCATGGTTTGCTTAAGCATGGTTTGAATAAGCCATAAGGGGTGGGCCCACCATACATCGGAAGTTTAGAAACTACCATAGCTGAGGTCATATTAGGTTTCAACTAAGGCAAATACCAACGATGGTGGATGGGATCAGTTTCCCAGGACTGCGGATCAAGCTTTGCCTTCCTCCTCCTGCTCATGACAGTTTATGAACTAAGCCACAATTGACTGGGTTGAGGCAACATGCTAAACCAGAGACTTACTAGACAGACGTCAACCTATTCATCCCATATTGATCAGAGCTGAAGTGAAGAGCAGCAAAAACATCATGATGGCATTTGCCACCATGATATTCACTTTTGGGATGAATAATGTCATGCAGAGTGCAGAAAAGGAGTGAGAAATTGTAAGCCAAAGTAATTAAAGAGAAAGGAAAGAGAATGTAGCTAAACTAATTCGCATCAATCCCACGCATTCTCTCCCTACTTTTCCCCCTTGCCAACCTGCCATTCTTCCACCATGTCCATCCGCTGCTTCGTCCTTTCAACATTTCACCTCTCGCTTTTTCAGGATTTGATCAGCTCCATCCAACCACGTCTTGCTCAATCTTCCCCTTCCTCTCAGCCCAGTCGTTTCAGTTTATTGGTTTTGAAAGGGGATCCCCATTCATTCTGGTTACCACCACCAGGACCTTCTTTGCACCGGTCACTCCGTTTTGTGTTGGGTCTGCATTCCGTCGGCAGCCGGTCCTTCTTGGCCTCCAGAGTGAAAGGGAGCAGCCAGACGTCTTCTCTTCTCTTCTCTTCTCTTCTCTTCTCTTCTCTTCTCTTCTCTTCTCTTCTCTTCTCTTCTCTTTTCTCTTCTCTTCTCTTCCTCCCTGCTCTACATTCAACCCTCTCTGCAAAGCGTTCCAGAGATTCTTAGGGAAATCTTACTTCATGATATATTGTTCTGATCCCATTCATCTTCCCACCAAATGCTTCATCGTTCAGGTCGACTCGTTAGCTGATGCTCTCTCTCCACCAATGAATGTAAAATTGATAGTCTTCCTCACTTTCTCAGTTACTTGCTGAAGAGCAACACTCTGGTCCGCGTGCACACACACACACACACACACACACACACACACACACACGGCCAGCCATGCGACACTTCCTAGATTTTGCTCATGTTTATCTCTTGCACGCTTTCCATCACGATCCTGCCAAACCCTCCCCAATGCACGCTTAGCAGACTATCCCCCTGTGGGCTTGGCATTCGCTCTTGTTACCTTCCCCATTGCGCAAAGGGACGTGAACTGCACTCTTGCAGTGGCCAGGCCTGGAGGCAGCCTTCACAGACACGTTCAACAAGTAACCCTACCTTTCACCTAAGCGGCATCACCATCACAGGGCTCATTGGTTTCATATCCAGTCTGTGGCATGCTGTCATTTACACACAGATCTCTCAGCTACTCCTTCCAGCATTCCTTCACTTCAGCTTCACCCACACCCTTTCATCACGTTCATTTTTAATTCCATTTCCTCTGCTGGAGGCTCCTTGCTCAGTCCTCCCAAGCAGTGTTTGTTTCCCTTAAACTCACTCTGCTTTTCCCCAGCCTCTTTTAATCTCAGTCTTTTCTTGCTCTCTTTGACTACGCTCTTGACAACTCCCTTCTTCTCTCCATGGACATCATACACTATCTTCCCCTCATTCTTGTTTCTTGCAGCAATCATTTTCATATAACACCGTGCCCCCCCCCCTTCATAGCCTTTTTCATTTCATCTTCCCACCCAGCAACCTTTGTCATGCTTCTCATTAGTCTAACTGCATATACATTGTGGCATGTGGTAACACAATTCCTTTCACTTTTTTCTAAGCATCCTCTTTCCTTTCATCCATTTTCCATTCATCATCCTGGGAGATGAATGTGTCTTCTAGTATTTTTCCTTTAAGGATTCTTACTTTCTATTCCTGCAGTCATTCTACTTTCACTCTGCTTTTTTTCCCCCCACAATCTGATAAAGGGAATATTGAACAAGGACTTTAGCCTCTAATCTTGCTTGGAATTATGAGATGAACAAATCTGAACTCCAAATACGGTGCAGTTTCAATTGTCACGTATTTTTCATTCACTTACCTATGATTTTTAACCTTCCACGTCACAGTAAATTGCTGTTCAGCTCACACCAGATTAATCAAATCTCTCTCTTTTTTTCCTAAGGGTTTATTTTAATTCAAGGACTTTGCTTCATACAAAATGTAATTGTAGAAACAATGGCAGAATCCAAAGTTTGGCTGATAAATATTATTCAGGCAGCAAATCATTCAATCACAGATTTTTTTTTTTTTTAATTCCCCCAGCTCACTCCCTTCATAAAGTTCCATTTCTGTTGCAAGTTTGGAACTTTTCCATGTTTTTTTTTAACACTGCTTTTTTTTTTAATATAAACTTTTGCAACAAACCCCCGATTTATATCAAATATAATTAAAAATTAACAACAGGTGAATACATTGTATCAAAAAGTACGAAGATAAACATTTTCCTCCATGCACCATATATATATATAGTCTGCACTATATATATATAGGTCTGTATATATTTATATAATATGTATATATTTTACATGCAAACGTTACTTATTCAAAGTATAGCCACCACTAGACTGATTTTGGATGCAAAAAAAAAAAAAAAGATGGTTGCATTTTAGGTTTTGGCAACTCAGTAGAAGAATTCAGGGAAACATCTGGGTCCTGGACACTTGGTGTCTTCATGGACCTGCCTGTGGTGTTATCTCAACAAGAGTTAAGAAGAGGTTTGCTGTTGACTTGTTTTCAGCTGTTTTACAACTTCCTTGCGTTGCCTGCACAACCCTGGGATTTCCTAGAGCTCACCCATCCAAACACTAACCAGCTCCCACTCTGGTTACTTTTTTCACGATCCTCTAAGGTTGGCTAAGGGCTGCTTAGAAGACTTTTGCTGAAGACTATGTCTCAGGGCAACCCAAGGAAAAATGAGTTGCCCAATTAAGGACAGGTTGATGACTCAACTTTATCAGTGATGCAGTTCTGCTATTTTAGCACGTGGACTTTGAGCAGTCTCTTGTCTCATTTGGTGGTAATGAGTGTGGCTTCCTTCAAAACATGACAAGCCAATTCTCCTCTTTTGGGGAAGTGCCCGCCCATTTGGTCCCCGAGTGTTTGTTTGAAAGTCCTTCCCTGACGACCACCATAGTCTTTGGAAGGGACTCATTTGTGATTAACTCAGTTTGAGACTATATGTGCATTGAAAAGAGAGCTGTGTTAATTCGGCAAACCAGTGGACGGCCAGGTATCAAAGCCACTACCATATGCATTTCAACAACGGCAACATTTGTGACCATCCCTTCCCCGATACCACCCAAGATTATATACCTTCATCATCTTCCAAGGCAGAAATGTCAATCATCAAAAGTCCCAACGATAATTTGTGGCTGCGAACTCCACTTACAATTAAACAGGGTTGTTGTGTCATATTGGTTTAATAAGAAAATGGGAGTGCAGGACAGGGGTTACAGAATAAAACCAATCAACCAACCAACCCACAAACCTGGGAGAAAACAGATTCCCAATGAGTTTGTTCTCCACTGTGTATCTTGGAGTATTTTCCTAAAATTCCTTTTTCCCCTTTTTGTGATTTCCCAAGAAAGTATTTGTGCCTAAAATGTAGAAAAGATTTGGTCACGATCATGCTGTTGCCTGGAACAGGGAAAGAACATTCCAACAGGTAAAGCTGTAAAATGCAGGATGGCCTTTATGGCTTAACAGGTTTCTTCCCCATTTGGATTCAGTCTGATTCATGAAAAAGTATCACTGTTGTTGCATAGCCCTACAGTTTTATTTTGTTGCATTTTTAAATCATTTTTTAGAAAAAAGAATTACATCCTTCACCCACCGAGGACAAACGATTCTTGGTTCATCAACTTTCTGCATGTACCATCCACAAAAGAGGACCTTCATCAAACCAACCTATTCCCCACCCCACCCCACCCCAGAGAGAATGCCATACTGGACTTGTCTATGCTAGTGCGTATGCCAAAATGCAAATTTAGAAAGAGTTGCTTGTGTTTTAATAGAAATTCACTACTTCCCACCATAAGGGGAGACTAAGGGAAAACATCTGTTGCCCAGGTGCTAACTCTGGCATTTCCAAAGATGCCCCTGCTTTTCATTCATTCTTATGACATCCAACATTTCAGCTGAACTTCCGCTGGATAGTTTTTCAATTAGAGGACTGTCACCCCTAAAGTAAAATAAATGGCACTCCTATCTCCATGTTCAAAGGTAAGTATGTGGATTAATAAAAGAGAAAGATGTTACACATGCATGCATGCACACACACACACACACACACACAATCTAGGGTTGAGTTTAGTTGGAGATCAGATTCTGGAAAATAAAGATCTAGGAGCAAACGTCTGAGATACTTTAACTTGAATTCCTGAAGGTTGACCTCAATACCTCCTTCTATCCCTAGAACCATATAAACTACTTTCAGCTCAGTTTCTTGGATTATTATTTTTTTAATCAACCAATCCCACTGAATATGTAATCCAGTTGATCATTTATGAAGCTCAAAGGCACAATTATGTAATCTCCATTAACAGTTACATTTTTGTACTTGGGATATTGAGTTTAGACACTGGTTCCTTGTTCCAGCAATTCAGTCACTGTCCTGTCAGTAGGTGTTGCTTTAGGGCCATCTGCGCAGCTTTGAGAATATAGGGAAACTGTTAAGAGTGGTGTAGAATGAGCAATCCCTAGAAAATTGGAAAGGGAATGGCAAATGTTAGCCATTTCCAATTGGCTTTAAAAAGCAGTAATTAAGAAGTCCCTCTGCTTTGAAATCAGGTTACTGAAAAAAGCACTTGGCGGAAAAACTAGGACTGGACTTTAGTGTGATTAAGCTTGTGAGCTGTGGAGAGCCCTAGAAGACCTAGGGGTGCCAACACATCTGATCAAGTTGGTGCAGTCACTATGCACAAATCAGGAAGCCACTGTGCAAACACCATATGGAGACACTGATTGGTTCAAGAGAGAGAAAGGAGTATGGCAAGGTTGCATTTTTCCACCTTTCTTATTCAACCTGTATGCTGGAGTGATCATGAAGAAGCTGGAACTTGAAGAAACAAAAACCAGAGTAAAGATTGGAGGAAGGAACATCAGCAACCTTCAATATCCTGACGACACAACTCTTCTCTAGGAAACCAAAGGAGGCCTGAAACATCTGATCAAAAGGATTAAAGAAGAAAGCAAGACATCTGGCCTCTTTCTGAACATCAAAAAAACCAAGCTTATGACCACTGCAAGGAATGGAAATCTCAGAATAACTACTGATGGCGAAGAAATTGAATGCGTGCAAGAATTCACTTTCCTAGGATGCAGATTGATCAAAGCAGTGAATACAGTCCAGAAATAAAGTGTTGAATTGCACTGGGTCACACAGCAATGAGCAGCATAAAGCGAGTAGGGAAAAGCAAGGACATCAGCCTGGTAACTCAACGCAGATTAGTCCGTACTATCATGTTTCCCATAGCTACCTATGGTTGCGAAAGTTGGACCGTGAAAAAATAGACAAGGAGAAAATCGACTCGTTTGAGCTGTGGTGTTGGAGAAGACTCTTGCTCATTTTCCTTGGTCAGCAAAGGTGGCAAACAAGTAAGCACTGGAGCATGTAAAGCCAGACATATCTCTGGAGGGCAAAATCACAAAATTCTGCCTTACTTATTTCGGCCACATCGTGCAATCAAACTCACTGGAAAAGGCAGTTATGCTCAGAATGGTCAGCGGCAAAAGGAAACGAGGCCACCAAAAAACATGGTGGCTAAACACCATCAAAGTTGACACCAACCAGAGCATAAAACAACTGAAAGAAGCTGTACAAGATTGGAAAATATGGAGAGAGCTGGTCCATAGAATCGCCGAGAATTGGACATGATTGAATGCGTAGCGTCATCATCATCAGATTTGTGATGGTGCATTTTTCTGGACTGAGCATTTCCTCAATCCATTTTCTGTAGCATGTTTATGGCATCTTGCATATAAAATTCAGAACAACAGAAAACTCAAATGCTGTGTTTTATATTTATTTCCATTCTTAGGGCAACTTTTTACTTTCTTTTTAAAACTGTCGAGCTGAGCCCTTATTTGGGGGTGTTCTCATCAAGAGAGAGAGAGATCCTGCATGCAAACAACCCAACTTCACCATGGAAAGTTGTGATATATATATTTTAGCGCATCTGATCTTTCTGGGAAGAATTTTTGAGGAATAAAATCAATTAAGTATTCGCCTTGCCTAAGAAAAACTATGTGGGCATTAGCAAAAATATATATATTTAATCAATTATACAATATTTAATTATGTATATTACCTCTTGGAATAATTAGCCCATGATTTAACTACTGTGGGTGTGTGGTGTTCTTTAAAAATGGGTGGACATGAAAAATGCTCTTTAAACTAAGAAAATGTTCCTTTGAATGCAAGAATGGGATGTGCATAAAGGAATCCTAGAAGGTTTACAGAAAAATGTAAAGAATTGAAATCCATTGCTTTAATGGGAGAAGAAAAATTTTGAGGACTTAAGTCTGAGATATGCAGGTTTCTAATTTAAACATCTGTTCACTAAAAACATCTGACTGCATGAAATGTGTGTCCTATACATATGCACAGGGGAGGCTTTCAAGCAAAATGTGTACTGAGTTGTCTTTTCAAAAACATTTGCCCAGTTCAAAAGTTCAGCTACTTTCCTATCATCCCCTTCTGTTCCATTTGTCCATGTTCTTTTTTGGACATATAAAAATTGTGCATCCCATTTTTGGATATGCAATAAAGACTTCTTTTTCTTGCATCTACAAACCTTAGGACTCCTTCCTTCGCATAATCTGTCCTTGCTTCTCCGTGACCACTTTGATCAAGTTCTAAGGAGATGTAAAACCCTGCCTTAGCGCAGACAAATGCATGCTTTTTGCCCGGGAAATGGGATTATAGCAACACCTAGTGACAATCTAAAGTTATTAACTAACAAGACGACAAAGATGTCCCATTGCTTTAGATGCTAATTTGCATGGAATGTCCCTGTATCAATTTTTAATGCATGAAACAATGGTAGGTGCAGTGGGGAGACTGATTTAAAACAGAGAAGTGCCAAGAGAATGTGTGGGGAATACCGAAGTTGGCAAACTCTAACACTGACTCTGCTTCCTGGGCCTTGTGGATTTTGAGAGGTCTGCTGATGGAGGAACAGCTTGTGCCCTGTTCTTTTCCCTCCTGCATCACATCTCAGTTTTCCATTCCCCTGTCTCAAAATGGTTCTGCGTGCATGGCTGGACAGGCCACTTTCATCTCAAACTGAAACCCAAGCTAGGTGCAGGATGAAGCACGCCTTTGTGTCTAGCTTATAAAATTGTGACGCGAGGGAGAAATCTTTCATGCAAACGGTTCCGGCTTTGGAGGGTGGGATTTATACCTCATTTACATTTGCTGCAGGCAAGGTTTTCCCCTTCGTTTCGATGGTGCAGATCCTGGCTTATTTGAAGCTATGATTTGCACCGGGAGTAGATTCCTGGTCTCGAAAGCAAATAGCAGAGGAATCTTTCTCCAAAGTGCAGTAAAGATGGAATGAATCCTCTGTGAGACTGGTGATAACCAATTTTGGATTATGCTTTTTGCATTTAAGTGAAGACCTGCTCTGAGAGTGCTCTTCCCTTTCCCCTTCTCTCCCAGAGCCATTCAGACATTACCCAACAAGGAACTTGGATTTACAAGCAAGTATACTTTCAAACATGAAGATACCTCTACGACAGTTAGAATAGCATATTCCTCATGTGATGCCTTCACATGTTATATTTTTTAAGGTATAAACATTTGGAAAGTGTAACGTCAGAAGAGACTCTTGCTTGCAGCTGCTCACTTTTGTCCCACCAGCTCCCTTCCTACAATTATTTTTGCTCTGTTACTTCCCTCCTTCCATTCCCATCCATGTGCAGAACTTCAGCAGTTTTGGGCTGTATCTTCAGCCAATGAAACAGGTCAAGTCTTCCAAGCTTCTTTGAAACAGGGGATTTTGCTCCCTCGCAAGACTTTCTTCCTGAATTTGGAATGAGTGCACACATGCACACTAAACACCCTGTGTGCAGGACACTAAAACAAGCAAACGAACAAAAAATCCAACAGACACACATACAAGCATACAGACCCAACAGGAAAAAACGGAATCTCATCCCTGAGAATCAGAATTAACTCCATCCAAAAGCCTTCTGTGTGAAGGATCTGCCTTCAAGGAGCTCCCAAGATTCAGTCACCAAGACAACACTTAAATCTGAAGAGCAAAAGGATTCCTCCCCCTTTGTTTTATTGGATTTTGCAAAAGCATCCATCCTAACACTGAATGCTTCTTTCTGTACCTTCCAATACCATGGTGTTCCCCCACTAAATGACATAAAGCATAACTTGGACTTTTTTCTAAAATAGTTTTCCAACCTGGTAAGGTGGAAAGATCAAATCAGCTCTGAAGGAAGTTGGGAGCCCACTAAGCATTCCCTGCTGGTCAGAGAAGGTTCTTCTCAGCCCTCCTGCGTCTCACACTATTTGGGGGGGGGGGGTACAAAAACAACTGTATCATCACTGCAAGAGGTTCCCAGAGATTAGGCACTTAGAAGTAAAGAACTGGCGCCTTCAGTAAGGAAAAAAGGGGGCTGGAATGGCCATTAGACTAGTTCTCTACTGTAGAGGACTCTCAGTGTTTTTGCTGTGTACTTGTCTCACTTTCTTTTACTATACAATTTACAAAAAAAATGGACACAATGAAAAAGAAAAGTTTATCCAACAGCTCAATATAAAACATGACAGTTCTGTCCACCCCACTCCTCCTCCTCCTCCTCCTTTCTTCTTCTTCCCCTCGCAAGCTCAGATTTGTAAACAAGATGAAAATTAAGAAAGGGGCCACCATATGTCTTGTCAGGGGGGAAAAGTTCAATAGCAAGAACAAGGTTGTAGAAGTTGTCCTTGCCAAAACCACTCCTCTCCTGAAGGGCCTTTCCAAAACGCAGGTGGGAAGGACCGAAAATGTGAAGACAAAAGGTTGGACCAAGAAGTTGGGCATGGCCATATGGTGCTTTGATCAACTGGAAGTTTCCATTACTGGCTCGGTTTAAAAGGATCACCATTGGCCAAGGGTTGAGATCCAGTTGGATAAACTCCCTTCTTAAAATGTGGACACAATAAAATATAGGTTGGTTCTTTGTACATCAGGGTTTGTTTTTTCTTCCCCACCTGATCATCCCAAACTGTGCAGATTCCAGTCCTTAAAGGTTAGTCAGGGGTTTTCTCCCTGGCCTTTTGTTACAGTTTTGTAATTTGGGGGGAGGTGAGATCTCCTGTGACATGGCAGCAGGGAGCAGAACAGAAGCAAATTTGCTCCGCTCAGACCATCCAAACCCACGCCTTTCCTGATTGATCAATAGCTCTCTAGTGCAAAAGAAGAAACTGGGGACAGAGAGATCAGGCATCATTTCCAATGGTGTTGTGCATGCACCCAGGACAATCTTGGCAGGGGTGTTCCACAGGGAGGCAGCTGTTTGTATCTTCTTTCCCCCGCCAGCCTTGATGCCACAAATACATGCACGTAAGCATGGCGGTTCCCTGGATGATAAAACTCATCAACCTCCAATGTGCAACTTGGTTCTTTTCCTGCTAGCACCAATCATCTTCATCTCGCTCATGATAATAGCTACGTGCCCTGGTGCTGGTGCCAGGGCCAGCACTTAATCCCAAGACATAATGGTACCCATTGGGAACTCGGCGGATTTGGTGGGACTGGGAAGTTAGAGAGGAGACATAAGAAGTCCGGGAGGATCTCCCTGAATTGGTGGCCACCGCCTCCTCAAACGTGAGCGTGTCCTCAGGCATCATATGGTATGGACTGTCACTCTCTTCTCGGTGTCCCAGGTAAGGGTCCGAACCAATCCGTGCCACCAGGGTCTGTGAGGGCCCCTGGGAGTCGCCATGCAGCAAAGCATTGTGCTCAGAGAGACCCCGGCTCAGGCGTCCCGGGGAGAAGGTTGGCAGGCCAGTCTGGAACCCAGAGAAATGCACAGGCGAGGAGTTGGCAGTCTTGTAAGTAATGCTGGGGCGCGGAGTCAGCGGGGTTTGCGGCAACTGCCTCCGACCACGGCACGGGGTGCTAGCACCAGAGGTCAACAGCAGGGGGCTCCCGTTAACTGAACCACTGCCCTACATGAAAATTGGAACAAAGTAAATGAACAAAAGAAAAACCGGGAGAGGAGGAGAAGGAGAAGGAGAAGGAGAAGGAGGAGGAGGAGGAGGAGGAGAAGGAGAAGGAGAAGGAGAAGGAGAAGGAGAAGGAGAAGGAGAAGGAGAAGGAGAAGGAGAAGGAGAAGGAGAAGGAGAAGGAGAAGGAGAAGGAGAGCGGGCAATAATAAGAATAGCAGACAAACACAGAGTCACATGTTGGAGTGGCAAAAAGCAAAGGACAGAAGAATGAATGATATGAACAGAGGAATGTATCACAGGATAAAAAACAAAAAGGAAAGAGAGAGTTTAGATGTGCACAGTCAAGGAAAGGAAGACTGCTCAAGAACCATTTGAACAGAGGTAGAAACACAGGAAACCAACTGGTAGGAGAAAGAATTCCAAATGAAGACAACCAGGGAGACAACGCAGGGGAGCAGACAATCTAGCAGAAAGGAGAACCTGGTGGTCCACCTTGAACAGTGAGGAAACCCACTGCATGCCTCCAGACCAAGAGACCTGCTATCCAAGTTATTACAGAGTTGGGTTTCCTTTCCTCAGATTTCTGGAAGCATACCTGGGTAGCTTCATGTCATGGCTAAATTAACATCACAGTGAAATCAGTTCTTCAGTTCCTATGCTGTGAAGCAAACCAGTTTGATCCTCATCACCCAGGAGAGTGAGTAGATTGGAATACAGTTATGGTTTAGAGGGCATGTTCCTCCAAATTTTGCAATGTAGTTTGCAGGAAATGCAACAATAGGCATATAAAAATATACAATTTAGGAGAAACGTATGCTGTATAAACTGCATATTTTGCCTCCCAAAAGGTCCACAATACATATTCAAATTAGTATTTTGATGCCAATTGTCCGAGGGACTTTTTTTTTTTTAAATGTTTCATATGGAAACAGAGCAGATTGATGAAGGACGCCTTAGAAACCGGCTCTGAATTTTGAAAACCTGGTTGTCTAAAGTACAAAATGGGTATAGAAACATTCCTATTGAGTTAAAGTGCACATTTGGCATAAATGGATTTAAGAATGTTTGTTTTAATGAGTTTTAAATGTTCGTAAGGGGATTTTTATTTAAAAAAGAGTTGCTGATTCATGTGAAACAGGACAGAACAGATGCATGAAAGGACACAGGAGAAACTGACATGGACTAACATAAGCCCAATCATCTGCCGCTCGATTTAGAATTGTACCCAACAAGCACAAAATGTACGCAAGTTCAGTTTTTTTAGAAAGAGTTTCCCTTTTCTGCTGTTCCACACTATAGCCCTGGTGTCCTGTTCTTGCTGCCCATTTAGCCTCACTTTCTTGCATTCCAGCTGGATGGATTCATTGTTCTTGACCTCAATATTGAGTTTGACCTGTTAGCTCCCAGTTATTTTCCATGGCACTTCCTATCATTGTGTCTTCCCTCCCTAGCATTGAGAGGACTAGAATCCAACAAGGCCGGCCAAATTTATCAAAGCACATAGGGAGCCCCATTTCCCATCCCTTCTCTCCCTCAGCTCTCCATCTCCCATTCTCACCTGTTTCTGTGTCCCATGTTCCTGCCCTCCGCTGGGGGATGGGGGTCTACTGCATTCAGATGACTTGGGCTGAGAATGATCTCGACTCCCGTAGCGATCACAGGAATAAAAACGTTGCTTTTCGGAGGAGGAGGAAGAGTGGAGCTTCCGTTCCTGGGACCGGCCCCGCTCCTGCTTTTTGGCCTTGGATGTGCCTTCCCCCGCTGGGGAGACAAAAGGAAACTCATGGAGGGACGCCACAAAATTCAAATTATTGTAGCAAGGCAAAGTCAAAGGGTTCACTTCCCAAGCATGCGTAAGCGTGGAGACATACAAACAGAAATGCTTGAAGACTTTTCATTGTTTCAGTTGAGCACAGCTGCATGCTAAACTGAACTCAACCAAATTGAACAACTGTAACTCAGTATTGAAAAATGAACCCAACCTTTAAAAAGAAAAAAACTCAGCAACAGTGACAAGTTCCTCCATATCTGCTAGGAAGATTGGCATGGGACTCCCCAATATAATGCACCATCTGGTTTGAGAGGCAGGGAGATCATGGAACGTAGGGCAGCCCTTCCTAGTTGTATATGGACTTCAGTTCCCAGAATTCTAGAATCAGCATGACCATTGCTAAGGATTCTGGGAGCTGAAGGCCACATTTCTGAAGGATACCCAGGTTGGAGCCGACCGCTGTAAAATTTAAGAATTTCATGGCCAACCAGTTCTACACCGAGACCCAGAGCTGGAGAAAAAGAAGCCACGCTTACCAGGAGCCTCACCCTCAACCAAGTGGTTGGGTGGCTTATCCACTGACTTCTGCTGCTTCTTCTCTCTCCGCCGGTGGCAACGATGGTGATGATGGTGGTGGGTGTGTTCGGCTGGCCGGGAATGTTCATAGAGGTGTGTGGCATGGGGGCGCTGTGGGTTCAGCGTGGAGACAGATCGCTTCATGGGGCTGGTGTCTGGAATGGGCTGTGGATAAACATCAGGAGAAGAAAGAGGGGGAGCCGAAGAAAGGGGAGAAAGAGAATGCAAAGAGGTTGATTGGATGCAGGCAATCAAAAGGTAGCATCTTTTCCCTCCCACATCTGGAACATGTGTCTGATTCCTATGAAACCTTTCCACTAAAACTCTTCCGCATCACCCTTTCCGATATTCTAAGCCTGAATTGACCCATCCCCATTCACTGATCCTCTGAGTAGGAGCCCCAGGTATCTGAACCCAGGGCAAATACTAACTGAATATTAGGAGATGGAGGTGGGGGAAAACTTCCTAATAGTAAAAGCAGTTAGGCAGTGGCACTAACAACTAAAGACGTGGTGAGCTTCTCTTCATTGTGTGCGTTCAAGTGGAGGCTGGACAGCCACCTGTCCAGTATGTTTTAATTTAGATTCCTTCATAGAACAGCATGTTGGACTTGAGGATTTCCATGCCCCTTCCAGATTTTAAGCCCAAATTGGACAATTCTAGGGCCATGAACTATGAATGGGGTCATCTCCATAAATCAGGGCAGTGAGAAGTAAAAAATGTGTTCCCAACGGAGATGCCCTTATAATACAAATCTTTTCACCATAAAGCTCAGTTTTTTCAGCCTGTGAGAGCCACAGAGGGCACGCCTATGTTGTAATTACATCACTGGGAGAAGGGCAAGACTCAAATGTACAGCTTTTTAAACACTTGTTTGGGAGGAGGATTTTAGCCCAGCTTATCAAGAGACTTAGCACATCTAGGTGGAGTATTTTCTTCCTTCTTAAAAAAGCCACAGAAGGATGCAGATGATCTGATAAACTCTTCCTTGAGTAGACTTTAGAGGACACATTAGTTCAAACAAGCTACATACTGAGAGATATCGCCCCGGTGACCGTGTTTTGCTCCGCTGTAAGTAATTCAGACAGAAAAAAATGGGATGTGTCCCCCACCAGCACAGTCAGACATCGCAGGAGGCACGTGACAGACGAGATGACAAAGGAGAGGGAGGGGGAGGGAGGGAGGGGGAGAAAATGAGATTCACGAGAAGGATGAAGGCCAAAGAAGGGGTGGGTGAATTGAGACAAGAGACAGAAATGAGTGTTAGTCAGCAGTTATTCATGAAATAAGGTGGGTGGATGAATCTGGATTTTCAAAGGAAGCAATTGACTGCAGAAAATTAGTTTCTCAGATGGCTCAGATAGGTATATGGAGTAATCTTTCCCAGCCTAGGTGCCATCCAGATTCATTCATGGCCATTGGTGAGGATTCTGAGAGTTGAAGACCACATATCTGGAAGATGCCCAGGTTGGAAAAGGTGTCTAGGCTTGGATTAAAATGATCAGGGAGGACAAGGAGGAGGAGGAGGAGGAGGCTAGTAATGTTTTAGAGGGGTTACCAAGGCAAGTATGATAATATTACATGCATTGAGGGGAAGATAGTATCAGTCTCCTTTCCAAACCCCCTCCTCTCAACAAATCTTCCTGGTTATTACCATAGTGATCAGATACCATGAAGAAATGCTCCCTCCCAAAGACATGGAAAAGGAAAGAAAAACTCATGGAGCCTTTCCAGAGTAGTGTAACCTTCATATATTTGCATGGATTCCATACAATTCAGTAAAAAGTGCGCAACAGCAGCACTTGCAAACGTTGTGATACAGATCCCTCTACCAGTCTCCAGAAAGAAAGCAGGAAGAGAAAGCAAGTGCTAGCTGGTCATGGTTCAGTAACTACATTATCCCATTTTGTCAATGATCACGGTCTTCAATTTGGTGGCATGTGATAATGTCATCTTTAAACCTACTATTGATGTCAGTTGTTAGTTCTAAGTCACCCTCCATTCCCCAGGCGTTCATAGCATCGGCTACTCTGGTGGTGGCTGATGGGAAGAGGGGAAGAGAGATATCTGCCCCTCCCTGAGATCCAATACCCATACAGGCCTGGGAAATATACCGGCTGCTAATAGCCATTGGAAAACAACATTTTCCAATGTTAACTGAAAACTGTGTCATACAACAACAGTGCTGGAGGGGTAAGGTGAGACCTCTCTGCTTTGTGCTGATGACCAGTGAATAGCAAGAAGATAAACATATGGAAAGGGTACAAAACCGTATTATGGAAGTTAGTCAGAATTGTGAAGAAAGTTGGTCTACTTCTGTCTAATCAGCAGAGGACATAATGCTACCCATGTCCTTGTGAAGTTTGGCAATTCCCCAATGGTCAGCTAAGGAAATTCAAGGCCATGGCATTATGCTGTCTAAGTTGGGAAATGGTAGGATCCAATTAGATCTGGAGAAGAATCACCAGCAATCCATGAGTGAAAGGAATGACATGAGCAATGAAGGAAAGCATCAGAATCTGTTGGTAATAGATGTAATGACTGAAGTCACATCAAGTGATCATGGGAAGAAGGCATTTCTTACATTTCTGTTGCTGATGAAATATTCAGCATACTCCTATGAAGCCTAAAGGACTTTGGTCCTTAATAATCAATTCCATGATATCTACCTGAAATTCAAAATAGTTCACCCTTGGAATGACACCAATGGCCATTACCATAGAATCTGTGGCTGACCCATTTCATCTAGACCAAAATGAAGTATCGCATTGTCTCTGAGCACATCTGCCTTTAACGTGAGTCAAATACAACAAATTTAAAGCCAATTCGGATGGCTGTGGCATTACTTTCAGCTGTAGCTTGGTGACTTTTCAGTGACTCTATCGTGCCCTATCACTGAAAATGTTTATTCTTCAGGAGACACCTAACCATGTTACATGCCTAGGAACATGGAAAGTTGCCTTATATTAAGCAAGTCTCTGTCCACCTACCCCAAATTTATCTACTCTGATTAGCAGTAACTCTAAAGATTACAACAGTAGACTCCAGAAAATTCAATAAGGTTCATCTTTTAGCAAATCAAGCAGAGATTATGTATTACCAAGCTCTTAGTGGAATATGGCAGGCTCTTTGAGGGGACAATAAAACCAATGTACGTAACTGATAGATCCCTCTCTTTAAATGAACATATTTGGAGTCTTTCATCATTCTTTGATCAGAAATGAATCTCAGAGAACCTCCTTCTTTTGGAGAAAGCCTCAGATCATGTCAGAAACCTTTATGGCGTCTATAAACCACTAGCAAGATGCTTGTGAAAATGTCTAGAAAAAATGCCTTGCAGATGGGAGGACTGAATGGTGCCTTACTGTTAGCCTTCCATTACCAGTTGCAATACCCATGCTCACCTGCGTTTCAGCTGCCAGGCGAGGCATAGAAGCAGCCCTGCCCTGGCTCTCCAGGCCTGGCTGATGTTCACCATTGGCTAACGTTGGGCTGATTTCTCGCATTTCTACAACCTGGAAAATACAGGAGCAGAATAACAGGAGCAAGTAAGAAGTTGCTACCCACAAAAATTCCCAGTCGGGTCAATGGAAGTCGGTCTAGGTCTGAGAAGGACAACATAGAACTCTCACTCGGATCAACTGAGATCCAAGATCCAAGAAGGCAACCTGCATCTCTCCATCTTGTAGGTGACAATTGTCCCACATGTCCAAGGGCTATCTTCATCCTAAAACCACCTGGTTTTATGTTCTTTTGTTATGTTACAGATCTGGTACTTTCATTTTTCCTGTTCCCCCCCTTTCCCCTTTTCTTTTGTATTGTGTCCCTTGGATTATAAACTGTTATTTTAACTCTATGCCATCACAGAATAAAAAAACTTGAGTGACAAGTATACATAAAGCAGAATATGAATATTAAAAATAAGTAACTAACAACAGTAGGAGCTAGCAGGCTTATCTGTGATCTGAAAATATATATTATTAGAAGGTGAGGAACAGCTTTCGGTATCACTGTCTTGAGACTGAGCCAAAATGCAGAAGGTTTTCCTTAACCACAAGCATCTTTCCTCATCTTCCTTTCAATCCTGCCCAACATAAAGAAGACTCCTGGGCAGTTTGAAAGACTCCACATTGCACTGAGAAAGTGCATTACTGTATCTTCATAAATAAAAAAGATGATTATCACTTCTGTTTTCCTGAACTAGGGAACACTCATTCATCCTTGTGCGTGGGTGCACGCACACACACACACACACACACACAGGTCTTACCGTCAGTACTTTTCCTAATTTGCTGGATTATGCTTTTCCCCATAATTATTACTTTGAGACAAATAGGAATCCCAAACTTTTGCTTTTCTGTTGCAAATGAGCCAGCTCTATCTATAGGCATTCCCTTAAGAGATCAATGAATTCCAAAATTTGGGCTTCTGCTAAATATGTAAGGCCAAACTGAGAATTAAAGTTGGGGGGGAGGGGGGAAGACTTCAGGAATTAGTCCAAAGAGGAAAATCCTTTTTCTAGGAAAAGATTTTTCCTCTCCTCCTGAATCTTCACCCTCTTGCTTGCCTGCTGGACGGAAATTTCCTCCGAATGGCCCCGTTCAAATGCTGGTGTCTTCGTTTCATAAAACATGCTCTGGGTGCGTTGGGTCCCCCAGGAAACAGATTCTTTGATGCCTCCTCCCTCTGGCATTGGCCTGTTGCACAAAGAGAAGAGAAGAGGCTCGTAAAAACCCACACAGTAGACAGGTTACACTAGGGTGAACTAAGAAGGAACTCTAAAATAGAAGCATTTTTGCTAATTAGCAACTGTAATTTAGAGAGGCTTTGTACGTTCAAGGTTTATGTTTAGATGTTACCACTTCAGGGTACATTGCATGCAACTGGAAGGGCCTTCCTTGACTTATCCACAAAGCAAAACAAACCTCTGTATCTAAAAAACTAGACTAGAAAACATTAACACAAGAGGAGCTGAGTAAGAACATTATTTAGACAAGCACAAATGTGCTGCAGCAACGTGGAATACCAGAAAAAGGAAACAGACTACCTATACGACATCTTCCAACAAAATGGATACCCATGCAACTTTATCAAAAAGTGCCTGACCCACTACGGCACAACCAACACAAGCTATGAAAAGGACTACACTGCCATACTTCAAAAAAAATCTCAGAAACACCCATTACAACAAACCAACTAAAGCCCTCCAAAACAACTTAAGCAAACCAAAACACCCAGTAGCCCCAGAAGAAAAAAACAGGGGTCATCTACAACATACACTTCAAGGACTGTAACAGTCACTATGTAGGACAGACAGGCAGAAGACTAGCAGAGCGCATCCATGAACACCAACTAGAACTCAGAAGACATGATGAAAACTCCTTAATCTCACAAAACATGGACAGACTCAACCATAGTTTCAACCGGAAAAGTGTGAGTGTCCTAGACCAAGCCAAATCCAAAAATGCTAGGGAATTCCTGGAAGCTTGGCATTCAGACAAACCAGCCATCAATAGACAGAAAGATAAGACACATTTACACACCATTCAAAAGAGACAATAAGAAAGCTAAAAAGGAAGCAAAAAAGACCAGAACACATCCCCTCCAGCAGCCAACACCCAGATAAGCAGGGATGAACACCAGACAAACAATCAAGCAGAAAACAATGCCCTAATCAAGGCACTACCGAGGAGAAAACCACACTTCCACCAACACTGACAGGACATGCGACTGTATATAAACAGGGAGAAAACCCCACACCACTAGCACTGATGATGTCACCTAGTCAGGTAATGAAACGTCTGCAAGCAAACAACCAAGCTCAGAAAAGCACCAAGGACACCACAGCAAACATTAAGCTAGAAGCTTTGGCATCTAAAGTTTATATGCAGGGCATTTCTGAGATGGAAAAATGAGTGAGCTTCCCCATCCATCCTCCCCTATCTACAGCCCGAAGTGTTCCTTACGGCAGAGCTAAGATAAAGCAATGAAAAATTGGGGGGTACTTACAGGGCACCCCCATTGTTGAGTGATGCAGAACTCTTTTGCCGCAGAAAAGCATTGGGGAACGCTGGCTGGCTTTGCTCAAGTGCTACTTTCAACGGATGGAAAAGGGAAACGGTCCCGGTCTATATGGCATAAGAAGAAGCAGAGAGGAGACAGTGGATTTGATCGCCTTTCCTTCTCCTATTTTGAGCAAAGAAGGGCAATCTGTAGCTGACAGAGGGATTCCCACAAGAAGGTCCATTGAATCCATGGCCACTAGGCTGAGAAATTCTGTTGCCCTTTTAATGTCTTCCAGTTCTCATTCAGTTGCTTTCCAAAAGGCACAGTGACATCCTCCTGAGCTGAATATGGTATTCTAGCATCTGTTTACTCAAAGAGGTGGCCAATGAGTGTGTATGAACATTCTGCCTTTCATTGTACAATCATCTCTTTCATCACCTCCAGCCTCCCTGGCTTCCATTAGGTCTCAAGGGAAGATACTGTTTTTGGGATCAGGAAGAAGGGGCAAGCAGAGAGGCTGCAGAGTGATGAAGAGATGGTTACCAGGAGATCATCTTTCCACTGGTCACCAACTTCCCTGGTTTCCCACCTTTCCATTCAATCCCAAGGAACAATCTCAGAAGGAAACTCTTTCCATGGACCTTTTTCAGATTGGAAAGTGTGGGCAATCAGGGAGGCTGTGAAGAGATGGAAAGATATGTCACAGAAACCAACATGCCTAGCTGTAATATCTTCCACCACCTCCAATAAAAAGCTGAACACTGAAACACTTCCAAGAGAAATTTTCAAGAAATGTTCAAGTGCTTTCTAACAGATTAGAGAAACAGAAGCCGGGGTAGAAAAGTTTGGGGAAATTGTAAACACGGCTTTCAACACAAATTTAATTAAATGGTTCTATCTTTTGTATTCCTCTCTCTGTTCCTTAGGTGGAGGAGGCTGCTGAGTAGCAGAAGATCTGCTCTGCAACAAGGACCCAGTCATCCTCGAGCGCTTCCAAATTAAAGGATCAAATTGTTGGTGATAGTGGGCCACTTGACTTGAGTTTTATACATTCAGAGTCCTAATTAAATTATTAGGATTCTCTAGGTAGTAGATACTTGGGGTTCCAGCCAAGCTCCTGCTAAAATATTGGATGGATGGATGGATGGATGGATGGATGGATGGATGGATGGATGGATGGATATTTACCTGACAGAGACCTCCAGGCCCTGAGTGAGAAGGGTCTCGGGTGTTTTTATTTTGTTTGTAGAAATCAAATATCATCAAGGCTGCATAAACCTTCCCCACTGTCATTGCTTCAGCTAATCAGGAAAGACAGAAGAAGCCACAGAAAGCAGAAAATGAATTAACAAGATAAAGACGGAAAAGGAAGCAAAATGAGCTGTAGCCATGGTGGGGGAGTATGCTCCAAGTGAAGAAGTCAAACATCTGCAAAGTTCCAGCTGAACTCAAATCAGTCTTCTCCAATGTGGCCCTTCCCAAGGTATCTAACCACAATACCCATTACCCCCACCACGTTATCCATGCAGACTGAGAGTTGAAGTTCAACACATCTGGAAGGGGCCAAGTTGGGTAAAACTGCTTTATGTTGGTTATGCTCTTACTGATAGGTAGATTTTCTCTACACAACAAAAATATGAGAGATTAGTCTTCTAATACTTAGACGTCTTCTCTTGATACTTTGCTGGAAAAAGACTTGAATCGTAGAATTAATCTTTGTGTTTCATTTTGGTTTTTCATGCCTTCAACTCAAATAGGACTCCTGGTGACTGCCTGGACACATCCTTGAGGTTTTCTTGGCAAGATTTTTTGGAAGCTGTTGGCCCTTGCCTTCTTCCTCCTAGTGCTGAGAGAGAGGGACTGGCCCAAGGTCACTCAGCTAGCTTTTCGTTAGGAAGGACTAGAACTCATGGTCTCCCAATTTCTAGCCCAGTGCCTTTATCCACTACACAACCTCCAAGTAGTAGTAGGTAATAACAACAACAACAACAATGCAATGTAATGCTTCTTTCTACTTGCACAGATACAGAAGGATGTAGGGCACTTACGTTTATGAGGTGGCACTAACAGATCCAAGGTTTTAGGGGACAGATTGGGCCAAACCAGGGAGATCTCCTTCCTTAGCTCAGCATCACACTGGTGTTGCAGTACACCTATCAGATAAAAGTGAAGAAACAAAATCTACTCTGGGGAGGGGGGGAGATCCATAAAAGGAACCCTGCCAATTCAAAACAGTTGTCTATTCAAGTCCAACATGCTGTTCTTCCCTCTGACTAATCCAAAGCTTCTGGGAGGCTGGCAAACAAGGCGTGAACGCATTTGCTTTTTCTCGATCCTTAACAATCATTATACCTACTTATAGAAATGTCTCTTAAAAAAGAGCATATTTGGAAAAGTGTCCTATCCTTTCCTCCCCTCAAAAAATATTAAGGGTGTTTGCATTGAAACAATTTTTTTTTTTTACATTTTTAAAGAGGCATTTCAAGGAAAAGGTCCACAGAACAGCATGTATTGGGGAAATTTATGTTGAAAAGACATGCATTAGGAAAAACTCTGTGGAGAGTTGCATGGATCATGGGAAATTGCAAGATTCATTTCTCTATTTTTAAACAAAATATAGCGATTTCCAGGGAAGCAATGGCGAACTGAAGACGGCTCCATGAAAAGTGGAGCTGATGACTCTGGCAAAATGAAGAGCCGGTGAGTGGACTGGCTCTTCGTAATTCCTCTCCGGACACAGAGAGGACTTGAGATTACCCAGGAGTGCTCCAGACAGTTGCTCCATGCGAGGAGGCTGCAAGACAGAGGTTTCTGGCAGGTTTAGAGCTCTGGGAAATGAGGGAATAGCCACCTTGCTCAAACCACAGTCGGCGCCTTTAAAGGGCCCTGGGTTCCTATTTTTCTTCCTATTTTTTTCTTTTCTGCATCTTCTATTTTTTCTTTTTATTCTTTTCTTTTCTTTTTTTTTAGTTTGGATTAGTTTTTGATCCTTGCAATTGTAATTTTTAATAAAATTACTATAAAATATTTTTGAACAAAATAAGCAGAGGAATGCCTCATGTGAAAAATGCACACTGCTTAACTGTAGAAGTTGGAGGAAGAATTCCATTAGTGCCAATGGTGATTGGGGAGGTTAAGCAAAGGACTTTTCAGCGTGAGACTTTTTTTTTGTAGTCAATAAGATGAGCAGAAATTAAGGCTTCTTTTCCCTGTGTATCTAGTTCTGATCCAGATTTAAGTGACTATGTGCCCCAACTAGAGCAAAACTTTGCAAAATGTAAAAACGGATTGCATAATGGATTATTTAAGCATGCAATGTTTCTCCCACTTTTTCATCATTAAAAACAACCTGAAAGCAGGACTGGTGTATGTTTAGCTCTAACACAGAACAGATTGGACAACCCATGCCACTCCTTGCAATTATCCCAACTCCAACAAGGAAGATATTCTAAGCCAATCATTCCCTTACCTGATGCAAGTTTGATGTCCAGGGCTGTCCGGATCAAGGCCATTAGTGTTGATGTGAAGTGGACACTTAAATCATCATTTGAGATGGGCATATTCATCCTGACCAAGCGCTGAAGAAAAGACAGTCTTCTGGTCAAGGCCACCCATTGTCACCCACTCCCAACCCCACCTCTTACAATTTCCTATTCCCCTCCAAAATAAAAGAGGAAAACAATGTTCTATAATATTAACTTTTCATGTGCTAAGATGGCGTTTGTCACGATTTTTTGTAGCAGAGCTGGGTACAAATGGCCTTTTGAAATTCTCCATTGTTTGTGGACAGAGAAAGGGGGTGGAAGATTTCTTTGTGTTTCTCAAGAGGAAGGAGACATTTCCTAGCACATTTCAAAAGGGTGAGATTCACCCTTAGCAGCAACAAGAATACCATTCCTGAAAATGCTTCATGAAGAGGAATTCCTTCCTGTTGTCTTCTTTTGTGATTGAATGAAAGTATGAGAAGCCAGGGAGGCTGAGAACCACTGGAGAAATTATTGCCTGTGACACATATTTCCATCAGTCCACAGCCTCCTTCGCTGCCCATCCTTCTGAAAAAGGGAGGAATTTGCTTTTGATGTCTTCCCATAGACTTAATAGAAATATGAGAAGTCAGAAAGGCTGGAGAAAGAGGATTCCCTGTACCACCTCTTTCCATCCCTCTGAGGCCTCCCTGGCTGCCCACACTTCCAAAACTGAAAAATGTCCATGGGAGGAGTGCCCTCCTGATGACCTCCCTTGGGATTGAACAGGAACATGGGCAGTCAGGGTGGCTGCAGATTTACAGACTCCTGGAAGGAGACTTGTACATTGAAAGACAACATTTACACATATGCTTCATAGCCACCTGGCCCATAATTATTGCCAGAACATGCCACACTCCGCTTGTAAGAATTTCACCCCAATTCTCTTCTCCTTTGAAATGGCAATCCAAAAGGGAATTGGCAAGGAAAAATGCAAGAGGTGGCATCTACTCCGCATTAGTGTTATACTGTTTTTATATTGTAGCAGACAACACTTACTTTTCTTCACAATGCTTAGTAGCGCTACTAGATTCAGGACAGTGCAGAGGATGCAAAAATGGGGTGTTTCTGCCAACAGGCCTGATGCTGTTATTTGAAGCCAAGGGCGGGGGTGGAATAAGGGACACATGCATAATTCAGGTTATCAACATTGCCACCAAGTAATAGGGGGAATCTTGTGGAGCAATCCCTCTCTGAAATCTCTGCCCACAGACAGTTTTGAATACATTGAAACTGCTTGCAACTGGCTCTGAATGTCCCTGTTTCCCAGCTTCTGGTAAACAATCACTTGCAGATAGCTGGCACCCAAATTCTTTTCTCATAAAGAGGTACGGTAGATACTTGAAGAATAATCACAATTACAGGGGGAAATGCACCACAGAACAGTAGCATGCCATGGAACCCTTGAGAACTAAACCACCATCTGCTCTGAAACTGAGAGCTGGGACACATCCAGGCCTCGAAATACCCCTCACCAGATTTTAAATTCTGACTAATCCCTACCAAACAGAGATGCTTTAATGAGCATTCAGGTGAATCAACCTTTAGCACAGGAAAAGTTCAGCACAAGTGGAAGTTTTTTTGCATGCAGCCCAGTGCTCCAAGCTTTCTCAGATATTCACACTGAAAAGGAAAGAAGGGAGGGAGGGAGGGAGGGAGGGAGCAAGGGAGGAAGGAGAGGGAGGAAAGGGGCGGAAGTGGGAGGACAAGCAGATGGAGAGAGAAAAATAATTCCTTCAAGGAGAGCTCAATCACTGCATATATACCCTGCCCAACCCACTGACCTGAAAGTCTTTTTTGCTGCTGGAAAGAGGCTTAGTGCTAATTAGTACTTTGATGGATTGCTTTGGATAATAATACTAATACTAATTTGATGAGAAATCATCACAGAATCTCAGGGTTGTTGGCTCATCTGGGAAGTAAAGAAAATATATTCTGGAAGAAGTTAGTGGCAAGCCACATTCTTTTTGTTGCCCTAAAAACTGAAAGGGCTTCTCCCTGTAGTTGCCAGGAATTGCCCATATGGGACATTGCAAAGCCATCTTAGTTTAAGTAGAGAAATAATGGCAACATATTCATCACTTCAGCAGTTATGCTGGCTGGAGATTCTTCTGTAATCCCACCATAAAAGGAGGATATCCAGCTCAGAAAGGCTGAGTTAAATGGAAAGAAGAGGATTATGGTAAGAAAAATGTCATCTGTACAAAACCACAGGTTTCTTTGAGATAAAGCTCTCCTGAGACATAACAGAATTAAGCTTGTAACACGTGCACTTTGGAAGATCTCATGCACAATATCTCTGCAGCGGGGCTCAAGCAAAGAGGGTAACAATACAGACACACAGAAGGATGAATTAATTATAGCCTGTAAGAAGCATATGGAGGAGAAACACCATGTACATGTCGGAAAGTCAATTGATAGCAAAAGAGATGAGAAAGAACCATGATTAGCAGGACCAGCTCTGGGAAACAATGAAGCAATTGGGCAGGGAGGGAAATCACAACATCTTTCTATCTCCAGAAGACGATAACACAACAGATAGAGATGGAGGGGACTACAGGAAGCCAAAAGGAGTGCAAAGGCAGAACTTTCTCTTCAAAAGCTGGTTACTTTCTTCAGAGAAGTAACAGTGGCTTCCGCTGCAAGACATGTGCCCTACTCTACATGAGAAAGAACCACTTCCAGGTCCAGGCCTGGATGGGAAAGCTATTCAGTTGCTCAAGCAACATCTTTGCTGGATAACTCCCTGGCCAGGCAGAATGTCATGCCATAAGATAACAAGGATGTAAGCCTACCAGGTCAGGAATCCAGACCTCAAGCTCCAAGGAAACTGAGAGATGCAAAATTCTCATCATTGAAGGACACGGCTCACATTTGTCCTGTTCCCCAAATGTTGACATCTCCTCTACCTTGCAATGCTTTTAAGCAGCAACTTTGGACATGGTGAGTTACACAATGGATTCTACTAGCAGTTGAGTTCCCCTTCGGTTTAGCTCATGGCTGCAAATTAATCTCTGCCTTATTTGCCTTCTCCTCCTTCATCAGTGCTGAATGGTGAAAAGCTAAGATGCACTTTAGCACTACGCACTTTTCAACTTAATTACATTTTTATCTTGGGCAAATTAGTGTGTGTGAGCAAGCTCCTGGTTCTTTGGACTCAAGTGATGTGACAATCCTATTATACTTGGGAGTGCTTTGAAGCAAAGCTTTAAGATGATACCCACATTTAGTAAGCTACATCTTCTCCAGACCACCCACAAATTGGCTTAGGGCTAATTCACAGGCAAACCAGCTCCCATTCTTAGTCAGATAATAATAAAAGATTGTCCAGAGGAACACATGCAGCATGGGGATTTTCTTCATCTGCTTTTGCAGGAACTAAGATAGAAACAGAATCATGGCGTGCAAAGCAGCTGCTTAGACCACTGAACCTGGCCACATTCTCTGAGGGAGTTATCTGAGGGATGAAGGCATTACAGCATTGCCAACAAGTCGTAAGGATGGGAACCTAGTGAAGAATGTTCTTGGGAGGCACCGAGTGGAAGGTCTGTTTACATGTTCCCATTCAAAGAAAAAGCAGAACAGTACAGCTACTGCCTCAGAGCAACACCTGAGCTGAGGGAAAGCCCCTTTTCTCTTTTTAACACAAAACCAACAACAAACAACCCTCAGCTTTGGCTATTGAAGTGCATTCAGAAATGCAGTGATCTGCCTGTGTTCTGAAGTGGTACAGTCCTACAAGGAGACCAGCACTTTCTGAGAGTGAAAGAAGAGTTACCTTCTTTTCGATACATTTCCACACACCTTGGTACAGAAAACCAAAAATGTGGGCCAAAGCTTTTTCCCTGGAAGCAGACAGAGGAATCGGAGGAGACTGGAAAAATGGATCAAGAGAGGGGTTTCCCCCCCGCCCTTAATAGGCATGAAGAGAATGATGGTCCAGATGGAATGGTTTAAAACTAGAACAAGGGTGTCCAAATCAAATGACCTGGGGACTGCGTTTCTAACCTAAATGAGGTGTGGATATACCACAGATATTTTCTCCACAGAAGACAGTTTACACTTGATCTTCTCCAGACTCTCACGACCAGCAGAGATGCTACAGTCCTGTGCAAGATATAAACAGATGGAAGAACTCCATTGCAAAGTATCTTATCAGGTTGTTTTGCATAGCTATGGGGGCAATTCAGTATCTGCCTGGGGTTTGGTAAATAAGGGGCTCCACCATTTTTCCACCTTGAAGAACTGCATGAGAATAATTCCTACTTTTTGAAGACCATTCTAAGTGTATGGCATTCTCAGGTATGTTCACTGTCTTCTCAATCTCAGGAAAAGAGAATCAAATCAGGTGACCCCTTTTTTCTTCAGCTGGACTGGTCCAGACTTGGAAGTCCCTTCGGCCATGAGTTGGACACCCCTGGCCAGATGAGGAAAGCATCTGAAAGCGTTCTGGTGAAGCCACAAATACCATGAAAGAAGAAGGGCATGAAGCTTAGATGAAACACAGATGCCACCGGTGGCCCAGGCAGGCAATCTAACCTTATATGCAATGCGAGCGGGGCATTTCTTTCCCAGCCCAAGTGGCGGTGACATGTGCCTCAGCATCTCATACATGTCTGTGTAACTGATGCGCCCACTTGGAACCAGAGGGATGGAAAGGGGGAGACAGACAGACGGACAGAAGGGAGGGGGTAAGAGAACACAATAAAGAAGCACAAGCCACAAACAAAGGGGAAGAATAGGGATCAGTGGGGAAGCAAACAAGAAGACAGAGAAATCTGGTTAATTAGTTTGTTGGCAGACTGGTTTCCAGGGAGAATAACACAACCAAAGGAAAGTTGTATGGGAAGAGCTTCTCCAGTTCCATCTCTTTTGGGTTTCTCCTGCCATCTGCTCTCAGATTGTTGGAAAAACAGAAACAAGTCAGGCCTTACAAAAAGAAGAAAGGAGAGTTGAATCCCTGGTGAAGGTGTGGGGAAGGAAGTCATCACCGGGCTCCTTTAGAATAAGGCAGTTCTGCATTTCAAAGGAGGAGGCATCATGTGGGTGTAAAGTGGTTATGCTCATCTCAAGGAGGAGTGAAAGGAAGCGTTATGGGACAGTCAGCAGTGCTTGAAGCAAAACGTTCTTGCTTTGGGGGATGATCTCTTTCCATTGCATGCAAGGGGCTAACATGGAAACCAATGGCAGACAAACCCCTTCGACAGCAAACATTTTACTCTAACGATCCAAATATTCAGGCTTTGGGGAGTGAATCAAGAAATAAGGCAGTAGCATCAAACAAAAACACAAAAGGATCTTCTGATCCCCAGAAGAATGGACACAGAGTTCCAGTTTATGGGTTTTTCATTACTTTGCAATGATTACTCTAATGCTTTGGGGGTTTTCTCTGTTGCTCACTGGGAGCTTCCCTAAGTAAACTTCCAGGTTAAAGTTAGCCAATCATCACCTCTCTGGGGGGATGGATTCCAGCTTTAGGAATGTTTAAGTTCCTTCAGCTTTTCCACTTCAGCTAATACGAGTTTTTAGCGTTTCACAGTAGAATAAAAGAACGGAAACCGTTTCCCTGGAATTGGGCTGGATGAAAAGGATGACCTCTTATTTTTCAATCAACTGCTTAAGACCTGGGGCTAGGGTGGGCTAACCTAAAACATCTCCCAATTCCGGGCTTAGAGGAGGAAACATTTTTGAAGCTGACAATCCCATAAGGCTGCCGTATCCAGGCAGGGAAGATCCAAGTTGGGTAGGAGGAGAGATGCAGCAGCAGGGTGAAATCAAGGTATGGAGTAGAACAAGCTTGTACATCATTCCTGTTCAGGCAACAGGTTAGTTTCATTCCAGGTTATTTCCATTTCCATTTGCTTTTGCAATGCAGACTCAAAAACATAACTAAGTTGTAAGACATGGCAACCTCTCCCCCCTCCCAAAAAAAGTACTGGAATGCCCCCCTCCAAAATGCCAAACCTTGTATGCCACTCTATGAGGGCACTTCTTTCCTAAGCCCAGGGGTGGGGCAATAGCTCGGAATAAATTGTACATATCCTTATAATGTATCCGGCAACTGGAAAGAAAACAGACATTAATAAGTTGCAACTCAAAAGGAAAAAAATAAAAAGCAGTGATTAAAAAAAAATGTCTCTCCTGGAACCTCATATCTCCATTCCCCAAAAGCATGACAAAGGGAAGAAGAATTGGAAAAAAATGACATGACATTTCAGAGTCCATGCATTCCCCTTAGGAAATTACTCTCTGCTTAAGTCTCAAAATAGTAATTTGTTAGTTGCAGTCGCTAGCAGAAGATGAAGCGGGGTCAGTCCTACCACCAGAATATTCCACCAGGGCTGGAGACTTACTGGAAATGTGAAAGCTGGAAATCTGGGGTCAACCCTTCAGCCTGTGAGCTGGGGGACTGCACACCCTTTAAACCAATCTCATTTGGGATTGCCTCCCATACAAAGTGCATTCTAGCTGACCCCTCTAACGGGTTGTCTTATCAAGTGGCTGCACGCACACACTATGTTGATCCTAGATCCTGTGGGAGTGTGGAGTCGAGGTGTGAAACATGGACTCTCATCCCCAGAAGAGCGAACACGAGATAAGAGAATGAGACTGGCCCCTCCCTAAGGAATGCAGAGGGTGTTTGTGGGGTGACCCTGAGGGTTGCTCTCAGTCTGAGAAGACTCTGTAACGGGAGTGAAGCCGATAAGCCTTGCTGGATTGAATCTGTATTGTCTCTTGGAGTTTCCTGGGCTAATCCTGACAGATCTTGAATTAATCTGTTTTCTGCACATGCACCAATCAATAATTAGAATAACAAGCATGAAAACTAAACCAGCTTAGCATGCTGTGTGAATGCAGCGACTTGGCCTTTCCCTGACTACATTCACTTCATTGGTTGCTCTTTTCCCACCAGTTCCTGTCTTCTTTTCCCTATGGTCTTTGCCAGGCTGGTGTAACCATCACAAATCGTTGGTGATTAGACCTGTGACTGTCTAATGGGACTCCCATGGGCAATGGGAGAAAGCAGGGAAATTGTATCATTAGAAATACGGATGCTGATCCATCTTCCAAATCTCCATCACCCAAAATATTGACGGGCCTTGAACTCCTGAACCCATTACAGTTAGAACTAGGAGCCTCAGTGCAGCTGTCTTTACGGGTAGCCAGCTACCACCATTTTTCTTGGCTGATCTTCTCACAATGTCACAAGCTGGTCAGCCGATTCAACACCGATGTGATGGAATGGAATTATGAAGGCCAGGCTCAGGGAGAAAAACATTTTCTTAGCTCGCCAGAGGAGCGTGGGAGGAACAAGAGGATAAGACTGGCACCTCCCTGAGGAATTCACAATGTTGTGGCTGGCTGACTTGGGAACTGGGGTTTCAGTCTGGGAAGATTCTTGCTAGAGGCTGTAGCTAATAAACATAGCTGGACTGAATTTGCATTGTCTCTTGGAGTTCCTTGGGCTAGGCCTGACAACCACCTTCATAAGACCAAAAGTGGGCGAGCAAGAGGACATACATACCAAGCAGCTGGGTCATACTCTGCCCAAACTCGAATGAACTCATCCAGATGATGGGGTCCTAGGATGGAAGAATCTCGTGTCAAGTACTCAAAGTTGTCCATGATTACAGCCACAAACAGGTTCAACATCTGTAAAGGGAGGGGGGAAGTGAGATCAGGGTAGGGAGGAGGAAAGATATTAACTTTTTTTGTTGATAAGTGGATTCCCAACTTTTTAGATAAATGGAGGAGGGTACGCACTGAAATAATAACAGGAACTGTTTCGTGTTCAAGGGAAAACTCTGCCTAGTTTCTCTTTCAACAAGGACCATTTCTAAAATAATATTGGGAACTGCTGCACATGCTAACTGCCACCATTTTCTTTTGCTTCATTCTCGTTTTTGGCCCTGATGACTGATGATAAAACACCGATAGCGTTGTCCTTCTGTTTTTCCAGAATGTCTTGGGTTCATTGTTTAGATAGGAAGAAGCATGCCGGATTGCTGCAGTTCTCTGTCCCTTCATTCTCCTCCCTGATGTACAGTAGATGACCAGTAAATGTTCAATAATAAAACACTGAAAAATATAGGTACCATTAAAAAAAAATTAAAACGTTTTGTTGGTGCTGCTGCAATGTTTTACACAGGACCTCTGCTGCAGCTTGGTGGAAGTCCACCTATCAGAAAAAGCTCAAGCTGAGACTGAAGGTACATTATAACAACAATGGTATATTTGAGGCTCTGCCTTAAAAATAAACAGGCCTGATGTGCACAAATACCTAGATTAAAACACAGATATATTTGGGTTTTTTCTGCTCCAAAGGTTATGATATTTTGTTTGATTACCCCCTCTCCCAAAGTATCCAAATGCACATTTTAGGGATCTTGACCTTGGCTCAACCATCATGCTCAAATGTTTTGTCCTCTGAGTATGTGAAAGGAAAACGAGAAACTGAGAAGCTGGAATGCTAAATCATGACATGGTTGGAGTGTGAGACCAGAACTGGGAAGATCCCAGTTCAAATCCACCTTCGGTCATGGAAGATACCTAGTGATCTGTGACCATTTACCCTCTCTCAATCAGCCTACCTTGCAGGCTTGTTTTTGGGGAAAACAAATAAAAGGAAGATGTGTTATATGCACCAGCTTGAGCTCCTGAAAGATATTGAGCTTCTGAATAAATTATAGCATTGCAATGGTCAATGGAGAGAGAGAAGTGTCTCACCAGAAAGGAGCAGAGGAAGATGAAGGAGACAAAGTAGAAGTAAGCAAAGTCACTGCCACATTCATCTTTGCTGAGGTTTGAATGCTCATCACATGGTTGGTTGCTGAGGCACGCAAGCATGATTTCATGCCAGGCTTCCCCAGTAGCACTCCTGCAACCAAAAACAGGAAAAGGAATTGGAGAAGTCACCTTGTCCAGAATGGATTCAGTAGTTTAGGTGTTTCCATATTATGTATCCTAGCTGGCAGAATTTGACCCAGCTCTAGAAGGAGATGTCATAAATTGAACTGGTGGTTCTCCTTCAGGGTCAGTCGAAAGAACAGCCTAGTCTTCATGGTTGAAAACTATGAGTGAGGCTGTGGATAGTTATATTTATACTAAAGGAGATCCATTTGGCATCTGATAACTGACATCAAGGGTGGAGAATATGTGAACCTTTGGGGGGGGGGTTGCCAACACCCTCCACTTCCGGCCCATGGTGAGCAATAAAAAAAATTATTCTCCAGCTACAACTTCACAGCCATACTTAGCATGAGCGACTTACCCAACAGTGGTTCTTTCAGACAAGAAGCATTTAGTTCACTTCAAAACAATAGCAAATCCTACTCTTCATAACTTGAATTAAAGTTCTTAAAGTTGGCTGTGCTTGAGGTTAAAAACCCTCCTGAGAAGCTATCTGGCCCATGCAATGTAAGGGCCCTATGGAGTCTTAATCAATGGTTTTTCAAATTCCTTAAAATTATGGAGTGGTTGATAAAAATGTGCAAAGAAAGAATAACTATCGAAGACGAGATCCAGGAATAACTCACCGAAAAAGCAGCATGAGTGCTTGCAGAAATGTTTGGAAGTTATTGTGACGATTAATGGCACTGTCATCGTTCAGAGCAATGTTTCCAAAGACCTATGGCCGAGGCGGGAGAAGGGGTAGAGAGAGAAAACAACCAAGAGGACATTGTGAAGAGTTCTAGGCTGTCAGTGGGAGGCCCAGAGTGACAAACAGCAGATATGGCATTTATGCCGTTGGAGATGCTGGACTACATCACCCTTAGATGTTCCAGGTGGCGCTGGGCTTGGAGACAGAAGACTTAGACATGTCATTTAGTTTGTATAAACTGTGCTGCAAGGAGTCAATAACATCATCTTACTGATGGATTTATTTTACTGGAGGGTAAGGTAAATATTAACCTTACTGGAGGGTCACATATCCCCAGTGAAAATTGCATGGGGGGAGGGAGCTATGTGTTTGCTTGAGCATATATCTTGTTCTCTATTTCTAGGGAAGCCAGGATCAGCTCTATTGAGTTTATTGCAGGAGGGCACATGTTGGCTGAATAGTGGGGGAAATCTTTCCATCGTAAGTGTAGGTTGATAAGGGACAGAGGTACTCTACCCCTAATCGTAAGTGCCCAAGCCCACTGGGGTCTTTTAGTTCGGAATTCCCTGCCCTGAGCAGAGACAGAACCTGGACTATATGGATCCCAAGACCACTTCGCCTTAGCATTGTATACACCACAAGGTGGAGATGCTATAAGATAGGGAGATGGCCCTTCTTCTAGATGAGATTTCTCCAGGAGAAGGTAGATTTACAAAGGGGTATTTCCTGCCCATTCCTAAGCCTGTCCTCCCCATCCTGTGAGAGCATCCTCTAAACACCATCTGGTTACAGCCACACATTTTACCTGCATGCCAATTATGGCGTAGATGAAAAACAGCATGGCAATGAGGAGGCACACGTATGGCAAGGCCTATAGGAAAGAAAATGAGGTAGGAGCTTGCGCTTGCCCTATCACCCAGCAGGGCACAGGACATCACAACATCTGCACAACTGCACATTTAAGAGAGCTTACAAGTACATTGGAATACCATTTGCAAAGCCCGTCTAAGGGTTCTGCATTTTGAACCAAGCGCACAGGTAGCCAGTTATTCCTCTTTTCAACCCAAAACTTCATATGAAGTATATGGATTAATTATGGCCAGGATTGCTAGGTGGTAGAGAACTGCAACCTATAATCTACAGTGAATGGACTCATCTGTCTGTTGAACTAGTGCCTGGACACTTCCTGGAAAGAAGAAGAACGTTGTTATTTATGAGGAGGAATCTAGTATAGTCTCAAGGGTGCTCTGATGCACCTTCATATTATTTTATATGCATCTTTTCACACCACCTATTTACATCCGCTAAGATGGCCTGAGAGAGCATCCTGGCTGTTTTTGAAGCTGTGGATTATGCATTACATTCATGAGTTTCCACTCATTCCAAATTCTGCTCTTGAAAAAAAAAGTGATATCGATAAAATGAAGGACAGCCAGGGGCCATTTAAAAGAATAAATAAATCTGGAGGCAAATGGAAACCGACCACGCCGGAAGCACTCTGCCATTGTAAGCCCTCACCTTGAAGGACTGGACAAAGGTCCACAGCAGAATCCGTATGGTATAGCCCTGACGTAGAAGCTTGATAAGTCGTGCTGCCCGGAAGAGTCGGAGGAAGCTTAGGTTGATGAAATTATCCTGCAGAGAAGAAAGAGTTTTGCATCTTTCAGACACGGGTAGGGTCGGAAGCTGCAGCCCACAAAAAAGAAAAGAAAATTACCGGCTTTGCGTTCTAAGCAGCAAGTCGGCCGCCAGAAAACCTTCCAAAAGAAAGATTTGTCAGTGCAAGTCACTCCACATGCAGAACATTTGAGAAATCCCTCTCCACAAGATTCCCTCCTTCGGCTATGGGGAAGGGGGCGAAAAGGGGGTGAAAGAGAAAAGCACTCTTTACAAGAGTTTCCTAGTTGTCTCTTTTGGGGGGGGGGGTTCATCCTTAAAGTAGGTTCTAGCTTGGAAGTGTTGACAATGAACCTTAGTAAACACACATGATCGTGATGACAGTCAATCATTTGTGGTTTGCCCCTTCTGAATCAAAAGGAGGGGAGATAGAAAGATAGATAATATTTATTTGGGTCAGTGACCGGATAACAAAAGAAGGGGCTGGGCAGTTTCTTTGCTATCAGGAAAGGTTAAATCAAGGCCTGAATCTTAGTGGCAGCTTCTAATAAGCCTCCTAGAAAAATCGGTTGACTACCTGGCAGGACAGTTGCCCAAGATGCAGAGTTGTGTAGTGGAGAGAATTTAGGACTAAGAAAAGGAGAACCGTAGGACAATTCTTCTCTGCTTTGCTAGGCCATTGGGTGAGCTGGAACCAGCCACTTTATCTCTGTAGAGAGTAAGGAAGATGCCCTTGATGGAGATACACAAGCTCCATTGTCAAGGCAGCAAAGGGTAAAACATTTTTTAAGTCCAGAATGTCCAGTTAAGTTTTGGAAGTGGCTCAGGTGGACACCTCCCTAATTCACTGAACTATATGGAGGAGGAGGAGGAGGAGGAGGAGAAGTAGGGATAATGTAATCAGACTTGTAAGATTCTGTTATTATACCCAGTTTCAACAGAAGTAATCGCAGCCTTCCTGTGGCATTGATTTCTTGGCCAAGTCTGTTTAGTGGGTCTGACAGTCTCAACCTATCTGAGGATTGCTGTGAAGATCAATACAGTGGAAGGAGAAAGAACCATAGACTTTGTCTTGAGCTCTTGGACAACATGCAGACTAGAAATGCCCTTAACAATCCATATAGGCATGGTCTAGCTGGAGAGCTTTAAAAATTGTTAGAAAGGAAGAAGCTCCATGCTATGTTGATTTAGCCTGGATGCTCTTCTAGGTCTTCACGTAGGTTAGCTCAATTTTATCTTTCATTTTTCAGGATCAAATAAAAAATCCAAAGATCTATTGCTTTCCTCAAACTCCCCCATCCCCGTAAGGAAAGTCTTAGAGAAACTCCAGCTTTTCTATTAATCCCAAAGACTCCTGGCTTGCTCTGATCCCAATTAATTCAAAGGGAAAGTGTGCTTGATTTAATTTCAATTGCATTTCCTTTTTCAGTGAATAAACACTTAGAAAAATATAGTTTTGAATATATGGTTTAAACAAAAGTATCTTGGTATGTGTGCATGGGAAAGAAATGAATATCAGTCGAAAAGCATAAGTGATTTGCTTGTTTATGATGAAAGATTGAATTAGTGAAAGATACAAGAATGATGAAAAGTTCTCAATGTGGAAAAGACCCTGTTTTGGTAATGCCAAGAGTGAACCTTGAGAAAAAAATGGACAAAGGAGAATAAGAACAAAAAGTGACTGGAGGAAAAGAAAATATGAGTCCAGAATGGGAAAATATTAAAAGACAGATTCATCTCCCAAGATGATGAATGGAAAATGGATGAAAGGAAAGACGATGCTTAGAAAACAGTGAAAGGAATTGTGTTACCACATGCCACAATGTACAGGTGAAACTCGAAAAAATAGAATATCGTGCAAATGTCCATTTATGTCAGTATGGCAACTCAAAAGGTGAAACCAATATATGAGATAGACGCATTACATGCAAAGCGAGATATGTCAAGCCTTACTTTGGTATAATTGTGATGATTATGGCGTACAGCTTATGAAAACCCCAAATTCACAATCTCAGAAAATTAGAATATTACATGACATCAATAACACAAGGATTGGAAATAGAACAATATCGGACCTCTGCAAAGTATAAGCATGCATATGTACTCAGTACTTGGTTTGGGCCCCTTTTGCAGCAATGACTGCCACAATGTGGCGTGCCATGGATGCTATCGGCCTGTGGCACTGCTGAGGTGTTATGGAAGACCAGGATGCTTCAATAGTGGCCTTCAGCTCCGCTGCATTGTTCGGTCTCATGCCCCTCATCTTCCTCTTGGCAATGCCCCATAGATTCTCTATGGGGTTCAGGTCAGGTGAGTTTGCTGGCCAATCAAGCACAGTAATCCCATGGTCATTGAACCAGCTTTTGGTACTTTTGTCAGTGTGGGCAGGTGCCAAGTCCTGCTGGAAAATGAAGTCAGCATCCCCATAAAGCTCGTCTGCGGAAGGAAGCATGAAGTGCTCCAAAATCTCCTGGTAGATGGCTGTGTTGACCCTGGACTTAATGAAGCACAGTGGACCAACACCAGCAGATGACATGGCTCCCCAAATCAACACAGACTGTGGAAACTTCACACTGGACTTCAAGCATCGTGCATTGTGTGCCTCTCCATTCTTCCTCCAGACTCTGGGTCCTTGGTTCCCAAATGAGATGCAAAAGTTGCTCTCATCAGAAAAGAGGACTTTGGACCACTGGGCAACAGGCCAGTTCTTTTTTTTTTTTCTGTAGCCCAGGTAAGACGCTTCTGACGTTGTTTGTTGTTCAGGAGCGGCTTGACAAGAGGAATACGACATTTGAAGCCCATGTCCGGGATCCGTCTGTGTGTGGTGGCTCTTGATGCACTAACTGCAGCCTCAGTCCACTCCTTGTGAAAGTCCCCAACACTTTTGAATGGCCTTTTCCTGACAATCCTCTCCAGGCTGCGGTCATCCCTGCTGCTTGTGCACCTTTTTCTACCACACTTTTCCCTTCCACATAACCTTCTATTGATGTGCTTTGATACAGCACTTTGGGAACATCCAACTTCTTTTGCAATGACCTTTTGGGGCTTTCCCTCCTTATGGAGGGTGTCAATGATGGTTTTCTGCACAACTGTCAGGTCAGCAGTCTTTCCCGTGCTTGTGATTCCTACTGAACCAGCCTGAGAGACCATTGAAAGGCTCAGGAGCCCTTTGCAGGTGTTATGGATTCATTAGCTGATTAGAGTGGGACACTTTGAGCCTAGAATATTGAACCTTTTCACACTATTCTAATTTTCTGAGATTGTGAATTTGGGGTTTTCATAAGCTGTACGCCATAATCATCACAATTATACCAAAGTAAGGCTTGACATATCTTGCTTTGCATGTAATGCGTCTATCTCATATATTGGTTTCACCTTTTGAGTTGCCATACTGACATAAATGAACATTTGCACGATATTCTAATTTTTCGAGTTTCACCTGTATATGCAGTTAGACTAATGAGAAGCATGACAAAGGTTGCTGGGTGGGAAGATGAAATGAAAAAGGCTATGAAGGGGCGGGGGGCACGGTGTTATATGAAAATGATTGCTGCAAGAAACAAGAATGAGGGGAAGATAGTGTATGATGTCCATGGAGAGAAGAAGGGAGTTGTCAAGAGCGTAGTCAAAGAGAGCAAGAAAAGACTGAGATTAAAAGAGGCTGGGGAAAAGCAGAGTGAGTTTAAGGGAAACAAACACTGCTTGGGAGGACTGAGCAAGGAGCCTCCAGCAGAGGAAATGGAATTAAAAATGAACGTGATGAAAGGGTGTGGGTGAAGCTGAAGTGAAGGAATGCTGGAAGGAGTAGCTGAGAGATCTGTGTGTAAATGACAGCATGCCACAGACTGGATATGAAACCAATGAGCCCTGTGATGGTGATGCCGCTTAGGTGAAAGGTAGGGTTACTTGTTGAACGTGTCTGTGAAGGCTGCCTCCAGGCCTGGCCACTGCAAGAGTGCAGTTCACGTCCCTTTGCGCAATGGGGAAGGTAACAAGAGCGAATGCCAAGCCCACAGGGGGATAGTCTGCTAAGCGTGCATTGGGGAGGGTTTGGCAGGATCGTGATGGAAAGCGTGCAAGAGATAAACATGAGCAAAATCTAGGAAGTGTCGCATGGCTGGCCGTGTGTGTGTGTGTGTGTGTGTGTGTGTGTGCACGCGGACCAGAGTGTTGCTCTTCAGCAAGTAACTGAGAAAGTGAGGAAGACTATCAATTTTACATTCATTGGTGGAGAGAGAGCATCAGCTAACGAGTCGACCTGAACGATGAAGCATTTGGTGGGAAGATGAATGGGATCAGAACAATATATCATGAAGTAAGATTTCCCTAAGAATCTCTTGAACGCTTTGCAGAGAGGGTTGAACGTAGAGCAGGGAGGAAGAGAAGAGAAGAGAAGAGAAGAGAAGAGAAGAGAAGAGAAGAGAAGAGAAGAGAAGAGAAGAGAAGAGAAGAGAAGAGAAGAGAAGAGGACGTCTGGCTGCTCCCTTTCACTCTGGAGGCCAAGAAGGACCGGCTGCCGACGGAATGCAGACCCAACACAAAACGGAGCGACCGGTGCAAAGAAGGTCCTGGTGGTGGTAACCAGAATGAATGGGGATCCCCTTTCAAAACCAATAAACTGAAACGACTGGGCTGAGAGGAAGGGGAAGATTGAGCAAGACGTGGTTGGATGGAGCTGATCAAATCCTGAAAAAGCGAGAGGTGAAATGTTGAAAGGACGAAGCAGCGGATGGACATGGTGGAAGAATGGCAGGTTGGCAAGGGGGAAAAGTAGGGAGAGAATGCGTGGGATTGATGCGAATTAGTTTAGCTACATTCTCTTTCCTTTCTCTTTAATTACTTTGGCTTACAATTTCTCCCTCCTTTTCTGTGGTCCTGCTTACCCTCAAAGGGATTTGTGACGGGTATGTCTGTATGAAAGCCCTCCTAAGCTTTGGGTGTCCTCTCCAGCAGAGGGAAGGGCATCAGAGGAGAGAGGGACCTTGCAGCTATAGTTAAGCAGGTCAAAATCTTGCTTTCCCACCACCCCACCATCTTTTACAGACGCTTGGCGACATGAAAGCTGACCCGCCACCACTACCATGCACTTGCTAGGTTGAGTGCGCAAGGCTGATTCGTTCCCCGGTGGCTGCTTTAAACACCGGACAGATGGGGGTGGCAAGCCAGCAGCGCTACATTCTGCGGTATCGTAAAAATTCAAGAAAATCAGCCACGGGCATGCATTCAGCTTGGCCGGCGTTTGGTCTGGGATTTGGTTTTAAAGAAAAGGAGAAAACGGAAGCGGTTCAGAGTTGGGTGTGTACACACCATAACATCATCGGGCCCAGTTCTCAAATAAAGAGAAAAGAGAAAAGCGAGATGTAAAATAAAGATGCCCAAATGACAGTTAAGAAAACCACAGCATGCAAAGTCACAGGGAAGGCCAAGAAACAAGCAGCATATTCTCCTGGGCTGATCTGGATGGACAAATTGAGAGCAACGAGTTTAAAGTTTTAGAGTTTGTTTTTTAAATTACGTTAAGCCATTCGTTTGTTTTTTCCAAAGTTCCTTCACCCACCTTTCTTTCCAAACAGAGATTTGGAAAAGGCCCGATTGCCTCAAAACCAGACGAAGGGTTATAATTGCTGCCAAAGGCGTGTTTCCATTTTTCCTCCAAACTGACTTTTTTTACAGCTACAAGAAGAGCTAAAATATGCCAAGTAATTAACAGATATAAATTCATATAAATAAGATCTATAAAGACGAATCTGCATCCAGGAGGTAAAACTGTCAGACAGATGGGTGTGAAGGTGAGTGGGAGGAAAAGGTAACTTGTTGGCACGGCTCACAAGAGACAACTTGAACTGTAGAAATTCTTCCATTGAGGGCATACAAAACTTCAAGCTGATTCAGTTCATGCCAGTCAATCACATCGGTCCATCAGACTGATCTTCTGGACTGAATCAATGATTTAAAATGAAACATCAGTTCAGGTACTTCCATATCTATTTATCAGTTCAGAAGGGCTTATGCGGTCAATTCCAAACATCAATTTTTCTCTAGATCTTCCAAATCCACTTGAATGGTCAAATCAGATCCAACCGGTGATTGGAGCCAGACTGGAGCTGATCCATAGCACTTGTAATTGGACCTGGTTTGAGTGCTGTGGAGATCTCTTGTGCCATACTCTTCATCCCACTTGTTCAGCCAGAGAAAATAGAAGCTTAGAAAATACTGGTCAATATTTACACTACTGTTCTTGGCATTAGCTCTGTTCGCACCAGAAAGAAGTCATAAGTGAGTCAGCTCCCATCCATGTCCAGCTGATGTACCCAGAAGAATAGAATGGGGTAACTCAAAGCATCTGTATTTCTTGCACTTAAAAAATTTCAGAATCACACTAGTTTCATGACTTCCTCACCACCACTAAATATAAGTGCAATTCATTCTTTTTATTACTCCATCTTCCACATTCGCATTCCATGTTTCTTTCTTTCTTTCTGTAAGGAATTTTCTCACAATAACAAAATGCAAGTAAGTTCCCCCTTCTTATCAGCCACACAAAGGTGAGGAATTAAGGAAGTTCATTGGTAATGGTTGATTTTCGTTCCATTACCAAGTAGCCAACAGAAAAGTGATGAGATGGGGCAAACCGTTCAATTGTGAGTCACAGTGCAAAAGAGAGAGAGTTCAGAATCGCAAATCAGAGAGAATGAAAGCAAAAGAAAAGGCAAAATAAAATGTTCTTAAAGCAGAAGATTGAATTTTTTAACCCAAAAAATTCAATGAAACCAACCGTGTCCTATATGTGATGTTTTCATGGATGAATATTGCAAGAGTATTTACAAGGATTTTTGATTTTAGCATTTTTTTTTTAAATAGATATTTATTTTTGAGCAGGAGGCAGGCAACACACAGACGGAGACATGGTGTTTGTTTTTTTCACATTGTATGTTGATTGGATGGCATGATTCAGCAGGAAAAGGGGAACATACAAACAAAACAGAAACAGAAAAGAAAAAAGAGAAAATGAGTCATCAGCACCAGCAAAGAACAGAAACACTAATGATCATACTAGAGGGGGAAAAAATTAGGGGCTTCTCAAAAGAAGTGATTTTCTAACAATGATCAACCCTGGAAAGAAACACAGTGCAGTGAACTATTTGCATTTCCTATTGTAATGCAAATTAACGGACACTTTGGAAGCACCTTGATTTCTCTTTTTTTTTTAATTCCCAGGCAAAGCTGAAGATGCCAGTTTCACAGCTTGTGTTCAGAAAGGGAAGGCGAACTTTGCAACCACAGCAGCCACTTATGGGGGTCACAGGATGAATCAGTAATCATTTGACTTGACAGCCTCCTCAGAAATGCTGGCATGTCCAAGGATAGACAGGTCCGCATAAGCGCCTATTGCCGTCACAGAAAATTCATGACCCAATTGGTGTGATTTGGCCCACTGAACTGGCCTGCACCCTTGCCCAGTAAGGCAGAGAACATTTTTTCAACCTGAAAACGGCACTTGGCTTTTGAACGGTGTCCAGAATGAAGCTCGTTCTCCAAAGGGGCAGAGTCTGTTTTAGATGAGCGCTTACATGTTATTTTTTTTATGTGAACTTATTAGCCACCCAACTCTAATGGACTCTCTTAATTGATAGAATTATTCCACTCTGCTTGAAATAAGCATCGTGCCTCCAAAACGTGACGCTGCTATGGTTTGGAGTATTGAAAATTCTGTGTCATAAGGTAATAGAGTTGAAAAATCTGAAACTCCTACAAACTGATAGATGTTACCCATACCGTGGGCATTTTTTAAAAAATCTCTGATACAATAGTCCATCAAGTTTCCATCTATTCATGTTATTCCTCCTGACTGACGGACTGATCTGATGATTAAGCTTGTAACCTTAACAGTTAAAGGGGGGGGGGGGGGGAATCAAGTCTTCCCTGCCAGTCCAAGAGCTATATTTGTGAAGCAAGAAGAGAAACTGACATGACTGTGTTGCCTGCAGAAATAAAAAAATTTAAACAAAAAACCAGAGCAGGAGAGAGAAGTATTTGTAGCATTTGCCAGAGAAACTTATACACCACCCAGCTACAGAATCAAATGAAAACTAATTTCATTGATGTGTTTTCTTGACTCTTTACTTCTTCGGTTCTGTTGATGGCTGCACGTCTCATAAAAAAGGGTGTAGAGAGTAAAGGTCTAGAACCAGGTGGGGAAGGCGGGGAGATACGGAGGGAGACCCTACTTCTGGATATCAGTTTGCGGGGAAATTTGCCCCATCTTCCAGTCCTTCAAGTAGCTCCTTTTAAATTACAGGGACAAGCAGGATAGCAATCAAAAATTCTGACACCAGGTTTAAGGGATTAAACCTATGGCCTAGCTGCTGAGATGGAAAAAGCAGATTAATATTGTCCCCAAATCCTTCCCCCCACCATTGTTCTAAGATGCTTTAGAATTTCTTTTGGTGGTACGTTACACCTTTCTTTACCATTAAGAAGGGTACTAGTCTTGCTCCCCCCCCCCCATTGTCCATCTCTGTACCTTAGCAGCCTCCTTGGCTGGACCTGTTCCTTATGCTTTGTAGGAAGCCAGAGAGGCTGGAACCCCTGGAGAGATCATTGTAGAAGTGGACAGATCCCTCAACCACACCCCTCGGCCACCTCAAATCTAAGGGAAATAGAAGTACTCTACTTCTCTCCCCCACGAGGACGTCCACAAAACAATCTTCCTCCCATCTAGTCAATTTCAAAAATGGTTTCATTCCCATCAAATAAAAATGCAGAAAAAATAATCAGCAGTAATTCAGATACAGGTGCTTCCATCACAGGCCAATGATGTATCACCAGGGTTCACATCTGGATCACACATGAGCAAGAAATGCATACTGCTGCTGAATCATATCACATAAAATAGAATAATTTTCTGCTCTGGAAGACAACCCAGTTGGGAGGTTTGAAAAAGCTCTACTGAGCTACCCAAACATCTTGTAACTGATGCTGTGATTCCTTCCATGGGCAGAGACCATATAGCCAAGTCCAGAAGGCAGAAGACACAGGGCCTGGTTGGGAAACCAGCATAGGACTGATAATCAAACCTACCACATAACTCAATCAAGTAATGATCTAGCAGAGGATTTCACACACCACATTGAGCTTGATATTTTGTGGCTCAGATGGTCATGCAACCCCAGCTGGTTTAGTTACTTTATAGGTCAATGTATTGCCCAAACTCAGAACATGAGTTAATTCAGTAACCTTGGTAAGTGTCTTGCATGAATTCAGCCAGACCAAGCTGGCATTATACCTAGGGCAGAGGGAAACTATTCCAGAGGAAACAATTATAATAAACCTCTGTGTCAAAGATTACTCAGAGGGTCAGGAAGAAAGCTAAATTAGATCTAACCTAATTCAAACTGTATCAAATGCATTACATGTGATTGATGTCATTATTCTGTGGCATGTGATTCTTTCCTTTCTCTCGTGTCAAAAATTATAATCTGTGGAAGAGGCAGCAAGAATTGTGGCTTTCAGGAGCCATGGGTCACACTCTTAGGAAAGAATTTGCAAAGGTAGTTGACCACCAGAGCAGAATAATCTATTGCCACTGGATACCAGCATAAGCAAATTAAGTATTTGGGCATATAATTGAGTCTTTTGCCTTCTTCATGCTATTCCTGCCAGTCAATAAGAATGGAAATGGCATTTCCTTTTTCTACCAACATCCCCTTCCAGCTGCAGAAATTTTGATTTAGCATCACTCAAAACCAACATCCCAAGTTTCAAAAGACATACAAACTTAAGACAAGAATCCTAGACAAGGACATAATACAGGTTGTCCAAATATCACCTCTCAAACTTGGACTCTATCTTGACTGGGAAGCATTTTCTCAGAAGTCTCTAAAGTGGCCCTAGAAAAGCTTGAAGTAAGTAATAGAACTGAGCACAGGCTGGGGACTATATACACCTTATCTTCTCCCAACAAGGAGAAAGGTTGGAAGTCCCAACAAGGACTAAGTTTGGAAAAAGGAACCAAAGAGTTTAAACCAAGACATTAAAACAACAGCCCCCCATCATCCTATCCCTGGAGGTACGGAACCTCTGATCCTCCAGATGCTGCTGAACCCAGGCAACCTGGCCTTCGGCCAAAGGTGAGACATAATGACAACACAGAGGTGTCATTCAGCAACATCTGGAGGGCAACGTGTTGCTCATCCCTCTCTTAAATAATAGATGTTAACCATAAGTAATAGTGTCAAGCATGGTGAACACAAAATGAGGAACTCTGCAAACTCTCTTTGAGGTTACAAAACCTAAATATGGTTTTGTAGAAGGCCCCATAATATTTATTCTAAAATGTATACCTTGAATCAGAGCATTACCTTCATCGCTTACTCATTCCAATATTAGTCTTAGTGCCCCAAAATGCATGATTCCCCAAGTGGTCTATCCAAAAGATTCTCTAAATTCACCCCCCCCTTTTTTTTTTAAATGTTTTGCTGACTAACGAGACACAAATCTCCAATCTGTACTCACCGCAATCTCCGTTACTAAAATATCAGTAATACTTCCCAAGACTGTGACAAAATCAAAAATGTTCCAGGCATCACGAAAATAATTCTGTAAGATAAAAAGGACAGTAGCCCTGGGATCAGAGTGCCCTGTACATCAAAGTTAGTTTCTTCAGATTGATGCTTTTTTTTAATGTGCATAGCTTTCCTTATGCCACTGGTGAGAGCAAGTGTGCATCTTTTATTGAATTCTGCTAGATGTAGCTCCCTCTTAGAAATTCTCAGCCTTGCAGTCCCAAAACGTTTACAAATACCAAAATCAGGACATCTGAATAACACATACATTCTTCTAACATTTCTCATTCATAAGATCAATTGCCCTCGTGTCATGTTCAATTCCTGTTGACTTCCACAGACACATCCATGATTTGCCATTATCTTCTCCCAAGGTATTGTCTCAAATTCTCACTCTAGGCTACCCCAATGGTGTTCAAGGTGGCCTCCTACCCAGGTTTTGAATACATATTTTGAACACGTTTTCTCCCCAAGCAACCTTGCTTGAATTCAACATGCTACACTGAGCCCTCACATGTTTGGTTTGGGCTTAGCATGTTTATGTGACTATATAGCCACTATAGTTCGCAGATGTTGATTTTTGGCTTAGCACAGTGTACAAAGCCAGTCATTCATTTTATGAATAGCAAACTAATACAAACTCTCGTTTGTGCAGCATGTGAACCCCTACCTTATATCTAAACATACATTTCTCAATCCTCATTCCCTAAAGGTAAATATTTCTAACTATAGTGCTTCATTGGCTACTTCTTCAAACTGACCACATTCAGAGAAGTGTGACATTAATTGGAGCCAGCTAGCTGCATCTAAATTAAGAACGACTGGATTTCTTAGCATTCTAAGGGATCTGAAAGCAAATGCTTCAGACCCTTTCGGGGCTCTTGACAAGAGGGAAGGAAAGAAACAAGAACGGAATGATGCAGAATTTTGAACTATGCCAGTTTCACTTTGAAAATAAGGTGGGACATTGAGTCTCTCCAATATCCAAGGAGAAATGTGGAAAAGTGAGAACTTCAGAAAATGCCTTATATTGGATGGGAAAGGACAGGGATGAAATAAAGTTCATACCAGTGCACCAAATGCGATGATCTTCAATACACATTCCAGTGAAAACATGGACGTGAATACAATATTGAGGCATTTCAGCATATTCTCATAGGGTTCAGGGGCACCATAGAACTAAATCAAAGGGGGAAGAAAAGGCAAGTTGCAGCAATATCTATGTAAGGAGACATATGTCAATATTATGCAAATGGGAGTCCTCGCAAGTCACCCAAGTGGTTGCTAACCTTCATCATAAGCACAATGGTATTCAGGGCAATCATGACCATGATGAAGTATTCAAAAGGAAGGGACACCACAAATTTCCACATTCTGTACTGGAAGGACTGCTTGTTTTGGGGCATATAGCGGGTCAGAGGCTTGGCACTGATGGCAAAGTCTATGCAGGCTCTCTGCAAGGGAAGAAAAACAGCAGGGTTCGAAGGGAATGCCACACAAACATCATCTTACTTTTCCATCCTCATAAATGAACTTCCCCTTCCAAACCATCAGCTCTTTGGACTTGCAGTTACAGCATAGGGTTAGTTACACATTTCATGTCATGTCTTGATTGGCCTTTAGATGTTAGCATAGCCGTACAGCTGGACCAATTGAAGCAAAAATCCTTGAAATGGGGCACGCCCCCCCCCCCAAAAATGGTCCCAAACCTTCTATTACTTGATGTTCAAGTCAATCACAAAATCATGGAGAAATGTGGAGTATGCGTAGCTCTCCGTTCAGAGCAAGTACCTCATTTTTCTCAAGGCTGCACTCAGACATCACTTTGTCACCCTGCTCCTGGAAGGTGATGATGATTAAAGCCACAAAGATATTCACAAAGAAAAACGGGAAGACGACAAAATAAACTACATAAAAGATTGACATCTCCATCCGGTACCCGGGACTTGGGCCTTGGTTTTCATACGTTGCATCAACAGAGTGCTTCAAAACACTGCAGGCAAGCAAACAACGACAGGAGAGGAGATTAAAGTAAGGCATGGCACTTTCCACCACAGATCTTAGGCTGGAGCTCATATTAGTTGGCTCCAACATCCAGAGGGCATCGCTTCAAATTCAGGCCAATACAGGAAGGGCTAGGCACAGATCTTGTATCAACTGTGGCTTCTCAGCCTAACAACCCTCACAGGGTGGTGGTGAAATAAATGAATGGGGCAGAATCACATCCATGGCTTTGTGAAGTCTCACAATAGGGAGCCCAGCTTTGTCCTCTCTACTAGGCCCCATCTCTTCCTTAAAATTGATTCACAGGGTAGTCTTTAAATAGTGTGTGTGTGTGCAGGGGTATATTTTGCAGAATTCCAATAGTGAATACCATTCAGGGTTTCTGCAATGCCTCCATTCCCGTCTCAAAGGGATGGTCTTAAAATCTATTGGGAAAAGGCCTGAATGGTCTAAAGCAGGACCAACTTATAGATCAGGGAGGAATCTGGTCTCATCTGGCATCAAGGAAATGGTGTTTTACATGCTGAAGCAAACTATACTGTGCTCATGATTACAGCTTTGTGTGTGATCTTGCCAGATTCCTACAAAATGGTCATTTTTAATAGGACCGCAGAAGGAAACATATACCAATGATTGGGTTTAATTAACCAAGTGTAATGCCACCATTAAAATTAAAGAAGCAAGGAGTTTTCATCCCTTTCCACTCTAAACGCAAACCTCAACATGAAAACTTTTTTTTTTCCTCACTCTTTATAGGACTGCAATTAGGAATAAAGATTTTCTCAAGGCTGCATTCAGACATCACTTTGTCACCCTGCTCCCGGAAGGTGACGATGATGGTGATGAACGTCCAAGGATACAAACTTACGTCGGCCATCCTTCTCCAGTGGAGACTGTGAACAGGGTCAACAGAGCCCAGAGGACGTTATCATAGTGGAAATCGTATTTCTTCCACTGTCTGGGCTGAGCTTCCACCTCATCCTTCTCATAAGCCAGATACTGGCCTCTGGAAGAGACAAGACATCATGTTCAAACAAGCCGTATATCAAAGTCTGTCAGAACTGAGACTTGGTTCTCTCAGCAGAGTTTTCATGAGCAAGGCCCTGAATTCCTCACTCTAGAGATAAAAAACTGTGCCCAGGAGGAACAATTTTGACAAACGATTGGTGTAACTCACTCAGCAATAGAGAAGTGCAAAATCTTTTGAATCTGGATTATTTTGGATTGAAAACCCTCCTCCTTAGTGTGAAGTGCTCTGTTTCAAGCACAGAATGAGTTTTCCTCAGGCATCTGAGCTCATTTCGCATTTAAAACAGCTGCTTCGGACTCAAAATGCTCAAAACCAGCCCATTTTAGGCTCAGAAGAGCTATTTTCCACTTGAAATTGGACACTTCAAACCTGATTTGCAACTCAGCAGTGAAGGGTCTCCGGGTAATTTAACCACTCCAAATGACCATTGGTTCTTTCCCAAAATAAGGTCTCTAAAATAGGAGTGCATTAAACCTATCCAATCATTTCTATCATTTTGCTTGGCTTGAATATCAGCCACTTCATCCCTTTTTCCTACCAATTTTGCACTGTTTTACTGAAAAAAAGTCCTGGAACAATCCAACGTTTGCAGACTTGTTTTGCATCCTTGCCTTAATAAAGGGTTGGGCATTTTTCTTCCGTTTTTTAAATTAATGTCTCCGCTGGCTACATGGAGGCCTGGAAGCGTGTGCATCCTTCTCCAGCCCTGCCCTAACCTGCCATTAGATTCTGGCACCTGCAGTCTTTCTCCAAGTCCTTTGACTCATCTGTGCAGTAGAAGAACCGCCCTTTGAAAAGCTGTACCGCAATGACTGCAAATATGAACATGAAGAGCATGTAGACAATGAGGATGTTGAGAACGTTCTTCAGAGAATTCACCACGCAATCAAAGACAGCCTGAATGAAAGGGAGCAAAAGACAGTTTAAGAATCTGAAAAATCAGGCTCAGATTTCCAACTTTCAATTCCTGTTTGCATGCGATGCTCGATTAGGACTCGGGGAGATGGTTAGTATATTGCTTCAATGACTAAGCTTCATCCAATGGACTGATGCCTCCATATAGTTTTGCTGATGCTAGTATGTCAGTAGTTTGGCACTGCCTACTTTCAGGGAGTTTTTTCAGCTTCTCAATCTAGCCTACATCTCTGGAATTTCCAGGAGTTTTCCCATCCATGTTGGAGACCAGCCAAAGTCAGCATCACTCTTCTCCCATCACACACAACCCCTCTTTGAAGGCCTTTGGGCTCCTCTAGTGGGCTAAACCTTGGCTTGTCTATTGCAAACTGTCCACAAGTCCAAATTACAACCCAGGTATTCTTAAGTCAATGGTATGATTCTGCAGCTATTGTGTCCTACCTTCAATTTTGGGAGCCGTTTGATGGTTTTCAGTGGCCGAAGGACCCGCAGAACCCGAAGGGACTTAATGGTGTTAATATCCTTCCCTTTGTTCCCTCTGTAAAAGAGATCATGAGAGCGAGAAGAGCATTTGGCCCTTGGCCAACTCACTCCAAAGTCCCCACCGCTAGGAAAATGTACCCTCTGCTAAGCTTCCCCCACTCTACCAGCTGCGTTTCCCCTTTTCCCCATCTATGCAGCACACCAAAATGCAGTATCTTCTCTCCTTTTTTGGTGGGGGGATAATACGGCACAGAAATCAAGCAGAGAACCCAGCTCAGCGCTGTAGCTAGAGAAAACACCACTGAAGATTCCAGGCCCCCACCAGCTTTAATTTTGTCTTAACCCTTAAAACGTTTCTTTTTTTCATGCCAGAAGAGTTCTACCCACTTGCTCCCAGCTTCAAATGACCCAACCAGCAAACACAAAGGCACTGGAATGGTTGACAAACACTCCATCAAATGACATAAAACAGCACTCAATTTTATCTCATTCGGGTGTTTGAATCAATCTAGGAACCTCAACAGGCTTGCTCTGAGATTGTTGCTGTTCTTACTCATTGAGCAATTAAGCCCTACCCTTGCATGCCCATGGGCCCAAACCCTGTACAGATCTCCTTGAAAGATGCCATCCAAACTTCACAAAATCTACAGAACTATTTTCACTAGGGAGGCAGGAGCTTCTCCCATAGTTTCAGAGTTGCAGTTAGTGGCAACATCAAGGCAGGACTTCAGAGCAGAGGTCCAGGGCCCTTCCTTGGTAACTAAACCCCCAAAGATTGGCTTGCTCCAATGTGAAGTTAACGAAGTGATGCGTGTTGAATTCTAAAGAGCCTTCCTCTAATGTAAGACTGTAAAGGTCAAATTATGAAATAAGCTAATTCCCCTCCAGTTGCAGCTTTTTGTGGAAGGCAACAAGGTGAGGTGGGGAAATCAAGCATCGCAGTTGGACCCCACCTTTACAGTGATTTGTTGAGCAAGGTCTATCACAAGGAATAAGCTCCCCCTGGGCAAAGAGAAAGAAGGAGCAGAACCATCTCTGTCCCAGTTGAATAAACTCAGCTCCAATCTCATCTCGCCAATGTTCCCCGACGGCCACTTAAGATTGCATTCCATTCAAACCATGCTGAGCCATGTAATAACCACATGGCTTATGTGCCTGTAATGAGAAGCAGCGGAAAGATGCTGGGCCTTTCATGCAGAAGAGTAGGTTTCAAGAAATGGGCATGATGGTAGATGAGGACCACTTGGGAGATGGAGTAGGGTTTTGTTTCGTTTTGTTTTTTTCATGCTTTTAGGCTGCACACTCCGAAAGTGAAACACGTTCTCGGCCGCAGAGTTGTTGTGAATCGAGGGTCCTTATTAATCCAGATAAATGAAATGTCTACATTGGAAACGGGAGGCAGGAAGTTTTCCTCCCCGGCGACCCTACAGAAGGATGCCTGGAAAACCTTTCTTTTAGCTCAAAACAGTGAAGAGGAATATACAGACAGTCCATAACAAAGGACGCTTCGTCTGCAAGCGACACGGGCCTAACCATCTTTGGTACAGCTGATTCCGAAATGCAGCCCCAAAGACAGCGCGTGTCCTTCACTGTCAAAAAGAGCACAGCAGTCATATGATTTTGGTTGAAACTCTCATAATACCTCACTATTTGGTCATTCTTGTAGCCTATCTTTTCTTCTTTGGCAGCCTCTCTTAGCTGCTCACCTTCCCAGTCTGAACTGCTACCATCCAAAACATCTGAAAGGAAGGTATCAGTTTGCATAACTCTTTGTTCACCAAATCTATCTGGAAAATCTGATAGCTGGCCTGTGATGCAGAAGAGATGCAACCATGGGTTGATTGATTGATTGATTTTCTTAAATGTTTACACTGCCCAGCTCCCAGCGACATCATCCCATCATGAATGGTGGTGGTGATGATGATGATAACTGATCCATAATAAACACAACAGGGTTATCTTTTTGAAAGAGAGGGGGAAAGGGAAGAAAGGTCATTGTGTGGGTGACATAAAACCAAAAAGGGCCAGAGAGTATTTTGGGTAGGCTCTAAGAGAAAAAAATATATGAGCAGTTAGGCTCTTGTTTCAGAAGAGATTTCACTGGATAGCAATATGTGTCTGAAGGCCTAGAAGGCTTGGAGAAATTAGATACTCTGAATACACACAACAAAGGATGTGGACTTTTGGTGGTTGTCAGCTCCACAGGTTCCACTCAAAAGGGTTAGGTCAGTTGTCACTCATTGTGCAATCTTTTCTCCAGTGGTCTGCAGTCTCCCTGGTTTTCCATTCTTCTATCCATCCCCAGAAGGAAACTCTTCATAGAGAGATCTTTTTTTCAGACTGGGAAGGGTGAGCAACCAAATTATGAAACTATAGATCACCAGAAACATCAAAAGCACCGCTTCCAACAATCAAGCCAGCCCCAAAAGCAGCTTTCAAGAAAAATGGGAAAGAAATCCTCCAGCATCCTGACAGTGAGATAGGAAAATAAAAGCTTGTTCCGCAGGAGAGGAAAATTGGAAATGGGAAGACTGCACTCAACAATACTATCAACCTAGCTAGAGCAGAAGAGGAATTTTGTTTTGGTTCCAAGTCTGTATGCCATGCAGAATAGTGACTTGAGAACTGCACACATGTACCAGTGGAATATATGTGTGCAAACACATTAATAGTACAGACACACACATATATACACACCACTGACTACAGCTACATACAAACATCTGGGCACACAAACAAAAGATTTCCCCTTCCTTCTGTAATTTCACTACAACTTCACATCTTAGAAAGGGAAAATTAATCATTCTGTGCCTTTCTCACTTCCCTGAACCTTCTACTGTTAAAGTTCTGTTTCTGCAAGATTCAAAAAGGTTGCAGTCCCCTCCATGCAGAAATTTGAAAGTCAGGTACTCTCGCTTCTGGTGTGAGAGAACTCTACATTCATTGGGCCTTATAATAAGAGGACAATTTTCTTAAAGGATCTGCTTCTTGATAATACCCAGTGACCATAAATTATGCTCAGCAGAGAGACCGGAGCATGCATCTGCTCTTCCTGTTTCTGCATCGAGCAGATTCTATGGTTGCTGGTACAGAACTTTTAAAGAAATCAGCAGAGGTTACACCACTGGTAAGTCAGGTGGGACAAACACAGGAAGAAAGGGCAGGGGATCATGGGCCCCCATCAGAATTCCTGCAGACCGATGACTATAGCTTGCCCCCTCCTTAGAGAAAAATAATTTGGGGAAAATGAGATCAGTGAGCATTTCACCAGACTATGAATAACAATACAGGTGAGAGCAGTCAATGGAATGATAGTAACATAAACGGTCAAGAAGGTTTTGACTACGGGCATCTGCAGGCAATAACAAGGCCGCAAGGGAGAGCAATAATGTATTACCCCATGAAACTCCTACAGAGATGATCCCAGTGAAAGGAAGGCAAAGAAAGAACAGAGAGTCAGCAACAAGGAAGAAAAAATCTGAACAGCAATCCCAGAACACGCACAATGGTTGTGCTTCAAGGAAAGGCATCCTCCTATCCCTGTCCTTTTTATGTGGCCAACAAGGTAGAGTTTGGGGACCAGGCCTATCCACCCTTCTGGGAACCAGTGAGAGCAAAATGCACACTTGCATTTATTGTCACCAGGATGAGGCATTTTTCCCATCTTTACAAATCCATTCTGGTCACTCCCAATCCAACCAAATGAGGGCTGGTGCAGGGCGGGGGCATTAAAGCAAAGAGTGGATTCAGGGTGAAGAGATACAGGATTGAATCTCCTTGGGGACAGCTTTCTTGGTGATGGGGGGGGGGGGGAGCCACGAGACTGCCCATGATGATCCATATTCTAAAAAAGCCATTGTAGGATTTCCTCTTCCCATCCACCCCACTGGATCAATCCACTGAAATGATTCTCATTGTCTCAGACAAGCTGGGTCCCTCAAGGTTTTTCCTTCCATTGGGATAGAAAAGAAATTACTCTGAATGTTCCAAAATATACTACATTGCTCCTTAAAATAGTAAGTTTTCTTATAGCCCAGACTAGGGAGCCTCCACTCCAAAGCAAACATTAGTTATGTTCAACCGACACAAATAAGACAGTCCATTACAAACCTCGTGGTTGTATCTGTAAAATGCGCTAAGCCTGGCTAGTTTTACCTTTGCCATTTTTTTCTGTCCAAACCCAGCTCAGCACTGAGTAAGTTTATGATTCAACATATAGTATTGTGCAACCCCAGAAGATGGATTAATTCAGCAAACGAGTCCAGGATGTTGCAGAAAGCCAGAGAGATGGGGAAAAGTCAAAGGAGTCTGTGGCAGGTTACTATGGGAGTTGGATTCTGATGGCCAGGAAAACTAATTCCATTGTAGCACAGAGGATATTGCTGAATAGAATGAAAACATTTGTTTGAGAAGGTGGCTCCGTTATTTTTAACATCCCTTCACCTATTTTTTTGGTTTTAGTTTGGCTTTTATATTTTTTGAATGCACTTACTGATGGTTTTAGCCCTCTTGTACGCCACCCAGAGTCTCTTGTTGTGAGATGGGGGGGCTACATACATTGTATAAATAAATAAGTAAGAAGGATAGATCCCCTAAAGGACTTTTAAATATTATAAATAATTGTGTCATAATTACTCAGTGGTTTGCAATTACAAGGAGCTCCAGGGGACATCAGAAAGGAGCCGGAGGCACCAAAGATCCATGAAGGTCACAGATGAGACATCTGCAAGTTTCCATGATATGACTGAACTATAACTTCCAGTCAGCAAGCCTGAATCCCACTTTAGTTTGTGTCAAAAGAAGGAAATGAGAAGGTTGCTGAGGGTAGAGTATCTCCCTTTGAAGGCACCATCCCAGGTCCCTGAACTCAAACTGGAACTTCTAGGTTATGAGGGCAGGAGCAGCCGTGTTTTCAGTGCAGCGCTGCTCTGCTTTCCACGTCAGGAAATCAGAGCCCGGGAAGAAAAGCTACTTACGAAAAGGCAAACGCCACAAGAGCTCCACTGACCACAATGAAGTCGAGGATGTTCCAGAGATCTCGGAAATATGAACCAGTATGCAGCAAAAGTCCCAAGTCAATCATCTTTGGAAGGAAGAAGAAAAAGATGTAAGGGACACGGAGAGGAGAAAAGGGGAGAGAGATGGATTTTGCTGTTGATTTTAAGAGTTTTATGGACTTTATGTGTGTTCTTGTACCTCATCAAAAACCCATGTGGATTCCACAGTATACAGTTATTCTAAGTATGCAAATGAGGGGTTCAATTTCATGCCTGTTTATTGTCCCTCTGTAGACATGCTCCTAAGAGATCTGGAGAAAGATTCTTACCTTTATCACCATCTCAAAGGTAAAGACACCTGTAAATATATAATCCAGGTACTTGAGAGCCTGAAAACAGAATGAGCAGTTCAAAAGTTAAAAGGAGTCAAGAGAAACTGAATCCAAAGGAAAGCAGCAGGGAACACTGAAAAGACAGTATATACGAGGAATCTTTCTTCAACTGGAATGCTACATCATCTGTATTACTGTAAAATCGGAGGCATGTTGCAGTCTGAGACAGACAGGAATGGCCAGGCTCAAATTAGGAGCTGGTCTATGAAGCATGAACAGAGCAAAAGGTTTCCTGGGGATCTGTGTGTCCAAGTTGCACGTCTCAACAAAAACGACAATACAGTTTCCTACGCAGGCAGGAACTTTAGGCATGAAGCTGGGTCTAGCTTAAAATCAGGAGGAGTCTAGTGCACCTTTGGAATGACCTTTCAGTGTTGACTTTGGTATCACTCAAGTGTCTTGAGTAGACACTTTTGTCATCTACTCAAAATGACCACCATTTTACTCTAACAATTATATATACATAGTTCAAAGTAGCTAGCTGGCTATTTCAGGGTGTGTGTTTATTGCTAAACAAATCTACTTAGCCAGTGTGTGTATACATACCCACACTTTACAAGCTCGGGGTTCCCCAACTTCTTTGATTTTTTGAAAATGCATTATGTATGCACAAAGAAAGTGGCTGCCACTGGGCCACTCCACTTTACAGAACGGCTTTGACAGTAGCCTGGACCAGTCATAAAAAAGGTTTATTTATCAGAAGAAAAAGAAGCAAGGTTGTTCCCTGCATTTTGCTGTACGTCCCCAAGATGGTCTACCAATGATCCTCTCTTTTTCTCCTTTGGAATAGGGGTTTACATTTAAAAATAATATGTATGTGTGCACGTGGCTGTCTAAGGCTGCTAACTCATCTATGACTGTGAACGGTGTACAGAATTAAAAATAAGGTTTGTGAGAATAAAGATGTTTCTGAAGGCCAGTGCCTAGTTTTGCAGCATGCAGCTTCTTTTTTCATTTTGCTGAAAGCTAAAGCAATCTTTCAGGAAAAGAATTTTAAAAATAGGATAAATCTGGTTGGCACTAAGGGAGGCATCTGTGACCACATTGGTGCCAACCAGTGCTTTGTTAGGATTCTAGCCATAAGCTGTTTCTGGAAGAAACGGCAACCGGCCATTCTTCTTAAGATCTCAGGATGCAACCATAGCTTCTAGGAGATGGTTATATGCACTGCAGAGGAATTACATCCCCTTTCAGATGCATATTTGGTGGCCTGTTGTCTTGGCAACAGGAATCAGTTCCATCTTCATCCTACATTCAAGCAACAGAAAACTGTAGGTATGGTGTCTGAAAACGGGGACTAAAGAAGCATGCAGAAGAATGCAAGATTGAGGTTTCTTAAGCTCAGGCCCAACACACAGACACTCCTCTGGAGCTTGACAGCTTCCTGGAACCCCCCTGGAAATTCCGCTGAACTCCATCCCTCACCTCATTTCTGGGTGACTCCGCTTGAACAGGGTCTTCAGCCGCCAGTGCGATGCTGCTGAGTGCAATAACGAAGAGGATGACCATCTCAAAGTAGCGCATGTTGACAATGTAGTGGCAGAGGCGCCGGATTCTGCAGAAGCCAAACAGAGGGGTGGGAGAGGAAAGCACAAGGAAGACCTGTCCCTGTTGCACAGGGCTGCAGAAAAGCTACCACATTGGGTATCGGAAAGTCGGCAGACCTATTACTGGATGACCAAATGAGAAAATGAAAGGCTGGGGTCAACATCTGGCATGCTAGGGTAGCTGCAGGGCCCTGGCAGAGCACCCAGGATGATGAGAGCTTCCGGGAACATTGTACAGTACAGCAACTTATTGAGATATAAGTCAATAGGTCTTTAACAAATCAATTCAGCCTATACTCAGTAGGGATGACTTACGGGTTGGTCGGGCTTAAGATGAACATGGAGCTGTAAGGAAGGATCGGTCTGGGTCCACTGTTTGCCAAGTCCTCGTCAGCATCTATGTCTTTTTTCTCTTCCATTTTGGCTTCAAATTCAACGTTGTTCACTGCAAGGTTGACAAATACATAACTAAGTCTCAAAATGAGGGTTTCTGAATAGGTTCGGTGCACAGGGTTTTGCTGCTGGGGCAAAAAGCACCATGGCCCCTGCTTTCTATTTTGTGAACAAAATCCAGCTGGACTGGTGGTTTCTTCAGTGTATTTGCCCTTGAAAGCAACAAGATAGCTTAGTCATGGAGGTCGGCCCATCCTACCAAAGGCTCAGCTAGTTACTTGTATTCCATGAGAAATACTGGATTGAACTCTTATCACTTCCAGTTCAAAGGATCATGGAGTGAAGAAAGATAAACACTCATCTCTGTCAGACCTTGGGAATGATGGCCAATCAAAACAGCAGAACTAGCTAGCTAGATGTCAGCCCTTCAAGGCAGACCAGACTAGGACACCAGAATATAAATGCTAATACTACTTTTATTACAAGGTTACGGTAACAGAATCTTGCAAGTATGAATGCACTTTTCCCCTCCCTCCCTCCATCTTCACAAGAACTAGGGAGGTTCATGTCTGAGACACTTTCTCAAAGTACATTTCCGTCCCGGACTCAGATTTCTTTTATCTGACCATTTTCCTGAATTGCAAATCTTTCTCCTGTTCCTCAAGGCTATTCCTACAGCCTACTACACTGGACAAGGATGTGACCCACCCAAAAACAGCTTCTAATGTTCGACATGCTCACTTGGTATGACGGATGCTTCCCCGAGAGGAGCGGTGACAGTGACAGGGATGCTCACGGGAGCAGCCTTGTCCAGAGATGGTTGACCCATGCGGGTAACGTTCTTCTGGTTGTCAGCATCCTCTGGTTGCTCAGGCACCCTCTGCAGGCAGGTGCTGGGCAAGGTGTGCAGAGGGGCAATGGTCACACTCATGCCTGCCTCTGTGTCACACTGGCTTTCCCTGAAGAACAAGAATAAAGTTGACAATAAACTCCTCTCCCAGCCAAATCTTTTGGCCCACTGACTCCCCACAGCTTCTTTAGACCAGCAGAACATAGACTGAGATCTGCTGGAAGATCCCCCCAATAACCAGCAGTAGATTATAAGGGTCTCTGATTCCCACTCCCTATTAGAAAACTGGGCTTTGAGAGATTATTGACCACCAACTAGCATGACCATTAGGTGGTAGATGAGAGTTCTAGTTCCTCAGTAACATAATAGATGGTAGTAACCAAAAATTATACCTTACAGTGATTTTGCTGCAGATTTGTATATTTAAATGCTGCTTATCACAGTGTGTGAACCTTCAGGAAGAAAATAGATTCCACCTCCCAAATCACCAGTCTGTGTTTGACACCTCACCTCTCCCCTACCTACACACACACACACACACACACACACACACTCCGTTGCCATTTTGCATTTGACTCTGTCCATCTAGCCATTATTTTGCATTTCGCTGTGCTTCATAGATGTTGGGGTTCCAAACAGAAAGAAAGGGAGGCGTCGCTTTGAAGATATGGATGCTAATGGCAAGACGGTAGATTGAAATTATATATACAAAAAGAAATAGGTCTGGAGAATTACAGTTATGGATTTCAGAAACCAGAACAAATCAGAACTGGCTTTATAGGAACAACTGAAAGACTTGAAAACTATTCATCAGAATAAATTTTGCCAAAAATCCAGGCCAGAGCTCCTAAATGCCAGCCTGGGGAGGAGGCCAGGGCATCGTAATTGTCACTTGGTGGTTTTTGGCAACCAGCACAGAAATCTCTTTTTCTTATTTTGATGACTGATTGAGTGTGCTTATTGCTCAGGAACTATTCTAAGAATCTAGAATCTTTACAGGAGGCTGCCAGTGGCCAAGATCTCAATGCTGGTGCACATCACTGTGGAAACAACATTGGTATAAATCCAAGCTCTTATCTGAAGATATGTATCGCTTTCCCTCCATTAAATTATTTTCCTTTTGAGTCAAGTATCACCAAGCTGACACCTTGTTCAGGAGTGACAGTTAATTATTCTCCTAGCTACAAAACCGAAACAAAAGGGAAGGGAAATCTCCAGTAGTCTTTAAGCTATAAATTGTGAGCCATGCACCTGTTCAGTTTGATAAAACATTGGACAAGCCTAGGAAAGTCCATGACATCTATGCAGAACTGTGGGTTCATGAGGTCCATCGACAGCAAATATAAAGCCAGTATTATTTTTTCACGGACAACCATTCTGAAGCAAACTTCAGAGAAAGCCATGGAAAACTGGCCTGTTCAGAGTTCCTCTTTTTCATAGACCTCCAGAATCCCACATAGCTCCCCTTGAACACTGGGGCCTGGAGAGCAGTAGTGGAAGAGGGGTGATACTTCTCATGTCCGTATTTGTGAACCCCAAGATGAATCTGATTGGCCTCTGTGGGATGCAGAAAGCCGGACTAGACAACCCTTGCCAGTCAGAGACACGACAGTATGTTCTCCTAGCTACAAAACCAGAACTAGAGAATGGAGAGACCCTCATCCCTTTTCTGCTAGCAGTACTTTCCAAAGGGAATGTTGATTGACCGTAGCCAGTTGTGGGACCTCAAGGCCGGATCTCGTCTTGGAACTGGATTCCCTGCCTTGGCCACGTTCCACCCTGCCCCCATCCCCCATCCCCCATGGCTCCTTATCTACCCAACTCACCTTGGCTGGGGATTCCTCAGCTCCCTTTTTCCTAGCTCTCCCTCTTTCTCTCCATTCTCCTTGTCCATGGACTCGTAAGTGGAGAGAGCCTTGTGCCGCATCTTGTGCCGTCTGTGCGGCTCTTCACCACCCTCCCCTTTGGAGCCCAGGTCCCCTTCTCGGTTGCCCGGCCTGGACCCTCCTCGGTGACGCGAGCGCCGTTCGGTCTTGGTTCCATTGATGGTTCCGTTGCCTTCTTTGGCCTGTCGTTCAGCCGGATGCCGATGACCGCGATGGCGCCGATGCTCCCTCTCAGCGCCTTCCTCCACTGACCCGCGGCGGTGGTGATGCCTGCCTCCCTCCTGGCTTCGGTTGCGTTCACTTTTCCCTTCCTTCCCACCCCCCTCGCCCACCTCTTTGCTGCGACTCCGGTGCGGCCGGTGGCGTTCCTCCTTGTTGCTGCCACCCAGTTCACCATTCTCTTCCTTGATTGCACTGCTTTTCTCCATTTCTCCCATCTTCTCTTTCTCACGGTGCCGGTGGTGCTTCCGCAGAGCCTCATTGTTCTCGGATGGTGGGGCTCTCACCTGGTCAGAGGTCTCCTGCCCCTCTGCAGGGCTCACCGTGTTGATGTTGCCGCTCCGACCTTCGCTCCTTGGCTCAACTACCAGAGGCCGATCCAAGTGAGTCTTCATATCAGGGCGGATGTGGAGGTTTGTAGCATAGCGAACCCTGTCCTCTGGGTCCAGCTCGTTGTACAAGGCTTCACAGCTGGTCCGGAAGTTGTACATTCGGAGTTGGCTGGTCCTCTGTTCCCACACTGATTTAGATTTGGAGGAATTCTGCTGTTTGCTACAGAAGAGAGAGGCAGAGAGGAGCATGGAAAGGGAAGGAGAAGAAGGAAAGGGGAGGAAAAGAATGGGGATGAGAGTTGGTGACGTTACCATCTTATCTGGCAAAGCCAACAGAAGGACATTCATTGGGATTCTGGTCTCAAAGTTGAGAGAAAATATTGACAACAACAATGATGAGATGGCCACTAGAATACACCAGAGCAGATGAATCATAGGAAAACAAAAACACTAACTTTCCTCATGTAGATACTGTGTAGAATCAGTTATTTTTGAGGATCAAAACATTCCTAGAACCCAGTGTTTACTTCATGGTCCAATTTTCCAACTGCAGAAAACGTTGCTCTCCCCCTCTCCCCCTTTTATATAGATTTTCATCTCTGAAATTAAGGATCCCAGCAACTGAACCCCAGCATCTACTCTCTTAGGTCATCAGAAAATATATATATAAAGTGGGAGCAGGCAATATAAGTGAAAATAAATTCTATTCCGAACCAATGCGCTTAAGATTTGAAGAAAATGTCACTCTCTCCCATGATAGCATCAGCTCCTCTGCTTTCTATCTCATGCTTAGTTGCACCTCACTTTCTATCCCATAAGAATAGGTGGAGAGGAAATCTATTTTTGCCAGAACAACTTGTTCAGTTACAACTTGTTCAGTTGGACACCAAAGGCTTTCACAATTCTCTACTACTTTCTGTCTGCTGAAAGATTGAGTAAATGATCTCTCCAAACTTCTCCAAAGGAAGGAGAGATTTTCCATCCATTTTTCAAGGGCAGGATCCCCTTCAGTGTAACACCATTGCTAAAAAAAGCTCTCGAGGGGGAGTATTTTATGGGACTACTGTTGTGCTTAAACATTAAAAATGGAAAGAAATCAAGGAATAGCCATCAGATTAGAATATACCAAAAAGACAGACATATTGAAAACCTAAGCACCTTTAACTCTAAGGAAATCATAGAATACCAATGATTAACCTGTAATAGTAACTTTGAAATAGCCCCTTTATGACTAAAAAAAAGAGAGAGATAAATTAAACCCTATAAAACCTACTCTTAACAATACATAAGTAATTAAATTAATGACACGGTGGTAGGCATGAACACTAGATTCTACACATCAACTTTTCAATGAGTATCCAAAAACTTTTCTGGGTAGCAGGGACATAACAACGGTTTCTCTTGCATGAGAAGTAGTAGGAAATAAATGCAAAGGAATTTTCCTGGGACTCCCCTTAGAAGGAGAGAAGGGGAATCTTCTGTTAAAAAGAAAAGTTCGGGTCCATTTTTCTTGAAACCTGCCAGATTCATGGATTCAGATATGCTAGCTTATCCTGTACCCAGAATTCTGGAAGGAAACCCATTGGTGACCCCATAACCCATGGGGGGAAGGGCAAATGTATGTCTTTTGCTGAACTGAGTGACACCCCCAAAGTATCAGAATAAATGGAATCAATTATTGCAAGCTGTTCAGTTGATATCTGATCCTCAAAGCAAATTGCAGTATAAACAAATCCATGATTACAATAGTTCATCAAAATGAAACCTTGTAGGGAGCCTATAAAAAGCAGCACTGGGGAGAGGGGACTGTACAAAAAAACAACAACAACACAGAAAGAAGATAAACAAACAAAAGGAAATTAATGATTGGATGCAAACATTTCAGTAACTAGCCCAGGTTCATCAGTTTAACAATGGAAAAATGGAAGGGAAGGGAAGGCTTAACTGATGATTGAAAAAAAAAATGAAGAAATCTTGACTACATCCCACAAAATGGAACAAAATTCCATGGTGCAATGAGACTTTCCTTTCTGTGACTTCTGTTATTTCTTAGACCTATATTGTATTGTTCTTCCACAGCCACACAGTAGCGTAGTGCTCCCCACAGCCATAAACCCTGTGGGGTAGGTTGGGATGAGGGAGTGTGACAGACCTGAAGTCATCCAGTGAGTTTCCTTTGCTGAGAGTGGACTTGAAAGTGGGTCTCTCCTATCTTTATCTAACTCCTTCAGCTTCCCACCAGTGGCTTTCTATTCTGGCCAGCCCAACCCCCTACAGAAGATCTGGGTACGTATGAGAGTCTCTACAGCAGAGATTAAATCTTGTTTCATCAGTAGCTGGAGGTTATTAGATAAAGCCCTGTAGGATATCTGTAAGTTCATCTTAACTAATTATAAGTTGGCCAAGAGCCCAACTATCTGGCAAAAATGCCAAAGAACCAGATATTCAATCTCAAGCCATCCTTCGATTTATTATGGCATAACATAACCTTCCCTAACCCAGAGTCTTGGCGTGGGCTGAATTTCAACTCTCATAATTCCCAGCTAGGAAACATGGGTGCTGGAATCCAGCATATCTGGAAAGCACTGAGTTCAGGGAAAGCTTTTATAGAGCACTACCTACTCTGTCAATCTATGAAAGCTTGTATCACAACAAATATTAAGATTTTAGAAGTGGTTGGTTGGTTGGTTGGTTGAAGTTTCTGCTGTATCAGACTCCTGTGTTGACATCTCTGGAAAAATGCTCTGCATTAAGCCAGGATGTGACTGGCAACCTTAATTTTCAGTATTTTTTCTCCACATATCCTTTAAAAAAAAATAAGAATAAAAAAGCAGAACAGCTCACTAAATGGTAATTAACTCCAAGGAGCAAAGGAGCCTTTCTTTGGGTTTGGACAATTAAGAGCTATAAGTGGAACTCTGCAACCATTAAAACTATATGCAGGCATTTGCAGAAGCATATTAATTTAGGTACTAACAGATACATCCAGACATTCCTTTTCAGTCTCCCGAAAAATGCAAAGTTACTTGCACTGTCTGTAAATATAATGTAAATCATAATGGCAATACCACAGGTAGCTCTCAGGAGCATGGTTCTTTCCACACACGTGTCCCGGTAGTCTCTCAAAAAGTTTGAGAGACTTTTGAGGGAGATTAAAATCACCGGTTGAGCAATATCGTCCATCCAGTACAGTGAGGTCCATTGCTGGAATCTCAGAGAAACAGATAGCCCTACTGTAGGTTTTTCAGCTTACCTTTTCCAGGACTGGAGCAGGGTTTTTCCCCCATTCTGTGGACATCTGTTCCCTGTTTGCCTCTCCTGATGTCAAGCCTCTGACACCAGAGAGGTAAGAGCTATCAAGGGATTCCACCAAGAACGCTCTACACCCACAGAGGGAGAGCCAAACAATTCTACAGCTTCTGTGATATTCTCCTGGGGCCATAAGACTGTAACCTCAAGAAGGTTCCTACCTATAACCTAGAAAATCATCTGCCAGAAGACAGCAAGACTAAAATCAGGAACAAGTGGCTCCACACACAGCCAATTCACACTGAAAATATCACAGCTATGAGTCATTCCTCAGAAGAGTAAGAGGCTGTATAGTCGTGAAATAACCCCAACCATTGAGTCTCCTCAACACAACTGCTTATTAAAAGATTCCTGGACAGGTTGGGAGCTGTCACTGCAGACTTCCACCTCTGAGATTGTTCTGGTGTTATAAACTCCTGGCATGGATTTCCCTTAGCCATTTTTGGGGTCCAGAGTTCACCCTAGGAACTGCCATCTTTGGAGGACCTCCAAGACAGGTATCTCACAAGGCAGCTCACTGCCAAAGCTTGGAGGTTGCTACCACTTGTGCAGTGGTGCAAACTGGGCCCAGAGATAAGACAGACCACAGAGGGTTTACTGGCTAGTCCTATCTCTTCAAGGTGGTCTTCCTCCCCTCATTTGCACCTTTGTCCCATTCTTGGAGACTCTTGGCACGATTAATGCAGTTTGCACCTGGAGAAATGCAATGAAGGGAAAGATGCTTTGGAGAAGGAGGAGCTTGCCCACATCTCATCCCAGGGCATCCCAAACCCTGGAACCAGGACTATATGTCTCCCATTTGATGGATACTTTCATATCCTCATATCGTCACTGGGTGGAGGGAAAAACACAAGGTGAGAAATCTATTAAATGGAGACAAAGAAGAGAACCAGACTTTTAATTGGAATCATGAAAGGCCACAAGGAAAGTAGACAAAAGTCAAAAGGGAAGAGGGAGAGGAACAGACTGGGCATAGAGAACATGCAAGAGCATAGAAATGGAGCAGGGAGAGAAAAGTCATGGAAAGCTCACAGTCACACGTTAGGAATGCTCAGAAGTAACTCACAAGTGTTCACAGGGCAGTGCTGCCCACTTGATGCTCCATCATGAATTTCCAAAATGAAAGGAATGACTTTAAGCCAGGGAAACAGGGTAGGGAAAAGTTTATTTCAAACTGTTCATAGAGGTATAGATATATAGCTATAGAATCAATCCATTTACTGAATATTGTATATGGAGGGCAACTCACGGTGAATTTACGCTGGAGAGCGACGAGCTGCGTGATACAGAACCTCGAGTTTGCTTTACAAAACTGCACATGCGAGAAACAGAAGAACACAAAAGTGAGAGGGAAAAAAAAGTCCCTGTGAAAATCTCTAAAGGGAGAAAGAGGGAGAGAGATCAAGAGGGCACTCAACAAACTCTGGGACCGATGGGGTGTGGGCTGGAAACATGCATTTTGGAAGGAGACCATTTCAGCAAACTTCAGGAGAAGAATTGGGGAGGAACAGAGACACCCTCTGTCAAACCAAAAAGGGGAGGGGAAATAAAGCAAAACAGAAATAAAACAGAAAAACAACTGTTCAAGAGTGGATCCCAAGGCCAGCCAAGAAGTATCAAAATACGGTGTTTACACATCACTTTCTCTCCTTGCAAACATGGATCATCCAAACATTGCCCAGGACCTTTCTAAGAGGAATTGCAATTCAGAGGAATATCTCATTTCCAAGAGGAGTGGACCTTGGTGGGTGCCAGAATGTCAAAGAGTTATACAAACAACCCAGGTCATATTTAAAAAGTTAACTTAGTTAATCCCATTTCCTGAAGGGGGTAAAAGGAAGGAAGGAGGTATTTCTATTTCTGTCTCATGAATGCATCACCTTTTTTAGCTTAAAGGACAAACATACATTTTGTGGAATATGTTAGGCAAGGCAAGGGTAGGTGGATATGGTCAAAGCTGCAATGTTATGCCCAGAGCAAAACCCTAACCCTGTCCATGTTCCTTTTAACTGCATTTTACTCTACTTTTTCCTAAGTGGAGTCTCTACACCTTCTCCCATATTGCCCAAGCCTTAAAAGCACCAAGTTTTTGACTAATGTGAAAACTAGTAAAAGCAGCTAACTGTGCATCTTGGATTCATCACTGAAGTTTAGCTGACCAGAGAGCACTTGGAATACAGAAACTAAGAGGAAGGGTAGGTAGGTTGGTTGTCTGGTTGGTTATGTGCTGTCAAATCGTTATCGACTCTTAGCGCCCTCATAGATTTTCTCCACGATGATCTGATTTGGTACAGTTTCCCACTGTGGTTAGAGCTCCGATTTCTCATTTTTAAATGTTCAGCAATAGCAACACAAATGGATTCTATTTCCACCTCAGCTATCCTCCACCAGGTTGTTCTGCTGACATGAAAAAAAGCTAGGACATTGAGGTTCTTCCTGAGTGGCAATCTTCTTCCACACTAGTCAATGTTTTTTAATAAGGTAAGGGACCACTGCTACCCCCAAAAATTGGTACAGAAGGATGACTTGAGTTAAAGTGCCTACTCATCCCATTTTCATCTCAGAATATCATTACACTCTTCTTGAAAACAAGGGCCTTTAACTGGCCATACACCAAATTTAGTAGCCTGATTCATGTCCTCTATGCAAAATCCTTGCCCAGTGAGAAAGGTTTGGGAGCAATTTCCTATCATTGGAAAGATGTTCAATCTACCACTAAGAAACAATTGTTCCACTATAATTTGTTCAACCCCTTAATTTTTTTTTTTTCTCAGACGGAAAGAAAAAGACAGAAGCAGTATTGGAAAGACTAAGCAAATACAAATGGAAGACAGAAAAGTCAGGATAAATCCTAGTTCCTTTCTTTCTTTTAAAGCAAGCTCTTCCATCCTTTTGAAGAAATCTGCACACCTGAGGGGTAAAGTCTCCTTTGAGCCTATCTCAATGCCTCCTGAATTCATGGGCACATCCTTGCAATTTCCTTGGCAACAGGGCAGAGGCAGTTGGCCATCCCCTTCTTCTATAACATTTTTTTCAGCTGTCTGGTCTTGTCTACAGCTCTGGAGCTTCTTAATGATCTTCCATCCAACTATTTAGCTTCTGAATCTGGAACATCCCATTCCTGACATACAACCTCTGGGTACATCCCACAAAATGCCATGGATGCAGGAGAACAGATGCATAACAACAATCCTCAGGAAGCACTAGAACAGGCTGGACAATTCACCTAATTTTCACAGCAACGGAGTTGCCTGGGTTTAATCTGAGTGCTTTGCAAGAAGTGTGTGTGTGTGTGTGTGTGTGTGTGTGTGTGTACAGTATATTAGTGAATCTTTCTGGTCTTATAAAGATGAAGGAGAAAATCAGAGCTATGGATTTGTCATGCTGGCAGTCTTACCGATAAGAAAGTTTTCAGACGTTAAAAAAAATGCAGTCCGAGAGGACAGCAGGCATATTTTTCTTTGAAATGTGGAAATGAATGGTTTTGACTTCTGAGGGAGGTATGGCGAGATTTCCAGGGGAGGTATGGGAAACTGAAGATGGCTCTGCAAAAGCGGAGCCGATGACAGCAGAAAAGACCAAGGAATCGGTTCTTAGGAATCTCTCCAGATAAGGAGAGGACAGGAGACCACCCACATGTGCTCCAGGTGGCTGCTTCTCACGAGGAGACCACAGGACAGTGGTCTTGCACAGGTTTGAGCACCAAAGGATGACAAGATTACAACGGTAGCAACTTTTAAAGGACACTAAGTTTGCAAACCTCACTTTCTAATCACTTTTGGCAATTGCCTATTAACCATTTTAAAGCTATTAGAGACCTTTGGAATGACAATTTGAAATGTCTTCCCCAGGTGAGTTTCTCTTCAGCTCTGAACAAAAGAAAAATTAACTGTAAGCTTAAGAACTTAAAGAATTTGAAATAAACAGCAAAAAGCTAAATAAGATTTTGATCTAAGAAAGTTATAAATGGATTAGGGGTCAAGATAAATTTGGAATATTGACTTTTACTAAAAGGTTTTGGAACTAATTATAAAGAATAAACAATTTCTTGTGGGAAGCAACTTTGCAAGACATAACAAAGATAAGTAATTTTATGATTTTAAAAACTGGACACTAGAGGGGACGAAAGTTCCTAAGCAGAAGGGGGAAACATACAAGCCTGCTTTTATTTCCTGGGACTTACAGAACGATGCAAAGTGCTATAACACTGAAAATATTAAAGGAGACTTTTGAAGAATAGAACCAGAAATTAGCAGCCACACTATCATCAGTGTCAGTAATGATGTCTGACTCTGCATATAAATAATGTCCAAAAGATATTATTGAAGAAATGTCAGATGTGGAATAAATTTTGTCTGACAAGACAGAGGTGGTACAAAAAGTGGATTTACAAATGAAAAACCAAGAGAATGACTTGGAAAAGGATGTTTCACTGGATCTACAAAAGAAACTGGCTGATGTTTCAAAAATCAAAAGGGAAATACAAATGACAAACCAAGAGAGCAACCTGGATGATTTTTTCTTATTGGGTTTACAAAGGAGGCTTGTTAAAGCTTTGAAGAAATTTGTGTGATGGACCAAGAAAAATCGGAGAGAAATCCAATCCTACAACAATATTTGAATGAACTAAAGATTAAGACTGTTAGAAGTAAAAGGAAGGAATATAAAGTTGGTTTATTTGATCAAGGTTAAAATAAGACATGTTGTTACAAAGCTGGCAACCCTTTATGAACTTTTTGCTGATGTCTGGACTGAAAAGTTGATGCTTTATGGATTTGTCTATAGATACGTGATGGGATTTGGGATGAAGAAACATTCATTTGTAACCTTATGGAGGTAGACAGCCACTAAATTTGTTTATACTTATGATGAAGCTTGGAAGTCACTTTATTTTTTTTTTCTCTTTATTATCTCTTCACTTTTCTTTCTTCTTTTTTCCTGCACTTTTTATTCTTTCTTCCTCTTCTCTTTAAGTTTAGTTTGTATTAGGTTTTACTATTATGATCAATTTTTACAATAAAAATCATATATATGACATGTGGAACTGAATGGTTTTTAAGAAAACCTTTCCCTGCAAGAATTATGAGTTCAAGATGACTTGAATGACTGGTGAAATTCAGGGAATCACATCGTGTGTTTTAGCCACGATATTTAGGCAATGCTGCCTTGCAAGGTCAGCCTCCATTAAGGAATGCAATATTTCTGTATTGATTTACTGCAGTTCCATACTGCACAATAGGTGCAGTTTTCTGGACCATTTATGAAACAATGGTTCGAAATAGAATGATGTCAAAAGCAAAGGCAGAGTGAAAGCAAAGAAAATTGCAGCACGGGTACAAGCAAAGACCACAACTTATTGCCAGCTGAACATGGAATAACAAGGATGACATGACCAAAAAAAAGAGGCCCCTCTCCTTAGTTTATGGGGTGGTGCAATGCATTGAAAATAATTCAGAGAAGGAGCTGCAGAATATGGAGCTTCTATCTGTAACTCTTAAATGTAGGCTTGTCTTTTCCTAGAATTGCACACTGGGTTGAGTAGGTGCAACAGGATCTTGGGAAAATAAAGGGTTTGGGAAGTTAAAGAGTTGCAAAGAGAGACTATATGGTGCCCTTGTGCTCTCCAAATGTAATGGTATGTGGGAATGAATGGGGAGAGAATTGTACTTTCAGACTTGCAAGATTCTGTTAATATAGCCTTACAATAAAGTAGAATTAGCTCATCTGGTCCTGTTTCCTGTTTGGTCTACCTGGTAAAGCTGACATCAACCTTGCAAGTCTGCAAGTACAATCCTCCCCCCACCCCCATCTCCTTTACAGCCCGAGAAACTGAGGAGGATCCATTCTTGTTCCTCTTGCTCCACCCACTAGCCAGCTAAGGGCTATGCTATATCTTATCTGACCATTCCCTTGGTAGCGTCTCTTTGCCCAATCTCCCAAGGTCTTTCCCCCATACCATTACACCAAGTATCTTTTTGGAATCAAGTACCAAACACTGCCCAGCCCTACTTAGCAGGAAGCTGCTTCACCTCCCTCAGCATACAGGGAAAGAGGGATCAGAAATTGAGTTAAGGTCTGGCTAGGTGAGGCTCATTCAGTAACCTGATTTCCAACCATATGCAGCTCTCTCACTTAAGATTAGCATTTCTCTTAAGCAGCCTCAGAACCAATGCAATAGCCTTGAACAATCAAACAGATGCAAATGCCTCTGGCATTGCTTGGCATAATGGTGTTTCTGTGGATTTTTATTTTTTAATTCTTGTTTGTGAACATTGTAGCTTTATCTGAGGGAGGGAGGGAAGGGAAGAAGGAAGGATGGGAGGGGAGGCAGGCAGGCAGGCAGGCAGGCACAATCGCAATTAATGCCTTGCTGCCTTAACTAACTAAAGTTTTTGGATGGTTTTCAAAAGCCACCTCAATACAATGCATTGCACTAATCGAACTGGAGGTGTGCCACAGCCTTGACTCAAGGACTTGCCTTATGTATTAACTTGCGGCTGACTAAGATGAACAAGCTTCACGATGTACAGGATGCAAGCAGTTTGCAAAGTGGGGCAGGGGAGAGATCAAAGTCACTTTCTGAAACAACAGAAAGCAATGGAAGTGCTCACCGAAAAGAGTGTGTTAGGTAGAAATGAGAAAGCAGCACATCCCAAATTAAAATGAGGGAACATACAGCAAAGGAAAAGAATCTGTGTTAAAGGAGAACATTCCCACAAAATGTTCAATGGCCAGGTGAGGAGCAGAAGGTGGTCTAGTTACTGTTACTTTCTCCTGAGCAGCAGTCAATCACTTGGAAATGACCTATGTGAAGAACATCTCTTTTCACAAAGATAGGGCTGAGCCAAAGTGATTCCCTCCCCAGTTTACCTCCCTCCCCATTTAGAGGTGAAGAATTAGGCTTATGGTACCAATTTTAGTATACGGGCTGCCGAAGTGAACATGAGAATTAGGCCCATTGTATTGGTGGAAGCAAAGCCCTACAGACAATTGGAAAGGGACCGTTCTTCCCTCTTTAATTTTTACAGGAAATAAAACAGGCCCAGCCTTCCTTTAGGTAAGGCAAGGCAGCTTTAGAGAGCAACATCTTGGCACTTTATTTGGATAGGAGGGGGCACCTGTGATCTTTTTCTACCTCCTGTGCCAAAAATTGCTCAGCCAAGTTTGGGGTACTGACTGATGATGCAAAGTCATTAGCAGAATATATAGGACACATACAAACCCCAGGAGATCTACCCCATTCTAGAGCATCTCCAGGAAAGTGTAACTAATTTACAATGTTTATTTCAGTGTGGAATGTTCAAATCTCCCCAAATGATTTCATACCCACAAAAAATCATCTGATTGGTTTTGTTGTTCTCATCCAAACTCGTCTAAGATTTCAGGTGGGAACCACAAGAGCTTGTGAGGTCTGGCACGACATTCGGTTAATTTTGGAGTCCCACAGATTCTGTTGGTGAGGTTCATGTATGCTTTGCCTGTTAACTCCTACTTTATTGGGTAGTCCTCAAAAGCTTGCGATGACAGTATAAATGTCCACATAGTGGGAAAGACTGGAAACCACTGAGCTAGAAGAATGAACTTAAGAACCTTCCTATGTGAAGTGTGCATAAAAGATTTTGACCAGATCCCAACAAGCTGAAGACGATGGATTGGTGATATAAACAAGAAACTGAAAAAGGGTTAACATATCTAACATAGGTAATGCAATAAACTCTTACGCTGCAATAGAAATGTTAGCAGCTGACAGGGGACTAACATCTGCAACCTCCTTGGCCTTCTGCAAGGCAAGTTTTTGGTTGGTAGCTTCTTCCATTTCTTCTTCATCCTGCAATGGAGAACAGTGGTGCAGCTTGATTCAAATGACTTTGCTTCTTCTCGCTCTCTTTTTTTTTTAAGACAGATATCACTACTTCTGAACACAGTTACTCTTGAGTTATGTCTAGAAAGACTTACTTTGATTGTTCTCGAATCTCCCCATACTTCTAAACATAGTAAGGAAAAGAGGGAAACTTTTCTTGGTCCCTGCTTTCCATAAGCATGTGTGGCTGCATCACCAGCATCCTTCCCAGCTCTACAACGTCCTTCTTCAGTTGCCACTAGCATCCTCAACACCAGACAGATATCACTACTTCTGAACACAGTTAACTCTTGAGTTATGTCTAGAAGGGCTTACTTTGATTGTTCTCGAATCTCCCCATACTTCTAAACATAGTAAGGAAAAGAGGGAAACTTTTCTTGGTCCCTGCTTTCCATAAGCATGTGTGGCTGCATCACCAGCATCCTTCCCAGCTCTACAACATCCTTCTTCAGTTGCCACTAGCATCCTCAACACCAGACATTATCTACTTTCCTGAGATAAATCCCACGAAAGTCTAACAGAAGCTGAGGAGAGTTGTCAGCGGATCTACCTAGTCTTCAAGGGCATTTGGTTAAAGGAGCCACCTGCTTCTTTCACAAAGGGTAAACATTACAGAGACTTCTTTTTCTCTCTCTGTTACTCACCTTGGTCAACTCTTGTGCATTGGCAAGGTTATCCACAGCAATGGCCAAGAAGACATTCAGGAGAGTATCTGATTCGGCTGCTAAGGATCTTGAAGAAAGCACCTCCCCCTCTGCTAAGTCAAAAACAAGATGTGCCATTTCTCCCCAAACAAACAAGACTGTAGCAAAAATAAGATACCTGCATTTGTCTGGATAGGCCAAAAAAAAGAAGAGGAGGAGCAAAGAAGGTATGTTGGAACAGATGGCATGCTGCACCTTTAATTCTCCTCTAAATGCTTTGCCTCGGCTGTTTAAGTCCAGCATGAGATGTCTTGTTAAGAAATTGTCACCATTTCTCTCCTGGACATTTTTGCCTGTGGCTAGGAGCTCTGTCTGTATCTTACTGACATTCCCCGTTTCCTTAACAGCGTTTCATTATGTTAAGTCTTGCTCACTGATATTAGATGCTAAACACACCCACACCTGAAACTTTTCCAGGCGGCTAACTTAAATTTTTATTTTCCCAAGGCTCTTTAAACCTTTTTGTTGAACAGATAACGACGAGAAATACCCAGAAAAGGATTTTTGGGTAAGTGAAGGGAATGAGTCTTGAGCAAACCTTGGCAATTGCATTCCAAGGTAGGCAGAGCCAGGTGAAATTCAAAGCCCGGTCCAGCGCAAAATGATAGCAGCGTAAAGATGATTGAAAAAAAAATGTAGAGAGCGATCTGATTAAATTTCAATTAAAAGAAGGACGAAAAACCCAACACTTCAAGCTCCAAGCAGCCCCCAGCATAGGATTGAGGTATTTTTAGAAGGTGAAGTCTCAGATGAGAAGAGTTTATTTTATTAAATGTGTTGCAGATCACATTACTTTAGTGCTGTAAAGCAAAGCCAGAAGTTTGCAAAATTCCCTCCTGGCGGGTTGCTGACTCAGAATCCTTCGTACTGGGAAGGTACCTGTTCAGATGGGCCCCCAGTACTATCTTACTGGACTACCAACCAAACAGGGGCTATAACAGTGCCCACACAAATGGCAGACGATATCCATGTTTCCACAGAGGCCACCAGATACTCCTAGAGAAGCCCACCAGCAGGAATGACTGCTAATGTAACAGCCCACACTGGGTTGTATTTGTGTAGGAGGCAAATTAAACACATCCATCTATAGGATGCAAATGAAGTAATGTCTGACCCAAGGGGCTCACAGTTGTCACTATCCACGATAGTGCAAAGTAACCAAGGAACATCAGCATATCAGAAGACACTTCTTGGATTATGGCAAAGGCCTTTCTTAATTTAATTTAATTTAATTTAATTTAATTTAATTAATTCAACATAGCCACCCACTCCAGAAGACTCTGAGCGGCTCACAAAATCCAGGAAAAGTAAACAATAAAAACCCACAAAAACGGGTGGCCCAGACTAAAACAACTAGAATAATAAAGAGTACAACAAACAGTTTGATGGGGTGTGACCAATGAGTCACACCCAGAGTAATCCCCAGCCTGGGAAAAGAGCTAAGTCTTAAGGACTTCCCTCTTGTCCAACCCTTAATTTAAAGAGGAATAAATTTTTGCCAGGACTGAGTCACAGGGTGTGTGTGAGGGGCTTGGAAGGCAAAATACTTCTCCCATCTTTCACGGTTCTAAGGTTGCTCAAGTGCATATTTGAGACAAACGTATGCCCACTGGCTTGATCCTTCAATTCTCCAAAAGCGATCACGGACAGATAAATGCCACCTGTTCTGTTCCTGCCAATTTAAAAGAGAGCCATGGCTTCTAAATATTCCACAAAATCAAGATCACGTTCATTCATGAGAAAAGGGGATACTGAGTTGGGCTTGGGACGAGGACTCGACTTGTTTTCAGGATCTAAAGAGTCTAATTTGAAAAAAAAAAAATAAGGAATTACATTTCACAATAAATCAATACTTCAGCTAATGGCTTTCCGGTAACTTTTCATCAGCCGCCCATTAAGAGGGCCGTTGCTGATTTGGAATGCGCGCATGCTAGCAGAGCAGCAACATCCAGCAACCATTAGCAAATCAAATTTCAGCAGGGCAAGGATACAGTTACCAAAGAGTGTGAGGACAATGAAGTAGATCGAAGAGAACATTCCAGAGTGGACACCCCCTTGGGATTCGATGCCCTGATACATCACGGCGTTCCAGTCTTCCCCAGTCAGAATCTGAAAAGTCATCGAGCAAGGGGGGGGAAAGGGTTTGTGAAAGAAAAGATCAAGTCTCTTTTCTCCAGTGCAAGAGTAGACTCACCATGGAGAAGTTGCTTCAGGCAGAATATGGTGGGTGACCACTTTCTGCCTATTTCTGCAAGTTAGAGATGTTTGCCTTACTACGTATGCATATATCGTTCTTCTGCACAAGCCCTGCTAAGTGGCTGCACTTAGCTAACCCTGACAATTTCATAGCCTAAACAGGGTCAGACCTGGTTAGGATGTTGAGAAGAGACCACTAGAAAATCCCCATCTATAGGTAGACTAAGTTCACGGAACATCCTGGAAAAAAACAGTGACCAAAGAGAAAACTACATGGGTGTGTCCAGAGGATCACTTAAAGTCAACTTTGACTCAAAGGAGACTTTACCTACCTCTTCTCCCAGAGGAAACTAAAAGTAGTACATTGAAGGACTCACGATAGCACAATAGGCAATCAAACTATAAAGGACAATACAGTGTTTGTCCTTTAGGACAATTTTTCCCCAACTAATATCTATCTCTCCTTTCACTTTTGAATCACTGAGCATTCTCCCTCTGGATGGGCTGGTTGTGGACCCCTGACATGGATCGTCTTCCTAGTAAGAAACAGCAAAAGCAGCAGGATTTGCTCCTCCAAATCTCTTCCCTCTTCTCCCCACCTCCCCTTGTTTAGCTCAAGGCTGTGAGTTCTTCTCTCACTCCCTTCCTGATTAAGATTCACAGCCCCAATTAGCGTTCTGTGCAGAAACAGGAGCGCTAGATGGGAGGTGATATTTTTCAACATGACCTCCAGGCCTTTCTCAAGCTATTGTTCTCATTAGTTTAGGGCGCTTCAGGCAAAAATGGAAAACAGGTTATTGCTGCAGCTAACAATGTGCCACAGCAGAGAGGATCACGGAGAGGAATGTTTTGGTGGCAGGCACAATGAGAAAGCTAAAGGTGATGATACTATGTCAGAGGAAAATTATGGGTTTCCTTAGTTCCCAAGGATCTAAGTTGCTTATAAAATAAGATGCATACGTTCTGGACCATGTGTGACCTCCCTCTTCTTTTTGAAGCCTGCTAGGATGCCCAACCCTCTGATTGTCCAAATGTTCCCCCAAATACAGTCTTATTTTCACAGAATAACAGTTGCTTGACAATCACATCTGCAGCCTTTTAAATGTGACAGTCTCTTCTGGATGTGTCCAAAAGGGGCCATGGGGGGGCGGGGGGGAGGAGAAGGAGAAGGAGAAGGAGAAGGAGCAGCAGCAGCAGCAGCAGCAGCAGCAGCAGCTTACCTGAAACACAGTGAGAATGGCAGTGGGAAATGTATCAAAGTTGGTGGTTGGTGTTTCATCATTGAAGTGAAACCTAGGAAGAGGCTGAGTATTAATATATAGGCAGTGTAGGAAGGTAGAGGAACTCTGAGAGCCCACCCAAGATCCCATCAGCAAGACAACACAAACAAAATTGAAACTCATTCCAAAGCTAAGGTGGATTTGGATACACAATGACTGTAAAGGATTACTCATGTAATCCAAAGCATGTTGGCTTGCAGAATGAAGAACGGGCTTCTTTCCAAGAGGAAGTGTTCGCTTGTTTGTTATTCCCTCATGCTTGGTTTTGTCCATCTATCATGGCCTCCTTCTTCCCAGGGAATATAATCAGGTGCCTTCAAGAAAGACTCCAAGCAGAGCTTCCTATGCTCCATGCCCCATCAACGGACATTCCATGCTTCAGAGGTGACCCTGCACCATGGAATGCTCATTGCTCCACTCAGTCAAACTCTCTATAATACTCCATTCTCTCCCACACGATGGTTTCACCCCCAAGAGATGAATTTGCTTTCTGTGTCTGCCACATATGTTTTATTATCTCAGTTTGCTTTAAAAATTTTAAAGAGTTTCTGTATTTCTGGAAAGTTCTAGATTTTTTGGCAACAGGGCTCATTCCAGGAGGTTAGGAACAGAAAGAATTGTATACGTGTGTGTGTGTCTCTCTCTCTCTTTCTCTCTCTCTCTCACACACACACACACAATCGCACGTCAATACATTCCAAACTGAGGAGCGACATTTCAATACAATAGCTGAATTATAATTGGCACACCAGTTTCATTTTGGTTCTCAGACAGGCTTCTCAAGATCAAGATCCATGGATCTCAATCCTGGGTCCCATGACACTGTTGCCTGTTAGCCAGGCTGGCTTGGGATGTTGGCATCATAGTCCAACGAGGCTTAAAAATATGAGATAGAGACATTTTGAATAGCTTGAATCATTCCTTGACTCAAATACACATTTCTAACCCATTTCCATTTCTCTCACAAAGACACTACACAAAGACGCTACAGAACTGGTCTATTATGTCCAGTAAAGGCTGCCTTCATTCCTATTCTTTTCTGCACCAAACAGTCTAGGCAATGTCACATCCACATTAATGGTGGATGAGTTGACTCCATAAATCCCAAACATCTCTGCATTCTTCACAACCAAAGACTTCCTTGTCTTGGTGCCTGCAGGTGCACTGCACGACCCTTCCAGCCAACAGGGCCATCAACAGAATCAGGCAGCATGATAAGGTTGAAGGGCCCCAGTTGGGAACCTATAATGATGTCAACAGCGGCTTCTTCAGTGTCTATCCAGCAAAGAGCCTTTTGGGTTCAACTTACTGCCCGCCAAAAAGCTGCATTCCCAACAAGGCAAACACGACAATAAAGAGGAAGAGGAGGAAGAGCAGGCTAATGATGGATTTCATTGAATTCAGCAAGGAGACCACCAAGTTCCTCAAGGAGTTCCAGTACCTAGGATGCCAAAATAAACCAAATTACGATGATTATGATAGCATATAAGGTCGCTTTCCTCAATCTGGGAGGGTAGGAACTCAGTTCCCAGAATTCTTAGCAAAGGCTTGGGAATTTGGGGAATCAAAATCCATACACCTGAAGAAAGTCATGGTAGGGCAAGGGTGACACAAGACATTTTTCAATAATCTACATGAGCCTGGTGCTAAGCATGAGTAAGTCACCTACCTGTGATCAGGCACCACTCAATCAACAAACTGAGATGCGTACAATGTATACAGTGGGATCATTATCTACTTGCTTTTTGAAAAACAGATTTTTAAAGAAGAAATTGGGAGTCAGCACAAGCTGTCTCCCTTGCCCGGTTTTCCTCTCACTTTATAAACAGAAGCTCTTGACTCTTGTCGCTGCTGGAGGCTGGAAGAGAGGGGTTAACTCTGTCTTCTGGATTCAGATAGCACCATGAGCCTTGATTAATAGCTAATCTTGGAAGAGAGCAAATAAAATGGCCTCCCTGACTGAGGTTTCAATTAGCAAGTTCAGATAGCCCATTAGGGCTCTAGTTTAGGAAGTTGTATGAACATAACCATCTAGAAAATGAAGAAAACAAAGGGAAGGGAAGGGGTTCAATTAAGAATCCTACATCTGACGCATATGCAAGACATTCTAAGCTCAAGACAGTGGTTGAAATCCATTTTGCACAATCGTTACTAAACCTCTTTCTGTTCCTCTAAGGGCCTTTCCCCCATTTACAACTGACCATGGCACATGGCGCCTCTGGTTCCACCATGTCTCCATGGCGTTCCCCTTCATTTGATCCCCACTAGTGTTAAAGTTGCATTTCCCCCTTCTTCTAATGGTCTCCAAGGATGCCTCAAGGTGTACAAAAGCTCTCAGGCTTTGTCATATATGACCTTGGAGGGAAATCAGGAAATGGCAGTGATGGGACAGAGGCCATCAAGGCAGAATGCAGCTTAGCAGTGGGAGGCAGTGAAATTCATGCTGGCTTAATTTTCTGCTGACCCCAAAATAGAGAGGTCCTAGGTCTCTCCACTCTCACCAGTTTTTGCCTGTTGAGTACCACATGTCTTCAAGGAACAGAACTGGGTTTCCATAGCAACCAAGGTGCTCCAGCCTCCATCTGCAATTCCTCTGGCAGCTGATCCTCCCTGTCAAGGCATCCATGAAGGCCTTCATGTTTGCTTTAATTCAGTTCCTCCTCTTTCCTGTCTTCACATTTGTTTTGTTCTATCTTTGCAACCATTGGTAATTTAAACAAAAAAGGCTACATACAAAAAAAAAACATTTTGGGGGCAGTGTTACACAGAAAAACATGTATCTCTTTCAGGATGGTTGCACGTACACCCCAAAAATGAATCTGTTTAGAAAATACACACAAAATGAGTACAAAGTGTGTGCCTTAGGGAAAGCTGGCTATAGAAAGACAGGCAGTTCTTGTTACTTCAAAAAGTATTGCATAATGAAGAGGGAAAATGACAGAGGAAATTCATGATTGTATTTGCGCGACTGATGTCTATGGGGAAGAAACATCAGCGTGTCTTGTCTACACCTCTGGAAAGGAGGCAAACAATGCAACTGGTTAGAGCAATAGGATGGATGGAAGAGCAAGAGAGACCAGGATAGAATAATGGTTAAAGTAGATGGGCAAGGGTATGGGAGACAAATTCAAGTCCATAGAAGTCACTGACTCGGGCCAGTGATGATAGTCCAGGCTATCTTGCAAGGCTGTTTAGTGTGCAGGAAGAGTGGAAGAGAGAGAGCTAACAAATAATTCTTTAAAACATAAGGGTAGTGGTTCTACTCTTCTGCATCATGACCTCTGATCAAAGATATGAATCTTGCCTTCAGTTACTGAGGTGAAAACAGCATGATTAGTTGAAAAACACACAGTTCCCTACGCAACCTCTCATTTTTATTTTTATTTTTTATTCTTTTTAAGTGTGCTACTTGTCCATCAGTGCCACAGGAGACATGGTGGAGAAAGGGAAAGGAGGAGGAACATTTCCTTTGAGCACTCAGCTGAAAATGGGATATACATGCAACAAGAACAGCAAATAAAGGGACATTTTTAACCGAAGCAAATTGTCATTCCCGTGCACCCATTCCCACAAATTAATCTGAAACCTACTTGGTGACTTTGAAGATCCTTAACAGTCGGAGGGCTCTGAGCACGCTGATGCCAAAAGAGGTCCCAGGTTTCACCACAGCCCAGATGACTTCAAAGATGCTTCCCACAATCACCTACAGCAAAAGCAAGAGGTGGTGGGTTCAAGCAGAAAAACAGAAAAAAACCATCTGTTCCTGGCCAATCTGCCTTTTTCAAAAGGAAGGATCTAATCTTGTAAACTGCTTCTCAATAGTCACGGGACTTTGCATTCCATCTCTCCATCAATTTCAGTCCTGCTATAATGGGGGGGGGGGGGGGGAGACACCAATCTGAGCATTACATTTTACGAATCCAAGTATGACCTTTATTGTTCAAAGGTGTAAAAAGGGGAGAAATGCCAGAAATTGGGAAGCCAAAGGAAAGCTACTTTCCAAACTGTGTCCTGATTTACTTGATAGGCAGCTTGTTTTACACATTAAACAGAGGCAAATGTGTTTTCGGTTTTGCTTCCAAGTGGAAATTTAAACAGAGAGATGCTCCAACTACATAATAAACCACACCAGTTTTCTGAACATTGCTTCACCTTCCTACATTGTATTCTAGGCATATAGTAGAAAAAAACAGCCTGACTGTACACAAAAACTTAATATGTATTTAAAAATCAGTGTTTCCATTCTGCTAATTGGATCAGGTTTGGTTTAGATTAGCTGTCTCTCTTTCCTTTATTGATAACTCACTCTTCAATCAGCATTCCACTAGATTTCACATTTTTTACCCAATTTTACTCTACTATTTCATTTTCTGAAAGACGGTTTTCTTTGGTTTTCTTCCCCAGCTCAGCCCAGATGGTCAGAAGATATATATTACGAGATGTAATAAAAAAGCAGGGGACAAGGAAGAAGGAAGAAAGTCCAAAAATTAGAACACAACATTTACATTTCAAAGTCAACCTCAAGGCAAAAAATACAGATGCGTGAAAGAATACTCTGGCCTGACTGAGAGCAAAAATAAAGGCTCAGCACAGCTCTTATACCAATAAAGGATCATATTTTCATTGATGCATTGGGTTAAAAAATGATTGCATATTACCTAGTGGGAAGAAGTGGGTCCTCTGGGATATGTAAAAAAACTAGGGCCGTGCAGCAGATGAGATCCGAATTAGATCCTGGATTCTACAGGAGTGAACGTAGAAACTCCTTATTCTGAACCTCTCTTTTCCCAGGATCACAGGGCGGCTGTGGGGTGCAGGCATGTAACTCAAGAAAAATATCCAGATATTTGAAGAAGCTGGAGGAAGGGGGGAGGGTGCTGATAGCCCGTACACACCATGTTGCACAGCCCTAAAAATAGCCCCCTGTTCTGTTCTAAGGGTCAGTACCTGGACTGATAAGAATTCAGGAAATGGCTTCGTAAGCAGTTGCCTGCAACCTCCGGTGAAATAGCAAAGAGACTCACCAGTTTGCAAAAATGCAGCTGAAGAGGAAATGAGGAAGCCTCCACCCTAATATATGTGAGGGGTATATTGATTGTGATGGGAAATTGTTCACTTGCTGGAATTCTTGTAACCCCATCCTTGTCTACGTAATCAGTCCTGCAGAAGCAACTCTGAGAAGCTTGCCCAGAAAAGAGCCACTTTTCATTTCAAGCAGAGGCCAAGACCCTGATGTTTCTCCAGCCTTGCATTTGCTAAGTCTTGTAGAACAGAGATGCGCAACGTGGGACCCCAGTTTCCCATGGACCCCTACAGGCTTGGTTGTAGACCTTGAGATGTAGTAATGTGATAGCAGGGAAATATTATGAAGTCCATGACTGGGAACTCATCCTATTAGCTGTATTTAATTTGGCTGGACCATAAAATGAACCAAAACATGTTTACGTTGTCCTGACCTTATCTACTCTAGGGAGTACAGCCCCTGACATGTCACTCAAAGACCTTCTTTTCCAAGAAAGATGATATATCCCTGCAGGATATATTCCTTGTCTGTCTGGAATAAGACATTCCTTTTCTAGCCACAGCCTGGAGAGACCCCTTTTTGGAAGTAACGTATTACTTTCAGGCTCAGCATTAAATGCACAGGGAAGGGGAGAGGAAGGCGGCAGTAGATGCCTACAGAGCTTCTGGTTTTATGCACACGGATCTCCTCATAAAACATAGTAACTTTCAGTCCTTCCTGGAGTCTTAGTTAAGAGAGATGTGACACTTCCCAACTGTATATCTCCATAATATAAATAGTGTAGTAGTGTATGAACTATTGGCACTGTATGTGCCAGCATGATCAAGTAAGGTATACCATAAAACCTTTTGCCCATAAGAGCTAACAGGAGCAGATTCAAATGTGGTCATGTGAACACTCTTCTCTGAAGGATTTGAAAGGTGTCTAGCTACAATAAAGCTCTCCTTAGAGTTTTTGAATTTATTGCAATTGAGCATCCTTCTCTTCTTAATTTGATGTCAACACCTTCTTGGCTTTAGTAACTCCCAACAGCATCACAGGCGCCAGAGCAAATCCAGAATGGTGTGACTTCTCCTATGCTGTTTTGCACCATGTAGACCAAGAGTTAACCTGAGTGTTGAAGGGGCATTTTAGAAGATCACATTTTGACCTGCTTGCTAAGAAGCTGTTGGCAGCAAGAAGCAACACAAGTCGGCTTAACCCACATCCCTCTGAAGCATCAAGGGAGTGAACGCCCATCTTTTCTCTCCCTTCCCGTCCACATGACCACACGTTGTTAGGCACAGGATCATTTCAGAGTTCTGCACCCATAACAGCAATGTCTTTCTGCATCTTTGGTGCACTTCTCTTCTTCAAATTCTTTCTCCTTGACACTTTGTCAAATTAGAAGTGGTGGCAAAACAGTCCCTGCCCTCCAGAGGCAGAAAAGCAGTCACAGACAAGAATGGGGAAAGCAGAGCAGGGATCAGGGTGATGACAGTCACCAAAGGAGACATTGCCATGTTCCCAGCAGGATTGGCAAATGATAGAGAATTAGCAAATGACAAAGCGCCTTCTCTCCCTCCCTCCCTCTCACCCCTGGGAACGCCTGAGCTGAACAGCTGATTACCAGCTCTGTGTGCAACTGAGCAAGGAGAAACAGCTGCAGTCAAAGAAGCAGCTCGTGGTTTTCTAAATACTGGAATATTTAACACCCACTTGTTCCCTACGGATTGACTGAGGACTTCTTTCTCCCAGATGAAACGTTTTAAATAATGAAAGGCTTTCCAGAAAGGTGGAAATTATAGGTAGCATGCACAAGACCTTCCTGTCATTCTCTGTACCTATCTGCTTCTTCTCCTCCCCCCCCCCCCCGCCACATTCTCTCTGTTTGGAAGCTAAGCAGAGTCAATACTGGTTAGTCCTTGGATGGGCAATTTTACAGAAATTCCAGGGCTATGGGCTAGACTTGGAAACGAACAAACAAACAAAATCCTGAAAGAAGGCAAAGGGAAATCACATCCACATCATTGCCAAGAAAACTCCACAGATGTGTCTATGAAGTCACCAGGAGCTGAGTGTGGGTCACGGATTGGAGATTTTACTTCTAGATATTTTAATGAAAGAGGGTCATCCAAGACCTTCCGCAAATGGGAAGAAGCTACAACGTTCATTTGTACAAGGTGTATGGGGTGGCCACCTTTCCTATTTTAAAATAGATACCTCTCCATTTAAAGAGCAGCTGAAGACAGACTTCCATTTTAGAGCATTGTCTGAGTATCTTGAGAAAGAAGAGTAAGAAAGAAGTTGGAAATCTCTCCCCAATCTTGGGGAAGCAGATTTAGCAGGCAGATACACCAATGCCACCTCCTGGCTGCTTTCTTCATTACAGTGAGACCTGTTGCACCATTCCTGATAGTGTAGGAGCAAACCAACCAAGTCAACGTGTGACCAGATGTGATTCAGCACTAGCTGGAATTTCCAAGCACACTTCAAGGGCTGATTCACAGAGAGAGAGAGAGAGAGAGAGAGAGAGAGAGAGCACGTTGCAGCCTTGATCGTGGCCAGCCAGGCTCTTACTGGGCAGCCAGAGCAGAATGCTTGATCCCTGCCAACTGTGCAGATCACCCGTGCCAACAATGAACCCAGCCTAGCTTTAGGGCCTGAAGAGCAGACAGTGGTTTCTCTTTTGAGACCTGCCAAGAAAGCAGCTAATTGGTGTCACTTGTGCTGGTAGAAATGGACATCTGCCAAAGGCTATTTTGCTGTTCTTGCGAACATGACACAGTTGAAGCCATGAGGTCAGAATAATTCCTCCGGGGTTCTGTGCAATAATGGTTCAGAAACAGGCAATGACAGTCTTGCTCTACCCTCTCTGACAAAGACCTTCAGCTGAGTCCCCTACATACAGAGCACCAAGCAGCCAGGATTTTGTGCACCACAGTCCTGCAGATTCAAGATTTGGCCTTCTGCTAGTCATTAAGACTATAGTTAAAAATACATTTGAGCATGGCAAGAAAGCTGGATAGGAGACTTTCAAGGGTAGCTAGATCAAGATTGTCCATGCTTCAGGGGAGGGGGCCTCTCTATTCTCACTTAACCCCATTAGGAGAAGAGGAAAGAACTGTGGAAAATAAGCAAGCATCTCTTAATGATTTCTTTCAGGATAAACACAACAGTGCCCACAGAAGCACAAAAGAATGTAGCAAAGATAGGAAGAAACATGCTATTCATTTCTCAGTTATTTAAAATAGTCATCTCACAAATATTTGTCTCAATCCCCCCACATGCACGCGCGCACACACACACACAAAACCAAGAAAAAATAATCAGAAGTCAGATGAAATGGTAGAGTCTACTTGGATTCAAGCTAGACTTCTGGTGGCTTCGTGGACAGGCCTATGTAATTTTCTACGTGACAGTGTGGAACTGATGCGCCACTGGCTTCTTTGGAGAACTTTTTTTCATTTCCCAGTTTAGCCTAGGAAGCCTCGGATACTCTCCCAAACAAGTGCTAACCAGATCCATCCCTACTTAGCTTTTCGACATCAGTCAATATCAGCTTGCATAACGTGATTTCAGACATAGAACAATAGAGTAAAACAGAGACGTGCGTAAGGGACAAAGGCATGGTTAATCTAGGGATGTGAAATCCAAGCACGCACATAAAAAGAGGTCCTCTCCTGCATTCCAACAAATGGGTCCTACAAATTTAGGCAAGGGCTCACAAACGCAGGGGTCTAGCACAATCACGGTGATTCATATGCAGTGTTTCCTGATTTTCCATGGCAATGATTGAGGTCCCAGGGGCGGCTAGAGCTTTTTCCTATTCCCTCCCTATCCTCCACCACCATCCCTACCTGAACAGTTAGACACAAGTCTTTCTACGTGTTCATCTATGCACAAAATCATTATTGCACAGAGAAGGCTTGCATCATTCCCTTCTTACCCCAAAGTCAAAGCAATTGAACGAGGAATGGAAATAGTTCCTTGGCCCCAAGCCGTACATCTTCAAAAACATCTCAGTGAGGAACAAACCCAGGAAGACAAATTCCGCAAAATCTAGAAGAAAGTAGCAGAAAATGAGTGACAGGTCCCTTCATTGTGGAAAAGGCCCAACTGGTGGGGTGATCATTAATCAGAAAAAATATCTAAAACATTTCACAGAGAACAAGGTGTATCCTGACCACCAGGGACCCACAAGCTATGTTTTGGAGAGGAACCCCAACCTCCCCAAACAATGATCTTTCTTATTCTGTATTTATCCTCTTAATTCAATTGCTTCTCTTAATTTTGCAGCACAGTTTTTAGACTGAAAAATGTAGTAACAAGTGTACAAAACAGGCATATTTTGAAGGATACGATGCGTGCCTATTTTTGTACGGCCCGTAAAAATGGTAACTGATTATATAGAGCAACGTCAATTCAAAATTATCTCCACGAACACAATGGTTGGGTTCACACCACAGCTGGTTCAATTAACCCATTTTCTCAATTTGTACAGTACATTGAACCATAAAGTAACCAGATGGCCCATGTCCATGCAACACATTGAATCACCAAAGAAAAAAGAAGGGTAGCTAGCCAAGCTTAGAATGTTGTGCCAATTAAACTGCCAGATCTGTGACTGACCTGGTTAAGCATGTTATATGAACACAGCCATGGGCAAATGCCAAAGAAACAACACATCGTTTCAGTTGATCAATTAACCTGACTTCTGAGGCAAGCAAGCAATGCATGTTTAATTCCATAAACTGCTCTGCCCCTCCAGAGGTGTAGTTGGAAGGCAACTGGAGACAGCAACTAGATATTAACTACATCTCTCATTTCCCCTTGGACATCATTCAGTTTTCCAGATGGATTCTTTGAGATCGAGATAAAACAGGCTGTATTCACACAACTTGTTTAACCTGGTTAATGATTTAACCCATTTCCTGGCTATGCACAGTGCACTGAGTAATAAATTAACTACCTAATCCCAGTTTAGCATACTGAGACTGTACAGTGTGCTAAGGCACAATATAATGAAGCAAGTTTAGCGTACTTTGCAAATGCAGACTAGATCTTCAGCTAACCTGATTGCACCTGCTATGTGAACACAACCAAAGTGTCAGGGCCTCAAGATCTCATTTCCCTCCTTAAGGACTGAAGCCAAGAAAGCTGAGGAAGAATTGCAGGGTGAAATGAAGCTCAATCCCAAGACAGCTTAATTTTTAAGTATCACATTCATCCAAGGAGGTCTCACTATCCTCCTCCAATCCAGGCAACTTTGAACTGGAAGATTCTGGTAAAATCTCCCCCAAATGTTAAAAGCAAGCTTCGTCTAACAAAAGAAGGGTCACCTACTAAGAGTGGAAATGACTGCCCAGAGAGACATCCATCATTATTTTAGACTTGATCTGAAACTCGCTCACTGAGGCAACATTGAAACATTGTTCTAGCTCCAAATGGAGCCCTCTCCTCTGAATGTTATGCCATCCTGGACTGTATTGCTTTGCTAGAACTTAAACCTCATTTTTCTTTCGTTCCTTTCTTTCACTCTTCCCTTTAAAAAACTAACTCTTTTCACCATGATTCACGTAGCTACCCATCTGAGTTAAAATCCCAGTTCTGTTGGGACATCTCTTGCAATGGAAGAGAAGGATGGATTTCACAATTATCCATCCATCTTCCTACACAAGGTCTCCCATTTTCCACCATCACTTCCAGCTGATGGATCAGGATCACCATTTCTTCTGACCTAACCTTGTCCACGTAATTGGAAAGAAAATGCAATTCCATATTGTTTGGCTGTCCCTGGATTTTAAGCAACCTTAGACAGAAACCTCTCTTATGCAATGGGATGAAAGAAGGGGAAGGGAAGAACTGGCTACAAATAGTGCAATTCAATTTTTAAAATTTGTACTGCTGGTAAAGGCCACACTAGTTGTTTTCCACCCAGTACCTTTGAATAAGATCATTAGCAGCTTCTCTCTCATTGTCTCATCACTAATACATTAATTCCATTTTCACTGAACATCTCAAAGTCTGAAGCCATTAGGAACAGGGCCTAAAAGAGGCTGTTATTTATCCAGTTCTTTGCTGCCCCACACTTTGCTGCAAACCATCATGTGTGCAAAAGGACTGTCAATATTTAATCTTTGGCTCCACATCCCCCTTCCAGAATTCACCCCTAAAATCTTCAGCAGACGTAAGGAAGAGTGCTGGCTTTGAAGACTTCCCCTGCTCTGCATACTGATATCCACAGGGAGAATGTGGTATAGCTTTGCAGGCAAACACAATCTCATCAAGGAACTAATTATGTTACATTACCCAGAACACATGACCGAACAGAATACTTTCAGTGTATCGCAGTTTGGAGGTGTGAGGGCAGCAGTTTCCAGACATGGTCCCCAAAACTTTTGTCATCTCATCTAACCTGTCCTATCCCTTCCCTTCCCTTCCCTTCCCTTCCCTTCCCTTCCCTTCCCTTCCTATAAATTCTGTTGGTTAGATCTGTATCCTGCCCTTCCTCCAGGAACTCAATGCAGTGTGCATAGCACTCCCACCTCGCCTTTTCCCCAGCAACCCATGCCATTTATCCTTTCAGAGCTTTCCAAACATTTGGAAATGTCAAACTGAGAAAATTCGTTGGAGCGTTTCAACAAAGAGAAAGTAAAAGAGGAAGGGAGAAAGGTATAATGACAAAAAGCAAAATGGCACGCCCTACAGCGAAGGTAATTTGTAATGTAATTAAGTTGGTCCCAGACAGATTGAATTAGAGGTGGCTATATAATGCTTAGGTGGTATTCAGTCCAGCCTCTGCTCCCTTTTTCCTACTGAAGTAACATACTTCAAAGCCAAGCCTCAACTTCACACGTGTTCAATAAAGTTATCAAATTAGAGACTGCAGTGCTTCTACCCTTGCAGAAACGTGAAGTTTTACTGCACAGCGATGCTATGACTAATACGCAACAGAACACTTAACAAAGGTAAAGAAAGAGACTTGATGAATCTTGCCACCCTTTGAACTCTGAATCTTTGCATTCGTTTGATGAATACTTCTGTAAGGCACCCCTTTCAGGCTACTTTGCCCCGTAGAATAGTTTGAGTATCCAGTTGCTTCTTTGCCAGTGACACTCATGAGCACAAATCTCTTGCTGACTCTTCTACTCAGCAACTAGATACACGAGGCAGCACCCCCAAAGTGTTGCAAAGCAGCTCAGTGAGGCCACTCACATGGGTAACCTCCGGCCAAATCAGAAAACTTTGCAACCCAACAGGGCTATACCTTGTGAGAGTCTTTGATGTGCTTCCTCTGACATGCCCGGGAAAGAAAGCCTTCTGTGGACAAGGTTGTGGATGGCCCTATTCAATGGATGAATGATCTTCCAACTCTTTACCAAACCTCTGAGCAGAGGCAAGGAAGTTGTAGCCTTCAGACATTGTGGAACTACTGTATGATACTACTCCCAGGTAACTAATGAGGAAACATGCTGGAGGCTGAACATCAGACAAACAGTTATACCAAGCCTAGCCCTATATATTTTGAAACCAATTTTAACATTTAGTATCCAGTCCTTTGTTTAGCTGCTTCTGTCACTGTAATCACCATTCTGGGCCCTCAGAATTTTCAGGGTGTTGCGCTTTGAAATATACATGGGACTACGATTTTTAAAATATGTTATATTAACTCATTTTCACTGAATTGTATCCCCGTTTTGAGGATGTGGAGGAACACCAATGTGGGGTAGCTGTTTTATAAATATAGCAATGTTTGTAAGGCCACAGGATTCTTGTTCCTGCCCAAGTAGGCCTGTCTGGTAAACATTGTCAAATAAGGTGGTCTTTCCCATTCCTCAAACTCCACTTCCAGACTACTTGCACGATCTCCTTTAGAAGATGCTTCATGCTTGTTTTCCACACAAGTGTTTAGTTTGGTTTCTTTGGAAGACACTAATCCTTGGCTTTCTTGCCCCAGAGATGTGTCTTGTTCAGCCATCACCCATTATCCTCAGCCAATGTGCCTGTAAGCTTTCATGATACTGCTTTTCTTCCTGAGCCTCCAGGCTGCTGAAATATTTTTCTGCTTTTATCCCATTTTTTTGTGATTAAAATGGGCTCTGACTTTTATTTCTTTTCTTTTTTTTTCGCTGTATGTAGCCTGTATAATTTTTCACTCAATTGGTAATTAACAAGAACATTCTTTCTGACACCAGCTGGGAGATGAATATCTGTTCATAAAGTTCTCTTCTTTAGGGGGAAAAAAAACCTCTGCTGAAATCATTTCTGTGAAAGTGAACTCTTGGTCTCTTGATTCCTGCTATTTTATGTTACCTTTTTTAGGAGATGAAAGACCAATGCCCTTTTTAGCCACTTAGCCCCAACTTACATGGAGGAAAAGTTTTAAATCAGAAAATATCCAACTCTCTGTACTCCCATCACCTTATTATATCCACTATTCCTTTGTGGAAAAAAAGAACAAAGAGTTTGCAAAACTCAGAAAAACCAGCCTCTGGTTTCCCTCTAAATCATCCAAAAAAGAGGTCAAGCTTACTTTTTTCCTTATTACAGCTTCAAATTTCTCGAATAACATGGAAATTCTTTTTCCACCTAGCTCAGTGTGGGCAGAAATACCTGAGGGTATTTACCCAGCGCTTGCTTGCATCCAGTCTTGGGGATGAGGGTAGTTGCAACCACTAGGGTCTTGAGAAGGAATGACTCAGCTTCTGGGGACAAGCGGATTGGTTGTAATCTGATATGGATAGATTATTCAACCCAATTCTGGAAATTGGGCCGATCCAACTAGATTTTCCAAATCAATTAAAAAAGGGGGCTTTGGTGTTTCCATACCATCCACTTGAACTGGAGACCTTTAATTTGATCAGCCAATTCCACTCAGGTCATTAATTCAAGTCATAGATGTGACCAAACTTTCTATTTAGAACTTCATACCGTTCTAGGATTACGGCTAGAAATAGCTTCTGTTCATAAGAAAACAGCAAATATCCAGGTGTTGGTGCTGTCATCATCACTGGTGCTGGATCTCCAAGCTTATGAATTACCAACAATGAAGTAGGATTGACAGAAGAAGACCTTACTTACAAAGGGTGGTGGTGAGACCTTCCGGTTGGTCATAATGCACAATGGCAACACACATAGTGTTGAGGGCCACAACACAGAGGACTATCCAGTAGAAACTCTGGGCCTTCACCATGCGCCGAATGAAAAAGCGGAACATCTTCTCTTTCCGCCGGAAATAGGAGGAGCTCTCATTTTTGCCACTCTTTAGGCTGGCCCGAGCAAATGGAGACCCTGTGGTCATAGAAGAAAATAGTTTCATTCTTAGAGGGAAGGGGGCTTCAAGAGTCAAAAATATCCAGGCTGCCATTAATCACACAAGAGATTATAGTCCACACTAGGAGAGGCCCAACTGCGTCCCACCACCACCAGCTCGCAAACCTGATTGTCCTTCTAAAAATATTAGACAAGCTGATGGGGCTTGAATCATTCAATCTTACCTTTAGGTAATTCTGGACTTCCTTCCTGGAGCTTCTCATGTATCATGCCACAAATCATTTTATTTTTGGCACCACAGTTGTGCACCTGGAATCATATCAGAGCTTGCTCCTTTTTTAATGCTTCTGCCTTATCTAATGGGGTAACCAAATCTATGGGGTTCTTTACCCATTCTCCTAACTTTGCTCTCCTCTGTCTTTATGGATTGGATGCATCTGGCTAAAAGAAATCCAGAAACTATCTAATAAGGGGAAAGAAAGGGCTCTTCTCCTGTGATGGATGGCATGAGCGAGGAAGATACTGGAATGGAGGACCAAGGTTTTCAAGAGGGAGAGGGAACGCTCCAGAGCAAGTGCTTTCTCAGCCGACAGCAGGAATGTGGGAAGACGAAGAGGATGAGGATAGCACCTCCATAGGGTCTCAAGGTTGAGTCTGGCGAAATTCTGTCTATTAGGAGCAAGCTAATAAAGGGACTATATCGGACTGGACTGTCTCATTGTTGTTCTTGGGCTGGGCCAGTACTGTCTCATTGTTGTTCTTGGGCTGGGCCAGGCATCAATCTTGGCAGACTTAAACTATGCTAAAGCAACTAGTGGATATACCCCGTGAGACTCTAGGGAGGGGCTATCCTCATCCTCTTCATCTTCCCACGTTCTTGCTGTGGACTGAGAAAGCGCTTGCTCTGGAATATTCCCCCTCCCTCCTGATAACCTTGACCCTCCATTCCAGTATCTTCCTCGCTCATGCCATCCATCACACCTCCTTTCAGTAGGGCAGATGCATAGACAGCATTGTCCACAATTGTCCATGAAAGATTTCACTTTTGCAGTTGCATAGATTATAATAAATAACACTACTAGTAGAAATAGTAGTAGTAGTCACAACTGTGCCTAATGTAGCTGGTTTCTTTGCCTAGTATAAGCACATGTAGGAGTCCAGTCTTAATCTTTATGATCCTTCAGTGAATATCTTTTCTCCCACATTTGAACATCATTATACTTCCATCCTATCTTTTTTTTAATCAAGCAAATTCTATCACTTGCCACCACATGTTGCTTTGGAAAGTGATTATGAGGTTCTTGCAGAACGATTTAAGTGAATTAGAAAACAACTCACATCGCATAACAGCTGGCAAGAGGTCCCTACTGGTCAAAGCTTTTTTGGATCAGCGGGTAATTATACAGTAAATTTTCTACAAGCTGTCATAACCATGTCAAGAAATTATCTGTATTAAAATGCTATAAAGTCAACACCTTAAGTCATTAGAGTGCACTGTTTATGAGAAGTGGAACTGCATGCATGAGAAAAGTCTAAAATCAAGAACATAATCCAGATGAAGTGACTCTCTTCCAACAAGAAAGGTTAACTTCAATTTTACCTAAGACAAAATACGAGTCACATTCCTCACCTCTATGGAGGTGAAGCTGAGACTGTGGGCTCCCTTTTGTTCATGGGATTTCAGAGAAGCTGGGCAGTTATCCAACAAGGATGCTGTTGTTGCAAAGACACTCTACAGCGAGCAGCAGGTTGGGCTGGATTCCTTTCCTCGAGTCTTTGTAAATCCTACAATTCTATCACAAGCCACCGTTCTGGGAATTGCTACTAACAGACCTGGCAATGGCAACCAGTTTGAATGGTTTAAAAGGGGGACAGTCTGGTTCATGGAGGATCAAGCGCTGAAGAATCCTAAGCAGCCTATCATAAATGCAGGTTGTTGGGAAGGAACAGTGGAAGGGGCCTGTTGCCCTTCCATTCAGGGTTGCGAGCTTCCCAAATGCGTTCAGTTGGCCAATGCGGGACAGAGAATACCAAAATAGATGAACGTAGGGCCTGATCTAGCTGCATTCTTCTTAACATACTCCCCAAGTGACACCCTACAACTAAACAAGGACAACCCCAGGGGTTGATTTGACAATGCGCTTTGCTCATTTATGACCCTGAATGTCACTGTGGAACAGATCCTATCTCTGGCTTCCAGAGACAATCTACCAGAGAAGGGGACTGTCTCTCATTCGAGTTCTGACTTACCCACAGAGCAAACATCTGTGAAGTGATCCTCTCCCTCTTCAGCATGGATTAGATCATTTTTGCTTTTCTTTATTGTTGCTCTTTTCAGCACTAGACACAAAAAGGGGGAAGAAAAGTGGGGAAATACTCCATAAATGATACAACCATAAGCCGTCCCAATCTCAATTCTTAAGTATTTTGTGCCTCCACTTCTCAAGGACCAGTAATTTAGCAAAGGAGGAGGGGTCCTTAAAAAAAAAAATCACTAACATCATATATCAATGTTCCCACTCCAAATAAAATTAGATTAGATGTCAGCCTTAAGGCTGTGCACAGTATGATGATAACAAAGCTTGCCTGGTGACTTTGGGCAAGTCAGTCTCTCTCAGCCCAATGTATCTCCATGGTTTTTCTTTCCTTTTCTTTTTTTTTGGGGGGGGGGGCCAAAAGGGGAGAAGGGAGAAGGGAGCACTGTATGCACTAGTCAGAATATAAAGCTAATGAAATGAAATGAAATGAAATGAAATGAAATGAAATGCTGAGTCAAAAAGTGTGATCTCTCATTCTCTGGGTGGAAGGCTGGGCTTCTGAGCTGTCCATGGTGCTGAAATTTGTCTTTTTCTAGTCTCGCTTCTAAATTCAGTTTCTATATCCTATATAGATACTATGTCTTCCTCAGTTCCCTACTTTGATTGCCAGCTCCACACCCCAGTGAGTTCTTTCTTTCTAGAACTGGGGACAACCTTCTCAACTTCTTCCCTCCTCAAATCTTCTTTCACGTCTGACTTGCCCACATGAGACTCTTGGATAGGAGACCGTCAGCATGATGGTGCAAGGAAGGAAAGCTCCTTGTTAGCTCAACGGTTGACCTGACCATTGAGTATGAAGTAACATACTGTTTTCCAACCCATTGTCTAATTTTACGCAGCATGTTTAGCCTGGTTACTGACTTAACCTATCTTCTGAGTTTTTGCAACACGCTGGACCATAAACAATCTGGGTGCACATAAAACGTATGGTCTAAAAAACTTTAATTGAACTGGTTAAATGTGATGTGTGAATCCAGCTATTGGGATGGCTTCTGCTTTCTGCTTTCAGAAATGGCTCTGCCTGACAATGCATGGAAAGAGAAAGATAGAAAAATGTACTACAGTAGAAAGAGACAGGAGAAGGAAACATCAATAGTTGATAAATTGATAGAGAAGGGACCTCATCTATATCTGCAACCTTAATTCAGTGGCGCAATGCACAGTTTGCATGCAGAAAGTTCCAGATTCAGTGGAGCTCAGGGGAACAGCTGCTTATGAGGATGGGCTAAGCATCTTACACAGTATAGAATTCTCTTCCTATACACTCTGACCAGTGCAACATCTGGGAAACCAGAAGTGCACAGTACAGCAGAACACTCTTGATCTTGGTGGATGTGGACTTATGTAAAATCTGATGAACTAATGCATCTTACTCTGCACCAGGGCATGACAGGGGAACACAGGTCTTTCATGAATATCCTCATTTCTTTAGAAACCTATCAAGAATCCCTCTTTTTAGGATCAAACTGCTCAGCAAGGAGCACAGTATATGTCCTATCTTTTGCATTAAAAGCTATGGAGTCAATAGGCAAGGAGAGAAATGCACAGCTAGAAGACTCACCATCCAAGGGGGACTTCTCTTCAGCATTCTTGTCTTCTTCTGCTAACATCACCTCCTCTGAAAACATAGAAAGAGCAGTGCTTAGCCTTGTATCACTGGGGAGAGGACAGAGAACCCCAGTGCCTCTAACAGCTTTATCATCAACGATGGGAATACTTTAGAGAAAAGTCCTTGAACCAAGTTCGTTGGCAGATTTCAGATTTCTAGAACCTACTTGTTTTTTAACTGTAATTCTGAGTTTTACCAAATAGAACCTGGAGCAGGAAATACATACATACATACATACATACATATATGAATTGTATGTCCAAAGATTTGTTCGAAGTACTCAAGCCAAAAGGCACTTAGAATGCTTCCACATCTTTAACGATGGGGCCGTGTTCTTGTTTCCACAATTTGTTGGTTTCAAAATGTACAGGCTAATATCAATTCATCAGGAAGCTCAACATGGTCATCAAATAAAATCATCAAAGCATCATGGGAATGATGTAGTAAAAGTGATAGTAAGATACAATGTGATTTTTAAAAATCTATCAGGAAAAAATGGCGCAACTTTAACCGTTATTAGGGAAGAGATTGGATAAAACATTCAGCACATTCTTCCTGATTTGACTAAGAAACTACTCAGGGGAAACGCCGCATTCATTCCACCTCTCTCTTGAAGTCATTAATGTTAGGTCATTGTGTCTATCTCAACAGCAAAGCAACACCTTTAAAAAATAATAATAATAAGCTAACAAGAGGTAGCTGGTGTTGATCGGTCTAATTCTCTTTTCTCCATTTTTGCTTGACCGGTTAAGGAAAAAAAAACCACTCATCGCTTCTGAAGAGGCCCCCCTGGTAATAGATGGGAATTATTTGGCAACAGCAAGACAAGGAAATAGCAAACACGTTGCCTGCTGCTTGCAATCAACTGGCTCCTGTTAAAAAATTAATAAGGATTTGACAGCAGAGACTGTCCTCAAGGCATGCAAATATTTCTGTACATAATGGGGATGGGCCATAAATTAAATCTCAAGTCGTTTACATACCCAGTCTCATCTCTCCTTTACTCTCCGTATTTACTATATTAATAAGCATCCTTTTAATAAAATAAATAAACCGTTCAGACGCATGCAATATTATGCAAAGTTGGCAGAGGGGTGTGTGTTTATGAGTTATGTAGGGGAAGAGGCAAAATATGGGGGGAAATATCACCAGGCTGATCAGAAGGAAATCAACTGCAAGGAATACAGTGTGTGATACATGGGCTCACGCCCAACCAATGTAAAGTAGTAACAATGACCTGTCATTCTCAGGCTACTTGTCATGCAGAGGCTTCCCTGTGCCATCCGTGGGTTCAAAAATTGCCAATTACAGGCCAACAATGATATTCCTGGAATGATGGAACATCCTCCTCTTAATTTCAGAATATTGCTTTTGCAACCAGTTATTATTTTGCATAGTCATTGCCCAAGCTTTTGAATTCTCCAGAGCTCCAAGTAGATGCCAAATTAATATAGGGTGGGAGGGGAAAAGATGGAACAGGCTCTCACATCTCAAAAATCCAAACGAGTAAAAAAAAAAACACCACACACCGTTATACAAACTCAACCCTAATATGATACATCTGCTGTAGTCTCTAAAATGCATTAGATCCAAGATGCCACTCAACTCCAAACTATTGGCAGTTGACTTACATTCCCCACCCCACAAACTGGGAAACCATTCCTGTTTTTTTATTGGCTCCTTCTCCTGACGGTCAGCAGAACGTTTGTGAGGACCCACCCCTTTTTTCATGGGTAATCCAGGCATGCCATACAGGCTGATGTGCTAAGAACACCCCCATGGGGATGAGTTCATAGCTACACTGGCATTTGCCTTCTTTCAGTAGAAGCAACCAGAATGCTTTCAAGCACTTGATCAGGCAAACCCAACCATGAAATAGAAGAAGCGAAGTTACAAATCATGAATGGCTGGGTTATTGTACCTGCCCTGGAAATGTAACATCAACACAATTGGCCCAACGTTATGAATGTAACTAGAGAAGGAATGGCAGGAAATCACAGCCCATTCATGTGCAAATCAATTGCATCTCTGCAAAGTGCAAGTAGCTTCCTCTAAGCAGCAACCATCCGAAATGTCAACCAAGACATCCTCTTTTCAATAATCACTTACCTCGCACAGCCTAACATTTGCAGTCTGCAGAAAGCATCTTAGGCAGAGACCCCAATGGGATCTAGCCTTTGCATCATCACAATGCCAGTTACGCTTTTTATGTTTGTGAGATAACATGGAAAGGGTAAGATTTTCCATAGGGTCAGCACATTGCTACTTTCTTCATTTGCCCCCTCAAATGCCTCTGATTTTTTTCCTTTTCTGAATTTGAACAATGTTCTTTCTGCACAGGCATCTTCCCTTGAGAGAGTTTTTATTTCCAGACCAAGAAATGGGAATTTTTTCCACCTTACCTGCCTTAAAGATCCATTCCAAATAGCCGTTGAGTTCTCTTTCAATCTGCTGCTGCCTCCGGAGTTTTAAAAAAGCTCGCCGGTTTTCAACTCTCTCTCGTTCTTTGGCAAACTCACTGCAGAGAAGGAACAAATAAGAGTGCAACCCTCATCCCAATTTAAGATTCCCAGTAATCGTTCTGTCCTTGCAATGGGGATGTGCAGAATTACATTTAGCAGTTCTACCACTAGGAGCTGAGCCACATATTCAGACAAATCGTATGAACAATCTGAAGGTGCCACCTCCAAACTGAGAAGGTTGTGACCTCTTCCCTTTGAAAATCTATCTAGCATCCACTTGGAAGAGATCATTGGAGGAAAAAGAAACAAATGGGCCCAATTGCCTAAATGACTTTAACTGCATATCAGTTGACATCAGTCCTTTTGTTAAAACTCCAAGTGTTTTGTAGGCCAAGTCAAGCTCAACATTTCCCAATTGTTAAGAAATAACCGCCACTTGGACCCTTATTTTTCTTGGCTTTGCAGAGCCAGCAGGAATAGCTGCTTGGGATTGACCAGTACATTTGCACTGTCTTATCCCAGGTAAACCCACCCACACGTCTGTCCTTGTGATTATGATTTTCTCGGCTGCTGTACATATGTAGTCTTTGTATAGTCCTCAGCCTGATATTCCATCTTCTTGGATTTTCCTTTTTTAGTACTGTTTTTAAATTTTAGATGTATTATGTATTTTATATATATTTATGGTTTTAATGTTTTTTGTAAGTCGCCCAGAGTCCCCCATTGAGGGGAGAAGGGCGGGGGAGAAATTCGATTAAATAAATAAATAAATAAATAAATTGTATTTGCATTTGGTTTTTAATTGATGTTATGATTGTTCACCACCCAGAGTCCCTTGTCTGCAATGGGCGGCCATCAAATAAAGAAATAAATATTGCTACAGATCAACTCCGTCTAACTGGTGAGGGCGAAAATCAATAGAGCTAAAAAAGATCCAACTCAGGGAAGCTCTGAGGTTTGCGTGGGAGATAGACAGATAAGGACAATGTATATTATTCTTATAAAACGCAGAAAATGATAGACCAGGGGGAAAAAATAAAGCGTATTCCGAAGTCCTTGAATATTAAGTAGTTGCTGGAAATTAAAACGGAGGGGAAATGAGTAGGCAGAATCTTCTGAAGGAGAAAATAGCTGGTTCTCTGGACAGGAGCAGTCCTGCAAACTAAAGAGGCTGTAAAGCAGCATTTTATATATATCTTCTTTGCATTGGTGTGTGTATAGGACCTCTTTCGTTGGTCTAGGCTTTGGCATTGAATGGTGCAACCCACAAGCAGCCCACGCCAGTCCTGTAAATCAGAGAAGCGTGCTTGCTCCAAATCTCTCCCTTTGCTCCTTTTCTCCCTTCCCCTTCCTTTTTCTTCCCCATCTATTCCAAAATGGGCAATAAGTTGAGCTGAAATGAATTCTCCAGGTGGGGACACTAAAGTAGGCCAAGAGAGATAGATGGATTGTGCAAGAAGCTAAATTTGGAACCTATTGTTACTGCACAAAGAATGATGTTTAAGAAGGAAGACAGAGTTTGAATGTATAGCAATATGATTAAATGAGGGCTATATGACCTCCAGATGCCACAAAGCTAAGGTCTGAGCAGAGAAAGGAGGTGAAAGTGACAAGAGAAAAAAAGGAGAGAAAGAATTCCACTTGAGATCCACTACTGAGTTATAGGCCTATTCTAGAAGAAACGTCAGGTCATCAGTCCATCAAGCTAAACATTTTACCAGCACCATAAGGAGAAAACTTTCCCAGCCCCACTTGGAGATGCCAGAATTCAAACCTTGAACTTTTTCATGAAAAACTGATACTTTACCACCAAGCTATGATCTATCTCTTAAAGCCTTAGATCAGATCAGATCACTGGTCCAGCCAGACCCACATTGTCTACTCTGATAGGCAGCAACTTCCTAGGATTTCAAGCAGAATTATTTCCTGTCTTGAAGATGCTGAAAATCAAAACGGGGCCATCATCCATCCAAATCAAGTGCTCTGCCCACTGAACTACAGCTGGTAATCTGGTAAAATCTAGGGTCATCAGTAGCTGCTTTACATCAAGTAAGATACGTGGTCCATCCAGGCCAGTAACGTTGATATTGACTGCACAAATTTCTCTAGGGTTTCTGACTTGCAGACTTTCCCATGACAACCCAACTTGAAAATGCCAGCAGTCAAAGCTGGAACCTTCTCCATGTAAGTCAAGGGCTTCAATAAGGGCTACAGTCAACCTCCTATCATCTTTGCTGTTTTATTTGATCTGTGCTGCCATGTTCTGTCTGAATATGGGAGATGACTTTGGAATTAGGGTTTCCCAGGAAAGCAGTGCTGAATATGTTGATACCCAAGTGCCACCTAGCACCACCGAAACATGCAAACAGGTTTTCCATTAAGCCATGAGAAGGTCAAGAGAATGAAGCACCAAGTTTAAAGCAGGAGGTTATAAGGAGGTCTGCAATTTCACTCTTCTTGTAGACAATCATCTGCTTAGAGCAACTTCTGTCTTAGCACATAATAAATTGTCTTAACTAGCCATGCCATGTGGTGCATCTGAGAATCTTCAGCCAGGTTTGAGCTAGTTAAAGGAAGGAGAGTTCCTTTTGGGAACCAGCTTTGACCCCAAACTTGTTTCCTTCAATTAACATGGATAGGACAAAGCCAACCATGTGTTGGGGGAGAAAGAGAAGAAGAAAAAGAAAGGGAGGGACTCTCTTTCCAACTGCATCAGTCATGTAGCAATGGAAAACATCCCTTCAATTCCCATTTCCAGATGCTTTGATCTGAATTCTTCTCAATTTTGCAATGCAGATGACAACTTAAAAATGCACAGGTATGCATATATCATGAGAGAGTGTGAAGAGGGAAACACACACACACACGATTCTTCCAAGTACTCTCTCAGGCAAAAGGATTAGAGTCCTGTCCTTCTTGACTGAGGCACATGAGGCTGTGTTGGAGGGGAATTGAGCCAAGGAGGAGGTTAGGAAGATTGTCCTAAGGAAGCCTTCTTGGAGCAACCAACCCTAGCATCTTGCTCCGAAATCCCTTCCCTTTAAAAAACACAGCTTCATACTGCAGTGCCTGCATTATTCATATCAGCCCAGCAGAGCTGGGGAATGGAGGAACAGATTTCTACTGAAACTCAACAGCAGCACACCAGACTCTAGATACCTACCAGGTGGAAGATCAGACCAATCCAGAATGTAGAAAGGGATCCCAGAGGCAGCGAGAGGACAATGCATCCCCTGTGCCATCTGTCTTCATTAAAAGGGGAAGGGGACACATCACGATTTCACAGACCCCGGCTCCACTAAAACTGTTCTGATCTTTGCTAGAAAATGGATACCTTAACAAAATGGCATTAGCATCGGTGCTTATAACAGTGCACAAGGACATGTTAGATTTATACTCATTCCCTTGTTTTGCAGCTGCCTTGATGTTTCTGTTGTGTTAGAGCTGGTAGTGAGGATCAAGATGAAGAAGGAATTCTATATGCATGTGAATTGTCCCATAGGATTATAGCATTGGAAGGGACCATCGGGGCCTTGTAGTCTGTCCCCTGCTCAGCGTCGGAATCTGGATTAAAAGCCTTTTGGACAAATGATTGTCCAGCCTTCACTTCCACACCCACCATGAAGGAAAGCCCCAACTTCTCTGGGACTCTGCCTCCATTGTCAAACTGCTCTTCGTGTGAGCAACTATTAGCACCCACATTCATCACTAGACCATCCGGGCTTCAAGAATCAAATGATTCCCGCTTTCCTGGAGAAAAGTAGCCAATTTTATTTGGAGAAAGAAAAGGAGAATATTGATTTATAAGCAGAAATAATAAATTGAGCATGTGTGACCAACCTGTGTCTAAAATGTCTCTAATCAGACTTAGAATTCAATACTTTCCTGTTAGATTGTCATCTGGCAACAAAATAGATCATTTTCCCAAGGAACTGATTTCCTCAAACCCCTCTTTTGCTCATGAGAGTGTGTTCTTCCACATCTTGCTCCTCGGTGGGAGAACGATGACAATAGATTTAAAATGCAACCTCCTGCTCCAATTTAAGCATGGGGAACTAACGAAGTCTTCCCTTCCACTCACCATTTTCCCAACCCTATAGCTTGGGTCTAACCACTGTTTCCTTTTCTCACATGCAAATGCATTCAAGTCTGATTCTCAGTTAAAATGGATTTGACCGACTGAATAGCAGAATAGACCGACTGAATAGCAGTCCTTCCCTTAATGTTCCCTTAACTAACACTCTTTTGGTGGATTTTAATTGTGAAGGTTGTCCTTTCAAAAAGAAGAGCTCTTTATGTTTCCAGGTTTTGGCTCCACCTCTTCAACAGTGCTACCTTTCCCCTAGAAAACATAATTCCACATAGTTCAGATATTTATCTCACCATTAGAAAGAGCTGTAAAGGACAATGGAATCCTAGGTTTTCTTTCCCTTTGTCTTCCCCACCCATTTTCCCTTTTATGACATATCGGCATATACATTTTTAAGAGCAAGAACTTCCCCTTTGTTTTAATCTCTAAACTAGTCTGGATGGCCTTCTTTCCAAAGCATGGAATGGAAATTCATCCCACAAACCCACAAACCCACAAATACAGTGTAGAGGAGAAAGAAATGGGGTCCTTACCCTGATAAGACACCAAGAACCAGGTTAAGCATGAAGAAAGAGCCAATGATGATAAGTGGAATGAAGTAAAGCCAGTTCCACATGTTTCCTGCAGCATCGTTAGTCTGGAAGAATAGAGACGGATGTCAGTGGATACCAAATTCACGTGTCTCACATACAAAGAGATGGTGCACCGTTTCTAGAGGTCATGGGAAGAGAGGTGACATTTCTCAGATATTGTAGTGTATATACAAATCCACATACGTGGTTGCTAGGAGTGGAAAATAAATTGATGGCACATAATCAATCAATCAAAACACCAGTGTACATAAGCGTACCAGGTTGAGCAGGAACAGCCTAACAGCAATTTTACAATTTGCTCCAGTGCAAACAGAGATACTCCCATTCTACGTTCGACCATGTAATTTTTTGCCTGAATACATTCTGGCCAGTCAATCAAGTCTGTGTTTAAGGCGCTCGATCCCATTAACTCCCTCCCATTTCCCCCCCCCCACTCCCATTAAGGAGAACTCCATTCTCATGGAAAATTCTGAGTTCTTAACATCTCAATCTTTCCCTTCTCCCTGCCAATTTAAGATTTAAATCCTAAAAAGGCTTCTGCTCCTGCAAACCTAAAGTCAGATGATCATACCGGGGCCTCAGTAGTCAGCAATTCAGTGGAGACAACTGGAGAGTAACATGTAGCCTCCCAGGTGTTGTTGAATTCCTATTAGCCTAGTCATGCCTGGCCAAGCAATGTCCAATCACACATGTTGCCTACACACATGTTGCCTACACAAGTTAAAGCTAAGGAGCAAGGACTTGGGTGAATTCAAGGAAGGATCTTTGGTCACATTTTGCGGTCATCAATAATTGTGCCTTCCTGATTTCAGGACTAAATTATTCTCCCATACTTGAGAATAAGTATAATTTCTGTTGTAAAAATATATATTGACTTAATAAAGTAAATAATAATATAAGCTGAATATGCGTGACCCTATGCACACATTGCCACTATGCATTTTTAGAAAAGAACAACCGTGTTTTGCTCTGGCTTGGTCCAAGTCTTCTCTCTCTGCTCCTGATTCCCAGCTGTGCAGGGAGTGGGCTGAATTTTTCTCTCTCGCTCTCTCTCTCCCTAGCAGATCTGCATCTACATGCATTTTCATGAACACTGAAGAATCACGCAGAGCATAGGGTCAGGCAAGATATCGTGCTCCAAACGTTGCTGGACGCAAGTCTCAAAGGGGATTCAAGGGACATTAGAAGCTTGCAGACCGCAGCTCAGTCATCTCCACATTATAGGATGAGATGGAAGCTGAAATCTTAGCCACATTCCCTTTTCTGGCCATCGGAAGGGTTAATCGCTAGCCTCACCTTTACGGAAACACAGAAGTCACGTCTTGCTGCCAAATTAACAGTCAAGATTCCTTTTAACCACCCATCTAATCCCACAAGGGCATGCTTGGGCCATAATAAAATTAACCCAGTGCAAAAGAGAAAAGACAGAGCATTGCAAAGTGCACAAATCGAACCAAACCAAGAGTCTAGGAGGAGGAGGTTGTTTTTTCCTCCTCAGCAGCCTTCTGAGGGCAAGACTCACAGAGACGCCCTGTCTCGCTCGTTAATGGCTGGAAACCAAAAGATGCAATCAATGTTTATACCTTCAGTTAAAAAAACATTAATGGCTTAATGCTCAAAGGGTTGTTGACGCAGCTGATTCCCTCCACCCCAGTTCAACCACCCCATTATTCTGAAACTGACACTGCCGAGATGGAAAATGTAGATTACTTGTAATCCCTGGTGGGAGTGGGCATTGCGTCACCAGTGGGAGGTGTCCGATGACTCCTAGGGAGCCCCTTCACCCAATATAGTTATTTGACAGTCTTGTATTTGTAGGGTAGCCCAGTCAACATCTGCTGTACGCTTAAAGTGCCCTAAAAGGAACGGAGGAAGGATCTTTGAATCCCCATCAGCAGGTGTTATATGAGCAGGAAAATGGGTGGTTGCTCTCCCCACCAAAGCTCAACAGAGTTTAGCTTCAGAAACGTAGATGTTCTATAACAGAATGCCAGCAGACCAAACACTGTATCTTAGCTTTCCCTTTCATCTGAATAATTCACTGGAAGCCAGAGTAATTTCAGTAGAAATCTCAGGAGAGAGAAGGTACTCAGCCAGACATCGCTACTCAAGGTGGAAGTAAATATAGGCTATTTGTCTTTCCAGCAGGCAGGCAATGTGTTTAACCATTAGTCACCTTACTCTGATTAGGGGTAATTTAAAAGTATAATCTTACTTAAAAGGGGAACTTTCCCAACCTGGGAAAATCCACTCCTCCCCCCGCTTCAGAGCTGGGTTTACCTTTCACTAGAGCCTCGGGTTCCTTTCCCACTTCTGCTAATTAGTCAATTTACGCTTTTTGTTCATTTCAGCTCAGCCCCTGCCCCCACTGCCTTGCCCGTGAATAAACAGAGCTGGCATCGGCAAAGGCAGCAGGATCATCTTGACTGGAGTCCAGAAATCTCAGGGGCCCAACTGCTCCTACCACATTAAGGCAAATGGGCAGAGGCCTTCGAGATGTACGTTTTTACTGTAAAAAAACCCGGAACAGCTGCCACACGGCGCTTACGAGAGACCTCGTCACCTTTCCTCCAGGTAGTAGAGAACATAATAATAGAGGAGCAGGCTGGATCAGATCCAAAATAACCACATTATTGAATAGCATGCTTCTCGTAAATGTATCCGAGAACACTACAAGCAAAGAAAGAAGGCCAGCTGTTGTATTGCACAGTATCGCATTGGTACAATACTGTAAATAAAACCTATCAGTGGTTTCCAGAAATGGAGATTTGCCAAACTGGACTCTACCACAGCACAGAGGGTGGCATGGAATGGAGTCCACCAACCTCCATCTTTTTGCAGAAACTTTCTAGAAGTTCACAACTCCATGTTACGGTCAAGGCTTCTTCTCCCTAGCCATTCACCCCGGCTGCGTGTTGAACCCTTCCAAGTTAGCTGTAAAACTCACCACCTCAAAATCTCTCTGCTTGGACAGCCTTCCCGAAGCCACCACAAAAGCAGCAAAAATATGCCATTTTTGGAAGAGGAGGCCAACAGCTGCAGAGTCCACTCCCTGACCCAATCATTGACAGCTTGTTCCTTTGCAACTGTTCTTCCTGAGAATTGTTTCCCATTTGGTTCCCATGTGAGCAAGCTCACAAACAGTTTTCATTATGGTGTTCGTGCTTTATTATCTGCATTCCCAAAATTGGCTTGAGCAATTATTGGGGCTCTTTCCCCTCTCCCCCCTCGCTTTTAATTCTAATAATGGTGTTTTGATGAGTGAACCATTTCTGGCACCCTCTCTCTGTCCTTTGGCACTCTCCTCATCAAGGGAAAGGAGCCAAGTGTCTTTGCTTGGCGTTTCCACGCTGGACCGTAATTTCTACTTCCAGTGCAGCTCTCTGGGGCTTCCATGAAGGCAAGAAAACCTGCATTCTTGGTTCATGGAGATTCACAGCCAGGATACCTAGCTCAGCCATAACTTTTGTCCCAGGCTGATGGATAGAGAAGGCCTCCTGAAGCAGCCATCTTGTAAGCACACCACAGCATGACCTCAACTTTCCAAATTGACCCATAGCCTTTCCTGCTTATTATAGCAGAGAAGGAAGAAGATGAAGGGCTTGGAATAAAGATATAGAAAACTGGAAGGTTGGAATACCTACATCAGATAACGTTTCCTATTTTTTTCTTCAGCTCTGTTCCTCTTTCACCTATGCCTCCACGCGCCCTGTCTGTAAATCAAAGGATCTGCCTTGTACTGGATCAGATCATTGCCCTAACCCAGTATTGCCTGCATGGATTGGCAGTATCCGCTGTCCAGGGATTTAAGTGGGGTTTTTTCCCCCAGTCCTACCTCCCTAGAAGTGCTAATGGTCGAACCGGGACCCTTCCACATAGGGAAGCAGTTCCTTCAAAACACCTGAATAGACAGCTCCCAGCCTTCAGGGTTCTGCGTAAAGCTTTGAATTAGCACAGGAAGCCTCTTCATTGCAATTCAGACCATTAGTCCACCCAGTCCTTTCTTCCTAATTAACACATCCCCCCCCCCCCCCCCACTTTCTTGTTTTTAAAGGCAGTGGGAAACCAGAGAGAAAGAGAAAGGAAATATTTCTTGGCCAGCCTGTAATTCTCAATGGTAAATTAAAGGTTTAACAGGGGCAGGGAGACAATCTCATGAATAAAGCAACACTGTGGGTCCATGCTAGTGCCGGGATGAATGAATTTTTTATCACTCGGCTGTTAGTACCTGAGTTTTTATTGATTTATCAGTGCCTTAAAGCTTGTGGTTTTCTCTCTAGCTTTCGAGGCTTTTTCCTTCTTCCTGGAGGGTGGGGGGAATACGACAGACAGCCCTGCCCGCCCAAACAGAAGAAGAGTCACTGATCTCCAGGAAAGGAAGGAAGGAAGGAAGGAAGGAAGGAAGGAAGGAAGGAAGGAAGGAAGGGAGGGAGGGAGGGAGGGAGGGAGGGAGGGAGGGAGGGAGGGAGGGAGGGAGAGAGAGAGAGAGAGAGAGAGAGAGAGAGAGAGAGAGAAAGAAAGAAAGAAAGAAAGAAAGAAAGAAAGAAAGAAAGAAAGAAAGAAAGAAAGAAAGAAAGCCCAACAGCCTCCAGCAGCTAGCACTGATATCCATGTCACCAAGCTTCAGTTGCCTCCTCAGTACATGGCAACCACCCCACGCACCTCCTGCTGGGTGCTTCTGATTTCCCTGCCAGTTTCTGCGTTCCTGGTTCACTCTAGGGCCATACCTGATCAAGCCTATCAAAAGTTTCCAAGATCGGCAGCATCAGGTCTGATGAGTCCTTGCATGAGGAGCCACCAGAGCATTCCAGGGCTGCGGGGAAGTTTTAAGAAAAGAAGCTCCAAGGAGATGACAATGCAAACTATTTAGGTACCGATGCCAAGAAGACGGCATATTTACATCCACGTAGCCACAAAGACCAGAACTTGACTGGTAGGCGTCTTCTTCTTGACACAGTACTATCTGGACTGCTTTTCTTTGGGATCTACCCTCCTGGAGGGTGATGTGGAAAGGAGCTATGGATCACCAATGCTATTTTGGGGAGCAATCTTCCTTTGCTCAGGTAGTTTCCTCTCCTCCACCTCCTCCCTCCACCTGCCAAGTTGGCAACAGTTAAATCTCATTAGTCGAATGAATCTGGGACAAGGCCTGTCAACCTTGTGCCCTAATTGGTTATTTATAGCAAAGGGGCTTTTCGGCCCTGATTTAACACTCATGTTTGTCTGGAAATTTATAGTGCTTGTCTTTATCTATTAGCTGGGTTTACTAGATGATCGATTCTGACAGCACTATTAGCAAATCTGTCTTCTGCTACTTACATGGAACAGATGGGACTTCCATTGCAGTTGTCTGGGAGCTTGGAATAAGCCCATCTTCTTCCTATCTCAATATTTGTTCCCTTGCACATTTAGGTGGTCCAAATTTGGCCCTCGCCATTAGGTTGAGAGATTTGCTGTCACTGCGTTGATTGCAGCAAGGTGGGTCTGGTTTGAGATGATCTTTCATCTGAAGACCCCTTCCTCCCTTAACTTCACTGAATCTAGCATTATATCCCCAGTTCTTTGGGAGAATCTGTTCTAGCATTTCATGAACAGCATGGAACTCACCATCTTATCAGTTTTTAGGGCTGTATATGCAGACAGCTACTAAGTAGAAGCCAGGATGGGAGAGTCAAAACTGGATAGAGGAGTTAATAACTCAGAGACATTATGGTTCTCCAAGCAAAAAGTGGACCCAAATGGACTTCAGACTTCACCACCACTCAAATTTGTAGACAGAAAAACAAGGTGGATAGCAGTTTGTAAGAACTGCTCCAAGGTCAGAAGAAATTTGCTGGAAACTTCTCAAGGGCTGAACTTCCTTTTGGTGGTGATAGTAGCACCACTACTGAAGAGCTTCCTTCTGCAGGGATCCCTTCTGAAATCATCTTTTGGGATTTGATGGAAGTGTGGGATGCCAGGGAAGCTCTAGTCCTTGACTGTATAATGAACAATAAGAGGTTCACACACACCTCTCAACTGATTTGTAAGGAAGCTAAGTGCAAGAATCTCATAGGACACATTTGATTGTGTCTCCAAAAATTTCTCCTTTGAAATAATTTCTGAATACAACCTAAAGGGAAACAATACAGGATAATTTCTCTGCTTGGCATTATCCAGGTATTTCTATTGAGGAGAACTAGGTGTCAGCTGTGTTACCCAGACTGATGCCCCATCTATAGTAATTCACCAATCTACAGTAGTATCCTCCAGAGACAACTTGCAGCTTGCTAGCTGGGGCTCTTGGAATCTATTGACCAAGCATGCAGAGAACCCCAAGTTGAGAAAAGTTCATTTCTGGTACATTTCTTGACCCATGTCATGGCATCATGACGTGTATCCTTCCCTCAAACATCTGCTTCCAAGTCCTACAAGCTTCTCTTCTGCCCCTGTTTTTTTGCAGCGGGGGAGCTCCATGTCTTGAGTTCCTGCTGAAGTTTCCCTACTCTGCTCCAGTAGCAAAACCCTTCTAAGACAACCAACCATGTTTTGAAAATGGCTATCCTGAAATAGAGTTTAACGGATGGCCATTTAAATTTGCATTTGTTTCAATACAAAAAAATCTTTGAAAAGAACATACAATTAGTTCAGCTACTTCAAAGCCAGCTAGCAATTGCTTGGTTGGCTTTGGGAATTGGTTCCACTCCAGCATCCATTCTCAGTGCAATCAGTAGTGGTGCTCCTTGGCTAAATCCCTATGCAGCTGGGCATCATTGTCTAGCACCCATCATCTGGGACTTTCCCTTTTCTGAATCAGGTGAAGAATTTGCCAGAGCCAAGCTGAGCATTCCTCCAGGCCAGCGATTCCAGTGATATGGTTTGAAAGCACATGACATGACCCTGTGGAAACTATGTTGATTTAGGGCTGGTGCATGTGCCCTTATAGCAGGGACAAGCAATCTCAGGTCCATAGGCCTAATAAAGGATTGAGAACTTCATCAGTTCTGTGGAGATTTCATGTGAATCCTAAAGTGCCCTTTTCCTTCCCATCAGTGCTCCTGCTAATGCAACTGGTATATGCCTTCCTCCATCAGAGGAAGTTCCTCCTCCTCTTCCTCCATCTCCATGGAGCACTTTTCCTTATGGAGGAGAAGATGAGGCACATGGGCATTTATCCCCAATCTCTGCTAAAACACGGGTGTCATCAGGAGGGGACCTTTCGTTGAAGGATTCCATTTTTTAAACTCACTCTCTCCCCAACATACGATCCACCCCACCACGGCTAGTAGGACTAAGTCCACAATGCTAAGTACCTGAGCCACAAATGGTTAACTCAGTACTGGCCAAATGAAGACTTGAATTCTAGATTAGTTCAGCTTGGTTCATTATTCCAAGCTAGACGTTTTCCTTCCTCTTGGATAGACCATTGTTCTGACAATATATTCCTTCATAATAGGAAATCAACAGAAATGAGCTCTTAAGGAGTTGAAAAAGAGAACTGACAGGATTCAAAACTAGGTTCCCGTGGCTAAGGCAAAGCTTTTCACCTATACAGGTTCTCAAAAATTCCATTAGGAATGGAGCGTTGCAAAGTGTTCATGAAAGAAGAGGACTTCTGGGAGCTTAGACAAGTGAGAACCTGACATGCTGCTCCCGCCAGTAGATACTTGGGAATGGGGATTTAGGGACCATTGGAGCTGAGACGTGCTCCCCTTTTCCCAGTTCATGCATTTTCATAGTGCTTCAAAAACCTTATTTATCCCAGCTTTCACTCCTGGAACAACTGTTTCCTCCAAAATCAGGCTGATACAGATGCTTACATAGCAGAAAGATATTTCTTTTGCTTAGTCATGAGATTTGCTCACCTCATTCTTTCCTTAAGGCTACTAATAGTCATTCTTTATTTATCGTCCTCGATAAGATGGGTCTTGTTTCTTTACCCACCATTAGCAAAAAGGCTTAGAATTAATTTTCAATGCCATGAACCTCTGGGACCAGTTCAAAAGAAATGGATAATGACAAACAACTATATTTTCACACTTCTATCAATCCCCCTTATTCCACCATTCTCTGAATTGCTTCAGGGCTTACTCTGGAGCCATACATACATATTTTTCATCTCTAATTACTTTCCTTCCCTTTTGTGAGTTGGGGAAATATTGGTTTTGCCAACCATGCAAAAAATATTTAAACTCATTTCAGGCACCATGTAAAGTTTTCAGTTTCCAGGGCTTGGATGGGCCCCCCAGACGTTAACACAGTAGGAGGGGAAAAGCTCTCAATTCCATGCGGATTAATAACTGTTAGCTCTATTTTATTTTAATCCAATCACTATTTTTGTCCAAACCTTCCAACGTTTTGGAGTGCAACTCACGGCACGTTATTCAAAGACCCAACGTGCGCCTTCATAAAAATGAAGTTACACGCTTCTGCATTGAGAAAATAGATTCCTAGGGACTTGAATCCTCCAGCTGAATTAGCTTTTGAATTGTTTGGGCAGTTGGGAGGGGACTTCTAAGCCTTTTAAAAAATCAGTTCAGAAAATCAGATGCAATTCAATGCTTTATACTGAAACATCTGATTGCCTCTGTTTCCCAAATCATTTCAAGTTGTCAGATCAATTATCTGAATTAAGTGACAATGCAATGGGATCTTAGGCAATATCCACACTCTTAATCATTACTGTCTTTATGCCTCGACAGAGTGGAATGATCTTTACCGTCTTCTGGTGTCTGTAAGGAAGATACATTCCCATTGAAAGAATCTTTACCCCATAAATCTATTAGATTCAGATTCTAAGGATCTGGCCAGGCAACACAGAAGTAGGTTGTTTTATTGTATTCCCTTACTGAAATAAGCACTGGTACAGTTTTCTGAAGGTGGTGTCTAGATAAAATCAATTTCCAAATTCCCAGATTTATTTATTTATTTAAGCCATTCACCCCTCTCATTACAGCGTGGCAAGAGAGGATATTAGCAGGCTACTTCAAAGTGGGGGAAAAAATTCCCAATTTAAGATGCAGTTAAAGTTTTTAAAGCATGTTTTTCCAAAATGGTTGGAGGCTAACAACAATATGGACTCCTACAAAGTAACCTTCTGTTATACAAAGATGTTTATTTTTCAAGGATTATACCAAAAACGAGGACGAAACCACAGAAACACTCAATTTTTAAATAAGATCAAAATCTCTTGTATCCATATGATCCTGGAATGATAAACTACATAAGCTGATTATAGTTTTACAGGTACAGAGCATACGTGGGTCTCATAGAATCATGAAGTTGATCTATGAGCATCTAATCTACCCCTAGCTCAGTGCAGGATCTGCTAAAAAATTTCCATATATATTTGGAAACTCTTGTGACCAACAGCCTCCTGCAAGGAATAAAAGCCTTTTGCAACTATTTGGAACAGTAAATGAAAAAATGCTTTTCGAAAATAGGAGCCCATTAATAGAATATTTTGACAATGCCTAATCTAGTTACATTCAACTCTGTATTTACCCAAGAATGTCTACTTATTAGTGGGAAAGATGCGATTTATTCTAGATCACTCAACAGGGATTGAAGATGAGCAATGGGATGGAAAAGGAAGGGAGGGATAATTATTTTGTTTCATCATGTTTTTAAAAAACTGCCCTCTCTCCCTACAAATACAGATGTTATTAATGGAGTTAAAGAGTAACCGATTCCCCCCCCCCCTTTTAAATGTCATGAGATTCTCAACAGGATTAATAATTGCCAAAAAGCAAACAGAGGTCTAACAAACTGAGCCAAGCCCGCAAGATAATCCATAGGCCTTCCTTATTCAGGGAAATGAACTGATCCTGAGACAGGAGGTCCACAAAATGGGAAAGGTGTTTTCAGTTTGGTATAAATCAGCTCCCCGCCATCCGCAAAAAAATATTCCCTTGGAAGCTTTCCAGTTGGAACAGACTGCACCCATCCACTTCTAATGCTTCTAACCCAACTTCTGCGCTTCTAATACTTGAAGATAATGGATCATTGTAGTCAGGGTGTTAGGGTATCCATCCTTCTGCTTTATCCAAAAAGCCTAGTCATTTCAAAGGGCATTTCTTGAACTCTGTCTCCTGTGCCTTACAAACCCAGAAACCCTTCTTCCGCCTCTCCTCAGCCTTGTCTTTTCAAGAAGGCAACACCCTTTCACAGCTTCTTCTCAAAGCCTCGTGGATGCGTTAACCTGTCTGCCTCCAGCATAAAACTCTTCCCAAATAAAACCTGGTTAAAAAGCTTTCCCTTGTTTCAACCGAAAAGGGGGGAAATGTCACCACTCCTAGATGACTAAGCTGAAAACAAACAAAGCAGCAAAGACTGGTGGCACTCAGATCCACGGCCCCTCTTTAGAGCTCCTTAATGGAGCCCAAAGGCAAAATGGCTTCTAAGCCAAACTTCTCCCTCCCCCCGCCATAAACAAATGCATTCAAAGCACCTAGTTTCCCCCAGATCTTATAGTACGATATTGCTGGATCTGAGAAGTAACTCCCTGAGTGTTTTTCCAGTAAATCTGAAAGGATATTTGACTCCCAATTATGTAACCATAGCAGCAGCTCAATTATTCTCTCCCCCCACCATAAATTATATATCTGAAATGGAGAAAGCCTGGAGCAACTCAGAGGGGGGTGGATTCTGATCTGGAAAAACGTGCCATCTCCTTCCAGTTCTAGTACTTAGAGCAGAGCCTTGGGGCAGGACCTTTTTTTAATCCAAAGCCGGTCTCTTGGGGAAAACATTCCAATTGATGGATTCTAGCACAAAGCAAAGCAGTTCCCATAAATATGAAGTTTGCCCAGCACTCGTTACAACTTTCCAGACCAACCTTATCATCCAACAGCATATAACCTAGTTTTGAGATCCCAGAGAAACAAAACCTTTAGCGAAAGAGGAATTATGGGATCCCTGCAAACTTTTTAATGCAGCGTTCCCAAAAAAGGAACCCTACTGAGTCCAGCCCAAGTCCTCTGAAATCCAAAATGCTGTCATATGATGTCCAACTGAGAAGATCCTAAGCAGGATATGGGAGTGATATAGTTATGGCTCTCCCCTCCACAGTATGTATTTAATTGGATGGCCTTTGCTCATCTGGCGTCTGCAAAACTTACATTATAGAGGATATCGGTCCATCCCTCCATGGTGATGCACTGGAAAACGGTGAGCACAGCAAACAAGATATTGTCAAAGTTGGTGATCCCAAAGTTGGGACCTTCCCAGTATTTTTTGCATGTCCCTTCTTCACAGCGCCTGGCCGGCCAGTCTTCACCACATGGGAAATCTCCCAGTCTCTCACCTGCAGAGAAAGTGGAAAATTCATAAGAAAGATGGCAAAACTGAACATGAAGCTTAACCATTGTCCTCCCTCAGAAGCATGTTAGAGCAAACATTTAGCTTTCTTCTGCCCGGAGTTACTCTAATTTCCGTATCTGCGTCAACTTCTCTCCTAGCTTGATGTTCTCCAAATGTGTTGAACTGCCATTCCCACAATCCACACAAGATCAGAGGGGATGGGCTTAGAATCCTAGAGTCGGTGGGGGGCACTGAGTCCTCAGGTCCAATCCCCTGTTCAGTGCAAGAATCCAAATGAAAACATCCCTGCCAGATGGATATTCGTCTTCTGCTTGGACACATCTAGTGAAGGTGAGGCCATCAACTGACTGGACTACTGGTTCCTCTGCTGAAGTACTCTAATAGGCTAAAGTCAAGTCTACTGTATGAGACAAAGCTAGAGCTAATGCAGATATATAGGTCAGTCTTTAGGACAATAGCAGAGGACTCCACTTGAAGAATGAAGAGTCTCCAAATTGAGCCAACTTGCCACAGTTTGAAAAGTGCCGAAATACTCCTTGCCCCTTAAAAATAAATTCCTCCAAAAGATCCTTAATACAAGTCTTTCAATTGCATAACTTAATGTAATGTAAGACCTTTGAGTCTTACTCTGTCTGAACTGTCCACCTGTGGCTGCATAAAAGGTCACCACTATCTCAATGGCTGTGCTGAGAAATGGACACCATCTGTGAAGATCCTGGAGCAGACCTTTGTAACTCCTCTCATCAGAATGAGCAGGAAGAATTTCCAGTGCAGCAGGATTGTTTATCGTATACATCTAGAAATCAGCCATTTATCTTTCCAGCTAGAACAGGGAGGGAAAAGCTTTCAGGTCGTGAGGGCCACCACTCAGCCTCCTGACCTTCTGGATGGGAGGAAGGTTCATGCAAATAGTACCGTGCACTTGGTACCAAGGATAAACAAACTTTTTTTTTCTCTTTTGCTTGCTTTTTAGGAAGGGCAATGTTTGAATGATAATCACTGGAGAAGATGTGATGGGTTTATTTTGGTAGCAAGATTAAAGGTGGGAAAAGGAAGACTATAGGAGTCAAGAGACTATCTTCACCCTTACACCAAAGCCATACAACAGTGCATTACCAACATGGGGCTGTTTGGTTGGCCACATTTCAGCATTGCAATCTCAGAGTGGCATGGGGATTGCAGATGAGGGGACTTGGGGCCACTGGCCGCCCACCCCTCATCTAATCAGCAAGATCGCTACCAAAGCACAGACCAGTGTTATACTGTTCTGCTCTCTAAAACAAAAAACCTGCATTGTGTTCATTCAATTCTCGTGAAGATAAAACCAGAACCAGTGGCCTGCCTGAAGCACACAATAATGTATTCTGTTTCTAATCGTGTGATAGAGCCACTTGTCTATTCATTGAGTCTTATAACCATAAGCGATCTGGCAACCGTTTAGCTCAGCATTTTTCCCCACTATGTGCCCTCCTCCCAAAAAGCTGTCTTGTTAGACTGGTCTTCCCATCACCCACCTGTTTCATTGGAGAAGCAGGCTTTATGAAACTTGCCCATGTAGAATTCCAGTCCAATGATAGCAAACATCACAATGGCAAAGAAAAGGAGGAGGCCAATCTGAAGGAGAGGTACCATTGCCTTCATGATGGATTTGAGAACAACTTGTAAACCTGGGCAACAAAAAAAAACATAAGTCCATGGAGAATCTTTGCAAAGAGAGGATTCCAACCAAGAAGTATCTCAGGAAGGAATCGACACTCCCCAAGCATTGCTAAATCATAGCCTAGCTCTCTGGGGTTTTCCACCAGCTTGGATTCAAATCCAGACCTTGATTTGGCTGCACAGTTGCATTCAAATCATCCAGATCTCAGGTACAAAGACCAAATCTTCACAAAGGCCTACCCAAGGGTGCTGACTTCTCAAGCAACTCCCCCAAGGAATATATCAGTGATTTCTTGGCAGAAGAACCCTCACAAAACTTTAGCAAATCTAAAGTATCACCAAATGTTGACAATTTAGCAATTTCTGAGTGATGCAAATGGGGTGGGGTACTCTTTAACTACAGCATTTGTAGGAAGAAGAAAAACCAAGTCAACAGCTGAAGGAGAAAGAAATAACACCCAACCTTCTACAAAATTGAAGCACCAGGTCCTAATCCTCCCCACTCCCCATTTAATTGCTTTAGTTTGTCTTCATGCCTTTTCTTGGCTAATCCCCAAAAGAGACATCAGTCAATGGAAGCATCAATCAAACCCCATGTCCCTCCTTGACATGAGTCATCTTTTCAGTTAAACTGAGGGAGACAAGCTGAAGTCAAGGAGGCTAATAATTTTAGGCAGAAAGTGCGGAGCCAACCAGAGCTGGTCCAAGCCAACTGCTGAGAATCTCCTTGGCCCCCAAGAACGCTTTTTCATGCCAAGAAACATTGGTGCTGAAGCTCTACGTTGCACAGGTATGGACTTAGCATGTTTTCAACAACTTTTTAAAAATGAAATATTTGCCACCAAGGGCCAGAAACTTCCTCTCTATTTGATTTGGCAATGGGTTGGCAGTTGTGGCCCAAATGGGTGGAAGCACTTCATCAAAACTGGCTGAGCACAAAAAGGTGAGGAACCTGATCTGGTTAGCCTTGGATGGGAGACCTCACCAGGAAATCCAACATTACAGGCTAGACTGGGAGGATGTAAAAAAGATCCCATAAGACGCACTGGCACAGCATTTCGATATCAGTGCCAAGAAAACAACAGGGACACATCCGTATAGTCATCAGAAGTCAAGCTCATTTTCAAGTAGACTTGACTTTATTTTCACACCGTGAGGAGCTTCAGAGAACACCCACCTCAGCTGAGCCAAATAAGCACTGTCCGTTAGAAGGAGAGGAGGTGGCAAGACATGATGAGAATCGGAATCCAACTTACACCACCCCAGAAGTTCCCCCACTTACTTGGGATTCCTGAGACAAGTTTCAGTGGTCTCAGCACACGGACGGCTCTCAGCGTTCGAAGGTCAAATTGGGTCCCAGCTGTAGCCAGAATCCTACCAAGGACAAGAGAGAAAAAGAAAAAAGCAGCATTAGAGTATCATCTTGCATCTATCCGTGATACAAAAAGGGCCCACGAGGATTTTTCTGGTCATATCTCAAGGATATTGCCTTCAATGTGTTCCCAGCCCAGAAGTGAGACAGACAAGCTGCTGAAAGGAATTTGAAGCAATAACCACCAGCGCTCCAAGAAAACGCATCTCAAATTTGCACCAAGATGTGCTCCCTTTATCTATCACCTTTGATTGCTCATTTATAAAACAGGAGAAGCCAACTTATTGTCCAGAAGTTCCTCATCAGACCTCCTCGTCCCTGACCCAATAGTTCTCAGATGGCCTTGGGAGTGAAGTTCCCTTCCCCAATTTCTCTCCTTCAACAGGTTGTCCCTTGGCTTCCCAAGGGTAGTTTGAAAATACAGGTGGAAGCGTAGGAAAGGTGGACCTACCAACCTATTGCCACATTCTAGGTAGCAGATGTCCTACCACTGGCTCTTTCTCCTTTTTTTCCCCTATGAAACAGAACTCATTCCCCAAATAACAATGGGGCATAGCAGAAATGGGACACCAGATACCACCCCACATCCATTTCTAACCCTGCTGCAATTTAAGAGAGTTTAAAATGCAAAACTATGTTCATGCTTGGTGCATTCCCCATCACCAACTTTATGTAAATCGATGTTTATTTCTTTGATTCAAGTCCATCCAGATATGTAGGTCTAAAATGGCGGGTGGGGGGGGGATATTTATTGTGCATTTTACAACTAAAGTCATGCCCTGCCAGTTAAAAAGAGCTACCCTGTCACATTTATAAAACTGAGGGGTCTAAAACATCTATGCTGCATTTCAGAACAACAAAAATAAGATTTATCTTCTAAGGCAAATCCATGTCGTTTTGCCCTTTCAAAGAATTGCAGAGAGTGAAACACAATCTCCTTTTTGAAATTCATACCACACCTTGATTGCTGATGCAGTTTCCTAGCTCAAAAACATATCCCAATGCTTCAATACAAAAGGAAGGCAACAACCACAACCAAACTGCCAATGAACCCAGGGATAAAAAGGTACGTTGCTGAAGACAATTGCTTACACACCAAAACACGTGTGCGAGGAGACACACTCTCAAATGCACACACAATGCGATCCAGCAAAGTTCTTTCCCCAAACCTTGCAAACTCTTGCAGAAACATGGCAAAACAAACTTAAAATCAGACACTGAGTAATGGAGATAAAGCAAAACAGACACATTGTTCTCATGGCTACACCATCCTACCTCACTAGAATGCTAGCAGCATCTCTAGAAAGTATTTGAAGATTAGAGGAAGCTTGAAATATTACTCCTATACAATAATAAACAGTTCCTTCACAGGTCATGCAACCCAATTCATACAAAGTTCAGCCTTCTATTTCCTCCTGCTTCCTTTTTCCTGGCACTGTCTTACTGGAAACTCTTGGAAAGTCACTGGAATGAGTAATGTTACTTTAAAAAATGAGAAGAAAAGGGAGAAAGAAATTGAGAAGGGAACTGCAAAAAGAAACCGGGTTATGAATCATCTTGGAGTCTTGGGAACTAGTCAGGGTATAAATTTTAGTAAGCTATTAAAATCACCCACATCCCAAGAAAGGATTCTTAGGAACAAATAGAAGGGGTAACTACAACAAGGAGGAAACTGCAAATGCAACCAAACAGGTAGAGGAAACTGGTGGATGAACGATCTGACATCCTTGGGCAATTGCTTGGTCTAATTTCTTAAAAGGTCATAGATACAACTGCCCCCTCTCTTTTATTTTTTAATTTTTTCTTCCACGCCAAGGAAGCCACAGCACGTAGCTCTAGCTGCCATTTCAACTTCTTACAATGCCTTAATGTCCATCCTAAAAGCTGTTGCTACATCCAGAGCATATCCTATATTCTGCCATGCCTGCAAGACAAATACAACACAGGCCAGCTCCCACACTAGGTTTAACCATCAGCACACTCATTCAGAGGAGTTTAGCTCATGCAGCAGAAGCACACAGGTTTGCCAATCTGCATCAGGGCCAACCTAGACAGGTTGGTAGAGTCCTGAAATTTCCACCTGCCATTTCGTGACGAAATTCCCCCACCTCGCCCTGCCAACAACGTTTCTTAAAAAAGAAAAAGAACTGCTGTTAACAGACCTGGAGGCTCCCACCTGGACTACACTAGCTTGTCAAGGCCCCATAAATCTATCAAGCCAAGTTATTCTGACCTCCCCTTTCACCATGATTTTGTGTAGTTGAGAATCCTTTCTTAGGGCCAACCTGAAAAGCTACAGAGAAGTCCAAGTATCAAGTACAATCCATTGAACAAGAACACAAGTACCGAGATACACACCACCAAAAGAGAAGCTGTGAACTGACATTATTCAGGAACCGGAAAGCTTTTAAGCCTGAACTTTCACAGCTCCACCCCCAAGTGGAGCACATTCAAGAAGCCCTTACAAAACCCCTACTCGTGAGCACAGCCTTACTCCCAAGAAGGTCTTTTCTCATGAGGAACTCTATTGCTGAGATAAGCCCTCTTTGGACCATTGACTGAGTATCTACCTGCTCTACCAGACAGTGACTGATTTGGCAGTTTCAGTGTGAAGAAAGAATCTGCACGTGATTGCTTGAGACGGTGGACTGAGAAGGTCTTTCCTAAGTGCAAAGGTTCCCTCTGTTCTTCCTCAAGTAATTGCATGCCACAGCGAAGTGTGGCTTAGATCTTTCTCCAAAAATGAGCTGGGTGTAGAAAGGACAGTGTCAGTGTGGCCTGAGTCTTTGGGAGAACTGCATCTCTGTCTCGGTTGCACTCAGAAAGACTCTTGATGGGATAAAGGAAAGGAGAGAGAAATGTCAGCCTTTTTCTATCTTATCTGCCGGGGTTAAAATAATCCTTTGGTGTCACATGGTTGGGAAAGGCAGGGAACCATCCAAGGAGATGATCAGAATTTTTCTCTGGCTTGGATGAACCTTCAAAATGGAGAATGAATGAGGGACCTGTTAAAAGTCATCTTGTTTTCAAAGCAGACTTTAACCACTCCTTTAAATTTCCAAGCCTGCCCTAACTAAAATCCTCCATCAGGTGGAAGATTGAAAACACACTAATGCTCAGCAAAATGAAGGATGTCTTCATGCCCCCCGCCTCAAAAGAGCCACCCTTTCACTCTCAGTGTTTAACTTTTCCTAAGCTTATTCATTTTTATTTTAAAATAAGGGGAAAGCTTATGGTCTCGGCAGGTAACAGCAACCTTGTCTGAACTCGGAAGCTAAACAACACAGTACTTACTTAGCACTGGAATGAGACACCACCAGGAAATCTAGAAAGGTAGGACACATGGCGAAGTAAAAAAAAAAAAATTCCTGGCAACCTTTTCTGTAATGTTGCCAAGAAAACAGCACAGACACATCCATCAAGGCACCAGGAGCCAAATTTGACTCAAAGGAGACTTTATCCTTTCAAGTTCTTATGAAAAAAATGAATCAACTGAAATTCCAATCATTGGCAAAGACTTCAGAAGCCATCAATCCAGCAATGGGAAAAAGATATTGCTCAGGAATAAAATTAGAAGTTGTAAATTGCTGGAGGGAAGGGCAGATGAATCCAGTCCAAGCTGTATTCTGACTCTGTTTATTAACTGCTGTAAAGGTATAGATCAAAGTGATAACTCTCGGGATGTGAAATGGGAGATATATGAAGTGTCTCCTGTTGCAATACCTCATATCTTAAATATTAAAGTATTATTTTAAAAGGTAGTGAGTAAATGCATTCGCAGTGGCCGAGGAGGACTAGTCACATCCAGCTGAATTTTTTCCCCAAAAGGGAATAATCAGGGAATGGTAATTTGTCACAACAGGCAGCCCCACTTGGAAATAGGCCTTATTCTCTCCTTGACTCCACTGAACCGGTCCATGATTGTGTCAGGAGCACAGAAAGACGGTCCTGCGTGAAAAGCTTCAGAGGCTTAGTTTGGAGGACAGAAGAGAGGCAAGAAGGTGGTTTCCAAATATCTGAAGGGGTATGATGAAAAGAAAAATGTGGCTGTGGAGGACAGGAATCGCATTTATAGAAATGAGAAGGAAATAGATGATGGCTAACCTTTGGACAGTAATATTACAGTTAGAATAAGTTGTGAAGTGACGGGAGGTTTTTCCGTCGGAGGTACTGGATTTAGATCTGTGCGTGCCCAATCTTTCCAGAATCCAAGAGGCTTGCAGCAATGTTAAAGAATGCAATAATTAAACATCCAAAGTTAAAATCAAACAAGAGAACAGTCATCTCACAACAAAGTCATTACAAAATGTAGGTTGCCTGTCAACCATCCTGCACTACAATCCTCCAATGAACAGAGGGTCAGACAAGATTGTCTGCAATATACTTCCAAGTCTTTGAGTCTGGGCAAAAGGGTTTCTGCACGCACACACGCACCCCCCTCTCAAAAAACCCAGTGAAATTACATTTTGCTTCATGGATAGCAGGATACATCTGCCTGCTCCCTCAAAGATTTTCATTGGCTTTTGTGTGGCCCCTAGTTCCTCCTTCAGCTTCTATGCTCAAAATCCCACTGAGCAAACAGATTCTAGTCATGAACGTGAAACAGCTGTTGTGGATGATTTCTCAGGAAGTTAAAAGTAACCATACCAATTTAAAAAAAAAATGTGACCCCAAAGAATTGGAATTTCCTTGTTTGTATATTTATTTTTCAGCTGAACGCATCCAGTTCAGTGTATCCAGGAGCTACCAGACATGAAAAATCATTGGGTAAATATCTTCTCACCATCCCTGCAATTAACTAAATGCTCCTCTCCCTGCTCAATGCAATGCATTCCTGCTAAGTGATGAATTCTAGATGAATTCTCTTCCATCTGTCTGTGCTGATTATTTTTTACGTTACTCTCAATCAAGGGAGCCCAGCTACGTTCTAAGCAAGATCTTTGCCATGCCTCTTGTGCTTTGCAAGATAATGAGCTAAGCTTGTAGTTTGCCACCCAAATCTTCCTTTGTGACTCAATGGCGCATACGTGGACCTCTCCAGTATTCTGTAGATTTAAAAAAAAATTTAAAAAAAAATCAGGACAACTTGTGAAGCTCCTGTTCTCAAAGAAAAGGTCATTTCCAAAATCCTAGCAATGCTGTTGTGCAAAAAGAGGAGGAAAAATATCTATTTTAGCTTCAGCTTGACTTGGCCATTTTCCAAAGGCATATGAGAGCTGTCAAGGCAAAAAATGTTTGCACTTCTCCTACAGTGTGGAACTTCATATCCAGTTTCGCCCAATTAACATGCTTTGGGGACAAAAAGTGTTTGTATACCTTATTTTGAAAATCATTACAAACCCTTCGGACTTGCTTTTTCTGCTAAGGTACCTCCCCCTTTTTTATGTAACTCAGACTTCTGAGTCAAAAAAAGGTAATAATAAACATTTCCAAGTTTAAGCTATCAGGAGTCAAACTCGATTTAAAGAAGCCTTTGCCTTTGCTCAAGGAGTAAAGGAGCACTTGGCCAATCTTGGTTGATCTCAGAAAGCTAAGCTGGGCCAGATCCAGATGGGAGACCACCTGGAGATCACAGGATGGTCCACTAGACTGGGAATTTTAAAACCAACATTTCCAAGAAGAAAGAAAGGACAAATAACTTTTTTTACTGCTGCCAAGAACACTCAGTCAAGTTGTCCACATAGTTACTAGGAGCTGAACTCAGCTTGAAGGAGAGTTTATCTTTGCTCAAAGAACTGCATTGCAGATTTTTAAACAGCTAAAGCTCTTGGTGATTTTAAAAAAAAATCCAACAACCAACACTCTATTCATCTACCCCAAACATCATCACTACGGTATGATTAAAAATGCTGGAAAAGACTCTCAGGAAGAAAAGGGAGTTGGATTTTCCGAAGGCCCCAAAATGTGAAAGGACTATCAATTATGGGACTTGTGGTATTGAAAATCCTGGGACCAATGCTATTTTGGGGGGGGGGGGGGGGGAATCTCCCTGAGGTTAGAAAAGGAACAGAAAATGGCAAGACCAGCACCTTTCTCATTAATAAGCTCTTTGTTATTTTATTTTATGCCTATGTTCAAATGACACCCACCCAGGCCAGCTAACATTTAAAACCGATCACTTAAATCGTTTTTTTTTAAAAGAACAAACAAGCCTGCAGAAAATATTCAATAAGCTTTCACTAATAAGAGCAGGCAGAAGCTGGTTTTCACATTTCCCAGGAAAACGTTGCATTGTCTGTAAAGAAAAGGGCCGGAAAAGTTGGCCGAAGACCAACCAGATGCCAGCCCGGCTTCCTGAAGCAAGTCATTCCATTGTTAATTGCAGCCAGGTAGAAGATCATTTCTTTTGCACTTAGCGCTTCCTGAATACACCTCTTCACAAGAAAGGAAGGGCTTTTCATGAGATCTGAGAGTTTAGGCAGACAGAGACACGGTTACTTGCAAAGAACAGCATCATTTCTTTAAAAAAACAACACTTAAGAATGGCATTTCCTACCCACAGCTTCAGCTGGCAGGATCTGTCCTGCTCTTCAAGCATTTCTAGTATTACATTCTCTTAACTTGTGCAGACAAAAGTCTTGGATGCAAGAATGTAAACAAGAGGTCCCCTCCTTTCAGAAGGCACTCGATCCTTCAACCCCAGGCAAAGGGGTAAATGATCGGGGCCAGGACAAACCTGATACCTCTGGTTTAATTGAAACTGATTTAAGAGCACATCTGGTTGGTTTAGCACCATTAGTGTAATTCTTCCCTTTCTTTGATCACAGAAAAGACAGTATCTACATTTATTGCTGACCGGAAACCCCTTATGGACTTCTTGTGTAAAACAGAAAGAAATGAACTTATGATTTATGGTTCTGATGATTAGACTGGATATATTTTAGAAAGAAGAGAGTTATGTTGTCACCATAGAGTAAGAGGTAAATTTATAATTGTACTTAGAACTGCTGTAAAGAAGATCGGAAGCTACATCTTTGTATCTTTTTTTCTTTCTTTTCTATTTTTCTTTTACTTTTTTCCCCTTTCTTGCACTTTTAACTTTCTCTTTGATTTCTTTCTTCCTCTGCTCTTTTCTTATTTTATATTAGTTTGTATTAGTTTTTCATCTTCCTTTTTAAAAGTCTTTAATAAAGATTGCATATATAAAACAAGTATCATTCTTCCCTGCGCGTTGAGTAAGTTTCCTCTTCGGCCACATCAAAAATTGCAAGGGGTACTTTGGTTGACTTATTCCAGGGTCCTTCTAGGAATTTTAGGACATCAGATTGGGAAAACTAGTCCTTTGGGGATAACTAGTTTTATCCCTATTATCCCATTTTTAAGACATGCCTTTGCCCATTGCAATCGTTTTAATAACAGGGAAGGGCAGAGGATAAGGCGAGATTTGGGGATCTGTTTCTCAGCTTTGCAAGCAAGCAGAAAAGCTGAAGTCCCACCGAGGCTAATTAAACAATGCAGCAGAACTGAGACAAGATACCAGGAAGAAGGAAGTCCTCAAGATCAAGACGTGGGTGTAGGGTGTAGGTGTAGGTGAATCTCCGTTCCCCTGTAAGCTACCCTGACATTTGCTTCGTCATTGTCTCTACCTCTTGCTTATTATGATCAAAGAGATTTCTCCCTTTCGGTAACCCTTGGAAACAGCCAGGTCGGGGAAAGGAGTCCATGCCTCGCAGGCGTGTGATTTGTGCAACATGGCTGCAATTCTTCTGGGGTTTGGCTCAAAAGTCAGAATGGGTGGAGAGGAATAGTCTCAAGCAGAACCCAGATTTGAATTCTTTTCTCTTCAAAAGGAATGGGAAAGCATTTTGAGATGAGAACCAGTAGAGAATTCTGGGTGGCTGGGAGGGAAGGGAAGGGAAGGGAAGGGAAGGGAAGGGAAGGGAAGGGAAGGGAAGGGAAGGGAAGGGAAGGGAAGGGAAGGGAAGGGAAGGGAAGGGAAGGGGACTACACAAATATTATATTAGAAAACCAAATGGACTTCCTACAAACATACTGATAAAATGGAGATAAATTGTTACTTTTTTTCTAAGTATTCATGGACAACTGGAAAGAGAACCAGCAAATGTTTTCCAAAATCTCCCACAGTCTTTTGCCCTTGGCCTTGCTGGCTAGAGCTGATGGCAGACTGGCCAAAACAGATGGAGGTCACCAACTCGTCTCCTCTTGGGGAGTAGGACTTGTTCTGAGAGTATCTTGTCTTCTACAACTGAGCCAGGCCTAAGGCAAGGGTACTGGCAAGCCATTACTATCCTAGTAGCTTTTACTAAGTGATCGAGGCAAGGGAAAGCAGTCCAAGGAAATGATAAAGACCATCACACCACCCAGTTCCCAGCTTCACTTGAGGGATTTGGTAACTGAGTCTGATCTTACACAAAGCAAAGCAGCCAAGATATGCCTCAAGGTGAGAAACGTGCACCAAAGTTACCTGTTTTCTTATTCTCCACCACATACCCTCTATTGGTTCAGCTCAGCTCAGTTCTCTGGATCACCATCTGGCAGCTTCAAAGGCAGCAGAACCTGAATATCAGATCCAAGAGCAGCCTCCTTCCCCATCCATTCTGTCTTGTTATGCCATCAGCCTAGACAATTGCAGGCCTATTTGTTTAATTGGTTTCCTACCACGGTGGCTTTTAAACATGCACGCGCACACAAGTTGTGCTTGTCATTTCCTCCCCCTGCTGTGAAAACAGGTTTCAGTTGCTCCAGGCAACTGATAACAACCTAGTAAATTTAAAATCGGGTCTGGTATTGAATTAAACCCCAGAAGTGCATGTGCTGAAAGAAAAGGATAGCCAACCACGCATTAATTACATTAGAAGGGTAATCATCAACTCTTTTCATTCAGCTTCATGTTCTTGTCACTGTCGCTAAAGCTGTACTCCAAAACCCACTTTTCAAGGAGTAAGCCTTGTTGAATACCATGGGGCCGCCTCCTGAGTAACCCTACAGAGATTACACTGTAGGTTTCCAGTTTAAGTGCCGGTCCAACCTAGCAAATGATTGGAATAAGGAATATTTGAGATGGAACCTTAAGAGGAAAGAGGTAAAAGCCACATATTGTTATGTGAAGTTCCTTTGTCTTGATTTCACAAAGGTAGCATATTGTGAAGTATATAGCCCTCTTCCCATCGTATAGCAAGGTTATGGTTGGGTTTTAGATCCAAGTGGAACAGAATGAAGAATAGAGATAGCAACAGATCTTTAGCTTACCCCATGCTAGGGTTTTGCCAAGTTTGGAGATGCTTAACCTTGGAAAGAATAGGCTTTGAACGCCAACATAGGAGGAGGGAAAATCTGCCATCGGGTTAGAGGTCTTCATCTGATCTTCAGTTAGAGGTCTTGTCTGATTTTAGAGACTAGACTTTGAGATATCATGTTCCATGATGCTGATTCTAGAGCATACATTTTTTAAACAAGATAGACACTATCCAGTTGGGCTCAACTCCTAGTGGCTATGAAGATACATCATTTTCTCTACATAAATTTCTTGGCAAGAATATGAAAGCCATTTATTGTTGCTTTCTTCCAGGATGTTCTCTCGACTTTCCAGTCCAGCTGTGAGATTTTTCTGGTAGGCTTCCATCCAAATATTAATCAGGCCAACCCTACTTACATTGGGAGGGAATCAACTAAGGTCAACTAGATGGTACCATCTATTGTGATTCAAGGACATGGCATATAAATCAATAAATCCCATTTTGGAAACCCTCTCTAGCAGACTTTGACCAGAACAATCTTTCTTTCATCCAAGATTTGAAAGCAGGGACAGCAAGTAACAAATGATGAACTATTCACTGAGGTCTGAGGAAACAAGCTCCATATTCTGATAGGGCAGGCTGTACTACTCAGGATGAGGAAACGCTGACTTACAGATGTGCCATTGGTTTTACAAAACTTTCCACGTCCCCGGAAACTATTGTTCAAAGCAATTAATTACCATCAGAGGCAGTTAATTGTACTAATTATGTTCATTTTGGGAATGGGTGGCTTAATTGCCATCTCCTACCTCCAAGTTACTGACTATCCAATCTTCAGAAAGCCTGTTCCATCCAGCCTCTTCTCAAAACCACTCTTCTTCCTAGGCATGTCCAACAATTTGCCACCTGCTGCTCTATAGATAATTATTATGGTAGGCTGGACTTCTCCCCTCCCCCCCCCCAAAAAAAAGAAGAAGAAGACAGACCATGTAAGTGAAAAGAGCTCTTGGTCAGAATATAACAAAGGCTTCAACTTGGCTAAACTCTTAGGTCTATCCAGTCCAGAATTCTGGGCCGGAAATCTCCAGGGCTGTACCCAGGACTCTTTCCAGCCTCTACTGGAAATGCCAGGGATGAACCAAGAGCCTTCAGCATATAAAGCACGAACACTGTCATCTAAGCCATGCTACAGTGCCTCCAGTTGAACATCACCCATTGGCAGAACGAGGTAACCCATTAGAAGACTATCTCCACTATGGGAGTTTTCTACCAGAATATTGGGAATGTCCCACTGGCATCTCCTCAACTCTCAGAAATGGAGCACCTGACCTCTCACTGAGTGAAAAGGCCCTTTGGCTAACAGATCATCTGAACAGAAGTTGTAAACAGGGACACTGACTCTATCTGTCAAATGTGAGTGGGGCGTTTATCTTCTTTGTTTTTACTGTTTCACCTGTTTGCAATAAAAAAAAAAATACCCAACATCACTCCAAGTCAAAAATTCCTTCCCTAGCATACGATCTGTTCTCTCAGTGTATTTCCCTGGATTCAGGGAGGATAGGATGTCATGTGACCCCCAACAAGAATTCAGTTGATCCAGTCAAGGAACCCAAGATTACATTTAGCCCCCATAAGCCCGGTCTTTCATAAGGGTAAACTGATACTTGGAAGTAAAACAGGGGTAGAAATGGGTAGGGGGTAGCTCCCACCCTAACAATGCTGCTGTGGATTTCTTTCTTCCTTTCCTTCCTTCCTTCAGAAGGGGATAAAAATTAAAAGGATAGCAAGCCGTGAGGGAGCTGATATTCTCCGAGTCTTCTGGCTTCATTAGGGAGGATTGAAAAAGTCAGGTGATTGATGAACTCAATCAACTGGCAGGAGAAAAGATGGGAGCAGGGCTACTGAGAAGCAAAGAATTACAACCAAAACGGGTGTCCTTGGGTCTCACCCATTCACCTTGCACCGGAGATTCTCTAGCAAATACGGACAGATAAAACCACTCTGGATTCTAATTTCTCCAGCCTTGAGTTAGATATGTCCCATTGCCACATCAGTTCCTACTTGTCAGCCAGGAGTGCTAGCTCTAATTCTATTGAACAGTGACATTAACAGAATCTTGCAAGTCTGGAAGGACATCTCTCTCCCATCGCCTTTACAGCCCAAGAAGCTAGGGAGGGTCCTTTCTGACACTTTGGCCATGGCCAGATTCCTGCTGCAGACTGAGCTGTCTCTTATCCAACCATTCCCTTGGCTGCGGCTCTTCCCCCAGTCTCCCCAGGTCATTCCCACCTACCATTACAATACTTTTTTCAAAAAATCCTCAGAAATGCATTTGTATTTTTGGAGGCCTTTTATCCTGTGGACAAATTTGGGAGTGTGATGGTACTGAAGCTGCAGGTGAGGGGGCCAGCTATTTTCTTTGCAAAATCAATCATTAGGGGAGTTCCCATGGTCCTCAAAGCAAAACCAGACTTTGTTTCACCGTATGGCTCAGAAATGGAACCTAGGCCTGCTTTTGCCTTGAAACACTGATTTCTCCTCCTCTTTCCCTTCCTCTGCACAGATTCCCTGCCCCCTTTACTACCTGAGTGACGAAAGAGATCCCTTTAGCTCCTTCGCACCCTTTAAATCATAAGACACAGCACTGAGATCCTTCTGCTGACTTCCTTGGGTGCATTATTAATGAGGATTAATGAGTCGCCACTGCTGCTTGCCACCCATATTTCACCATGGCGCAGACATAAGCACTTTGTTGTCTTATTGCAAGAAGCTCCCTGAAAAACTCACTATCTTCTCCTTTACCATACAAAGGTATCCCGTGTATTTCTCCCTCTGCTAGCAAAGAAGCTGTTCCTGTCTAAAGCTGCACAGCTTTCTCTCTAGAGCAAGGTGGGGGTGGGGGGGCAGAGTGATCCCCTATGCTCATCCATCAAATCCTGGAGATTAAGCCAAGGCACCAGAAAAGCTGCAGGAGATAAATGGAGGCCATTTCCTCAGCTAATCCATCATGACCAGCTCATGTCTCACCCCAACCCACCTCCCAAAAGGGGTCTTCCTCCCTTGTCCAGGGTCAAAAACAGGGATTCCAAAATTGCCACAGGGAAACAAGATCCAATTAATGGTTCAGACAAAACGACATCAGAATGCATATCTAGGAGGGCTCATTTCTCATTGCTCCCTGCAACCTGGTTTCTCGTCACATTCCTTCCTTCCCGCTCACCTATCCAAATAAGTCCATTCCCACAGTTACTTTGGATTAGGGACTGGACAAAATCATGGAGAACTGCTACTCTTCTGAAGTGGATTACGTGTAATCTTTTTAATCCCAAGTAGCATCCTTCCAGATTGCTCAAGAACTTTGCTCAAGAGCAATAGTGGAATGCAAGTATTACAGTAAAACCTTGAATTTCGTACCCCCCTTCAATGGACTTTAGAGGTAGCACCCAAAATGTTAATCCAAGCTGCATCTCCAAATAACAAATACATTGTTTCCAAAGTAGTCTGGACAATTGACACAATTGACATCATTTGCGTCATTTCACATCATTAGTGTAATTACACCATTTATGCCATTTGTATCATTACGTAATTACATGGAAAACATAAATGGACATAAATAACATTAATTGCATCAATTCACATTTAACAGACATTTGGCTTTAGTGGACATGCCTTAACACACACTCCTCCCCCCCCCCCAAAAAAAAAGAACTGGCCTATAAAATCAAGGTTTTATAGTATCCAAGATTTTATAGTCTCTGTGGGTTTTTTCCAGATGTACCAGATTTCTCAATATTTATTGGGCCATAGAATGCTAATATGGTAATTGACAATATTCATGTATTATATTTTCAACCCTTTTCTTGGCTTCTTAAAGAGAAAAAGCGGTTGCATGTTGGTGAACATTCCAATTCAACATCTCTTCCACTGACCATCTGTGAATCCTTGGGGTGGAGAATTGTCTCATTTCCACCCTTAATTCCAGAGAGTGCTATGTACAATATATTCCTAAATAATCAAATAAGTAATGCCAAGAAAATATTGTTTGCCAAGTTAGTAGAAGTGACATGTTCTACATATGGGATGGACGGATGGATGGAAAATAGACAGACAGACAGACATGGATGGAGGATGGATGGATGGATGGATGGATGGATAGATAGATAGATAGATAGATAGATAGATAGATAGATAGAGATGGATGGATGGATGGATGGATGGAAGGAAGATAGACAGACATAGATAGATAGATAGATAGATAGATAGATAGATAGATAGATAGATATGGATGGATGGATGGATGGATGGATGGATGGAAGGAAGATAGACAGACATGGATTGAAGGAAGATAGACAGACATGGATTGAAGATAGATAGATAGATAGATAGATAGATAGATAGATAGATAGATAGAGATGGATGGATGGATGGATGGATGGATGGATGGATGGATGGATGCTTTTCTTACATGAGGACAGTGGAGAGAGACAGGTCAACTCAGTAGAAAGGCTAGGGAATGACTCAGTGGTAATTACTGCAATAAAAGATCAGAATTACAGGGTGTCAACTCCAGCTGCTTTAGCCTCAACATTTGCTGCAAGAGAAAGTAGAGTCATCCATTGAAATGGTACAATGATCAGAACAGGGGTAAAGTAATGTTTGTGCCATTTGGTTATTAACAAAAATGTTGGGGGGGGAGAGAGAAAGAGAGAGAGAGAGACACTTAGCTTTGGATTTAAGTATCAGCCCGGTCATCATTAGTGAGGAGAAATTGCTTGAAGGTGAATGAAGTTGGACTCGTGAATTTAAGATCCATCCTGCATCCACCCGAGATTTGGTTAGCACAACAAACTAGATCAGGCTAAAATACAACATATTATTGATAGATTGACTGTGGGTCTTTTGAGAACTCAACCCCTGTCTTTGAGTGTGGTATGAACCTGCCTCATGAGGCCATCACTTAGAGCTTGCTCAACAGTTTACAATTGAAACAAACTATGACTTAGGACAAAATATGAACTCAACCCCAAATTAACCAAGTGAGTCTTTTGGGGGGCAAACATTGCTTCTCTGTTCCCAGAGTTGTCATCATTAGTGATACTTTATTGATTAGCCATTAGGCCATATCAGAAGACTTGGCATCATTACCTGTGCATTTTTCTTCATGAATGAATGTTGCGTTTTTAAAAAAATATATATTAATACTAAAGAGAAAAAGAATTACACCACCCACCACTGCAGAATCTAAATATACCAATGAAATGGGTGTCTGCAGAGGCGTTGGAGGTATCAGCTGTTTTTAGCCATACGCGCAAAAAAAAAATCCTTTAAAAACATTTACATCCCACATGTATTAACAATACACATATTAGGTTCCCACCACCACCACAAGAAAGGGTAGGTTTGCTAGCCTGCTGTTGCCAAAAGACTAAAGAAACTTATGAAAACTTCATGATGAACTTTGAATGTAAAGGAAGATTTTGTGGGATCAGAGTCAATGTTATCAGAACCACGTCTATATTGCGCAACTTAAGATGGCTACAAGAAGTGCAAATTTTTACTCTTCTCCTAAAACCAGTGTGACTTCACTTTCACTGTTCCTTGTTCTTCTGCATTGGGGCCCCTTGGGTGACTGCCAATATTTCACAAAACCAGCAAGTTGTGCTTTCTCCAGCCTCAAATAATTCTTCTTTATTGGATACCCCATTTTTGGCTGCAGATAGGCAGAAATATTTGTAATTTGGAATCCCCTCTCCTACCATCTGAAACACCACTTACAGACAAAAACTTAAAATTGGAGAACTGGAAAGCCAGAAGCCTTTTTTCCAATTCCAGCTGGAAAAGTTGCCTCTACATCATTAATTCCCGGGGGGCCACAGGATCACAACAAAAGGCCAAAGGTGACCTGAGGAGACCCAGGGCAGGACAAGTGGCACAAAGGTACATGCTTATAGCATTGTGTTGCCATCTCCTAACATCTGTTGCCTAAGGCCACCACTGCACTTTATCTAAGGGTAGACTCAGGCCTAGAAAGAAAGGGAATTGGGGAACCAGATGTTGAAAGAATAAGTAATGGAGAAGAGGAACAGCTGCATAGGACAGATTAGAACAACAATCCAATAAGGTTACCTTCTGTTGTTACTAGGGCATCAACGGAAAGAAGAGCTATTACAAAGCAAATGGATGTGGGTGTTTCATGACAAAAAAAAGAGCATGGATATTCTTTTAAAATGATGATAGTCAACCATTACCTATTCTGCCTGCATGAACTCCTACCTACTTTTTCCTTCCAGCCACCAACCCAACCCTAAAACATAACCCCTTTTGTGGATCATGCAACATGTCTCCCCCATTCTTATTACAGAGGAAGAAAGCATGGTCTCCTAAGCAGTGGCTAGAAGAAATCCTTAGGGAAGCCACAGAGAGAACACAAACTAGGAGAGGGGGATCAAGTCTTCTTTGGGAAGGGGCTTGGATATGGAGGCTGGGAGTCAAGAGAAAGCAACATGATGTCCTTAGCCAATTGCAAAGAATGATACGCCCCTTCTCTTCGTGAAGGGAAAATTTGCTTAGGTAGCCATCTCTGGTTTGTCCCACAATTGATGTATGTCCAGTCATACAAAATGTCAGACTTCAGGCCAGGCATAGCTATAACTCTCTGTCCTTCCAAAAATTCAACCCTGCACTTAGGAACTAGATAGCCCAGCAAAAACTGCTAGATCAGTTGCTCTAATGCATACAAGAAATAAGTCATCTGTTTGCAGAAGATCTGCCTGAGGCAGGACAGGCAAATCATTCTCTATCCTCTATTTAAATCCTATGCCTTTTCATCACTGCCTTTTGGGTCAATGGACATTTGACCATTTTTTCCTGGCCTTGAGAGTTGAAGATATCAGCCCCATGTTGGTGTAACAATTCTGCCTGGTTCCAATGGAAGAGAATATACATATCTCAGGGTTGAACTGTGGAGTCCTTGGTGCTCTCTAAGCTTGGTTGTTTGTTTGCAGACATTTCATTACCCAATGAAGACGTTTCATGGCAGACATTTCATTACCCAACTAGGTAGCAACATCAGGGGCACTGATGATATTACCTAGTTGGGTAATGAAATGTCTGCAAATGAACAACCATGCTCAGAAAGCACCAAGGACTCCATGGTTCTGTCTGGCTCGAGAATTTTTGGTTCCTGCCTAACCAGGTTCAGCCCATGCAGAAGAGCTTTGAGGCCACTTGAGCAATCAGCAACAGGATCAAATTCATTCAAAACTCTGTAGGGAGGGAGTCAAAAGCCAATCAATTATATTTTCTAGGACTCTGGTCCACCACGGGGCATCAAGCAATTTCTTTTTTTTTTCCACCCAGACCCTATACAGTGTTTGGAAATAGCTGTTTCCCTCCTCCTTCAAGGTTTCTACCACAAAACGTGGAAAGAATTCGCCACCTGTAGAGACAAGTCTTCCAAGTGGAAATGAAAATAAGCAGGCCAACCATTCCTCCAAGTCTAAAAACTGAGGTCTGAAATGATGCTACATCAGAGAATCAGGCCTTGCCAAAGTTAATGATGGAACTTAAGGGTTTAATGCCAAATTCTGCACAGGAAGAACCGAATCTTAAATTGGACTGCAGCTTTACCTAGAAAAATCTGGATGACCGTAGTAATTCTAGAACATTTTCCCCCTGCTAAAAAGAGACGGGGAGAAGAAACCCAAGGAGGAAAAAAGAAACGTATCCTTACCCAGATGATTAGATCAAACATTTGCTATTCCACCTACTCACTGGCTACAGCTTTGACGTCAGCACCCAAACGCATTAACTATATTTGTCATCCCTGAACTAAAAATATAGAAAGAAAAGAAAGAAAAGAAAGAAAAGAAAGAAAGAAAGAAAGAAAGAAAGAAAGAAAGAAAGAAAGAAAGAAAGAAAGAAAGAAAGAAAGAAAGAAAATAGGTCCTACCAAGTTCAAAGCAATACTTGAGGGACATATACAGCCATGGAGAAAAGTCAATTAAAAGGAAGGGGTGTCAGAATGGCTAAAGTAGCTTTTCTTTTTTAGAGGAATGTAAATGCCAGGCACATTACTTCAAGCTAGCTCAATTTCAGCTCACAAGCCCACCCTAGTACATGTATAAAGATGTTGAAAGAGTCCAGTCTAGGCCACTTCTAATGTGCAATGCCTGGGCCTGCAACTTCCAGCTTTTTTCCATGCCTTATTTTCTGATGCACTTTTCAGCTCAGAAGCGTCCAGCAACACCCCAATTCAGCCTGGTCATTTTTGATAGATTAAAAAAATATAACCAAATTTGCACAGGCAGAAAGACAACGGAATAAGACTTACGTAAAAGTGCTACAAGGGAGGAAGGTGGTAGACATCTCAGAGCCAAATGAATTAGGATTAACTGATAGCCTGCTTGATTGATTAAACTCGTATGAAAAAAAGCAATGTAGCTGAGGCCAGAAACATATTTTCTTTATTCTGCATATATTCAGGTACTTTTTGAGAGAAGAGGAGATGCCACTTTTTAAAACAATGTCCGCTTTTTGCAGTCCTTATCCTGTATAGCTAAATGAGTGCACCCTCTTGCACAGACATCATATAAATCTGCTGCCCAGTTAATCGACTTTTTAGTTGATTATCTTATGCACATTTGCTCAGAACTGAGCCATCAGCACCATTCTTTGCACACCAGGCATCTCTTTAATGGCATTTACTCTCTGATATGCTGACCAATCTCATTTTTTAAAAAAATAAAATAAAAGGTGATTCTTCAAACTAATGGATTCTATTTTAAAAACAGTCCCTTAAAAATATATTCTTCGAGGCCATCCCCAATGGCATGATGCAAGTATGCCCATCTTACGCGGGTTAAGTTTTGCCAAGAAACCCCATTTTCCTTTAAGCCGGATTGCTGCAGCAACCTGGAGCCAGAATGTCATATTGCAAAGCATCACGTTGAAATGTTGAAGCCTCTCTTCTCCACCAGAAATGGCTCTCTGCACACAGGCAGAAGTCTCCCTGAACGTTCAATCAAGATGGCATGGGTCCTTCGATCCAGTGTTTCCGATGAAATGCCCCTTCTAAGATCTAGCAGTCTTCGTAGAACAACATTTATTCCCTTGGGTGAATTCCCAAGAATTCTAGAAGAGCAGAAAGCCAACCAGGAAGAGGATGGTGGAATTGAAACATCAAAAGAGCGCTTAGAGGGAATAGTAAAACGACCTTCCTCTGATTTGGAAACTACAATATACCTCTATTGATTTACCCTAAATTGCATCCAGCCTAAAGCTCCTGTTATGTGTAAGGGAGACACAATCCATAACAGATGGCTTCCTCTTCTAGGAGTTTCACAAGCCCAGTTCCTTTGCCAATATTTGCCTTCTACGACACTGCCTTATAAAACCCAGTTCACGTTACAACATCAAATGCAATTGTTGTGTATGCTAAATGCCTCCGTCTCTCTGTCTCGACACAGTCACGGCCCCCTCCCTCCACAAATCAATTGAAACGACAACAACCTACTCTACGGGGCACTTTACATCATCAGTCCAAAATCCCACTGTTTAGTTGTACTCCAAGAGTAACCCGAGCTGTAAGGAGATAGCGATGGAGCTTTAGGAAAGCTGGAAAAAAGCCAACTTCTAAACAAAACCATAATGACAGGAAAGTACAGGAAAGCACTATGTGTGAAAGGGAAAGGCAACCCCCTTCTTCCCTTAAGTGAGAAGCAGTAGGTGAAATTCAGTTTAGATCTGGCTCCTCCAAACACACAGATGGAGCAAGCCAATGATCTGTTTTTTTAAGCAAAAAAAAATGAAAAATTACATGGACTTGCACACCTACAGCTTTACTTCCCTCCCATACTCAGAAGCTACACGTATTTTAGTTTCCATTTCTGGCAAAATTCAGCCGGGAGCAATAGATTCTTGTGAATATGGTACCAACCCAGAAGATCTCACAGCCATCTTGTTCTTCTGGCTACAAGCATCTGTCCCTTTTGGAGTGTCCTCCTCCAAGGGATTCAGAATTGGGCAAAGATAGTCTCTTCTTTCTCCCCACCCCCATGATAGGAGGAGACATGTTCTCAGAATTTATTATCGAATCTCACAGTGGACCCAATTTGGCTTATTCAAAAAGAGCTGCAGAGCAAAGCCTGATGGAAGTCAATGGTTATGCTGGAGAGGGGAGCAATGATTGACTGGACAAGGGGCCTCTCTAAGCCTCTGAGGGGCATCTCAGGGCCCACATCCCCAAAACTAGATAAGACCAGAACCAATACTAAATCCCAATCAATTTAAACTTGAATTGGAAGAAATGCAGCTAACATGAGTACAACCTGAGTACTTAATAAGGTCACCCTTCTGCCTTATTAAAAATCGCAATTCAAAGGCTTGAGAAAACTTGGGGGGCAGCAGGGGTATCTGTACGAGGTGAACAAAGTCACGATGGCAATCACAACAGTGCAATCCAAGCCTTGCCTCTTATGTGATGCATATAAAAAGAGTGAGATTACAAGCACATGGCTGTGGCCACCAATTTACATTTTCTGACCTACAGATGCCCCGGGGACACAGTCACCCCATGGAGCCCTGAGAACCTCAGATTACAACCCCTTAATTAATAGGATAATATTGGTGGAAAGAGAGCTAGTTTGGTATAATGGTTAAAAGTACCAGCCTAGAAACGGGAAGATTGTGAGTTCTAGTCCTGCCTTGGGCACGAAGCCAGCTGGGTGACCTTAGGCCAGTTACTCTCTCTTAGCCCTAGGAAGAAGGCCAGGGCAAACCACTTCTGAAAAACCTTGCCAAGAAAACTGCAGGGTCAAGACTGACTTGGAGGCACCAAAAACAAAATGGAAAACTCTTATAAAAATATATCCCCAATACTCCCGAAAAGGAGACATATGCTCTGGCTTTTTCAGGACAGAGAGCACAAGGTCAAGAAAACTGGGACAATTCCAGGCTGTTCGTGCAGCTGCAGAAATGAAGTCAGAATGGCTTGTATTTGATCAAAGCAGTCTAGAAGCTAAGCGTCTTCTGTATCTGGCAGCTTTTATTCTTCACTTCAAGTGCAATAAAATAAAATCTTCTTTTATTATACACCTGAAAGTAGGATTCCACTGTGCTTGAAAGGTAAGTAACACTTGGTGAGTAATTATAATGCCAAGGAGAGACGTTTTAACAAAGCATTCAAGGACATCACAATTAATTAGAAACAAAAATCAAAGAAAAACAATGGGAAGTATCAGGAGCCAAGATGAGGCAACTTCCTTAAATCACAGGAATAGGATGGTCTAAGGTCATTATCCCTCTCTCTCTCTCTCTCTCTCACACACATACGCACACACAGAAAAGGAGATTAGAAACTAACAAGAGCCAATGTAAGGTAAAGAAGAGAAAAAGGAAAAAAACAAAGAGAAAGTCAAACGTGCCGAAAGAAAGAATGAAAAGGAATTAAAAGAAGTCACTTCTGATTTTCTTTACAGCAATTATAAGTACAAATACAAAATTATCTCTTTCCTATGGATATAAGAAAAAACCTCTTTTTCTATTATCTAATTTTTCTGATCATCAAAACCATACATCATAAGTTCTCTCTCTCTTCCCCCCCCCCCCCCCCGTTTCATGCAAAATGTCCATAAGGGGTTTCCAGTCAGCAATAAAGGTAGGGATTGTCTTTTCTCTAATCAAAGAAGTCAGTTTAGCCATCTCTGCAAGTTCCATCATCTTCACCAACCATTCCTCCATTGTGGGTAGCACTGAATCTTTCCACGTCTGTGCATATAATAATCTCACTGCAGTTATCATATATAAAAACAAAGTTCCATGACTTTTATTCTAGCTGTTTGTCCATCAATCCCAAAAGAAAAGCCTCTGGTTTCAATTGTATATTAATCTAAAGATCCTCTGACTTAGTGTATGTATTTGTATCCAAAACTTCCTAACTCTTTTACACATCCACATGATAAAATGTCCCTTCATGTTGTTCACATTTCCAACATAAATTTGAGGTACCTTTATATATTCTAGACAATTTCTCTGGTGGCATATTCCAACGATGCATCATCTTATAAAAAATTCTCTTTATACTGTGTCAGTCCTTTCAGCCACATATTTCCCTATTGTTCCATTTGAATATTGTAACCAAAATATTTAGCCCATTTTATCATACATTCTTTCACTTTTCCTTCTTCTGTTTCAAATTTCAATAAATGTTTATACATTTTGGCAATTGCATGTTCATCATTTGTAGACAATTCTATTTCAACCTCAGTCTTACAGTGTTCAAAACCATAAATTCTTTTGTCTACTTTAAACCTTTCTAATAATTGTACATAAGAAAATCATCGACAAGTATATCCTTCTGCTACCAGATCTTCTCTTGATTTTATTTTACATTCCCCTTAAAAAAAATCTAATATCTCACAATAAGTTAACTATTTGTATTTCTCATCTATGAAATGCTTCTTGTGCTGAGAGCCACCAAGGTGTTTTGGGGCACAACCTGGATTAGTACCTATTCCATATTCTCAATATATCACACCTGACAATGATTTTTAAAATCTACATTAACCTTAGCTTTGTCATACCACAAATATCCATGCCACCCAAATCTCAGATCATGTCCTTCTAATTCCAAAATCCTTCTATTTCTCAGCAACACCCACTCTTTCATCCAAACTAAACAACAGCCAATATAATTTCAAATCAGGTAAACCCAATTCTCCTCTTCCCTTTGCATCTTGTAACACCTTATACTGTATTTAACTTGTGCTTTTTTCCCTTGCCATGCAAATTTAGATATATCCTTCTGCCATTGTTTAAATGGTGCATCAGTTGTCAAAACAGGTATTGTCTGAAATAAAAATAACATGCCAGACAAAACATTCATCTTAATCACAGAAATTCTCCCCAGAAAAGACAATTGAAATTTCTCCCAACTTAACACATCTTTTTTAACTTCATTCCATGTCTTAACATAAATAGGAATAGGGTGGGCTAAGGTCATTAAATCAGCCTAACTAGCAGTCTCTAGATGAAGTCAATTACCTCCACAGATAATATATGCAATGCCCAGATTCTGCTCATCATTAAATTGACTAACTTGCAGGCATTTCTTAAAAAGAACTTGTATCCACCGTCAAAGCAAAGGATGAAATCTGAATGTGCCATTTAATATCCCCCGCCTTGAATGGCAGCCCTAATGAAAGATATTTTAGCAATGAGGAAATTATCATAAATGATCAAACTGCTAATCTTGCCAATGTTAAAAATAGGAAGGCTTTAAATATACTGAGAAGGCATTCTTCTATGTCCTTTTGGAAACTGTTCCTCAATATGATATGTTCTTTTCAAAGATCCAGCAATTAAATGAAAGAAAGGGTTACTGACAAACCTTGAAAGTATTTGGAGAAGAGGTGGGTTGAAGTAGGTTTCACTGCACAGTGGCAGCTCTATTTACTCAGAAGTAATTTCTTCCAGGTTTAAGGAACCAGGCCGGTAAACTTCATTGAATTCGGCAGGCTTTAGTTCAAGCTACAGGATATTCTGAATTCAGGCCAGAATCTTTGCCTTGCTGAAATGCAACCTCTAATTCTGTGTTTGAAAGGAAAACAGTCTTCTCCATGTATACGAGCAAGAAGTCTCAAAGGAAACAGGAAGGAAGGATCTGGTTTCTTTGTGATTATGCCTCCTGTTTGCTCTGTCTATGTTCCCCCTTCTACCTGAAAGGGCAATTATTTTCTGCCCAGATAACTGGGCATGGGACAGTGGCTTGTTACTGTTTTCCAGAATTTTCTGATCATTTCCCATCCATTCCCTGTTCTGTTTAGCTTTAGGCCCAGGTAAGGTCAGACAGGTGCTACCACCTGCTGTAACTTTGGTGTGGGCATTTTAAATTCGGGCAATTGCTCATCGTGAGGTGTCTCTGGTATTTCCTATTTGGACCAAAAGCTGCATTCTATTAGATCATCTCCCAAAGCTCCCCCCCCCCCCCACCATTTTTGACTGGTGACGCTGGCAACTCTGAACATCCAAAACAGTTGGTTCCACTACACCATGAAGATTAAAAGCTGATTTTTCTCAGCAGCTTTTTATTCCCTGCAAAGTGTGCTCTTTCTCCCTTTCCTTGTGGGAAGAGAACAGAAAAATTCCAGGACAGGTCCTTTTTAGCCAGCTTCTGCTGACACCTGCTCCCACGATTTTGCTGATGCAGGTGCCCATGGAGGAACTTGAGGCAGCCTTCACTGGTCCTTGAATGCACTTAATTCCCAAAGAATAAGATATCTGGAAAACTGTGCCAAGATTTCTTCCTTGCCAAGAACAGCAATGCAATTCTCTCAAATCTAATTTCTCTATTTTTCACATTTGAGGCCGTTCTGTCTTTTTAACCTAGTCGCCAATTTCTAGTTTGCAACATTCAGCCTGCAATAAATGGCCCGCAAGTATTTTAGAATATCCAGACAGCAAAAACGGGCTTCTTATTTCAATTCACTCCAGAAAGTCTGGAGGATGTGGAGTGTGTCCCTCCCGGTGACTTTATTGTAACCTATCCAGAGACCTTGGATGGAGGTGGGCTGTAAGAACTGTAATGTAAGTAAATAAATGAATACAGTGGAGATCAAACTCCCATTTTTAATAGCCATATATCCAATGGATGGGGATGAAGGAAGTGGAAGCTCAGAAGTGTATGAGAATTTGGGTTTGGGAAAGGCTGATGTACGTATTGTGCAAATTTTTCTCCCAGGAATGGGAAACTGAGTCTCTCTAGATGACACTAAATTACAGCTTCAGTCAATTCCAATTTCTAGGGTCTTCTTCACACTGGAAGGCAGCTAACAGAAAATGGGAACAGGAGATTCTTCAGCCATCTGCAACTTCCTCTACTTCAATCAAAAGCCAAAGGAAGATCTCAGAAGAGAACATCCCCCATGGAGCTCAAAAACACCCAGAGAACTCCAAAGAATGTTTAAAGCAATCAGAGAATGAGGAGGAGATATCTTGGCAGATCACTTCTGATCTGAAGCTATGAAATGGAGTAGAACAACCAGCCTTTACTGATCAAGGCAGAATCTGTCAGGACCATGGACAGGAGTCTCCAGTAAGAGCAGGCTAGATCATCTCGACCACTAAACAGAATTTTGGTGCTCCCCAGGATGGTATCTTGAGGTTGATTAGACTGCCCTCGTCATAATTTTGGCTCTCTACAGAGAAGGAGATATCCTCCAGCCATCCAACCTCTAAGCAAAATATGGACAGGGCAGGATAGTTTCATGGAAAACCTACTACACCAGGTCTTCCTTATAGATTTCTCACAGGCATTTTTTCACCTTGGAATACAAAACCTGGGGCCGTGCAGAAAAATATATTTCCATGCATTTTTTCCTAATATTTCTCATTCAGCTTGATGAGGGCAAACATGTTTTTGAAATCTATTTCAAAGAAGAAATTTGGAGAAATATTCATGGGTAGGGTGTGGGGTTCTTTCATTCTAGAATCATTGCTGGCTTCCCACACTTACATTCCATCATTGATTCCTTATAAAATCATATAGAATCCCTTAATTGCATTCCATAACTATTCCTAGAGGTTTTGTTTTTTTCAATTGGAAACACAGGCAGGTAGGTGGGTTACAGAATAATGGGAAGATTATTCCCTTTACAAAAAAACATCAGCCCTAGAAGTGGCTCCTCAGCTATTTCCAGCAATCAAAACCTCCTCCAAGAGATTTCAAAAGGTACTGTCAATGTTATGGAAATAAAGCTTAAAAAATCATCCCTCTTCTGCAAGGAAGAAAACTTTTTGAGAAATTGCAGAGAGGAAGGAAGGAAGGAAGGAAGGAAGGAAGGAAGGAAGGAAGGAAGGAAGGAAGGAAGGAAGGAAGGAAGGAAGGAAGGAAGGAAGGAAGGAAGGATAGCAAGAGGAAGGAAGGAAGGAAGGAAGAATAGCAAGAGGAAGGAAGGAAGGAAGGAAGAATAGCAAAAGGAAGGAAGGAAGAATAGCAAGAGGAAGGAAGGAAGGAAGGAAGGAAGGAAGGAAGGAAGGAAGGAAGGAAGGAAGGAAGGAAGGAAGGAAGGAAGGAAGGAAGGAAGGAAGGAAGGATAGCAAGAGGAAGGGAGGGAGGGAGGGAGGGAGGGAGGGAGTACCATTTTGAGAGTTTTCAAGACAGATTTCTGCTTTTGCATGTTTTTATATTATCCAGCAATGCCTTCCTTTTCTGGGCACAGCACAACTAATGTCTTCCAAAATTCTGCTTCATCCCACCAAGGAGCCTCGTGTATCTTGATTTTTCCACATATTTTTATTTTGGAGTCCAGCCCCTAATGTGCTCTACCTGCTTCCTTAAATTGCACTCTCTTTTCTTCTTCTTATTCTTGCCATCTACTGCATTTCCAGAGTTTGCATTTTGTACACATCCCAGAACCATTGGCAAGACACCCTTCCAGAGCACAATCACAGCACACAGCCACAATAAACAGTCAAAATATTATCCTACAAGATAAAAATGCAGGGTAATGCCAACACTGGCATGCATTCTCTCTACCATGCTTCAGTTGTAAGCATAAAAGCATTCAGTTGACTAAATGCAGATTCAACGTTAGTAATTAACACTCCTCTAACAATTCAGGTTTCTCATGATTTTTCAGCTTTAAACTCAATTCAGAAAAATATATTCAAGAATATCTGTCCATATTCTACATGAATTTTCTTGGAAAATATAGTTTTGCCCCAATAGGTGCTTTGGTCAGTAATGACCCCTAATATTCTGAATTTTGATAAGTTATTTTCACTAATACAAGGATTTTTATATTGTCTTTGACCTGGCATTTGATTCACATTATGAGAGGTATTGTAAGGACATAAGAATCAGTTGAATAGGGTGGTCAGTTGAGTATTTTTAGAGTAAATATTGCCAAACATTACAGTTACCAGATGAATGCTCAGGAATTCCAAGATTCTGTGCAACTATTAGAGGTGGCCAACTGGATGCTTCTGGGAAGCTCACTAATGTAAGCCAGAGAACAAGACAGACACCCCAATAGCCAGCATTGATAGCCTGATCGTCTAGGAACCTGTCCAGTTCCTTTTTCAATTTGGCTACCATCACAAAATCTGTCAGCCAGTTCCACAGCTTAGTGTGCACTGTTGGAGAAATACAGAACAAAATAAAAAGGAGTGTATATTTCAAAAGAAGAAGCAGATGTTGATTCATCTCTCGATCGAAAGTTTCAAAACCTAAACCCAACTGATTTCTCCCTACTCTTTTCAAAGTTCTTGTGCATCCATTTTCATAAGCATTGTAAAATAGAAGCACCAAAGACCAACACCTTTTCAAGCACCCAGTTTAACTAGGTGTTACAATCCAAAATCTGGAGACTGGAAGCCTCCAAGAGATTCATAGAAAGGCTGCTGGGTTCGCACAACACACTAAGTCATCAAGCATGATTTACTACAAACTTCAGTGGCAGAATTCACATATGCTAACCCCAGTCCTCGATTTACAGAAGCTGAGTTCTCACAACACATTGAAACAAAACTGTCGTTTATAAATACGTTGTCCTGGATTTTCACAAAAACACTGTGGTTTATTACAAACCACAATGGCTAGGTTCATATCAAATCAACCATCATTACTTAATGTTTTGTGAACCAGACGACATGGCTGCCTTACCAGAACCATCAACCTGACATGACAGTGTTAAGAGGCTCCATTAAATCTTGAAATGCTTCACTCTGGCAAGCCTAGTTTTGCATAAAAGCAAGTGATGACCTCGGAGGAATGGAGGGATGGTCTATCATATATATACTCTATTTTTCAACAAAGGACAAAAAAAATCAGACACTAGGCTGATGGTTTCTTGTTATCCAGATTGGACAGCTGAAGTAATATGGTGGAAATGTTTGTGTCAGAAGAGAAAAGCAATTTATTACTTCTTTCCAGTCATTGCACTGTCAGACAAAAGGCACTGCCCCACAGTCATGAAAACACCAGGGGAAGAGGGCACCATTAATTGTCTTCTGTGCCCTAAAAGCCAACCTCAAAATGCATTAATGTTTTCTTTGGATGCCAGAAATGTCTTTATACAAAAGCAGTTCTTTCTGTAACTATGTACTGCCCAATTAGCCAATTTGCCCAACTTGACTTCAGACTTCCCTTTCTATACACAAACACACCGTTCCACTTGAAAAGGGACAACCTGGCCTTTGATGACACTGAAAGAGGTTGGAACCAGTGGCGAAAAACTCTGAATCCAGCAAGCAATCTAACCCCTGTGATCAACCAGCCTACAATATCTTAATTATATCTTATTGTAGGACTGGGCTATAGGGTTTCCCCCCCCCAAGAATCTTAAAGATGACCAACAGGAATTAGATGCGAGCAGCAATTCTAGAGGTCAGACAAATCATAAAGATGAAGGAATTAAGCACACAGCTCTGACCGAGGAACCAACGTCTTTCTACACACACAGAGACCCCAAACTTGTTTCAGTTCATCAGCCCAATGTAGACTGGTTTGTTGTTGCTGCCTGTTAAACAACTGGATGTTGGAAAGCCCCGTAGAGCTATTTTCATTGATCCACTCCATCTTGTACTATCGCTCCTGTAGGAGACCAGCTGCATAGCAAAGTACAAGAGAGAATTTACATACACATTTCAAAAAATAATTTCTTGCGTCAAATAATCCCCCCGCCCCCAGCCAAGCTGCACTGTACAGCTCTTTATGATTCCCAGACTGGCATCTAGTGCCATCAGTTCACAGAGGCACATTTGCCGCAGCTTCTCCAAACCTTCTCGTGGCTTTCAGCCCTGTGGCCCATTTGCTTGTCTTCACCTTGAGCGGAAGAAGACAGAAGAAAATGCAGAAAGCCCTGGACCTCCAGTTGAAGAGAGGGAACTGGTAGGAACCAATGGGGAGAGATCCAAGGACCACCACGCCATTGACCCCTTTCAGACAAGCCGTTGCTGAACTACACCAGACCTCAACGCTAGTTCTGCTAACAGAGGACCAGAACAACATCTCAGTGAGACTCCATTGCCAGTTAGTCTAGAAGAATTTTAGCACTCCCTCATCTTAATGCTACCTGGAAAAGAGATCTTCTTCCTCCCTTTACGACTGCCTACATCCTTCTTTTCAGACTTTACCTGCCTCTGTGAGATTTTTTGCTGAAATAACCTTACAACGATGGACAGAACCTCAAACACCACTCAGTAAGAGCATTCTATCTGAGGCCAAAACATTTTGCCCTTTCCTGATCCCTGCAGGCATTCCCTGAAGGCCCTGAAAACACCCATTTGGAAGGAGGAGCCAACTGAGGCATCGTGGGGTGTGTTTCATTGCAGGGGTTTGCTCTGTTTTGCCTGCTGCAATGATGCCCATCCTTTTCGGGCCAAGGGCTGCATTCAGGGAGCTCCCTCCCCCCAAAAAAGAGGTGGTGGGGCCAGCCCATCTTGGGCAGGGCACAACGAAACCAAATTTGATTGTCATTGGATTAAAATTGGATTAAACCAAATGCCTCCCTGGTGCATCGCAATTTCCCCTTCTTTGCAAAAAGAGACGCAGCAAGCTAAACAGAATGGCTTGATAAATAAAATATATTTTATTGAGACCTCTTCACACACTCAGTGGGAGTAAGAATGAAGAAAGATAGGTTTGCCTGTGAAATAAATGAGCAAGCGAGGAAAGTGTTCGTAAAATAATGAACGCATGGGCCGCAGTATCAAGGGGCTAGTTCTGCCCAGCTACTTGTCTGACCAGTCCCACACTTTCAGTGCAATTCTAACTGAGCCCCATTAATGTAATTGACTTTTAATGGCTGCTCCAAAATGATGATGTTAATGTTTTATCAGGGATCTTGGGCAAACTGCAACTACGCCTCTTCCAGCCTTCCTTCCCGGAAAAGCAACAAGGGTCCCTAAGGAGACAAGAGTTCATTCCGTGGCTGTAAAAAGCGACAACCAGTTGTTCCTGTATTTATGTTCTTGCCTTTGCATCAGAATTGCCCTTTCTGACATTCTGGGTAGAATGGCTGTGTGTCCTTCTCCACCCATCTTATTTAAAATCTTTCCTTTGAGATACAGCCAGTTTGCACTGCTCGGCTTCCCAGGCCACTTTATTATCCAATTTTTAAAAGGTACACTGTTCAAGGAGCAATCTTTGATGAAGCAACAGCAAAAGCAAGGCTGTTAGCCTGCCTGACCTGTCCGGGGGGTTCTCAGAAAGATCAGGCAGGCCAACAGGAGGAAAACTGGAGATGAAGGAGGATTTTATCATGGGGAGAATTTATGACCTTCAAATACTTGGAACACCAGCAAGGCCAATGGCCAACAATTACATGAGTTGTAGTCCGACAACATCTGAAGACTTGAGTTCCCACTCCAAGCCTAGACTAAATGGTTCTTTAGTCTAATCTAGACTAATCTAACAAAGCTGCCCTTTACGTTCTTCATTTGCCAGTCTAACTCATGCCAGAACAGAAGGCATTCTTAGTTCTTCACAATCCCACAGTATCCAGAAGTAGTATCCTTCTCCAAGAAATCCACTTGGCTTCAATTTTGTAACAACTTCACCAGTTCACCCCTACGGAATCAAGAAACAAACTAGAATAGAGCTGTGCATTGGGATGGAAGCCAAGACATACCCCTATGCAACAAGATATACTTCAAATATGTACACATTGGGAAAACATAGGCACAAAACCCCAGGGCCTTAAGGAGCATTCAGTTAGAAAAGCACACTAGAGGGAAAGAAGGATGGCAGTGTTACGAGAAACCAACAGCAGGATGCATATGTATTTTCTTGCCAACTTCTTGTTTTGAACCAAATAGTAATAGTACTGTTTGGACTGGGTGGGTACTTACATCTAAGGACAATGCAAAAGCTATTTCCCCCACAACAGCCATCAGGTTATAAGTGGGGCTGAGAGTGTGCAACTGACCCAGAATCACCTAGTGAGTTGCTCTGGTTGAAGGTGAACTAGAACTAGACTGTACCTCCCCGTTCTTAGTACACTTCAGCCAGTCCATAACACCAACTCTTGCCTTGCAAACAGTTGTAGAAATGGGTCAAAATAGTCAAGGAGATGATTGCTTTCCCACCCTTATCCCAAAGTTCATCTGGCTACCCCATTGTCCTAATGCCCTGTCTCCCAGCTTTCTACTTTAATTGTCCTGTAACATGTGAAAACCAGAACTGTGATGAATGAGCCTAGCACTGTGAAGGACCCTGTTCAGTCTGGAGGGTGTGCACCTTCCTGTACCAATTTTCTCTCAAACTGCATTCAAGACAACCTATTCCAATCATGCCACGGCTAGAACATTGATACCTCCTTCCTGCTTCAAATGAGAAGAACTGGCAGGAAGGGAAGGCGGTGCTAAAGTTGCTCGTAAGAAACCAGCAGAAGAACAGGGAGGGAGAAAGGGAGATGGAAAAATGCTTGTGCCAGCTTTTGCATGGGAAGAGCAGTTTCTATTCCTTGGGCTTTGTTGCATAATAACCATTTATTTATCCTTTCGTAGCTGGAAACACCATCCACAGATTTTAGGACCAAGAGTATTCTGCCCACTGCAGAACCTTCCTCCATTCAGAGTTTTCGCTCCATTCCTGGCTCCTTCTGTGCTGGTCATTAGCTGCTTCTTCAAAAGGCCTGTGTTAAAGCAGGCAGTAATATTTAATAAAGACAAAAACTGACACCACCAAGACAAAGTTCAGCAGGCTTCTCCTGGACCTTGTCAGTTTCACTGGAGAGTAAGAGAAGGAGGTAGCAAACTGAATGGTAAGGAGTTGGCTAGCACTTTGCCTCGATCCCCCACCCATCAGCCCTGGTTGCATGTCACTAGCTTTGTACGCAAATATCCCTGGCTTAGGCCTTGTATCTCCATTAAAACTAAGCCGTGATGAAATCATTTTTCCAATTTCCTGAAAGTTTTCACCCCTTGAAAACATCTGCCTGTTTTTCTTCCCTGTACTCAGAAATTGCATCCGTCCCTCCCTGCCTGCCTGACTTATCCTTCATTCATTCCTTCAAGTCAGAGGTTACAAGATTTGGGGTGGCTTACAACATTAAAAGCAACAGCTAAACAAGAGGAAAAAGGTTCACATCTGGAAGAAAGAAGATACTTAATCAGATTAAATTCTACAGGGACTGAACACCACCCTACCCCAAGGTCTGGGGGTACAGCCAAATTTTCAGTGCTTTTTGGAACATGATTATTATGGGAGCCCCACAGATCTTGGGGGGGGGGGGATTCTATTTCAGAGGGCAAGTGTATCATCACCATGAAGCACCCTAGCTGCCCAAGATTTCCAGACTGAAAAATTCCCCTGGAAGGAAGGAATGATGTCTGGTGTGTTTCCCTGAAATTCAGTAAAAAGGTGGGTGACCAAGCCAAGGGTCATATACTTAGAGACAGGATACTGGTACACCTTTACAAGTGCTTTTTCACAAAATATGACCCAACTTTCTATTCAGGAGAACTTCACTGATATTCTCTTTCCTTCTGGAAGCCCGTTCTTTTCCATCAAACTCCATAAAGGAGAAGGATACCCAAAAAACTGCTGAAGAAACAGTCAACTCAATTATAATCTGTCTACCATCCTAGAAAAGGCTGGTCTCTGAAACATGACACAGCCATTACTATTATTGAAGACAACACCAAGCCAGAGGTGCCAATGACCCACTGGGTTAGCAAGTGGCCTTTAATATTTCTATGCACCTACACAAAGAAACCCCTGCAGATCCATACCAAGATCCAAGGTTGTCCTGGATTACAAAGACAATGTGGTTCAATCAAAGTGTTCCTCTAGGAATAAGCCTCCAGATCTTCCATCCACACACGTTAGAAGGGGATGAAGGGAAAAGAAGACATTTCCTTGTGCTTTCAATCTGAACAAAGCTGAGAAAGGAGCAGCTCAGTGCTGACGGGCAACCTCTTCCCCATGGAGGCTCATTGTCAAGAAATGTCACAGCAGCTACCAAAAAAAAAAGATAAAGAGAGAAGCAGTTCTTCTCCAACTGTTTCCTTAGCAGGAACCTCGTATACAAGACAATTTCAATGCAACCCAGCTAGAGGCAGCAACAGAAGCAAATGCCCTGACATTAACTGGCTTGTACTTCAAAGGAATAATCATATCATCATTCCTGATGCACTGACTGGATTTCTTATGGCAGCAGCCTAATCAAGCTCAGCGCAATTCCACCTTTGATCAAAACACTTTCAAGATTGCCCGGGTAAGGGTAGGAAAAAGAATGATAAAGAGACCCACGTCACACTGTTCTATTATTAACATCTCATCTTTGTCTGTGATCCTGCAAGCATGACATCCCGTAAATTTTGACCTGGTATTTATGAGAGAAAACAGGCCGAACATACGTTTTCCATGGGAAACATCTACCTGGCCATAAAGCTCAGATGTATGAAGGAGTTTCAGGCTTCCAATTTATTTAATTTATTCCTTTATCAGATTTGATACCTGCTTTTCATTTTAATCCAAATGCTGTAGCTAGAAAGGCATGGCTTCAACTGAAACAGAGACTCGATGCACACTTCCTAATTCTTCATGAGCACAAATACACCTGGGAAATCTATTTTATCAATGGGGAGGAACCCAAAAGAGCAAATTTGGTGTGGTGGTTAAAGGCACCAGGCTAGAAACTGGAAGATTGTGAATTCCAGTTCTGCCTTGGGCACAAAGCCAGCTAGGTGATTTTGAGCCAGTTGCTCCTTCTCTGAAGGGAATGGCAAGCCACTTCCAAAAATGTTGCCAAGAAAACTGCAGACACACTTGTCCGGGCAGTCCCCAGAAGTCAAGAGTTATTCAAAGGCACCAAAAGGAAAGAAAGAAAGAAAGAAAGAAAGAAAGAAAGAAAGAAAGAAAGAAAGAAAGAAAGAAAGAAAGAAAGAAAGAAAGAAAGAAAGAGAATTTGAAAGCAAAGATGGTAGAATATCCATACTTTCATCAAACTGATATAGACTAGGCATTAAACAAGCTTTGGGGCTTTCGTGCTAGTTTGCAAACTGTCTGTTGGACCAATAAAGTTTAAAAAATCCATTTTGCTTCTAATGCTAATTCTAATAAGTTAAGAACATCAATGCTGCAAGTTAAGAACATCATAGATGCTTAGCGGCATTGACATTAGGAGCCATGAGTCCAAGTGTAAACCAGGTGTAGACAGTGTGCAATTCTAGAACTCCATATAATGCTCAAAACTCATGTTCAGCCTGTCTTATTGGTAACCCCCCCAAAAAACAAAAACAAAAAAACTGTAGCATAATACCTATTTAGTTCCTGGGATCACAATTAGGCTTAGCTGCTGATGACTACATAGACAAATGCTCACCATAATTTAAGGGCTAAAGGAGGTCTAATGAGATTTTAAAGAAAGCTAAAACTTATCTTGCCCCACCAGGAAAAAAATAATAAATCCCCCTTCAAATAGACGATGCTGCTCCAGCCACTTTGAGACCCCCCCATTGCAGTCCCCCAACCCCTTCAAAGCATTTAAAAGCAATCCTAGGTAACTAAAAACTTGTCCACCTTGGATCATTCTGAAGCCGAGGAAAACCAGCATCACAAATGATGAAAAGCATTAAGTCTTTTGCTTTGGTCAAAAGATGCATATAAATAAATTCCCTCTGTGCTTCTCTTCTAAAATATAGCCTGCAACCTTCCGTGTTTATAATTCTTATTAAAGAATTTTCAAAATCAGCAGTCTGTTCTCCAATAAATCTGGGACGCATCTTCAATCAATCAGTCATTTAACTGGGCTTAGACAAATTCATGGAGGATAAGATAGAAAGTCAACCAGTCATGAAAGCTATACAGATTGCTCCACAGGATCCAAGAAAAATAATTCCTATTTCCATTTCCTGGGAGCTTGAATGGGAACACGCTATTGATTCTGCGTTCTGCCTGGAGATTTCCCAAGTGCTATCTGGTTTCCTGCGGTAGGAACAAAGTTGTTTGATTGAACAGGCCTATTGTTCTGTCCTATCAAGAATTGTCTTAAATACTTATATTCCTTACTTGCTTCACCTATATGCTTACATACGTAAGGAGCCTTAAAATAGATAGCACATGGTTTACACCCAGTCCATACTCCCTGGATTCTCAGAAAGAAAATGTGAGCCAAAGTATGCTAGCTTTGATGTGATTTTAGCCCAGTTCAGAAGGGCAGTTTTTATGCTGTAAACCAAGGTGCCCAACATTTGGGGGAACAACATCCAAGCCTTTATAGAGTATGTTTCCAGTTCATCTCTCAAAGTGGGTGGGGTCAAGACAAAGAAATTGGTACAGCCTGGACATAAAGTTGGATTGAAACCGAAGCTTAATTAAAATTAATTATAGTTAAACTTATTGCTCCATGTATTGATAAACACTTCTGTATTTCTGCCAAGAAAACTGCATGGTTGACTTCATGTCGTTACTGGTGTTGTCCTTAATGTAAAAAGCATTTTCACCTTTATGCTTCCCTTAAATACTACAACTGGGTGACAATTTTTACAGAGGCTTGGAGGGTGGGGGAGGCACGTATGCAGCTTTCAGGCCTCAGATTGTCTCCCTTTGTTTCTAAATCAAACTGAGTAATCAACTAAAGCTTGCTACAGTTACTCCAAGGAAAAATGAAACAGCAGACTTTAAATTCCATGAACAGTATCATAGCAAAAGCCCAAAGCATCTGATTCTTAATTATGTCAAGGCATAAATCGTCTGCAGATGAAGGTACCCAATGAAAATAAGGGAAAGTCACTATTTTGTAGCGCAGCCCTGGTCACCTCTGGGTTGGACTACTGTAATGCGCTCTACATGGGGCTACCCTTGAAGAGTATCCGGAAGCTACAGCTGGTGCAGAATGCGGCGGCGCGGACAGTTCTTAATGCCCCTAGGAGGGCACGTATATCACCGCTGTTGCGGGAGCTGCATTGGTTACCAGTTTGTTTCCGGGTCCAATTCAAGGTGTTGGTCATCACCTTTAAAGCCCTTCATGGCACGGGACCAGGTTATCTGCGGAACCGCCTCGCCCCGGTCACTTCAGCCCGTCCCACTCGGTCCAGCAGAAGGGGCAGGTTGCAGACCCCACCAGTCAGGGAATTTCGATTGGTGGGGTCGGGGCAGAGAGCCTTTTCTGCTGCAGCGCCCGCCCTATGGAACATCCTGCCTCCTGAGGCCCGGTGTGCCCCTCCCTCATGGCCTTCAGGAAAGGGATGAATCCTGGCTCTGCCAGAAGGCCTGGGGGCCAGAGGGGGGCCCGCACCTGTGGAGATGGCTGGTGGGATGATGGGTTGTCTCCCCCCCAGCATCTTACAGGGTTTTTTTTAGGGCCAAAATCAGAGGAGGTTTTTTAGGGCATTTTTAATGTTTTTTAATTATTTATAGATTTCAGCCATCTTTGGAGAGAACTGTGTTTTTTCTTTTTATTGTGAGCCGCCCAGAGTCACCCGTTGGGGGAGATGGGTGGCATACAAGCCGAATGAATGAATGAATGAATGAATGAATGAATGAATGAATGAATGACTCAGTATTTATTCCAATGAGGACCGTTTAACCCAAATGAATCACAACAGAGCATGTGGAACAACCAGAAAGATAACACAGCCCCCTCCTTCTTCCAAACAAAGCTGTAAGGGTCTTCTTGGGGGCTGGGAAAGAGGATGGTAGTACTGCAAAGCGCTACAGGCCCATAACACATGCACAACCCTCCTATATTAGCAAAGCAAATAGCAAGGAAACGCTCAGATCAAAGATCAACCAATCTTCACTCTAGCAAAGTTACTGATAAATTGGATGCTAAAATACACACATCCATTTTCCAAGATTCTGTAACTTAACCTCGTTTTTTTTTTTCTTCTTCCATTCACTAAATCTGGGTCAGTAAGACCCTGTGAGAATCCAGCCTTCTCGCTTCCAACCCAAATATTTTCCAAACCGTTCCTCCCAACAAATGATCCATCTTCTCATCACCGCTCCAGTTCCTTCAGCCTCCGGGCCCTCTACTCTTCTTGATATGAGATCACGGCCAACCCCAAGTTGATTTTTGCCACAGAAAAATAAAACAGCTCAATCTAATCAGATCTGGGATTTTTTCTCCCCTCATTATAAAACCGTCACGTCACGCTCAAGAGACAGTGCTGTGTTTTAAAATAAATTAATTAATCAATAACCAAAGTCACATCCTTTTCTTTCGAGCAAGCTCCATCGGCTCTATTTAAGTGCACTCATCAACGTATACCAAAGCACTGCAAAATTCTCTGCGACAATAACGCCTCTTTTAAAAGCACAGCTGTCTAAACAGAGCTTGTAACTTTGCTATAAGCATCCAATATCCTCGTGTCCTCTTTGATGCTCCCAAACGTCAGAGCAAGGGAACTCTCACCAAATTTCACGAAAGAAAGAGAGAGAAGTGAAAAAGAGGGCGAAAGTTACTTACCCTGTAAGCACAACCACAAAATCCATCACATTCCAGCCATTGCGCAGGTAAGACCCTTTGTGAAAGACAAAACCCAGTGCAATGATCTTTATGCCTGCTTCAAAGCAAAATATTCCAATGAAATATGGTTCAGTGTCATCCTGAAAAGGAGAAACAGAAGGACACAAATATCACCAATCTATGGCTATGCAAAGCTCTTAAGACAGCAGTCCTTCCAGACAACAGTCTACCCATGGAAGCTTATGATATCAAAGATGTGCTTCGGGATCAAGATACACCATTCCTAAATTCACTGATCAGGGAAAATGTTTGTGGCTTTTTGTTAAAAAAGCAGCAGCCCAGGAACATGTTAAACAAAACAAATCCAAACGGCAAACCGTGAAAATAGCGCATGAAATAATCACCACCACTACACATCGGGCTTGGATAAACCCTTTCCGGTTAAATGTCAAAGAAAAGAAATTGGGAAGTGGGGGTGGTTTTAAATCCTTCTGATAAAAAAGCCTCATCTATGTCTACAGAGACAGTAGGGTATTGCTTGGGAAAGGTCTCAGTGGGGAAAGGAAAACAGCCAATCTTAGAGCCAGCTGTTGGCCATTATGAGAAGAAAATGTTGGACAAGTGCTTCTGATGCAGAAAGGTCCAGCAAGCTGATTCAGCAGGCCACCATTCCACTCAGACCCCACCCTCGCCAAGATCATTGCCCTTGCTAAACCAGCTATAACTTTCCTGGGGTTACCAGCCCCACCTAGCATACGAGAGGCCCAACTTTTGTCCAAGCTCCTCTCTTCCTTCTCCAGCTGTAAAATCAATAAACTACAACCAGCCACTGGAGCTGTTTTGAAGGCATTCATTGAGTGAAGAGCATTGTGGGGCTTACTCTATTATTCTGGTTTTTAATGATTATTGGATTCGTTTCATGCTTTGATCGTGCCTTTCTGAATGTTGTCAACTGCCAAGAAATCATTTTTGGAGTCTGGTGGTGTAAAAATATGATTAATACATAAAACATTAAATAATCAACTTTAGTTACACTCGTCAACCTTGCTTTCTACCCCCATGGTAGGGACCCAGTCTTGGTGCTCACACTGTGAGTTTGTACAAAGAGGGCACTATCAAAATATAATAAACAGTACTGGATCCTGCTGGGTAGCAACCCCACCAACAAATCTGGAAAAGTAGATTAATTTAATACTTGTCTTCTGATTTTCTGGAAGTTTTCTTCTCCTGAGAAAGAGACTTCTAGTTTTAATAACTCATTCTCAGCCCGTCTTCTTCTTCTTCACTGATTGCTACAGCGGCTGAGGGTGCCTGCACTGTTTGCTTTTTATTCTAGATTGATGGATTGTTTAAAGATTTATATGGCTGCCCAATTCGCAAAAATGGGACTCCGGGCAGTGTAAAACCATAAAACAAATCACATCGAACATAAAACAAATGACAAAATCTCTTCTGATTAGGCTTTTCTCCATCTCTTGCAACATTCCTGGCTCCCCCTGCTTTCAGACCAGGAGTCACTACATGACATTTCCTCTGGAATTGAACAGAAAGGTGGAAATTGCAGATGCTGAAGAAATTATCTCTGCCACGATTTTCCATCTCTCTGCAAACTCCTGGGCTGCTTCCTCTCCCTGGTTTGAAGAATTCCCCTGAGAAAAGTTCCCTTCTTGAATAGATGGGTAGGAAGCCAGGGAAGCTGCTAACCCTGTAGAGATCTTTGTAAAATGAATTGTGGGACACTCATAGGCACCACGCACCCATCTCTTAACTAAGGACAATGTACGAATGTCACTCCCCATGCATTATAACTTCATCAACACACTGCTGGGGAGATGAATGAAACAGAAGGCACTCCTTGTTTAGCCTCTTTTTAAAAAATCAACAAACTTTTTTTCACCAAAGTGAAATTGTCACTTGCATTTCACTTTAGTTAAAGCTAAGGAGACCTTATATCACTCCACGTATTGCTCACCTACACCGCCATCACTCTGCTAGATGGGATTGCTGGAGAATTACAGTTTACCTACGGCTATCCAAGGTATTGATAGCTATCTATAATTGCTTACTATAACTGAATTGTAAACATCCTCTGGTTATAGGAAGGAAGGAAGGAAGGAAGGAAGGAAGGAAGGAAGGAAGGAAGGGAGGGAGGGAGGGAGGGAGGGAGGAAGGATAGCAAGAGGAAGGGAGGGAGGGAGGGAGATCAGAGGAGGAAGGAAGGAAGGATAGGAAGATGAAGGAAGGAAGGAAGGAAGGAAGGAAGGAAGGAAGGAAGGAAGGAAGGAAGGAAGGAAGGAAGGATAGCAAGAGGAAGGGAGGGAGGGAGGGAGGGAGGGAGATCGGAGGAAGGAAGGAAGGAAGGAAGGAAGGAAGGAAGGAAGGAAGGAAGGAAGGAAGGAAGGAAGGAAGGATAGCAAGAGGAAGGGAGGGAGGGAGGGAGATCAGAGGAGGAAGGAAGGAAGGAAGGAAGGAAGGAAGGAAGGAAGGAAGGAAGGAAGGAAGGAAGGAAGGAAGGAAGGAAGGGAGGGAAGGAAGGAAGGAAGGAAGGAAGGAAGGAAGGAAGGAAGGAAGGAAGGAAGGAAGGAAGGAAGGAAGGAAGGATAGCAAGAGGAAGGGAGGGAGGGAGGGAGATCAGAGGAGGAAGGAAGGAAGGAAGGAAGGAAGGAAGGAAGGAAGGAAGGAAGGAAGGAAGGAAGGAAGGAAATAAATGTTTCTCTCTCCCACCAAATATTTGATACTCACCAGCCTCTCTGACATAGGTGTCTTGTCTCCGTCTGGGAGATGTTGCTCCAAAGCCAGAACAATGCAATTAGCTATAATTGTAGCCAGGATCATATATTCAAATGGAGTGAAGACAATGGTTAAAGAAAAACTCATAAAGACAAGGTTAATACCAGCATCAGCAGCAATTGCATCAACTGATCCAACTTTTCCAATATCGTGATCCTTTCCAAGGATCCTTATTTTTCAAATGCATTCTCACCTTTAGTACATTTATAATTCCTACAATTAGAGTGTTAGCCTTGAGTTGATTAATTCAAGGAAAACCTTGTTCTTGACTAATCAAGCAGCAGGTTTTCTTTGCTGTGGAGAAGAGGGATTTTATTATGTTTAAATGTTGGTTTCCTCATCAGTAATTCAAACAGGGGAAATGAGTAATTTCCAAAAAAAAAAAGGGGGGGGGAACAGAAGAGAATTGAATCTGCTTTTCATTGTTCAGGATCTCTTGGCTGATTAAACCTTCAAAGGAGGAATTTAAAATTTCTCATGCAACTCTTATACTATTAAGTAAAGTTGGAACTTTTTCTTAACTTGGTCAGCCCTTTTCTCTCCTTCTTGCCTCCATCTGCAAAATTCTGAAACCTCTTATTTTGCAGCAGGCATGTTCTTAGAGATCATTTTTTGCAAGCTGATAATTCATTGATAATATGAGCAATTAAAGCAGAGCCTTCAGATTTTAGAAGCTATAGAACAGTACCAAACCATCCAACATTCTTTATGAAAGATAGGTAGGAGAAGCCAAAGTCAAGAGCAAGTTAATGAGACTTACACATCACTCTAAACCTTGGTTTGTTCAACACCTTCCCCCCAGTTTTGGGAATTAGCCAGAAGTGGCTGGATTTATCCAATACCCAAATGTATAATAATGATGATTACATGTAGTAATGATAATGATTTATCATCCACAACCACCAAATACATTTCTCAAGCATAGCCACATGCTCAGTTTGTTCTATGGACATTACCAGGGATTCTGGCTCCTATTCTGAACTTGCCACGCAAACGCCTGGGTGCCAAAACACTACCCAGAACTAAGCCTGTGAAGCTTACAGAAAGAGTCATCTATTTCTGATCCAACTTGGAGAGAAAATCAATTTTGTAAGGGGGAAAAAGCTGTGGCTTTTCCATTGGACCTTCTTCACTACGTAATACACTCCAGCTTGGATCCTCACATGATCTCAGGCAGAGGGCCAGAAGCAGGAAAGGGCTTCAGCACCCCAGAGCACACCAACCAGAACTTGATTTCTTGCTCTCTAACCAACCCCGACTCTCATAGAGCCCTCTGTTGATTCAATACCCTCTGAATACCCAACCAGCTTTCCCTTTCCACGCGGCCCCCGCTCTAGGAGGGGAAGAAGCCCACACACTCATCTTGTCGCTTTGCAAAATGGACCGTTTTCATTGCCACTGCATCTTTTGGCTGCCTGTTTATCGCAGAGCTCCGTTGAAGCCGTTTTGAAACCCACAGCCACCCATCCCTACTCTTTTTCCTTCTACCACCCTTTTAGCTGTGTGAACTCTAGTTGGCCTAGTGATGCTTTATCAGCACACGTTCATCCCCAGTGTTTCAGCTGGGTAGGAGAGTACGACGCGCCGGGTTGTTAAGAGGAGAGCCGGTTGCTTGTTGGGTGAGCGAATATTAGCTATGTGATTTCAGATCGAAAAAAAACAACGGGCCCCTCCTGGGGAATGCTGCGTGCTACGCGTGCAGCTCAAACAACACAGAGAGAAGAGGCTCCTTAGCAACCTAACCCCAATCTCAAGTTGAAAGGTCCTTCTTGGTTTCGTTTGGCTCAAGAAGGCTGTCTTTGCCCCGGGTTTTAAAAGAAAGTCTGCTCTCCAAGATTGGCTAGTTCAGAGAAATGGGAGATAATCATTTCAGGTCCTTCGCCTGCCGAAAATCCAGACCGGCAGAAAGATAAGGACTGGGTGACTCTTTCCATCTGATGAAAGAGCATCTGGTTTTAAAATTTCTATCGAAGGAGAAATGAATTTCTGTGAAATCGTTATGGACAACGTGAGATAGTCTTGCATTTATCTAGTGAGGAGGCAGCCAAGAATTAAGTATGATGGTCCTGTCTTTCATCAAAAAATTCTCTGTCCAATGAAGCTTCTCTGGCTTCCCATCCTTCATTTAGATTCAGAGAAAGACCCCAGAAGGGAGCGTCTTCAGATTGGGAAGGGTACAGCCAGAGGGACTACGAATATGGGGAACAGACAATTTTCTCTCCCTCCATCTGTAGCCTTCCTGGCTTCCATTCAATCCTTAAGACCTCAGAAAGGAAGGAAGTCTTCTCATAAAGTTTTACTTCGGTTGGATAGAGAGGGTGAGCCAGGAAGGCTGCAATGGGATGGAAAGCACAACAGAAAACACCACCATCACCAGGCCCCCACTTCTAACAATAAAATCAGATCAAAACGCCAGCCAGAGAAATTGGAAAGAAATTCTCAAGCATGCCAAGAACAAGGTAGGAAAACAGAAGCCACTTTTTCAAGGGAAGGATACTTCTGAGATACTGAAAGGCATATTTTGGCACGGCATTATTCTGGATTGAGTAATGTACAATGCCAAGCCTGTGGATAATGATCCTCACAGGTTAAAAATATCAACAAGCAAGCCTCTGAATTAGTTATAAACGGGATATTCCCATGCACCTGATTCCCAATTATATGAAAAAGGCACGTGTTATATTTTATTGTTAAATGTGACCAATTTAAATAGATGAATTTTCCCCTCTATTTCTTTTTTATTCCCACAAAGCCTGGGTTTGCTCATCATGCCAAACTGTGATCTGTTTCAACCATACACATTATTGATCAAACCACAATGGACAGAAATTGCAAATCGTACCAAGACCCAAACCACAGCATACAAGCCATAATGGATGGCCTCACCCATCATGTCCAACATGGTTTGTTTCAGCAGAGGTTTGTCTGGCTGAGGCACCAGTGGTTGGGTTCACACATTGCGCTAAGCCATAAATTCAGGTTTAAGAAGCTACAAAGCTTAGTTTCCAATCACATGCAGTGGAAGACCAAAGTTATGGTTTACCATGGGCAAATGCTAAGGTGGCAGTGTACTGATTTTGCATTTGAGTTTGCAAAACTATTTACTTATCCCCCCCCCCCCCCCCCCCCAGGATTTTGTCAGGGACAAGATAGCAACGGAGAACAGATGAAAACACCTTCCCTCTCTTTCTAAACAAACACAAAAGGTCAAACTGACACAAGAGGAGGAGGAAAACAGAAAAAATGCTTCTCCTGACTCCTTCGCTCCAAGAGGGTGGGGGGGAAATCCTCTTCTTCTTAACCTCCTTTGAGTATCAGAGCGACGTCTGGGTTGCCTTGACCTAACACACTACAAGGAGCTAAGGAACAAGCCTCAGCAGGGAGGTGGTGGGAATTAGCGAAACTCACAAGAGGCTTCAAGAAACTCAGAAAAAGAGGAGCAGGCAGCTTCTGCCCTTCTGTCACCCAGCAGGCACAACCAAACCAGAGCCTCCCTCCCCAGTGTAATAAATGGACTAACAAAAAAATGCAGTGCCTGGGAATGGAAAAGGGATCTTCTACAGCAGGGTTCCTCAACCTTGGCAACTTTAAGACGGGTGGACTTCAACTCCCAGAATTCCCCAGCCAGCAAGGGTTGTCCACCCGTCTTAAAGTTGCCAAGGTTGAGGAACCCTATTCTACAGGCCTTTGGGCAACCTTTTCAGTTTCAGGGCTCTGAGCTTACAGGTACACACACACACACACACACACACACACACACACACACACAGGTAACAGAGGCATCTGTGAGCACAATTCCCAGCAGCCCAAGCTGACTTCTGGCCAGTGGGGGTGGAGAACCCTCACCCCCCTATGGGGAACCACCCATCACCCACCCGCCCCACCCTGAGTGAAGCCTCCTTTCCCTGCAGATAGCAGAAAAGCTGCTCCAGAGTGGTTCTACTCTAGAGGAACTTAGACCCAGCTCAGCGTCCGGAGAAGAGAGGGGGAGTCGCCCACCTCCCTTTCCAACTGCTCCCCCCTCCAAAAGCATTCCACCTGGGGACCCCTCCCCTAGCCGTTACGAAAATGCCTGCCAGGAAGCGCCGGGTCCCCTCGGGCCACGCGGGGCTCGCCGACACGCCCATGCCCAAGGTTGGAGCCCTCCTGCCCTGACCCCGGAAAGAGCGAGAGCGTTCTCCACCAGCCCCCGGCCCGCATCCACACGGCTCCCGTGGGGTGCAGAAAACCAGGCTACTTGGGATGGAGGACCCCAAGCCCCCCGCCCCAGCGCCAGCAAGGATATGGCCACTCGGTGATGCGCTTGGCATATTTGCGGATCACGTTGTCCTCGCTGAAGATGAAGAGCGAGCGGTTGACGGTGAAGCAGTTCTGTTTAACCGGGATGGGGTTGTAGAGCGCCATCGTCCGGGCCCGCTGGGCCTTTGTCTGCTTGTACATCTGGGGCCTCGGGCCCGGCTGGCCGGGGGGCCCCTGGCGGCTGCTGCTGCGGGCCCCGCCAGGCCCCGTGGGGGCCCCCGCACTGCCAGCCCCATAGCGGCTGGGCAGGTCCTCTCCGAAGCGAGCCATGCTGGTGCTCCTCCAAGCGCGCAGTGCTGGCCCTCCGAGCTGCAAGGGGAAAGACGCATCCCAGCGCCAGGAAGGGAGGGAGGAAGCCTGGGCTTCTGGCGGCGGGGCTGCCGCTGTCGCCGCCGCCGCCGCGGCTGCTGCTCTCGCTGCTGGCGAAGGCAGGCAGGCTGCGGCTGGACTCTGGAAGCGGCAGCAGGAAGAAGGAGGCGAAGCCGCCGCCGCCGCCGCCGCCGCCGCCGCCGCTCAGGGGCGAGGCTCGGCGAGGCGGAGGCGGAGGCCGTCAAGCGCTGAAGGCGGAGGCGAGGCTCGGGTCCCTCCGCTTCGGCTGGAAGAAGAGGAGAGCCGCATCAACTTCCCACCCAGGAGCCTCCTTTCCAGCACCCCACCATGGCGCGGCACAGCGCGGCGCGCAGAAGGCAGCCTGGCTTCACCGGAGCCGGGGGCGAGTCGCAGAGATTTGCCCGGCTGATCCAGAAGGTGATCCGGAGCCGCTTAGCTTGCCTGGGCCTCTCTCTTCTTCATCCCCGGGTCTGAGGGTCCAGAGATGCTCTTCTCCGGCTTTTCTCCTTGCCGGGGTCGGGGGCTCGCTGACCGCCTCGGGGAGAGCGAAATGGAAACGTCAAGAGCAACCGGTTAGTGAACCTCGCCCCTCCAAAAAAAAAAAAAAGCAGCGCCAGCTGACGGTCGGAAAGCCAATCAGCGACGCCTGCTCCACCCGACTCTGCAAGGGTACCCAACGAAGCCCCAGATCAATAATGGAGAAGGGAGAGAAAGGATCCGCCCCTTCTCCAAAGCTCGACGCTCGAACAGGGGGCGGCTCTAAATCTTGGGGGGGCGCTTTGGAGCGCCAACCTTTTCCTCTCCCTCACCCACCCACTCACCCCCTTTCTTTCCCCAGATCGCATCCCCACCTGGTTACGTGCTAAGCTTGGAGCTTCAGGGAGTCCGTGGTGGGGGGGACACTACAGAAACCTCGAAGGATGGGACACGAGAGCAATGGAAGCTTTGGGAAAGGACCCCGGGAGGAGGCAATCCGGATGGGGAGCAAGTTTTTGGGGAGGAGCGCTGGAGAGAGGGGCGACTTGGCCCCGGGAGCTATCCAGGTGCTGAAACGAACGCTCTTGAACATGCGTGCACGCCTCTTCAGAACAGTAAGGTTTCTACTCTTTGCTAGACCTCCACAAGCTTTGCACTCTCCACAAGGTTTGATTTTCCTAGAGGTGAATTCCACCAAGTGCCAAGAGAAAAGCAGGCCCAAAGAACATGAGATCCTTCAACTTGCAGCCAGTTCTGAAGAAATGCTCAAGTCCCTAAAGAGGGTGGCTAGGTTATCTTGATCAGCCCTGGTTTGTTCTAACCATGCATTGTTGGATGAGCGACAATGATCAGGGCTGTGCCCCGGCACTAAGCCAGAGAGCAAGATTTATAAGCTGTAAGGCTTGACTTCATACCTCGGACCCAAAACATGACAGGCTCACAAAGGATTTAGAGGGATGGGCAAATCTTGTCAACAAATTGATGATCAATAAAATATTTATCCTTCTCATTCTTGACAAGACTTTAGTCACTGGCATGTAGAATTATGGCTTTTTTGAAGGAGTTGCCGAGGGTAACGGTCACCCTTGAACATCTGTATCCCTCTGCCTCCAAAAGCCGTAGCTGTACTTAGGAATGGAGAACCTCTGTGGGTTCCTAAACCTTCATGGCTACACAGGTACAACAAGCTAATAATTCCCATTCCAGACCACTTTTGGTAATAAACATTATTGTATTTCTTCACTCTGGACCATACACCACCACACAGTGTGGCATATCATTAATCCCAATTGAGGTGCACCGTTCCAGTCACCCACAGAGCCCTGGAGCAAAAGCAACTGGCCCTCAAATTTGAGAAGTTTCCCAGCTGAAAGAAAATAATGATTTATTTTATTGACTAAGGCATCCATATCACTAAATAGGCCTTAAGCATCCTACAGAATGTTGAACAGTTTAAAATAAAATAAATCCAACATAGAAACACCCCACAAATTATGACAGCCCCATCCTGGGGGTTGGCTAAATTCAGAAAGTGAAGCCTTCACAGCCCTTCAGACGCTCAATAGAGCGGAAGAGGACCAGATATCTTGGGGACCCAAAGAAAGGGGGCCATCACTGAAAAGGCTCACCCCTGGGGTTCCTGTAGATGGCATTCTTTTAAAGAGGGGATGCTCAGCAATGCCTCCCCTGCCAATTTCACTAGAAGGGCATCCTCAGTCTGGAGAAGATGGTCTTGTAGGTACCCAGGCCTGAGACACTGCACTGGCAACAGGCAAAGGCCATCTGCAGATAGAGCAAATCAGTGTTGGGAAGTTGGATTTTATCAGTACAAGCTGTCCTGCCAAGTTCATTTTTAGCCCTATTCATTCCATTTGTTCCTTCTTTAAAAAAAAAAATCCATAGATATGAACCAGAATGAAACCATGATGATCAAGAATGAAGTGACTCTGAGCTTCCCCTTTGCTTCTTTGTTGCTGATCCCCATTTCCCTTGACTGTGTTCTAAAAGAATATTCTCTAATACTTCTCCAGACAAATATCATTCCACTGACAACATTTTGAAAAAAACCCGCATTTTAAAACCTTGCTTAAAACAGATCACTGCAGTGGGGCTACAGGCCACCTTGGAAATTTTGTTTGGAAAGGGAGCAAAGAATTATTTTAAAGCAGCTGCTTTTTAAAACACACAACTTTCAAAGTCACGAAACTACAGCGCTTGCCTTCCTTGGTTTGCTGGAAGTATAAGCTTGCAATGCCTAGTGAAGCTTATTTATTCCCTGTTTGTGTCCTTAGATTCACAGTCCTAAGAGAAAATTGAAAATATATAAAGTGCAGCTTCATATGTCTGTTCTAAAACAAGCTGCATTGAGTTCAGTAGGTATGTATGGGTAGAGGTTTCTCTCTACAATGATATGCTTAATCAGTTTGATTGTGTTGATTGTTGATGGCTTACTATATGTTTATTGCATGATGCAGTATGTATGTACCAGGTTGGGGAGAAAATACTATAAACTTTTCATGTTATTTTTATATGGGAAGAACACCAGACAGTTCTACCTTTCAGGAAAATAAATTCAATCCCACACATACACAGCAAAAACAAAAACTTGGTGATGTCAATGGCTTTCCGGCCCATTCAGTAATGAATCTGATTCTGTCCAAACAGGTAATGGCAAGAGACTTTCAAAGGCATTCCTGCTGCCACGAGATTGATCCTGAGCCTTTCTAATAGTGGATCAAAACCAACTTCCTATGCCCCCCCCCCCCCCCCACAACTGCAGAGTTAACTTCTCTCAGGCCTTGTATTAATCGATGATACCTATTTTAAAGAATTGTTTGAACACACACAGAGATAATATTTATATTCTGCCCCCTAATGATTTCATTTTCTGTTAATACCCTGTGATCAAAAGTGGGAACCAATCACAGGGCCAACTTGTCTCATATTCCAGCATCAACTGGATCGATCTAAAACCTTCTGCCAGATTCCAAGCAACAGTTTTTATGCAGACACAAAAGAAGGGCAGTCAGCAGAAAGAACACCACAAATAACAATAAACACAAAACCAGGGATATTTTGGAAACCCTGTGATTTAAATATATAAATCCAGTGATACTCTCGTACCATTATTAGAACATAAATTACTCATACGAGACTGTGGATGCTATTTTTAAAAACCAACATTTGCAGCATGGAACTAGGAAATGAACAAACCTAATACTAAAGACAATGACTTGAGGTCACAAGGACCGACATAGCTTCCAAATGTTTGTGTGTGTCTGTGTGTGGCTCCTGGAACTCGCTCAAACTACAGTGGCCCAAAATCATTATGTGATGTTGATGAAAAGAAAACATGAACTGTATAAATGCTATTACAGGTTAAATGTCATTGTAAAATTGTACGAGTCTTCTCCCCCCCACTCCCCAAAAGGGGTGGGGAATTTTGATGTCACCTGCCAGATCCTCCCCACCATTTTTACATCACTGACCCACCCATTTAATCCTTGCCTTCCCCCCACCTCCAAAAACTATATATGTCATACATGAACTCTCAGAGGTGTGTGAAGGAAAAAAGCAAGCAGAAATGTAATTTTCTTCTTCCAAAAGGAATGGTACCTACTTCTTTGAAACTCTAATTACGTTTTCTTTAGTTGAAAGCCAGTTTTCAGAATTTTACAGCTTCCCCATATGAAGACAGGTCTGTCCTAATTTGCTGCATTTGCTTCTTATTTATCTGTGCAATTAGTCATTAACCTTTAAAATGGAACCACTTCCTCTGCCTTGCAAGCCAACCTTGCTCTTTTTGTATAGCAACAATCTTTTCCTTGCTGCGCCATGGTTAATTGCCAATATGCTAAATAAATTCATTTAACAAGCAGCTAACCCCAGAGCAGCAGATCTTCCACCTGACAAGTGGCTTGGATTACAGTTTGCTTCAGCAACTCCAAATTATCTTCCATAACTTCTGGAGTCCAAAAAGAAGCCGCCGTTCAAGGTGCAGAGAGCAAAGCCACAGGACAAGAGCTTCTCGATCACCATCCTGATCCTTGAAATTTGTCAGTCAGCAGATCCCCAAACTCACACTCTTGTCTGAAAATATGAGCATTAAAGCATCCAGTATTTGCTTTCGCCAGTCCAGGTCTAGATGTTAAACCAATCACCAATGCCATCATTATTCCTTCTCGTTCCTTATTGGCCTAGTTTACCTGTGATGCTGAACTGTACCCCAGACTTCCTCTAGTTCTTGTCCAACTACAACTCCCATCAATGCTAGCCAGCCTGGCCCATCATGAAAGGAGAGAGAGAGAGAGAAGAAACATCTTTTCCATCTTCAGCATCCCACAAGTTTTCCAAGTCAAGAGGAACCTCGGATTTGATTTGTTTTTATTTCATTCATAGACCAGTACAAAGGAACCTTTGTGGCTAAGCTGGGGCATTTTGCACAAAAACCCACTGTCAACTTGGAGTGGCTGCTGAAGTCCAACCATCCTCCAATGCCCCCTTTTCCAAGCCAGGTAGACTGCTCAGCCTCTCCTTATTTCCTCCATCCAAGGGCCGGTTTTGCTCGCCAATCAGGCAGCTGCCTGTGCTTTCCCAGTTCTTCATTTTGGTCTTCTGAAGAACTGTCACGAAGCAGAGAAGAAGATGGCCTCTAAAAGCATTCTTGGTCTGAGATGTGGCTTGCCCACTCAAGATACCACTCCAGGCAACTTTTGGAAATGCTAACCATGCTCATAATATAAATACTGTATTCATTATCATCATCCTGGTTGCTCTTGCAAAGCAAGTTACAGACATGCAAGTGGGCTGTCATACACCCCTTAGAAATCATATGCCTACTTATGGAAGAAACAGGCCCTGGCCGCATTAACCATATGCACTTTTTCCCCAGAAAAATATACTTTAATTGCTTTAAGTAAAAGGCAAGACAGGGAACAGAGGGAAAGAGGCCTTCATGTTCTGAGAACATCAGTCTAAACCCTAGTTGACAAGCCACGACACCAGGGATCACCATTCGTTTTGCTTTAACAATATCATATGAAGCAACCACAAACTTGTAACATACAAGCCACAGTCCAAAATCTTCCTTTCCTGATAGCAATTGATTACTAGCTCTGTCTGTAAGAAAGACATCACTACCGAAACATGGAAGCACCCCTAGATTGAAAACCAGCTCCGTTGAAACTGGGCCCTCCATCGTGATGAGCAAAGAGCTTCTGTGAACGAAGCAACTTACTTCTTCATCCGAGAGCATTGCTGCACGTTCCTCTCCAGGATGAAACTTCCGGGGTGTATCCAGTGCTCTGGACATGGATAAGAAAAGGGCAAAGAGGACCAGAACTCAGGGAGGGAAGAGGCAGAAACAAAGAAACTCTTCTCCTGGGTTCCAAATCCACCTTCATTGCTATTGGTGGCTCCAAGGCTTCCATGGCCAAGAAAAGAGAGGAAAGCTTCTGATCTCTAATTAAAGAAGCCACCTGTCCTGATCTTCTCCACCTGCATTGAGCAGCAGTTTGCAAAAGCATTAGCCAGCTTAAAGGTGCTCAATTTTCATGCTGGGTTATATGTTCAAGCATTCTGTGGATGGTTTCACAGGCCCCAAAAGTAGTCTTCGTAGAAGAGACAAACTTGGTTACACAAGGGTGCCATCAAGGCAGGACTTGGGGGCCACCTTGCAAGGCCCCACCCAGCAGAATAAGCTGGGCGGGGGAAGCAAATGCAGCAGGGTTGGCTTAGCACAGATTGAACACAGTTGGGCTTACCGATTCCACTAAGCATGAGTTCCCTGAGCCCCAATGGGGCTGGGTTTACGCGGCATGCTAAGCCATAAATCCTGGTTTACAAGCCATAATGGACGGGTTGACAAGCTGAAATCAAACAAACCTCACTGGGGCTTTGTGCAATGTGTGAACTCTTCCACTAACCTAAACCATGATAGGGTATGCTTGATTTGGGCTTAGTGGATTGTGGGAACACAGTTATGGTGGGTTTATATATGAGTTTATACTTCAGCTTAACACTGCAAGCAAGCCAGTTGTGGTCTGTTAAATAAACTACAGCTTAGCAAAATCTGCACCAAGTTATTGTGGTTTGTAAAACATGGTTGATGGTTTAATACAATGTGTGAAACCAGCCTTTTATAATGTCTTGAAGAACTGATTCTTTCCCCAGGCACTGGCTTGGGTGTTAAGTGACTGTTTTTAATGTTTTGAAGGAGTTGCCTCCAGCACAATGTGTTTTAATGATTATTTTTTAAAATGTTTTTAGTCCTCTGTTAACAGCCCAGAGTTGAATGGCAAGAGGGTGGTTATACAAATGAAATAATAAATAATGTTGTGATTTATTCATTATGGTTAAACAAGTCATCATAATTTATGAATGCAATAGTGGTTTGCTGACTATGCCCCAGTTGGCTAAGCTTTAAACCATAGTTTCCTTACTGTCAAGCCTGAAATGCAAACAAACCATAGATTACAAAAGACTAAGCCTTAAATCATAGTTAAGAAACACAGAGGCTGGGATTGACCAATACAGAACCATCTTGTCCCTTCCAGAAGATCATCTGAAGAAAGCCCAGCTTTTGGAAATGTTTAATTTTTAATAAGAAATAAAAAAATTTCATTTCCTAGTTAAAAGCAACACAATTCAAGATGACAGATGCAACACTATAAGTTAGAAACGAGAACAAGAAAACAGAAAGTATCTGACAAAGTGAATGTTCTATTTTTAAGGCCGCCATTCTATACCCACATACTTTGGACTACCCTTGGCTGATTCTTGCGATCTTGTTTCTATAAAAATATATTCAGAACCAAGCATGCATCATTTCCACTATGGGCTTGAAATGATATGGTTCATGTTTCATCTCTCAACCATTTGAGCCTTGCTTCTGGGAAGAATGAAGGATGACTCTGTATTTATTAAACCTGAACCTTGCTTTTCCATTGGCAAGGCAGTTATATCAAAATCAATATTAACATGGTTTTGATGTAGGTATCTTAATATTCACCCAATAGAAGTCAACTTTGTCACTGGCCACTGACCTCCAGAGATCGCAGCTGCAATTCACATTGACAGATAATTTCGGTTGGATTTTATTTTATTTATTTATCGTATTTATAGAGCCGCCCATCTCACACAAAGTAGATTGGACTAAAGGTTCCAGCCCAGCATTTTATTCCAACAGATTAAAGAAATACCCATGGAAAAATTATGGATGCAATTTGGCTGATGTTTGCCAGGCACGTGTGTTCATTCATTCAACTGAAGCACCCAACTAATAGCTTTTGATGGCCCCCCGTGAATGAAACGGTCCTCTGTAAAAGACACGCCTCTTCTTAGAAGCCATGCTGATGTCTCCCTGCATTCAGCTCCTTCTGGTGACTTTGGGTTCAAATAGGGCAGAGGAAAGCGAGAGCGGTGAAATGGTTCCAAGGTTCTAAAATGCCCAAATAATAGAATCTCCCAGGACCAGCTGGGACGTTTATTTAAACTGCCTGGGCATCAGCCGTATCTAACTGCCAGGGCTTCACCTGAGCAGTGAAATACCTTGTTCTCTAGGAATGCAAACATGCCTTCGTGAGCTTAACCTTGGAAGGTTCAAGGACAAGGATGAGAAGAACTCCTCTAGCCATGACCCACTAATGTAAAATCTAGATGTCCAGACATAGTTGTACACCAGCTCCTTCCATATCTTTTCCCCCTTTATGGGGCAATGGGTGTTTGGCTGCTCCTCTCTCAAACTTGGAAGCTGAGTGCACCTTGACAAAGTTTTGACTGGCCTCACGCTCTTAGCATCTGGCCTTGCTGGCTTCACTTATATCCTGGGCTTGTTGACTGATGATACCTGAATATCATGACTTCTGTTTTCTTTCAAGCTACTGAGTCGGCAGTTGACCTCCCACACTGAACAAAGCAAACACAGGCATAAAATGGAGTTGCAGCATCTAAGAGCACGTGTGTTTGCGCGTGCATATGTGTTTGAGTATCATTCGCTGAAGCAGAAATTGCGTATCTTGCCCAAAGTTGCTACTGAAATATGCAAGTACCAACAATCAACAGCTCTGCAAGAGCGTAAGAGCTCTACAATGTCAAACGCCAGACTTTCTTTAGCTGCAGAATCTGAGCATTCGGTATTCACATTAGGAACTTAAAAATGGTCCTACATATAACATGAACTGTAATGTGCATTATTTGGTTTGGGCCTAGCATGCCGTGTGAAACCAAATGTGACTTGTAAACCATAATCTAGGTTTATGGGTATATCGAGCTGCAATGACTGCATGCACACACCACACCAAACTATGATTTGCTTCATCAGGGTTTATTGAATAAACAACTGGATGGGTTTGCAAAAGCACCAAACCTGGGCTTAACAAATGACTTCAGTTCATAATTTATATATATTATAAATTTAATATAAAGTTACATATAAATTAAAAAGGCAGGGTACTAATAATACCCTAAGCCAACAGCAAACAACCCACATTACAGCTTTGTGTAATATCAGAACCCATTCTATGGTTTGCTCTACAAATCATAACTAAAGCAAGCCATGATTTAAAATACATGAACCTTGGTTCAGTCCATCTAGCCCCGGTTTTGCAAAGAGCAGAGTCTGTTCAGAGCTTCAGACTGACCTCCCTTGCAGCTGAATTTGGATCAGACTTAAACTAGGGGTCACACCCGGAGACTTAGGGATGCAAAGCATGTTACTCTCCCATTGGTTACAGCCCATCCAGGTTGTCAAGGCTTCTCTTGCTTTCAAGTTGCCCAGATAACCATCTTTGGATTTTTACTCCCCCACCCCAGACAACGCACAAGCAGTGCCACCAAAAGGAAATTAAAAAGATGAGAGATGCTTTTCTCTCCTGGGGCTGCGAAGATGGAACACAAGCAGTTATCGGAGAGACGAGCTAATATTTCTTGCAAGGCAAAGTCTTGGGAGTGAGGAAATGGCTTGCCTCTATATAGGCAGATTGAACCATTCTAACCTGCCAAATTTCTCATAACATACCAGCCTCAGCAAAATGAGAATCCAGCAGCACACATCCATCCAGATCTCTTGGAGATAGACATCTTTCAGCAGCTCAGAGACCCCCCCTTTTTTTTTGCAGACAATGCACCCCCAGTAAGTAAATAACAGTAATTTCCCAGCCCTAGGATTGAAAAGAGGGGTGCCTTAGGACTTTGAACTGAGCTCAACTTCTGGTCACTTCATGAACCTCTAGTTTTCTTGACCACATACATTAGTGGTTTGCTACTGTCTTGTGCCTGTGATTTCAACTTCTTCATTCAACCTAGTCCTGGCATTTTGGGGGGTGGACTCTCTTCCAAATCCTAACCAAGCCCAACCTTGCTTAGGATTTTGAAACCAGCCAAAGTTGGCCAGATACAGCCAAGATGTCCCCAATGCAAGAATGTTGATACTCTCAGAGAAAACTGAGTCTTTTTCCTTTGTCAGGTTTAAGTACCTGCTCAAAACAGAAAAGATAACAAAAAGTGGAACTTTCTAAGCTTAGCGAGAAGTAGGGTGATGGGGGTGGGGGCGGAGACAGATTAAGCATGCTGTGCTGAAAATAGATAAAGTGAAATAGTTCACAAGCTTGTCAAGGTGGAAGGAAGGAAGGAAGGAAGGAAGGAAGGAAGGAAGGAAGGAAGGAAGGAAGGAAGGAAGGAAGGAAGGAAGGAAGGAAGGAAGGAAGGAAGGAAGGAAGGAAGGAAGGAAGGAAGGAAGGAAGGAAGGAAGGAAGGAAGGAAGGATTGATTTTTGGAGAAACCATTCTAAGTAAATGCATACAATTCTAAATAGCTGGAAGTATCCTTAAAGACAATTGCTACTCTACATAGAATGGAAACACAGAATCCCTGATACGTGGCCACCTCAGCTTTTCAATACTTCGAGAACTTCTTGAGGCTCTCACTGCTTCCCCAATGTTCAGTCAAAATCTGTCTTCTATTTCCATCTATTGGTGGTTCTCCTGCTTTCTAGAGATGGCAAAGAAGTTTGAGTCACTCTCTACGCGACAGTCCTTTAGATAGTTGACAGCTACTACAAGGCTTCCCCTTAAACTTTCTCTTCTCCAAGCTGAAAATTCATTCACTTGCACAGCACTTTCCTTCAAGCCTCATCTGTTCCGCTCTTCACCAAACGCATTCTGGTGTGCCACGTCTTCCTGAAAATGTGGCACTCGGAATTGGACATCCCCATTTCAAAGGTTCAGGTGCCTGGAGAAATGAGTGCCAGTCAAGACTTCTGAAGTTATGGCCCCCAACACATTGGTTGCTGTTCTTTCAAGGCAGAAGAGGAGATCCTGCATGCCAGCTTTGTAATCTGCTGTGGTTGGACCTATTTTATGCACCATGCTTTGTGTGCGTTTGGAGAGCTGTTGTCAGACAAGTAGTTTAAAAACTCAATGAACCACTGGAACTGGGTGAACTTGGTTAACAGCCTGAAGCTGCTATTCACCAGGACCAGCTACGCCAAAAGGAGGAATCTGTGAAGCATGTGCCATTCCTGGGAAGATGCGCAAACTGGGGAATGAGGCAGTGGGAATGATTAGTTGACTGACAGCCAAAAAGGTGGTGAGTTGTGGGTTACTTTTTGTCATCAGTTATAGCTTCTCTTATGAACTTTTCTACCAGCGGTATAAACTAGGCCAATATCACCTTAAAAACCAGAAAACAATTCTTCCATAGCCAAATTGAATCCTTCACCATCAGCAGACATGGAAGACAACTGAAAACCATACCCTGACTTTTTGGAATCTGTTCGTAGAAAAGAAGAACAGCATAATACTTACCCTTGTGCAGTGTGGATTTTATAATTTTAAATGATAAAACCCTCGATTATGTCTATGAATTGTCCACCCCTTCATATGATTCGCAAACCCTAATACAGAGACTCTTGAAAGCACGGCTCACTGCTTTGCTGTCAAACCGGCTGAGTTGTTTCGAATCGGATCCTCTTGTTCCCGAATCGCTGGTTTCCTGACCCGCAAACTTGAATATTAAATATCATTTAGGACAATGGCATCGCACGCACCCAGACCCTTCGTACTTCCGCTCCAAAGGATTCCACTCGAGACTGGCAATGCCGAGCAATGAATCAAGTTTTTTTTTAAAGCACTGTTTTTTTTTATTGATCTCATTGAAAACAGAACAAGGAAATGACAGAGCCGAAAGATGGTGCCCCTTAAAACTGTCCAAACATTTAACAGAAAACAAACAAAACAAAACAAAGGGGAGGGGATTAACACCCGGCAATATGAACGGTTTAGAAGAGATGCACCAGAGGGATATCTGATACTGCACTAATTACAGTATTGAAAGATATATGAAAAAAAAAAAATTAAATGACCTGTTTAGTCACCACACAAAAGGCGATGACCGATTTATGCTCACTACATTTTTTTTAAAAAAGGATTTTGTGGGTTTTGTCCCTGCATTTCATACTAAAATCACTTTGTTCTTTTTTTTCTTGTCTGTCTGTCTTTTTTTTTTCTTTTCTTTTTTTTTTTATCCTTTTATTATACAACTGAAAATTTATATTCACGTAGTGAGTAAAAATCACAATAGAATCAGCACCGTGTAGTTGCTCGGGTGAGGAGGACTCGGTGGGTCGGAGGGGACTCGTCCATTCAACACCCCAGCCCCGTCCCCCCCCCACCTCCCCAGATGATAAAAAATAAACTCGGTTCAATCCAACTTCGGCCTCAAAACGGGTAGCTTTTAAGGAGAAGGGAACAGAACTGGCCCAGGAAACAGGAATGGCACAAAATAATCTCCTGATGCTGCGATCCTTGAGCTGTCCCGCTGGAGCATCGACTTAAGAAATGCCCAAAAAAGGGTTTCTATGAATACCAATTTTCTTAAGAATGCCGTGCCCCCCTCCCGACCCTCCCACCCCCCAAGTTTCCTTTTCTCTTTTGGAGTTAGTGTCATTTAAAACAAGTTTCCTATACACATGGTGGAAGAGGCAGGGAAGGAACAATAAAATAAAATTTCCAAAAAAAAAAAACTTGGGGGGAAAGTAAGAATGATCTACCCAAGAACTGGTGTATAACGGAGAAGTCCCGGAAGAACGCCCACCAGGCCTGGGTGAATCGGGGTGGAGGGTGGGGAGTGAGCGACAAACAAAGAATTTACTGGATTCGGTCTCTGGTGGGCCTCTGTTCCAAAGGTGCTGCCGTTTCAATCCGCGGGCAGCCAGCAAATGAGTGGGAGGGAGGGAAGATTCGGCTGCAAGTAAAACCTACCCCTGAAGTGTGCCAAGGTGGGCGTGTTGACTTGGAGGCAGACTCACCGCCATCAAGTATTCAGAGTTTTATTATCACTCGACGGGAAAGACTTGGTGCGAGCCATCCATTTAAACGTTCATCTTTCCAACGGGGGAATGGGGCTTGGAGAACACTTATCACATTAAAAGAGGCTGGGGGGGTGGGAGAGAAAGTCTCCTTCCGCCGCCACCCCCCCCCCCCCCGGAGCTCGGCAAGGTCGAGGCCACCTTCCCTCTGCCACGTCGCGAGAGCGGAGGGAGGCCGGGCGCGACACCGCCGTCCACGCCCCGGGGAACCATTATGGTGGACGCGCCGGAGGGTTTGGCCTTGCTGGAAAGGGAGAGGGCAGAACAAAACAAAGGGAAACCATCACCGTCACGCCACCGGTGGCTTGGCCTTGGCTTGGGTGGGGACGGGCTCTTCAGGGAAGCCCTCCAAAGGCAGGGGGGGACGCCAAGGCTGCCGAACTAGTGTCGGGGAGTCTGTTCTCTGGGGCCTCCTGAAAGGAGGCAGCGCTGGCCTGCCGCTGAGCCAGGACGGTACTGGAGTGCCTGCATTTCGGCGAGCTGCAGAGACAGCTGAAATACTTGGCCTTGATGTTCCAGAACCTCTCGCCGTAGTCGAACCTGTGGAAACAGAGGCCTGCTTACTTGGGGGCTCCCTCCGGCTGGTGTCGGGCGTCCCCTCCTGGGAAAGCAACTGGCGGGCCCGGCCTAGGGCTGGGCTGCCCTGTTCTGGCCGTGTGCGGGCAAGGCAACCCCGACCGGAAAGGGACCACCGAGGCTGGCCTGCTCCAAAGCTGATCTGCCCCGTTCCCTTTCCTTCGCCTCCTGTGGCTGATAAAGGAAAGCAAAGGCAAGTGGGAGCAACATTTTGGCTACTGGGGGCATGCTGCCTTCCTCCCCCACTTTTTTGGGAGGGCTTGTGATTAAACTCGAGATGAGGCCCAGCCAAACCAGTACAAGCTTTTCTTTCTGAGAAGTGATGGGAGAAGGGGGAGATCCAACAATGGATGAGCTGCTCCTAGAGCAGGCTCCTCTGAACCAGCTTCCCCGACTTAAGGCACCACATTCAAGAGGGAAATCTGAAAGGTGGCTACAAGGTTTTGCGCCCACCGGCCTTTCCTCTTTCCGCCCCCTCGGCCTCCGTCTCCACCTCCGCTGCCGGGGCAAGACGTACCCGATTTCTTCTCCCGCCTGTATGTGTCTGCTGCTGAAGAAGGCAATTCTGGGGAAGCGCAGATCCTGGTGGGACATGAAGACTCGCACGGCAATGAGATTAGGTTCGCAAAAGTGGTTGATGAAGCGGCTGACGTTGCCGTAGAAGCGAGCATCGATGCAGTAGACATCCCGGTCCTGGAAAAACGGGAGGGGGATATGGAACAATGGGAAAAGCACTGCTGATGACTTTCAAGCACTTTGCGTTGTCGCGTTATTTATTTATGACTGGATCTGAGGCCGCCTGACTCCAAACAATGCACCAGACAATATAAGAAGAATGTAAGAAGCAGCTACAAACAATAAAACCAAATTAGAACAGAAGAGGGAGGAGAAGGAGGAGAAGGAGAAGGAGAAGGAGAAGGAGAAGGAGAAGGAGAAGGAGAAGGAGAAGGAGAAGAGATATGGAGAAGGAGAAGGAGAAGGAGAAGGAGAAGGAGAAGGAGAAGGAGAAGGAGAAGGAGAAGGAGAAGGAGAAGGAGAAGGAGAAGGAGAAGGAGGAGGAGAGATGTGGGGAAGGAGGAGAAGGAGAGATATGGGGAGGAGGAGGAGGAGGAGATGGCAGCACACACTCCAAAACGTCGCACCATCTCACATCCAGCAGAAGGGCCACCAGCCAACCTAGCCAAAGACCTGGGAGAACAGCCAGGTTTTTAAGGCCCTTCGGAACACCAACAGGGTGGGAGCCACCCAGATCTCGGGGGGGGGGGCTCATTCCAGAGGCCATGACATTTTAAATCCTGCCACCCTCATACAATAACCAAGAACCCCACTTCTGGCTGGATATGTTCTTTAGGCTCGTGGCAAAGTGGTTCAGTAAAGGAATGGCTGGTGGGGGCTGGTGCTCTGGGCAAAAGCCTTCCACCTTGTGAAAAACCCCATTTGTTATTGCTGCTGTTTGTTCACTTATACCCCATCTCTTCATAGCAATCTGGCCGAATGAGTTCAGAACACAATCAAAGCAAGCAGGATCAAACGGCAGTTTATATTTTATCCTGTGAAACTGCAATGTGTCAGTTTAGAACTGCCCTTTTTTGGGGGCTGCTTTGATGCAGGTAAACATTTTGAAAATGCGAAATTGTGTTTTTATCTTTTCATGGTTTTTTATTATGACCTGGATTCTTTCTCCTGCTCTGCCTTCATTTCCTTACATTGGCCTGACTGCTTTGGCCAGACTCTAATCCCCCAGACCCCCATTAATTTCTTTTTATTTTTATTTTATACCCTGAATTTTCTCAGGGCAGTGTATAACACACTCTCTCCTCCAATTTTTCTCCACAATAATCCTGCAGGTTATGTTGGAGTGAGAATGACTGATCCAAAGTCCCCCAGCGAGTTTCCATTAGCCGCCTACTCCTATTTTTTTGGAAAGATAACCTAATGAACCAAAGAAGCAATCCTATTCTACAACTTATAGGCTGCTTACACGTTTTTAGGCTGAAGCGGCCTACAAATTTTATAAAATAAACGAACAGCAATAATAATAAAGCAGCTATTTGTTTCAGGAACCCAACTGCGTACCACCAACATTTTGGATCTGTCATGAGCTAGACCAGCCCACCCCAACTTGGCATCCACAGGGGCGCTGGGCCAAGCCACCAGTCACCCTGATTGACAAGAATATTGCCTTCCTAGCTGGGGATTGTGGGAGTTGAGGTCCAATGCATCTGGAAGGTGTAAGTTTGGAGGAAGTTGAGCTAGATGGGGAGAACTGCTAAAGACAGCCCACCGTGAACTGTCCTTATAGTACGTGAGTTGGTTAAGTACACCTAGGCAATTCTTCACATGCTCAGTAACAACAAGAAGAATCCTACGAGGAGCTTCTCTGGGCAGCTGGGATGGCAATCTTCATGTTCCTTACACTCAAACCTTCAGGCGTCTTCTCTTCCCACTCATGCTATTGAACCTGACAGTCCAATCATACGAGATCCAGGCCCTGCAGAACACCCGTTTCTTTGCAAATCAGATTACCCACTTAAAAGGGGGGAGGAGGCAGGGAGAAAGAAGCAACGTGGGCTCCTTCAATGGAAGTGAAGGGACCTTTTTGGTCTCTCGACCTGCCAGCACCTCTTTGAGGGCTTTTTTTAAAAAATTTGGATAGCAAACAGTGCAAAACCACTGTTGCTTCTTTATAAATCAAATGTATAAGGCCACCCAGCTCAAGACAATGAAGCTAGCTATAGATTCCCTGCCTTCCTGCTAGACGAGCTGGAGAAAAGTGTACTGTTCTTGTCCTTCACATTACGACTGCAGCAGACAATGTAATTGTGCGGGGGGGGGGGGGGAGGCGCAGCTATGTAATACCCCAAACAAACAAAAGAACACAACATCCGTAGTTCAACCTTATCTTTGTTGAAGGCAACCACCTTGCATTTTCTCATTCCGTTCTTTCTGGAGACCTAACTGTAAAAGCCCACCGGAAACCCGTGTGGACCTATCCAATGACCAATGGCGAGGCAGGTGCGCAGGAACTGAAATGCAGTCACAAAAAAATGCTCCTCCATATCTTCCACAACCAGGATGGCAACTGAGCCCAAAACTATGACTGCCAGCAAGGGCACCTACATGCAAAAATTTAGGGTTTGTTGAGTCATCTGGCTCTCCAAGATGCTGCTCTGTTTCCTCACAGGATCAGGTTTAGGCTCCCTGCTTCTCACCATCCATCAAACCGGCCTTGTTCTAAATCAGCAGCCTGAAAAGGTCGGTCTGTTTATGTTCCCTTCACCCAAATCCCATTATCAAACCTCTGAGCTTTTCTGCCCCCATGCCACGGGACTCTGCTTTTTAAAAGGCGAGAAGAGCTTCACACACCAGCTCAACGATTGTTCTGCCCAGTGTAATGGAAGACGGAAAGAGGGGAGGCCCTGGAGGATTCATTTTAGCACTTCTATTTGCCCTTGAAGTCCTTAGCAATTAAAAAAAACCTTACCTTGTTGCCAAGGTCGAAAAGATAGCAATCTTCTTCACGTACATTTGCTTCTGAGTCAGAAATCAGCTCTCCAACGTATCTGCAAGAACAGCACCAAAAAAAGTTTGTGTACACAGAGGACTAAGTACACGATTTTTAATCGGAAAGTAGGATGTAAAGCAGGGTCTCCCAATTTTAGCAACTTCCAGATGCATGGACTTCAATTCCCAAAATTCTCATGCTGGCTGGGGAATTCAGGGAGCTAAAGTCCGCCCATCCGGAAGCTCCTATGATTGGGAAATGCAGAGAGACTACTTGGAGCTTTTCAGGTTTTGAAGTCCATGTCCCATCAGCCACAGAGAGAATGACCAAGAGCAAAGATCTGTGGGAGTTATGGTCCAAAGCGCCTCAAAGGGAGACTTTAAGAAGTCTCTGAGGAGCCTATCAAGAGGACACAGGGCTACAAACCCATCATGATGGCACTATTCGATGGAAGCTGCCTCAGCTTAAGCTGGACCACTGAGTCCACTCACTTGATACTCGAATTCTCAGTATCCTTCCATGATCTTATCCAGACCTACTAGACACAATCCTTGTAAATCTTGCATGCATAGCTCCTTGTTCACCTTGACATCAAGCCAGCACGAATGCAGCATGAACGGCAGCAACCCTTTGTGACTCCCCTCTAGTTGCCTTCCCTGAGCCGCTGTGAGGGCTGAGCAATTCAGGCAGGCATCCGGGTGGCTTCCTATGGGAAGCATCTGCCAGGGCTCAAGCCTCAGAGCATCTAATGATACTTCAAGACCGCACTGTTCAGAGCAACCTGATCTCACACAGGGATATAACTACAAGGGAAATAGGGCTAGGGGCGACCAGCAAAGGGCTTTAAAAGAGCAGCATCCTGACTGCCAAATCCTCACTCGAGAGATGCATGCTTGGCACATGCACAGTGGTTTTTTCAGTGCCAGCTGATCTTCTCAAAGAACCCAAATCATTTTTAGTGTGTGGAACAGCCTTTGCTCCAGTTGGGCTTGCGCATTTTGTTTAAACATTTAAGGGCGAACACACCATTTTGTAGTTTTACCACAAACCAGCCGGAGAACAGGATAAAAATAATGCAAAACTAACAAGAACACCCTCCAGAATTCCCCTGTACCCTCGGCTGGGATGATGTCATCTGACTTGGTTGTCCTCTGGCATTTGGACAATGGAGGAATCCAGAAGGAAAAACTCTTCAAACAAGAGACAAGTATCTTGGCAGCTTTGAAGATCAAGTAAAAAGCATTCCTCACTGAACAGTTAACTGCTTGACCCATCACTGTGGCCTCAGAAGCATCTTGATGAAGTTGGTCACTGCCCAATCAACTAAGAGTCAACCTTCAGGTTTTTATCTTGCAAGTGAAACTTCAGATTCCCTGGAATGCATCTTGGAAGGAGCTGCAACTGCCCTTGGCCAAAAGCAGCTGCCGTCTTCCTGAATGTTGCTTTGGGAGATTAGCTTTTCCAGGCAGTTGGTGAGTGGCAAAACACACAGTGAGACTTTCACGGGACAGGGAGCTTTATTTCTCTTTCCCCCAACTGAACTTGTGTCATCAGCCAGTTCCCACATGACCTGAGCCTTGCAACCGGACGAGCAAGCTACCTATCATGTAGGGCTTCAAATAAAGCACTGCAGTGAAGAACTGAAGCAGAGACTGTTTTTCATCAACTTGATTAACCTACAACTCCACTTAAAGAGGTCCACGGGGGGCAGGAGGGGGTGCACTGCTGCCAAGAAGGCTTTCTGACTCTAATTCCTAATCCAGCCAATCTTTCTCTTTCACAAGAGCCTCTGATACCCTCAAACATTCCTCCCTTTTGAGAGGGAACAGTAGGAAAACCTTGGCTGATCCAACCAAAGCTCCTTTGAGCTGCCCCAGTGGCCTCTCAGAGGTTCTCCAAATTGTATTTTTACTATATTTTTATACTGTTTTTATTGTATTTTAATTCATATTTATTTGTTGTTTTATTGTGAACCACCCAGAGTCACTTCATCGTGAGATGGGCGGTAATCTTGAATGAATGAATGAATGAATGAAGCCACGAAGAACAAGCAGAGGGCCAAAGCTTTCCCCCATGGGGGAAATGGAGCCATGGAGGTTCCACCTCGAGCCATGAAGGTTATTGGCTATTGAGGGATCCTTTTCCACACATCTGCCCAAGACCTTTTGAAGCCAGCGCACCATCATCACCTCCTGAATGAAACCATCAAAATTACCCCATCTTACTGCCAAGCTAGGGTCAGACTATCCTTTCCAGAGGTCTAAATTGTTTACACACAGAAAGCTTTGAAATCTGGCTGAAAACTGTTCAGGCAGCTGACCCCAAGCTGTCTGGGTGAAACCCAAGGAAGGTAGCCAAGAGGCATCAATCTATACACTGCTTGGCTCGAGGCTCGTACGTTTTGGGAAATGAGCCATCGAGGGGACAAATCTGGAAGAGTCAGGGAGAGCTTGTGGGTTGTACATGGTTAAGACAGCTTGTTCTCCTAAGAAAGCCTGAACAGAGGGAGAAATCTGCCCTCCAACATCACCTCCTTGTTCTCTCTCATCCATGGTTTCAAAGGGAAAGCACTCACTCGCACACAAAGGTTCCCAGCGGAATGTCTTGCATCGTCCTCACGCCCCAGCCCATCTTCCTCGTCCGGAAAAGTTGTAACCTCGCCCTGGAAGAGAGCAAAGAGTTAGCCCCATGAGGTTCTGTGATACCAGTGAGTGTTAACTCTGGTCACAGAAATGGTCAGTTTGATTTCTATGTATGGGGTTTCCAGCCAAAGGTAAGTGGGATAATGTATAAAAGAACCAGTTCCACGGCTCTTCTTGGCCACGTTCTACAGGACTCATTTCAAGCCAGATGATGCCCTCAGCCAAATCTCTGTGGGGAGTTTTGGAGACCAGAATTGGAGTGAGATGCTAAGACTGATTCCAAACCTTGACTTGACATGGCCCCTCCGTGTCCTTTCCTCAGCTGACTCAAAGCTTCTGCCTGGCTTTGCAAACACTTGCAGTGAATCAAGAAGGGGCCGTGGGCTTTCGTTCGCAATTTCAAAATCTGCTGTTACAATGTGATTCGTTTCCCATCCCCCCCATTCAGCCAAAACCAGTATTGGCTACATGGATCTACTACGTGTGTGTGTGTGCATGCACACCCATGTGCACATGCAAATCCAGGTACTAAGGTTTATAGCCAAAACGGAGCTATTGAAAACCCAAGGAAGGGATTAAAAGGCTTTAGGGCACCTTGTGGCTTACAGAAGTGGTGCGTCCACACAGACACACTTGCATAAACATTGACCTGACATTGATCCCGGCTCCTCATCTATTGTCATAACTAGGTCTGCGCAGCTGTTTGGATTTGAAAGAAAAGAGTTGCTTTGAAGCATGTGGAGACCTACATGTGGCCACTGCCTACAACTTCTTAACTCTAATGGGTCTTTTCCTGGGATTGTGCAGACCTAAAGCACGTTTTCATCTTCAAAGCAGAAGTTGCGCCCCCACCCTAATACTGGCCTACCAGGCTGCATGTGGACTGCCTAAGGAACATCCTAACTGCTCACCGGAGGCCATTTTGCACCACCCGATTCCGGCAGGTCCTCCAACAGGAACAGGCATGGTTGCACTCGAAGATTAGCGGTGGCTCAGCTGTGTTGAATTCTGGCAGGAGCCGTCCATCCTGCACAGGAGAAAGGGGAGGTTTTAGCTGTATATCTGTTGGCAAGGAGAGTTGCATTCTGTCCCCAACAGAAGGGAATTCTCAGTTTGGGCCCTGCGCTGATGAAGCCCTTTGCCCCTTCATTCATCCCAAGGCCAAATATAGTCGGACTTCAACTTCATGGACCCCCTTTAGTAGACTTCAGATGCAATGGCCCTGATTTCTCCCTGGACATCCCCCCCCCAAGTCCATCGCCCCAAAGTCGACTAAACAAAGCGGTTACATTGATTTATTCACAGAGATTCACGTCATTTGTGCAAAAATGTCCTTACGCAAATGATTCAAATTACGTGCCGTGCAGCGATTTACATCATTCTCCAAATAACGTAAACTGTGGCAGAGGATCAATTTGCGATTCTGCAGATGCTCAGGAGTGAGGGGCCCATCCTCCCCCCAGCTGATCCATTAGATCAGGGCTCCACAGCACAAATGTTTCAGGTAAAATAAAAACCAAAGGTAAAACTCAGCTCCTTCTCTCTTCTTGCTTTCTCACAACTCAACTGCCTGAATGCTTGCCCGCAAATCTTCTCCAAGATTCGGTCTCCAGGACAACAAACTGAACTTAGCCCGATTTAACCCTGTTTTCTGTACTCCACTTACTGCCACCCAGATAGGAGCCCCAGGGCACCCGGGCTGGAAGGTCAGGGGAGAGAAATCATGCAACCCCTTCCCCGTCGCCCCCAAAACTCCCCAGATGAAATCCTCACCCGGTCATACCAGCAGCGCATACTAAGCTGTCCACACATGCATTTACTGGAGGAACAGTCATCTATGCACACACAGTACTGTAAGCAAAGAAACAAGAACCAGAGTCACTGGAGTGGGTTCAACAAGGATGCTGTTATGAGGCTCTGCAATTCGGATACGGGGCTGCGCTAACCCAAAGGCAAATGTCACGGCCTTTGGGCCACAAAGTTTTAATTCAAGTGGCCAGGGCTAAAATAACAACAACGATGATGAAGGGCATTTATTCTGGATAAGATGTCTGTCCCTATCCTCGGAAGGGATGGGAGATTGCACACATCCTTCATCAAGAATGTGATCCAGAGGTTGAGTCAATCACTCATGTTCTTCTGAGATGACTCCTGGGCAACCTGCCGCCTAGGCTTCCTCACCCGGCTTATGCATAAATGCTCCAGGTAGCCATAATCAGATACCTTGCTTTTCCTACTAAGCGACATGTAAACAAAAACTTAATGGAAGTTGCAAAGTTTTGTGCCAGAGCAACCACTATTAGAAAAGATGGGTCTGATGAAGTCCACCATTCCCACAGTGGATTATGAAGCTCTATAAGCCATTATTGCTTATGATTACTGTGATTAATAATACCATCATTTTACTTTTTTCTTTTTATATTTGCTTCTTAGAAGACTACTACCTGCTTTATCTAAGTTCTGATGGCCCGCCATTTTTCAAATGCCTTTATTCGCTTTAACACATTCATCTGGCGTGCTCCCATCATGTCCTCCTTGGCGCGACTGTTCCCTACAGATTTTTGTTTCTTGAAAGGGGCCTCCAGATGCTAACTGCTGCCTTTCTCGGGTTTAAAGCAAGAAACTATGCTCTAGGGCAGGCCCCACAGAAGGAAAGCAAATCCTTTCAAAGGATTGGAGCATTCAGAGTGGTGTCCTGGCATCGCTCCTTATTCAGGAGATTCAAATCTTGCAAGCAAGACAATTCCAGAAGCAGGGGACCAACCACAAGGAGGGGACTGTGGCTTTCCCCTGCGTTGCTAGACTCCAGCTCCCATCAGACTCAACTGTCAAGGATGATGGAAGCTGTTGCCCAGGGACATCCATCAGGCCTGTAGCCCAGCAATGGAGGAAGGGAGCACGGAGGGTGTTAATTTCTATCGCGACTGCTAGGAAGAGAAAGAAACGGAGGAAACATAGCTGGCCATCTCCCATCAGCTGTACTTGTGCACGCAGCTCTAGTGAACGGGGAACTCCTACTGGCAGGGAGGAGAAGAGGAAGGGCACGTAGTATGGCAACCAGTCTGGCACCTGCAAATGAGTGATGTTCCTGTCCACGTTCATGGGGGATGTCACGCAGTTCTGGGAAATGTATTTGTAGTTGACAGGGCACGGCTCGCTGTCTACAGAATTGATGCACGGAATTGGGATTCGCTCATAACCCCGGGCGATGTCTCTGTCACAGCAGGGAGAAGAGAAAGAATGGCTTTAAAAGCAGGGAGCCGCGCAGGCCCATAGGTGAAACACGTACCGCCTTGTGTCTGAAGGCTCCCCTCTGGGCCAGCTTGCCGTATTCTAAAGTCAGAAAAGGCGGCTTCGGGCCACTCAGTCCAGATCCCAAAATCAGCCCGTTATTGCCCCCAACTCCTTGTGGCTGCTCCTCTCCCTCAGCTGCTGTCTAGCAACAGCTCTTCCCCCAAACCGCAGCCAAGGGAGAGAGAAGGGATGGTTAAAAAAACTCCCTTGGCTTTGCTGAAAAGCAGATGAAACAGCAGCTGATGCCCGCCCCATCCTGGTTCACATTCAGCAGGTTGAGGCAAGGGGGCGGGACCCAAACATTTCAGGGCCGGCCTCCTACACCCCAAAGCAAATTGAGCAAGGCACAGGATCTCCTACGAAGGCAACGTTTTCAAGAACCAGGATCTAGAATGAGCTCGCTGCCTTTCGTCGGCAGGCCCCGGCTACATGCTTGCAGGTCGTCCAAGCTTTGCTTCGCTTCCAGCCCACCCGCCCCCATCAAATCGATCAGCCCAAAATATGACACAGGAGCTGGCAGGAGCTGTTCCTGAAAATCCAACGCTGGAATGGCCCACGGAGGTTGCTGATGAGAGCAGGTAGCTCTGCTCTTTAAAGAGTTCAACTGAATCAGAGGGACTCTGCCCAAGTGGGACATGGATGCTCTTCAGCTGGGGGAGATTGGTAAAGATCCTGCCTGCTCTGTTCTTTTTAAATCCCCCTTTCATGGGAGATTCCCACCTACCCTGGTTCGAGTGGAACACCTAGCAGCCCCGCACCCGTCTCCTAAGAGGGCGGGGGCTTCTCTCCAAACTTTGGGGGATGGGAGACAAGCAGGCAGCGCAACTTTGTTGGCCGGAAACTTAAGGCAGGTTGTCACACCTGCTCAATATCTTCTCCACCTGGGTGGGTTTCTCTGGAGCGGATTCTTTCAGCGTCTTGTTCATCTGCAAAGTGACCCAGACTTGGGAGTTGAGACTCGAGCACTGCAGCGGCGTCTCGCCCTCCTTGTTTTTCAGGGCAACGTCCGAGCCGCGGGACAGAAACAGTCTGCAAGGAAAGGACCGAGTCACCGAGAGACAAGCGACAGGGCTCAGCACCGTCCGGCTGGAGCTCACACCTGGCCTCTGAAGTAGCCCCAGATAAGTCCTGGGAACTGGCGCGGTTGAAAGGCCAGAGGAGCAAGCTTAGCCGGATCTTTCTTCTCACCCCAGCGAGGATCGCTGCTGATTTAAGAAGCAGGACTGGGCCAAAGAAAGCTACAGGCTTCCTCTGCGGTCCGAAGAAGAGAGAAAAATAATCTCCTCTTTTTTTTTTTGGTGCCCAGCATGCTGGGAAGAAGAAAACAAGGGTGGGAGGAGCAGAACCCCCAGTTCTGTACTTACACGACACAATCATAGCGGTTCTCCCGGGCTGCAATGTGCAAAGGAGAATCTCCGTGAATGTTCACCGCATGCAAGTCACATTTAGCAGCCAGGAGAATCTCAGCAATGTCGACGCACCCGGAGAAAGCAGCCCAGTGTAAACAAATATTCTGCTCCTAGAAAAGAGATATTGGAGGAGGTTGAAGGGAAGGGGCAATCCAGCCTGCCTGCCTGCCACTTGGGGGAACACCCCCTCTTCTTAAGATCTCCCCCCTCCGGAGTCTGTGGGCTGCCTTCTCTAGATGGCTCAGCTTCTTTCCAGTAGGGAGATTCCCAAGCAACAGTCACCTCCAAGCTCCCTGAGAAGGGGGGAGGACCCGAGCCCTCCCCCGCTTTCCAAGGACTGCCCTCCCCCGCTTTCCAAGGACTGATGATTCATTTGTTTGCAAGCCACAGCACGCTCCGGGTGCCTCCACGGGGAAATGCCACAGACGCCGAGGGAAAGGTGTTGGAGCAGAGCAGCCGGATCGGAGGAGCGTAGGAAAGCCCTTGGAGATCTCTAGATGACACATCCCTCTAGGGCGGCCAGCGCAGACGGATTTGGAGGGCGGAAAGAAAGAAGCTGCAGAACGCGTGTGAGTGCGGCTCCCTGGCCAGAAGCTGCCGGCAGGCTGCCGTTAAACACTTTATTCTGCTCCTCCTCTTTCTCTCAAGCCCTGCAAGTTTACAAGGGCTGATCCGTTTGGTGGAGAAAAGATTTATTCTTGAGTCTAGGGATTCTGGGTGCTGGCTTCCTCTGAAGTTCAGCTTGGCCACCCCTCTAAGTCTTGAAAAGAAGGGGTGGTAGGGGAAAAATATCCTTTTATAGAAGAGGAAACCAGCCACTCTTTTTTTCCCTGCCTTACTGCTAGACTGAGATCATGCTAACATCAAGAGAACCTTTCCTGCTCCTCATCTTCTCCCTTCGCTCAATTTTAAACTGATCCAGCACTGAAATGCAACAGCACAAAAGGAGGGCTGTCTCCTGCACGATCCCTCTGACAGCCTGGTTCTCTACGTCTAAGCTGGGTTGTCACTAAAATGATTGGTTTCGGCCCCACCCAACTTACATTATCTCGGATGTTGATGTCAGAGCCTTTGTCCAACAGCAGCTTCACCAGCTCCACGTGTTTGTACTCCGTAGCCCATATCATTGGCGTCCAGCCTCCATCATCCTGGGAACAATGGAATACCACTTAATCTGACCCCAAACTCTGAAGTCCCGTGGTTGGACAAGACCAAGGAAGCAAGGGGTACACAGATTTCAGGATGGACCTTTAAAGCTAGTTTGGGGTAACAATCAATCTTGAGAAATTGGAAGTTCCCAGCCTTGTTGGTAGCCAGTTCATTACAGCAGAGTCTCTTTGAATACTCTGAAGTGTTTCTTCCCAGATTTCTTTTCACGTGGGCTAAGTGGACATTTATGAGATAAGCTGCCAGCAGATTTGCCCTCGATTCCTCGATTATGTTTGCTGTCCCTTCCCTTCCTTGCCCAGCCTCCCCACAATCTCTCCCTATCTGTTTCCACAGAACCTACACCGTTACTGGTCCCCAACCTCAAGCCTTCGTCCGTATGGAAGTTCCAGGACAAAACTTGGAATACGAGCAAAGCATAGAAGGCCAAAGGCAAGCAGGGTTGATGCTCTGTCCTGATGTTTTTATGAAAATTTCTGAGGAACAATGAGAGGAGCAAGGCTGATGACCCCAACATGGCCGTGCCTACCCTGGAAATGGAATATTATGGTATGGGGGAAATTGCAAGGACTTTAGGAGGCTATGTGGACCCTGATGGCATTTTTAGGAAATCAAAAGGGTGGGTGGCTGCCCACCAAGTCTTTGTTTAGAAGGACACTCACGGGCCAAGCAAAAAAGGACAAAGTGAGAGGCGTCCCTCTATCATTACCTTTCTGATAAATAGGTGCTTGGTGATGAGCTGTGCCACCTACGGGAACCAGTCTGCATACAGGCAGCCCCTTCCAAGCCCAGTGTTTTCAGCCCTGCCCACTCTGTAAGGACTCAGGAGGCCATCAATGGGGTGCTAGGGAGTTGAGGGCCAACCATGGTTGGCCCATTCCTGTCCTGCAACCACATCGGCCTATTTTCATCATGTGTGGATTCTGGTGGAAAGGCCTAGAGAAGGCCAGACAAACAAAAAAAAAAAGGAGGGGGGGGAGAAATGTCCTTTCGGTGACTCACATAACAACCTGAACTGCCTTTGTTGCAAGGCAACTGTAAGCATAAGAGATGAGACGGACGCGTGGGCTTTGTTAATTCTGGCTGGATCACAGAGCAGGGATAGCTAAGGCAAAGTGTTCTGGGCTGACTCCCATCAGCTCCCAAAAACTGGGCAATGGGAAAGGATTAGGAGGGCTAGAGCCCCAGCCACCTAGAGGGTACAAGGCTGTTCTACCAAGAGAGAAGCGTGCATCCAGACGTATCTGCAAATGCTTGTCCCACCCAGGAGGGAACTGACCCAGAAGGGAAGCAACTTACTTGACAGTTGACGTCCATTTGTTCATTGGATAGGAGGTACTGCACCACGTCGTAATGGCCCTTCTTGGCCGCCAGGTGCAAACAGGTGGATCCTTCAGCATCCTAAACCAAAACAGGGGGAGGTGTCAGCAGAGCCAGGAGGAGGATTAGAAGGTGAGGAAAAAGCATACACTGTTGATGGTGTGATAAGGTGGGTCAACCACCACATCTGGTGGTCTACCAGGTTTTCGATAAGCCCTTCCCTGCTTGTCCTCCCAGTTCTGCAGCTTCCAAGTAGCCCCCTTGGCAGGCCGTTAATGAATAGCAGCCACAGGTTGGTGTTTCTGTAAGGTTAAGACAGCAGGCTAGAACTGGGAGACTGGGAGTTCTACTCCTGCCTTAGACACGAAGCCAGCTGGGTGACCTCGGGCCGGTCATTCCCTCCTAGCCTTGGGAAGATGGTAAGGGCAAAGCCCTTCCGAAATCTTGCCAAGAAAACTGCATGAAGTTGTCCAGGCAATCGCCAGGAGTCAACACTGACTTGAAGGCACCCAAAAAATAAGGAAAAGTTCTCCCTGCAAGGTTCCAGCCCATCTCTCTTCCTGCTACATTTTCTGCTAAGACTAAGTAGGGAACCTCACAGCTTTCTTGAGCTTCTGAGTGACATGTCTGGGAGAAACAGAAGGCCATGTCAGGGAGCAGAGCAAAAAGGAAATCTGGTCCTTAAATTGAATTAAACACAGTTCATATAATTATTCCCCCAACAATCTCCTCTGCTGTCAGATGAAAAAGGGCAACCTTTAAGAAAGGCACCCCAAGCTTTGGGGGGCTGCATCCAGCCCTGGGTTTGTGCAATCCTGAAGGAAAGGGTCTCCCAAAACTGTCCTCCTGCCCCCAGAAGCATGAAGGGCTTCAAGTCCTTTCTCCCATCTCCCTTTGCAGCACCATCCTTGCCCCTGAGTCCAAGGGAGTCAAGGATTCGCCCTAACTTGCAAGGAAAGGCACTTCCATCTTTTGGCAACGGGAGACCTCCATGGCTGTACTCCGTTATCCTTACTCAGCAGCAATTAAATCAGCCCACACAGGCTGCCTCTTTTGTAAAAGGCTGCTGCTCCTTCAAGGACGATTAACATACTACGAAGAAAAAAATAATACAGCCGAATAACCATTTAACCAGCCTCATTTGACATGCAACATGAATTAACCTCAGCCAAGATCAAGAAGTTGTGGTTTTGGTTTCGTCTGAAAGAAAAGTAACCTTTTCTTAATCGTTGATCGCTAATATTCTCCAATGGGCCAATCTGGTATTCAGGGATCTCAAGTATACTGTACGTGGCTTTTGGGCAAAGAAGATTCTTGGTTTTCAGCCAAGGATTTTGAGCAGGTAATTTTTTGGCTGGTAATCTATGGCTGGCCGAGTGATTTCATCACTGCTCTGCTAAGCAAAAGGAACGCTCTGTTTTCGTTTTCCTGTTTTGTTTTAATGTTAGCTTGCTTAGGAACCTGTTAATGCCATTCCTATGAGTCAAGGGACCGAAACCCAGGCTCCTGAGTGAATGGATCAAACGGCATTGCAAAGCCACCTCAAACGCATTGGCTTCATATCCAGACTCTCATCACATTCAACCTGTTTATCAGTTGGCAGGTAGCACTGCAAACCAATTTCCTGGCACCACCTCAGTTGTGAGACTGCCACGTGCAGGTTTTAGGAGTGCATATATTCCCCCTTAGGATGCGCTGAGATCTCATGATGGCCTGTCAATGTTGAATTTCAAAACCTTGGGATAAGAGGGAATACGCAGCTTATCCACATGGGGCTTCCTGTAGGGAGACTGAACTCCCCTTTGCTGGAGCATTTGAGAGTTATCTAGTGCTGAACTGCTGCATTAAGAGCTGTGCAACAGCGCTGTCTCCAACCCAACTGCTTTCAGATGGAGTTCCCACTTGACGCTAAGCTGAAAAGTGTTTTGCTTGGCAGGTTATGCGAATGCACCATTCGTGGTTTGCAAACCAGGGTTTGCGCTTCTTGTGGTTCATCCAAGAAACTGAGTTTAAGGAAACAAACAAAGCGTTACCTTGGGGTCTACCAATGCTCCAGCCTTAATGAGGTATTTCACAGTTTCCAGATGGTTATTCTCTGCTGCTTCCATAAGGGGAGTCCTCTGGTCCTGAGAACAGGTGTCTATGTTAGCGCCAGCCTGTGCAGACGTACCATGCACATACAGAACACAAAGAAAGGACAAGAATTAGTATCTTCATACTGCCAGCAGGCTGACAACTGAGTTGCTAAACAGCCCACCTGACATACCGATTGGGTTCATACATCACACTAAACCATAACGAGATTTGCTAGTTTGTAGCTTAGTGATGTTGTGCAGACCCTGCCACTTACTCTACAAAACATGACTTATGGATATATACAGCTGATGTTCCGGATGGGTTCCGGGGCTGCGCAGAACCCATAAAGACATTGCTGTTGTTGAATTGCTGTTTCTCTCTCTTTTCTTTTGCTTTTCTTCTAAAAGCACAAGATGACGCACACGGTTCTCTGACTTGCCCCAACCATTTCCTCACAACAGGCCTCTCAAGTGGGTCAAGCAGAGAAAGGAGGATGATCCAGGTCATCCTTAGGGAGCTTTGTTCTGGCTGCGGATAAGAAGGTGGCTCTCCATGGTACTGATCTGGTACTCAAACGACTATACCAGGCTGGCTAGAATGAACAAAACTCACTCTTTCAATGGACAGCCAAATTCCCCGCTTCCATGCAGAAAATCCAGAACAATCTACTTGATTCTACCCCAGGCACTGCCCTGAATCCAGTAGGTAAGAATGATGGGTCTAGACAAAGCATCCTGTTTTCTATATAGTTACAGAAATCTCCAGTCCAAATGGTTCATTACTACCACACCAGAGGCTTGGAACCTGCAATATGTTCATCATGCCTTAGAACAAACACAGCATCTGTTTAATGAAAGACACAGGCACTCAATACCCCCGCAGGTTGATTAGGCTCTCTAGGAAAACTGCTCAAGAAAGGAGCTGCAACTCTTCCCCCACCCCGCCAACAATTTTTTGAATAAAGGATGAACCTGAAGCAGCATGTGGCAAATGTCCACATGTCCCGACTCGGCCGCTGCATGAAGAGGCGTTCTTTTACTCTGGTGCTCCATCTTGAAGTTCGGATCAATCCCGTCCACTGGGCAAAAAGGGGGAAACGAAACAAAGCAAAACCAGGTTTCCTTTAGTTACTGAGAGGTAAGTATTAGAGGAGACAGAGAAGTGCAGGAAGTGGTACGTGGGTCCCGGGGATGCTGTTGAATTTCAACTTCAAGCAGCCCCACCGTGACGGTCAACGATGAAGGAAGCTGGGAGTTGAGGGTTGGTAGCCAGTGGGGAGGGGGACACCCGTCGCTCCAGGAAATGCTCAGAGCAGGCCTCCTGAGTCTTAGCACTGCTACAAGATTAGACCCAACACCGTCCAAGGCTGATGAAAGCCCTTGTCATAGCCCTTTTCTCTCTCTATCCAGCCTGAGTTCAGAGCCTCAACAAGGCAAAAGGAGAACAGAACCACAAAAAGAATCCACAGGAAATAGCAGCAGCAGCAGCAGCACAGAGCAAGAAACTTTCTTCAAACCTGGAACTCACCGGTGGGAAACCAGCACTGCTTGGCATCCTCATTTACTACAGCTTCTCGGTCCCCCACTATTACCACCCTGAGTTTCAGCATAAGGAACATTCACTTGAGAAGGGAGGAAGAGAATCCAAGGTCACACTCTTGGATTCTCTTCCCCACCTCCTTTTGGAGAACTCTTGCTCTCCTGTGAGATGGGGAAGAGTTTCAATTAAGCTTGATTGGTGCTCATTTCAGCTAGTCCTTGGCTCATATGTTCTCTTACAAACTATCTTCCCTCCCTTTGCATGGTCCAGCTTTCCTCGATCTGGAAGCTGGGAGTGCAAGTTCCACAATCACCCACTGGTACAACCATAGGCTGGGCTGGATGACGATTACGAGGGTCGTAACGCCACACATTCGGAGGAAACTACATTGGATACAACCGCACTACAGCATCAAACCAGCCTAAAGGTCCCATCCATTAAATCAAGATCTCTACTAATTGAAAGGTGTGCTGCTAAATGTGGGGGGAGGAATCTTACTTACCCAGCATAAGGAGGACTTTCTGAAGCTCCCCCTGCCTGGCTGAGAAGTACAGCTGCTTCGAGTGAAACCGTAATTTCTTGGGTCTGTGAAAGGCGGAGGAAGAGTTATTCCAAGTGGGTACTGGTGCGGAGCCCTTTGTGTTTTCTCTCTTGCTTTATTAATAGCACAAAAGAGTGTCAACTCCTCACCGACTTCTTGCATAGAACCAGAAACGCCTTTCTGGATTCTGCCTGCTCTGGAATAGCTTGTTCACCCTTGGAAAGCACAGGGAGGCTAGGTGCCCAAGGCACTGCGTTGCCAATCAATTCTACCCTGGGCAGAGGACTCTGAAATTTGCAAAAAGCTTGCGTTCCTCCTTCTGTGACTTTTCCCACTTTCAAGCTCCAAAGCCTAACCCTTTCAGGTTGCCAGGCCCAAGGACAGCTGAGCGGTAGCAGGAGCCCTACGGATATGGGGCTTGGCAGGGTGGGGGACCTGAAAGATTGAGCAGGCTCTGTGGGAACAAAGCGTAGGGTGAGAGAGAAGAAAAGGAGGCCACGGAGATGGAGAACAAAGTCTTGTGAAGGATCTGAAGCGTGTTTCTTTCCTCCCCACTCACTGCTTGGAAAGAAGCTTCTGGTTTTGACATTGTCCCTCTCCTTCCCCAAAAGAAAACAAATGAAACGTGGGGGAAACACTCTCATTTCTCCTGAGCACCAGAAAAGCCCTCCTTTCTCTTTCTTCTTTTATACATCATATCTTCTTTATCTGCAAGAACATCAATCTAGTTTCCCCGCTCTGCTGAAACTTCCTTGTTTTGTAGCTAACTGCCACTTTCTGCTATTTTTGACAGAGCCATCCCGTTTTATTGCTTAAATACACTGGGCCTTTTGCACTGGAAGCGAGGAGCAAATGGATGGAAGCCAAGCCACAAAATTGGAATACGAGAAACGGAAGAGGAGAACAATTCCATGGTCCTCCCCCCACAAAGAACTTCACCTTGATTCCCACCAAGAGAACATCAGTGTTTGGTTAGCTTAGCTGGATTTGATAAACCTAATCAGGGCAGTCTGGAGAATGAGCCAGGGCAGGGGATTCTGACCTTCCGCGATGCCACTAGAACCAGAGTAATGGTCCTGACCACCGACTGAGTTGCTCTTACTTTTCTGAATCCAGGGCAATCAAGGCGCTCTCCAACGTTTCTTTAACAGGCCCTTGGGATAAACCAGTCGGGGCTGGCTTAGGAAATGTAGATGTCCCAGCCAAATCAAACACCTCGGTGGACAAGCTCTCAGACCTGCCTTCTTCAGGTTGCTGGGTTCCAGGCCCACTGAAACTGAACCCAAGAGAACAAAATCCCACAGTCAAGCCACGCACATCTTTTTGCACAAGCCAGAAAAAGGGACGTCTTTCCAAAGGAGGGGGAATAAACCCATCCTCATGGAGCGCAAGAAATTAATTTTGAGACCTAGCTAACCGATCTACCCCAACTCTTGCTTTAGAGGTGCAACCTTCATGCAGAGAGGAGGAGCGACAAGAACTTGGCCGGGCTGCGTCATTTCAAATGGCAGGGATGGGAGACACAGGCCGCTATCTCGCCACCTCTCCTCTCCGTTGAAAAGCACCTTGCAGCAGAAATTGACGATGTTTGCGGAAAGGTTTGAAGCTAACTCTTTGCACTAACTTGCCAAGTCTTGTATGCAGCTGATGGCTGTTGCTTTTACCCACAGCCTCCAAATGAAGTGCTGTGGTCCCTGTGGACAGACCCAACAGCAGGTTGGTCCCTAAACTCTTGGTTCCTCTATTCGATTCTTGTTCCAGTTTATGCTTCAGTGAGGACAAGCCATCACCAAGAACAGGGGTCCAATACGACTTTTCAGAAAGAAATGAAACTCCCCTTACTTGAAGCTCACATCCCGTGGAAGCGAAGCTGCACTTCCTGAGGTCCAACCACCCTCTGCATGGTCAAAAACCCTTGAGGGCACTCCAGAGACCCTCTCAGAAAACTCCTCCTTAGAACCCATCTCTTAAGGAGCCCATGCCACAAAACACTGCTCAGCAAGTTCTCAAGCGTTAAAAAATTTCATGGAGACCTAGAAAGTACAGGTAGTCCTTGCTCGACAACCCTAATTGGGACCAGCAATCTGCCGCTAAGCGAAGCAGTCGCTAAATGGGAAATCATGTGACCCCAACTGTGCTTTCTGGTTAGAAAGAGACAAGACAACTCAGTTTGCCTCCTAACCGCTCCCTCGCCCTTTGGGATGCTCAAATGTCTGCTGTCTTGTACATACTGAAAGCAATAAGATCACGCCAGCAGCCTGGGGCTGAGAGCCATGGACGTGCTACACAAATAGCTTACTCTCTTGAAATCCCTTCCTCTCCAATCTCTCAGCTCTGTGAGGGGGTGGGGAGGAGGAAAAAAGCAAGCAATTTCTGTAGACAATCTCTCCCACTACCGGTGAGATTGCACTGCTTTCGATGTGTGGAAGAGCAAACAGCTTACTTTCTTGCAACCCCTTTCTCTCCAATCAATCTGCTGTGCAAGGGGAGAAAGACATAAAAAACCACAGGTCAGGCACAGGACAGGGCACACTGACTGTAATGGTGATCACATGACTGAGGGATGCTGCGAAGGTCGTAAATGGGCCGCAAAGTTATTTTTTCAGTACCGTCGTAACTTTGAACAGTCACTGAATGAATGGTCGATAAGCAAGGACTATCTGTACTGTCAGAACTGGCTTCAGCTATTTGGGGCAGGGAGGGGATGAGCATAGCCATGGCTTTGTCAAACAGGACCTAACTTCTCCTTTCCCCGATTTATACCAGTGCCCAGGAAGAAATGGCCATGCAAATGAAGAAGGCTGCCCCATCTTCTTCTTCTTGTTCTCCTGTCATGTACAAAGAAGGCAAGCAAGCAGGGACCCCACAGCTAAGCCTTGTCAGCAGAGAGAACTTCTCCAGACACCATCTGCTGGGGCTTACCTTCCAGTGGTCGTGTCAGCCTTTCCTTCTAAAGCACCTGGTTTCTTCTGCTCAAAGGTCAGCAGGAGGGTGGAGGTGGTGTCCGCCTTGGCCACCGTTACTTCTTTCGCCTTGGAGGCCTCCTCCCCACAATGGGGACAGTAGCTCATGCCTTTGACATGGGAAGTGCAGTCCTTGTGGAACCGATGAGAGATGCCGCTTTCTGGCTGGCACTCCATGAAAGTGCCCTGCAAGGAGATGCAAAGGGCAAAATATGCAGAGGCTAGAGAGCATCTCACAGGGGGAAGTGAAATGGGTGTGGGTCTCAAACAGGTGGGGGGGAGGGAGAAACAGAGAAAGATGGAGGGCTGGCAAGAAACGGGGAACATTAACTCACTCATTCCTGCACCAAGAAAACTATCTAGATTGTTAGAAAGGATCTTCTAGATCACCTGTTCAACTCCTCACACCATGAAGGATCTGCAATGTGGGAGGCAGCTACAGTCGTTCCAACAGATGGCAATCCAGATTCTGCTTAATCACCACCAGCAAGGGGGAGCCCAAAACTTCCCAAGGACACCAGTTCTCTGCCTTAGATTTGTCAAACTTCAGATGTTTTATCCTAGCTCTGCTGTTGTCTTCTTGCATTTCTAAGCAATCAAGACTTGGCACCCAGACCTCAGATACTTCATTTCAATGCACTCGTGCCAGCAGGTTGGCCTTCACCCCCCAAATGGAGAAAAGCACTTTAGAATGCCCCAAAACAAATGCACCTTGTAAAACCCCTGGCCTAGAAAAAACTACATCTAGACTTAGCAATGAGTCAAGTGCTCTAGTCCACAGGTAACACTGAAGAAGCCTCTGAAAGCCTGTATACCGTGCACTCTCTCACTTTGAAAAAGTAGGAGAGAGGGGCTGTTTCATTCCAAAAACACATTTGAGATCAGGTAGGCAGCATTGTGTTCAAAACCCCTGTGTGTGGAAACCAGGCTCCCTCATTTCAAATCTGATGTACCCAACTGCTAAATAAGAAGAGTTAAGTGCCTGCAGAATTACTGCACTGCAACGCAACAGACAAAAATCAGCCTTAAGGGGCTTTAGAGGGAAATTCAACCTAGGAAGGAGAAATTAGCATATGTTGGCCAGCATGAGAAACTGAAAGCAGAACTGAAACAACTTTTAGTCTGGTCCAGCAACGCTGTTAGTCTTATTTATAAAACTACCCCAGTGATGCAGCTCATTTTAGACCCTCGGTTTGTGATCTTAACTTCTTCCAAAGTGTCTCTTTAGACAGATACGTTGCACAAATTCATTGGTGAAAAACTCAGTCGACACTGCTCCCACCCCATTCTTATTCTGTCCTACGCATCCTCTCCTGGACAAAAGTTTGCTCTTTTGAGGCTGTGTGTGAACTCTCCTTGAATGCAAGAAAACCAGAGCGCTGTCCTGCAGGGATAAAAGAGTCTGGTTTTGCCATCCAAATACTAAGGAGTGCTGAGAGGAATAATGCATTTTTAAAAGGGAAAAATAAAATCAGATAAAATCTATAACCAGGAAGATGCACAGCCCCCTGTCCTAATTTTTTTTTAAAGAGTCAGAAGGAGGCCCTGCAATCAGTGCTGCTAGTTCAAGGGATCCTAGCAGCTTCTTATCCCCAGGGGATGGATACATTGAGTTGCTAAACACTAGATTTCAGCTTTGAAGTCCAGCCCTTGCTGCCTCACTGACCAATCAGTGCAACAGAACTCCAGTTTTTCCCCTTTGATGTGTCCAAACCCAAGAATCAAAGGCTCCATCTTGGCTTTCTTTCTCCCCAACCAACTTGTTGATTAAAGTGGGCTTTTTCCTCTACACCATGCCCCCAGGTGGGTTCAAAACACCCTGCAGAACAGCCTGCCCTGCAGAATGCCACCCTCTTCCAGTAAGGAAGTATGGAGGACATTGTTTTAGGAGGAGACTCGCTCCCACGGTGCTGGGGCACCCGGAGATCAGTGCCAGCATCCACCCAGCCCGCCTACATTCCAGGAATTTTTAAAAAACATTTTAACTGTTCCCCAAAGAAAGGAGAAAACAACGTGGCAACTGTCTCCCAGAAAGAGGCAACAGCGTTTTCCGCCCGGCCATCCAGCACCAAGGTCTTCCCTTCAGATGCTTACCGCCACACAGAAGAAACCACAGCCTGGACAACACTGATGTTTTACCATCCTCCCTCTGTGGTCCTCGCACAGCACCAAGAGCTGGACTTTGTTAGATGCACGCATCAGCTCGTATTTCAGCACGCGGTTGGTGCATCGGCTCAGCTGAGGTGGGGTAGGGAGAGAGGAGGGAGGGAGGGAAAAGAGGTTTCTGGCTAGCGCATGTGGAAGAGAGAACCACACGGACTCCTCTGCCCCACCGTGATCGTCGGGAGCCCTTTCGCACAACGGACTTGGGCAGGCAGCAAATCGCATGAGCCCCAAGCCAATTTGATATCCGAACAACAATTCATTTTGGGCCACAACCCGTGGAAGCTACATCTCACTTGGCCATCTGACAGAAGAGCGAGCCTCACATAAAAATGTAACTTATCCTAATTAAAATGCAAAAAGTCATCCAAGGAAAAGGATTGTTTCTGCCGAGAGAGATTACACATCCAAACTCTGATTGGCTTTGTTTGAGAAAGCAGTTCCTTCTTTCCTTTTTTTTCCCCCCCCCTTCCAAATGCTGGCCCCAAATCTGTTTTTAGAAAACCTTTTTAGCCTCCTTACCCAAAACACTGAGTTCTCTTTTGGGGGGGAAGGAATTCTCCATATTCTTCATTCACCAGCTGGTTAAAAAGTGTGAACTGAGATTAAACACAGGGAACAACCTATGAGGTTCTGTCCTGAGCAGCCGAATCACTACTGCAAGTCACTTCTCGACACTACAGCTGTGGGTTGGCTTTTCCTTCTAATACCCTTATGCTGGTGCAGCAAGTAGAGAGTTTCTCTCTCCACTTTGCTTGGCCATGTCAACTTCTGACCTAGGACAGCTTTGGACTACAATTCCTATGATCTCTTGTGACTGGACATGCTGGCTGTGACAGGCAGAAGCTGAAGCCCAAATCACCAGGAGGCTAATAGGTTGCCCAACATATTTTATTTTTCTAGAATACTTTATTCTTCACTCTAGACTTGAAAACACCCCTAGGCTGGTCTATGACCATAATAAATATTTGATTTGATTTGAAAACTCCCCAACTCTCCACCAGTACCTCTTTTCTCCCCAGTTCAAAAGCTGCCAACCTGAGAGTCCAGAAAGCAGTCGTTCCGGCTTTTTAACCCTATTTATTACTCCAATGAGAGGTCATCCTGATTAGAAAATCTCCTGCCAGTTACTTCCTAGCCAAGGACATTTATTAGCATTTGATTAACTCAGCAGTGGCTAATTGAAACCCTACTGGAATAAGCCGCTGCAGCAGCCGCTACTGAGAAAGTCTTCAGGAGCAAAAGACATCTCGTGGGCTATGAAAGAGAAGGTGGCCTACCAGGGAAACCCAATGGTGGGGCAGCAGGAAGAACCAGAAGGTACCAGAGGCCAAAAGACAGCAAGGTCTAAGAAAGAACCTAGTGAAAACCCATTCAAGATCACAAGGAGAGAAAAAAGATTGATGGGCACCTTGTTCCACAACACTTCCTGCACTGATTCCCAGCCAACCCAGTCACACCCAACTTCTCTTGTTGTACCCTAGTTGTGAGCACACTTGCAGGTGCTTTCTCTACAAGAGCAGGGCCACCACCCAGGGCTTTGTTCCAAGAAACAGATGAGCTTCAAGCTCCTAACAGCAAGTAAATCTTAACATTCCCTCCATAAACAATGGTTTCCTGTTCTCTGTGTCCCATCTGGAGTGCACCCACTGCCTTTTGCCTCAGTTGGAATAAATGTGGTTTGTTGGTTGAGGTCTCACCAACTTGGTAAGCCGTAAGCCAGACTGGACAAACCATGACTACCAGGAATCACAGCGTGCACTGAGCCAAAACTAACCAACCAAACTCAGACTGTGCTTAGACAGACGTGTGAATTCAGCCCACATATCAAGCGATTCCAAAGTACTGTTCTCTATGATGTGTGAACCCCACCGCTACATCACACCCCCTCTGAAAAACTCTCATCAGAGGACAAAAACGAACTTCAAGACATGCAATGCACTCCATTTCTCTGACAATCAGAAGTGAAGGCTTTGGGAAGCTCAAGATAGGCTCAGCCTCCTAACAGTTAACCCATCCCAGTCCCAGGACAGGAGCTGAAGTGTTTGAAGCACAGGCTCAAAGTCCTAATACAGGACTGAACGTCTCTTTCGGACATGCAGGTGAACCAGACCATGCCAACTGTCACCCATAAGTCAAAGAGGGGAGACATAAAGGGACGTTACCTCCTTATCCACGCTCTCTGTGGCCATGCACTGGTTATTGGCTAGCGTGGTGATCTCCCGGCTTTTGGGAGTTTCCATGCGGCAGCTGCAGAGAGGCACTTCCTGAAGACTGTCTGTTTCCATTGCTCCAGGACCATTGGAAAGACCTGCAGGGGGAGAAGAAAAACACACAGATTCCTACAGGAGGTTAAGAGAGCGAGAAGCACATCCCACATTCCCAAAGAACCTCATCAACCTAATCAACCTGCAGCGAGGCAGGACTAGCTGGCTTCTGGCTAGCCAAGTTTTACGAAGAGAGTCACAAATCACGAATAGGGGAAAGTCTGGATGGGCTACTAAGTATACAAGGGGGAGAATACACCTGTGCTAGAAAGTTTGTCCTTCTAATGGCGCCATTAGGCATGACTCCTGAGCAGCTCCTAAGACATTCGCTTTCAATCTTCCCAGGCTTTACTGTACGGGAAGAATATCGATGTTTATGAAGATTCTCAGTCATCCAGGTGGAACTGTCTGGAGGCTGAGTCATGGCAACTGGACTTCTTTTCTTTTTGGTAGAGATGTTTCGCTACTTGTCCAAGCAGCTTCTTCAGTCTAAAGAAGTTGGTTGGGGGGGGCCATAAAAGGTGTCCCCCTAACCAACTTTTTTAGACTGGACAAGTAGCGAAACGTCTCTACCAAAGAGAAAAGAAGTCCAGTTGCCATGACTCAACCTCCAGACAAGAATATCAATGCATTTTTATTGGATAACTAAACAAGTTTCAGTAGAGTGTACCAACTGAAGCACTGGAGCAGAACTGGGGAGGTCCCCTTCAGCCATGGAAGCTTACCTGATGACTCTGGATCAGTCTTAGTCCAAACTACCTGACAGGGTTGTTGTTAAGGGGAAAACAACGAAAGAGAGGAAGGGCTGGATGTAAACCTAGCAAGCCAGCCAAGAGATAATAAATAATGGACAATTGTTGCTTTTAATGTACCCAGAATAGCTTTTATGCCAGTATCTACATGGTGAATGATTTTAAGAAATGAGCTAGACATAAATCTGAAGAATGAAGGCATTCCTTTGCGAATCGTCAGCGGGTCACTTGGAAAAATATGCCCACCACTTCAAATTCAATTATAACAAGAGATTTGGAAGTGCTGAAGAGACCGGCATTTTAGGGACGTTCAAAACTCAGCTGAAGCTATGGTTGTGCCCGTTAGGAGGACTGAGGGTGCATCTATTAAGCACATAATCCCCATATTGAAGTGGCTACAAGTTCAAACCTATTCCTTTTCTGGTGGATTTCAACCAGTCTAAGATAAACACAGGAGCAATCCTTGTTTCAAGATGACCTTCCCTAATCCTAATGTGGCAAACTACTGACGTTCAATAGTTTTGACGTTTGAACGTTTGAATAGTTTTGAACGTTTGAATGTTCAAAACTCAGCTGAAGCTATGGTTGTGCCCATTAGGAGGACTGAGGGTGCATCTATTAAGCACATAATCCCCATATTGAACTGGCTACAAATTCAAACCTATTCCTTTTCTGGTAGAGGGTCCTAATCCTAATGTGGCAAACTATTTCAGCCCCTGGTCACTGCAGCCATTCTTTCCCTCCGTATCTCTGCACACATAATGTCCCAAGTTAAGGAGGAGGACTGAAACATTAATAAGGAAAGTCACAGAATAACGGTGTTTCTGGATAGCAACGTAGGACAGCCTGATTGCTGTTGTCCTGGGAGAGGGGGGAACAGCTTCATCTGAAGCACGGTGGGACATCCATGCATTGGTGGGACATCCATGCATCTGAAGCACTGTGGGACATCCATGCTGCATTCGCAGTCAAGTATGCATGTTAGAAGAGGAGTTACAGAAGGGAAAGGAAGGACACTTTGATGGCACCTTGCAGACACTTTGTTGTGAAAAATGTCCACTTGCTCCATATTCTGTGAGATTCCTATTTAGCTGTGTTGTCCTCCAGCTGTCTGGAGATTACAAGAATTGCTGTCCAATACATTCCAAAGATGCAAGGTTGAAGAAGGTTGCTCCAAGGTGCCTCTGATGAAACTACACATCTGCAGCCTTCCGGAGGGACAGGAGCATGTCAGTCTTTTGATTTTTAGGAATTCATCTGATTTCAGCCCAGCTGTCAGAGCCAGATACGGGCGTTTGGCCTGCTACATTGGCCATCAGGCGATTCAGAAACCCTGGGGGCTGCTCAGAATGGTTAAGCTGATCTATTATTTCCCAAACTAGATTCCCAGAGCAGATTCTCAGCAGCTGCTGCTTGAAATCAATGCGCTCCATCACAAGGTGGGTGCCACAGTTTCTCAAAATCAATACCCTTTGTCTTGCCAAAGCTCTAACAGGTGGGAAGGGAGAGAAGAGAGTCTCCCTTCCATCCTCTTTCACAAGAACTACAACCGCTGTGGACTTTGGAATGGAGGGTTTGCTCCATCTACTAATCAGATAAATGAATCCAAAGGAGAATCAAGATTCAGACAGGTAAGCTGAAGAGCCAACAAGGAAAGGGGATTTCTGCAGCTCAGGTTTTTCTGGAACACAACCTGCCAGGATGGTGTGGGCATGGCAGAACAGCTCTCCAGGCTGAAGATCAGAAGCTACGCTACCTTGGGCAACAGGCTGCTGTTGGGCCAGCCACATGACGCTCCCAGGCTGAGCAAAGCTTTGGGAAGTTCCGTCTGCTCTGCAAAAATGCCCAACCTCCAAGGAAGCTCATCAAAGTTCATGGGACGTGAACTCTCTTGGACAAGAAAGGCTACTCCTGGTCAGTAGAGAAGCGAAAGGGAAGAAACCAGAGCTGAAAGCCATTGGGAGGCACCACCACGGCACTGAATGGTCCTGCAGCGTCCAGACACACCCTAGTCCTTGATGTCTCAAGTGTCCTCCAAACAGATTTTATTTCCTACATCCCTACTCTCTCCCTAGGCTGCTGGGCCAAGGGATCTCCTACTTTGCCACTCCCTCCACTGGATCCATTTGTGTGACACACTCTCTCTTTTTAAGGGACGCCAGCCTCCTCTCGTTCTCCTATGAGCAGCCACCAGGGGGCATCGTCTTAATACAGAGAAATGAATCCAAGGAAACAAAGAACCAAAATGGTACATGGCCATATTTAGAAACCTGACACACTCACCTTCTGATTGCGAAGACAGAACTCCCTTTACTCGCAGATCCAGGGAATGCAGAGGCACCTCCATGTATTCCATGTTGTTCTCCTGCCCAGCTCCTTCTTCGCTCCCCAAAGGGGGCTTGTAAGATTCAGAACCTGGGTTTAAAATATATATAGATTGAGAACGCCAGGAAAGAACTATGCATGTGTCTCTCTCTCTAAAGGCCACATTCATCTCTAACAGACAGTAGGCAGGCTACACCCGCTGAAGAATCGGTAAATACAGATGCAGAGAGAACAATTAAAATGCAACAGCTGGGCCCACTGATCTCTGAGGCTGACTTCTTCCTCTTCTTGCCTGGATCGGGGCAGATCTTCTCCTGTTGCACAGTGGAAAGTTGTTAGCTACCAGGAACCCTTCCCTTTCAGAGACATCTGTCTGCTTCTGCACAGCACTAGCAGCAGAAATTCGCCTGGCACAGAGGGAAGATGGAAGGAAAGAGCTGGGCTCCTCTTGGCTCACCCTACTCTGATGCAAAAACCCTGAAGAGCCAAGCCAGACTAGACAAGCCAATCATGCAGAAGGAGGTGAAGGGAGCAGAAGACATCTGGCTGAATGCAAAAAGGACTGCTGCATGCCAATCGCAGCCTTCCGTTGAGCAAGGCGGAGCCTGCTAATGAAAACTAATGTGTGGGAACCAGTTCACGCTTCTTCTCCATTTGCACCTCCACCTCCCTCACACACACACATTCCAACACACACACAACGCGCGTGCACATAAAGCCCTTCGCCTCCCCGCCACATAGGAATAAGCAAAGGGAGCATCACGCCAGCTCCACTGGTCACCTCCCCATCATTTGCCACTTCCTTCTGCTCCATCCTGCTGCTATTGGCCGAAGAGAAGAGAAGAAGACCTCCAATAATTTCGGTGAAATGAACAGCATAACTACAGCTCTTTTTTAAAATTATATTTTAGCAACCACCCAGAGGGAGTGCAAGAGAGGCCTGAACACCTGCAAGACTGGCGTGCAGAACGTCTGCGATCAAGAATCAGAGTTTAGCAGCCCCATGCATTGAGGACGAAGAGAACTTTGGGCCTTGCAGCAGTGTTGCAGAGTGCTGAGTTTTGACCTGTGGACCATCTCCATGCCCTCCCTATGGGGAAATGGTCCTAGGTATTCAGTTGTAGTCCAGAACCATCTCAAGAACCACAACCCTCTCCTGAAGGAAGAACAAGCAAAACACCAGCTTCTCATCCCAGAATGAGAACATCCAAGACTGGGAAAAACACAACCCAGCGCAGCCAGTAACTTCACCTAGAATGGCCAGTAGAAGTACTGATGGACCCTCCTTCCACCCATTCCAAATTACACCTCTGGATACAGCCATTCTGTCTCTCTCTCTCTCTCTCTCTCTCTCTGCCTGTGCCTTGGAAAAAAGAGGAAGCCCCCACAGGGCTTTCTCAAGTTGCTGGATTAGTCTCAGGGCCTTGATCCTGAAACCTGCCCCATAAACCAAGGGGCAAAAAGGTCTACCTCTGTCTCACAGGTAGAAACCACACTGCAGCCAAGATCTGAGAGGAAGGCAACTTGCAGGCTCCAGATGTTCTATCAGCCTGCATCCCCACACCCATCCTCCTGGAGAGCATCATTACCCACCCTTCCCTTGGGGTCTCCAGTAAAGACATTAAAAAAAAAGAAGAGTGGTCCATTACCTAACACATTGGCTTTCTTCTTTTTATTTCTCCGCCTCCTTTTCCGGGTGGGTTTCAACCAGGGACTCTCTGCTTTCCCTTTCCGTTTCATCATTTTCTTCTTGAGACTGGATTCAGAGCTCTGCAAAACCACAGGAACCATCTGCTTTAGGAAAAGGAGGCCTGGCCTGCCACTATGCCATGGTTACTGTGGTCTTCGTTCCCCCACCCCTTTTCTTTAAAGTGGCTAGAATCAGAGGAGCACAGTTTAGCGACATTTAGCAACAAAGCTGCTTCCTGAAAGATCACATAATAGACAACAGAGGCCAAGGATTCAATGCTGGTACACTGCAGGATAAAACTGTAAAAAAAATAACAGCCCCATTTTCTTAGAAAGTATGGCCATCCAGCTTTTCCCACGAAAGAAAGAAAGAAAGAAAGAAAGAAAGAAAGAAAGAAAGAAAGAAAGAAAGAAAGAAAGAAAGAAAGAAAGTTAGTTTAGCTTATCCAAATTCTAGGCTTAATTCATTTGTTCAAATTTACCAATGTAAGCAACTTTGACTATCTTCGTGGGTTTTGTCCCTAGCGCAGTACATGCTATAATAGAGGCACATAGCATAGGATGGTTTTACTCCCAGCTTACAGCATTGGATTTGTTAAAATATTTTGCCCTGCCTTTCCATCTGAGTGCCAGGTACCTAAAAATGAATCAATTATAAAAGAAAACCACCACAACAAAGATTGACATAGCCTTCCACCTTGGCCCTACACAAGATACTTAGCTATAGATCGGTAACAATAAACAAACACAGATTTGGGGAAGAGGGATATGAAGGCTACAAGTAGCATGCGGGTCAGCAAACCAGAAAGAAAAAGAACCCAGCGAAGAGGATAAAACAGATCACAGGCTGGCTTGGAGCCAACATTCCTAGCTTAATAGACCATAATTTCAAAAGCACAAGAGATGGACTTACAGATGCATCCTTCGGTCCTTTGGGAGAACTGAACCTGGTCCGCTTTAACTGCAATTCTGCCATTATGTCCAAAATGGAAAACTATTGTTTAATAGACTCCTGAGTTAGTCAACTTACCTGAAGCCACAGTATGCTGTTCTGGGCATTACGTATCATAGTGGCTCAGTATCAACTCGCAGGCAAAAATATTTCAATAACCGGTCAAAAAATCAATGCCACCTTTGGAATTTAAGAAGGAATTCAATGAGGGATGTAACTCGAAATTGCAGCTTTCTAGAACCAGGATCGAAGTCAGAACATATAGATGGGATCCAATATTTCAAATTTCAAGACAACGGTTTAGAGAAGCTAAGTTTGTTATCTTCAGACTCCCATATGAAACACACTGAAATAATAGCAAGTTTGCTATCATACGCTAATGGGGAAGGGTTTTGTTCTGTTGCTGCTAAACAGAAACTCTTGATGATCTACCGTTTCCAATGTCTCCTATCCACCTCTTGCAACAGGATCTCTAAGCACAGCTAGTGTTTGCAGGCTGGAACTGAACCATGATCATAAGTAACAGAAGAAATCTAAGCCCAATGGGCCAACTCAATTTGTCGCTAGATAAAATTCACCTTCTGGAAAAAAAACTCAAATTTGAGAGGTTTCAATGCTACCAGAAGAGCTAACAAGGGGAAAGAGGCTTATCTTCAAAAAAAAAAAAAATCCTTTAACTGTTTTGCTTCATTACACTTGTTCAACCTGTTGTATCGGAACTAAATTGCACCCGCTCTCCTATCTGCCTTTACAACTGCAAGAAGAAAGTTGTTATCAAGAATAAACCAGAGAGAGAGAGAACCGGGGAGGGGGGAGAGACAGAGGGAAGAGGGAAAAAATTAGCTATAGGGGTTATCAGGAAAAACCCAGAAACTTACTTTTTCATCCTCAATCTTCATCTTATTTTTTATTATTGGGAAGATAACATACACATATTTCTGCCTTAATCATGACAGTATCCTAAACAGCCCCCCCTCAACTCCAGCAGCAAAACGTTTGGGCTGGCTATGGAAATCACCAGATTTTTAAAGCATGCTTAACTCTGCAAAGGATCACTGCAGAAATATTTTGCTAGTTCCCTTTAAAACCTCTTTGGTGATAGGGTTGTTGTTATGGAATCCCCTGGAAGTATAGCTGACTTCTCTTCCTTCATACCAACTCGACCATTTTTAATTGTCTTCTGAAGAGACACATCTTGCAATCTGCTTTATAACTCAACTGTATTGGCCAACTGAGCTTCAGGTTCTTGACGTGATGTGGTCCATACCAAAATGAGACATGTTCATTCTGCTGCTTAAGAGAACAGCAAGTTTTGCATATTATTATAAGATCCCGTAGATTCACTTGAAGAGACATCTTGCCCTGAAAGGTGATATTAAACAAATGAAGAGGGTGGGGAAGGGAAAAGAAATGAAAGACTTTGTTTCTATTCTTGGTGCGAGAAGAACCTTTGGAGAAGCAACTGAAAGGAAGACTTAGATCAGACACCATAACTCCATTTGTGTTATACCAAGACCCTTTAATGGAGGACAGAAGAGCCTCAATACACTGATGACGTACTGCAAAGGGAAACAGTCTACCTTCTTTAGGTCAAGAAACACTCATGGTTAGAAGAAAGCAGTAGATGAACTACAGCCAGCACAATCCTGACCGCAAGGAGTATAATGTCAGTGTCAGGGCCTGAGGATATCCCAACTAGGAAGAGGTGGGAGAAATCCACATTTGGGATGAGTACAGAGTGACCAATCACTTTCAAAGCCAGAGATGTGAGATGTCATGTCTTCTGGAGACAAAGGAAGGCTTTTTGTTTGGTTGAGACACAATCTTTCTTCAGCTACAGGCTCACTGAGAGAACCACTTGCTGCTCAAACTGTACCTACCTTCAAATGTAACAGAAGATTTCAATCTACCACCAGCCTCAAGGACAGAAAGATCCAAATGCCCTTCTGTCTCCTTAGGCAAACATATATATTCAGTATTTAATCTCTCTTTCCCCATGGTGTCCTCATGAATGCAGCCTCTCTGCTCATCATGCTAAGCCAGTCTTACCTAACCTGATGACCTCCAGGTGAATGATCTCAGCCTCCCTTGCAACCTCTTTCCCCATCATATTGTCTAGATTTGCCAGGATAATCCAGGATCAGTCTGTTGAATAAATAAGCCATAGTGGCTTGGTTTGCATATAACACTAAGCCTTCATGGATGGTATGCTCTAGTAACCCACATGGCTTACTGTTGCGTGCAAATCAGGCAACTACCTCAAACCATCAACGAGAAGTTAAAACTGAGCTCCTCTTCTCACACAGAGCTAATCGGCTTAATCAAACTGTAGTCTGTAGCTCCACTACAACCACTACATTATAGGGAGCTCTCTAAACCACAACTGAACTATGATTCATGGTCATGGATTCAGAGGGATACCTCACATCACAGTTTGTCAGTCCTCACTTAATGGGAAGCTTTATTGTGATCAAACCTGAGTTATTCTTTAAGCCATGCAGGGAAGGGTAACCTTGGTAACGTAACTATTAATTCAGTTAGAGAACAGACTAAGAAGAGTTCAGTTTGCATGCATCTCCCAGAAAGATAGGGTGCTTTATTTATAAAGCCGTTGCAAAATTAATTTTGCTGTTACATTCCATGAACTCTTTTGGCCATATATTAATATGTGAAGATTTAAGACAGTCCTCGATGTTTAATTTTAAAAACCAGTAAATGAAAAATCCTTTAAGAGAAAGGCAGTCCAAGAGGACGTTGAGTCTCTTGCACCAATTAGAATGATTAGTGTTTTTTTGAAGAATTGATTTTCCCAGACCTGCATTCTCCTAACTACAGTTTTGTCCTATAGGCAAATGATGGAAATAATAATTATTGAGTTTTAATCACTGAGAGGCCAAATAACTGCATTCACAGACAAATCTAAAACAACCCCAGGAAAGCCAATGTATTTTAGGACTTTTTTCATAAGGGATGGGCAAAATGCAAAGACCAAGGCTTCAAACCTATACATTTCCTTACCTGAGAATGACCCTCATTGAAATCCAAAGAACTAACTTCTGAATGGATATGTGGAACATTGTTATCCAAGACTATAATCTTAAGCATATTTTGTTTGGCATAAGTCCCACTGAACACTGGTAGATTGACTGTAGAAAAACTATGGACAGGACTATACCACGCAGCCTCAATGCCTATACATGTTTATTTAAGAGTAAGTCTTGTTGAGCACAATGGGACTTCACTGTAAGCTAACATACATAGAACTGTGCTGTGAGAATCTGAATGCAACAGTACTCTGTGCAACTCTCACAGGAATGTGTATACTTCCAGACAATTATTGGAGTAGACCTACCAATCTGTTGTACTGTCAACGTGGATGTCTGCATGGGGATGTCAAAATCTACAAGATGGCTGGCACGTGCCTCAACTGAGCCATGCCCCTTCTGTGCATACTGGACAGGACTTCTATGGGACCTCATCCTGTGGATTCTGACACACCCTCCCCCAGTGAATGCCCCTGACTATCAAGGATTCTCAACTAAACAATTCGCCCCAAGTGAGCGCCACAGCAAAGTTCTCAACTGAATACCACTACGTTCAAACCCAACACATGCCTTCATGACAAAACCCACCACCTAAATCAAGAATCAACTATTTTTTTTTCTAACTTCAGCTGCCCCTATCCTTAAAAGGCCCCAAACCTTGAAAGATTTCAGCAACTTCAATACATTATGACATACGTTAAAACAGGGACAGCCATGGGGTCATCTAGAACTTGAGGTCAACTACTGTTGTACTTAAGTGAAGAAGAAGAATGGGCACAAGGAAAAAACCAGGGATCTGAAATCTAAGCCAGAATTTGCAGAACAACAGAACAGGAAATGTAAAGCACTTGGGGAAGCATGTCTTGAATCAGTGGGGGGAAGGGGTGGAGAGAGATCCAGCATCGCACCATTCCATTCCACCACTCCTACCAATCTTCCTGCCATGAAGTAAGGGCTGCCATATAGGCTGCAGTAAGCATAGAATCAATGCATAAGCCAGCATTCCCCAATCTGGGATCCTTCAGGTGCAGTAGCCTACAACATCCTCCATCCCTCCTGCCAGCCCTTCTGGCAGGGGATGATGCGAGTTGTAGTCCAACACGCACCAGGCAATTGCCTAGTTGGTAGGGCTGTGGGGAGCCCATCCTGGTCCGCTGAAGCCCAAGAGTCTGACCAATGGCTCTCTACAAGCAGCAGCAGTAGCAGCAGCAGAAGCAACAGCCTCTCGGTGCCTTGCCTTGCCTCCTGCAGAACTTGGCCCGGGACAGGGTCTGTCTGGGCTACGTGCCTGCTTCTGTCCTGCTTCTTCCAGCTCTGGCCATGCCTGTCTGGACCGCGCCTTGGTCTTGGCACCTGGCAACCAAGAGCAGACCCCTGCTGAGGCCTGACAAGAAAGCAACAAACTTTTATTGGAGAGACAGGCAGACCACAGCTCCCTCGAAACCAACAAGGGGGAAAAAAGCAAACAAAACAATCTGGTTGCAAACCGGATCAGCAGGGGAAGGAGGGAGAAAAAACAAACAGAGTGGTCTGGCACAAACAATTCCCTTGCAACTGGAGGCTGGATGGATGGTGCTGGGCTTCTCGCCATCGTTCCTTCTGTGAGCATTGAGTAGGAAAAGGTCCTCAGAAGATGGCACTCACCAAGTCCGATTCATCACCGTCTTCCTCTTCTTCGACAGAGTCTGCAGAATCTTGCTCCTCCTCGGACTCTCCATCATCCATCTGCGACAGCCAAAGAAGATCAAGTGAAAACAGAGAATGCAACACCTGCTGAAAGGATCAAGCAAACTGGGTTACACCTGACCAGACATTTAGGCTATCAAGTCCACTACCTCCTATCTTGACTTACAGTACCTCTGCAGAGTCCCGGGCAAGGAAGAATCTTCCTTGTTACCTGCTCCTTGATCTTTCTTTGCTGGTAATGTCAGGAATTGGAGCTACGGGTCTTCACAGGCAGAATCCATTTACTCAGTACTGTCTGCAGCCCAAATTGTGATCTTCAGGGGTTTGAGACTGCAACTCTGCCAGTTCTACTGACACTGAGATATGTGACCCCAAATACCTGGAGGCACCAGATTTCCTATCCTTTGTCGTTCCTGACAAGTTAGCCCAAGACAGAAGTCCTTCATGTTATCTGCTACTTTAAGCAAGTCCCAAATTCTGATTCTCAAATTGTCTTCAGATGCTGTCTTTAGGTTCCTCAGATCTAAGAAAGAGTGCCCTCTGGTCTTCCAACTTTGAGTCTCATCTTTCCCCAATATGGCCAATGGTCCAGTGTGATGGAACCCATACATCAACAACACACAAGCATCAAGCTGGAAGTAAAAGTGTACTCTGAGTTTTTTCACTGTGGACAGTGAAGACCTGTAACAGCACTAAGCATGTCTGCTCTACATCTGAACTATGGACCTTTCCATAAGGCTTTAAATTATATACAATACAGTGCTTTTAATATATTAAGTTTGCAGAGGAAAAGGAATGAGGGTTAGAAAGAAAAAAGGTTTTTTTTTTTTTCCCCCTAATATAGCAAATTTCCAGTTTGCTTATAGTGTCTAAATTTGGGCAAGGGGGAGTATAGTTTTTTAAATGCCTATATGCAAAAAAAAAAGAAAAAGAAAAAAAACAGGTACAGAAACCATCATAAGACACTCACATAATAAATGCCACAGCAGATAGCTGCTACTAGTCACTAGAAAATCTGTTATATATTTAATTTCATTTCATTTGTAAAACTCATATGCAGGCATTCTGATCATGTCTTCAGGATAGCGTTGAGATCGCTACTGGGGCAGATGTTCAACCCAGGGCAAAAGATTTACAAGAGACAAGCCTTAGGGCACCATCATCTGATCACCTTATGACTTGGCAACAGATCGGCAAATGATGCCAAATGCCAAGTCCTGAGGATTTTGTATCTCAGGAATCGGCACACGAAGAGTTGGAACCTATGACTCCCTAAAGTAGCACAGTGGAGCAGAAAAGGTTACTTGCTCTCTGCGTACCTATAATGCCTCAGCTGAAATGGGGACACTGGTTTTGATAAGCAAAGAATTAAGGAGGCAGCAAAGAAAATCCCCACTGCGAACTAAGTCTCAGAGGGCATCTAAGCCAGCCCCACGTTCTCTCATGCAAAGTCTAAAATCCTCCAGAGCAGCATTCAGATCACCTTTCTGGTATTGCTAACATCCACCGCATCGCTCTCCTTAGCAGTTCTGTTCTCCTCCACAGGAAAGGTAGCTGTCTGATCTGTCCCACGTTCATCATCTTCCTCCAGTTCATCCGAATCTTCTTCTTCGGAATCAACATCCAATCTTTCCCCATTCACATGTGGACTGCCATCATCCTTCTCAACCTGAACATTCCCATGCATAAAGGTCAACCGTGAGTCTAGAGCTCATGGACACGCCCCATTGCAACTTATTTCTGAACACTTTAGGGAACAGAGAAAGTCAAATTACTGGGCCACCCGGTTCCATGGTGTCTCTACAAATTAACCATGGCTCTCTACAGATTCAAAGAGGAAGGAGTCTTTCCTAGGTGTACCTGGTGATGCAAGAAACTGAACCCAGGTCTTTCAGATGTAGAACATTTGTTCTTGAGTGACCACACCCACTCAAAGGCCTGGTTCATGCTAAGCCATCATAAAAGTTGGTCTTGGCTTAGTGTGTGGTATCGACCCAGCCAATATGGTTAAGTGGACCTTGGTTAACCAGACCATGGTTCAGTTAACATTCAAAGTTTAGATGTTAAGGAAGGCCCCAAATCTAAATCTTGCTTCTCAAGAGGATTTGGTGCCTTTCAGGTATGTTGGGTAGAAGCTCCTATGGAAGATCTGAAGGCCACGCTGCCCAGAAATGATCAGTTATAATCCTATACAAGCGGAAGGCAGGAAACTAGGGAAACTTATGTTAAAGAGCTAATTATTTGTGCACATATTTCTAAGCAGAAGAAACACAAACTGATTTTATTCCCACAATGACAGGCTATTACCTAAATCCCCAAGTAGCCATAAAACTACCAAGTAACAAATACTGGAGAATGCTGTCCACATCCTGAGCAGGGGATTCCCAAAGATCTGTGGTTGGCAACTGCGAGAAAAGAAACACTGGACAAAATAGGATGGAATCCAGCAGGGCTGTTCTTACGTTCTTAAGGCCAAATTCCTTGCAAATCAGGAACAAGTGGCACGGAAACACAGACATGTTCTTCAATCATTTTCTGAGCTTTATCTGACCAGCTGCTCCCTTTTATGGCATTTTGTCGCCACCTTTTATACATCTGGCAACCTTCTTCTTGCTTCTCACCTTGCCACCTGGAGAATGAGTGATGCTTTTGAACATCTCAATCACAGTCCTCTGCTTTAAAACTTTGGTCTTTTTCTTGGGAACCAGGCTATACGTTCCCATTCTCCGTTTCTTCTTTCGAGATACTGAAGTAGCTGCACGGGAGTACAAAGAGAAGGATCCATCAGCAGAAGGGAGAAGGCAGATTCTGCAGGGACAGGCTAAGAGGAACACTGCCAAGAGCAGATTGTTAATGCAGCATCTAAGATGCACTACAGAAATCACCACACAATCACACACACAAACACACAGAGGGAAAGCACAACAGGTCTACTTCCAAGTGCCCTCAGAATGTTCAAGATTACAACTGCCATAGTCTATTGCCACTGGTCTTGCTGACTGGGGTTGATGGAATTTGGAAATGTGGGACATTAAGGCATCGAGAAGACACCAGGCCACCCTCTGACCTCTTCACTTCTGAGACTACCCCACTCCAAGGAGATCTCTAACCCCTGGACTTTCTTCTTTTACCTGTCTGTGATTTTGAGGCGGCCACGTAGCTCTGATTCTGAGGTAGAGATGAGTGAAGGCCAGGGATGGAGGGCAAGGATGGGGTTTTTCCAAATTCCAGAACCGCTTTGCTGCCATCTTCCTTATGCGTTCTTGTTTCTTTGGGGTCTTTATTGGTATGCTGGAAAACAGAAGTCAAAAGGGACCTTTTATATTTCCCGGTGAAAAGGAATTAAGGGAAGGGGACTGGGAGTGGGAAATGCCACTTAAAAGAACGTGGGGGGAAAAACTATTCAGTGAAATTACATTGGGTTGCCTTCTAAAACATATCCACAGCCTGGTGCTCTATTCTTTATTCTTTACTCCATAGTCCAGTGTTTCCCATCCCTTTGGACTCCAAATGTGTAGACTTCATCTCCCAGAATTCTCAACAATAGCCATGCTAGCTGGGGACTTCTGGGAGTTGAAGTCCACAACCTGGAAGTTGCCCCACTTCAGAAACACTGTCCCAAGTCTCTTTGGGCCAGTCCTTTCTTCTCAACTTTAGGAAGAAGATAAGGGCAAAACACTTCCAAAACCCTTGCCAAGAATACTGCAAGGATTTGTCCAGGCAGTCAACAGGAATCACCACTGACTCAAAGGCCCAGAAATAAATAATTAAATAAATAGATAGATAAATAAATAAGTGTGTGTGTGTGTGTGTGTGTGTGTGTGTGTGTGTACATAAATACTTCTCTTCAAATCACCTCTAGGGACATGAGTTTACTAGAAAGCTCATCACAGGACTACATCCAACAGTGTTCTTACACCAGAACAGAAAGCAGTTGGCAGTTTGATTCGTCCCTCCACTGCATGTTTTAGGATCCACTCCAATCCCCCAAAACTCCATCTACCCCAGAAGAAACGTTCTCACATGATGTTAGACCTAGGTCATAGTCATCCAGTTATGCTACACTGATGGAAAATAAATTGATAACGTTCTTTAACTTTTGAGGATTTTTAATAAAACATATGGCTTGCTAATTTTATCTGTTATAAATAACTAAAAAGGTTTTCCAATAACCAAAAGCAGTTAAGCTGAAATCTTTGCGATATTTGATAAGGGGGAAGAGAACGTATTGTGTTTTAAACGTTATGGTGCATTTCCAATACGTTCAAAGCTTTACCTGGACATTATTCTTACTGGAATGATCAGCAAATATCTTAAGGAACAGCAACTCAATAGTTCTCATTTCCCTTGCATTATTTAGATTTTTAAAAAGCAAAAATTCAGACCTCAAAACCTCCAAAATGCATATCAGAATGCCTGGACACATACATTTCAGAATGCCTGAAGTATAAATATCTGTGCCTTCTAGGAATAACCATCAATAAGTCATGTTATCTTTAAAACTGTATTAGTATTACAGATGTTCCGTTTCCCCAATGTGACCTACACGGTGTTCATGCCTTGGGTTATTAATAAGAGCATCTTCCAGCTCCATAGACAGAAAACTTATTTCTGGCAATTCTACAGCTAACTGTAGTAAGCATAATCTTAAGGGTTCATCCAAAAATGGGGAATTCCAAAAGTGCTAACTCTTGGATCATCCCATGCAAAGCTTCACTTAAAACAACCTATTGCTGGTTTAAGTATTGTTGTTTATTTTTAAAGCCATGCTCTGCAGGAGTTAAAGTGAAATGCAGAGAAAAATACTGCCCTTTCACCTGTGTCCTGATTGACAGGATACTAAAGGAGGAGATACCTCATCATTCTTCCAACCTAGGGTGGTTCTTGGGCAAAACAATGCACTGTTTGTAAAAGTGGGAGTTGGGGAGTCATTTCTTTGAGGTTTTTTAACCAGGAAAGTGCAATCCTGGGAAATTTTCCACCATGCATCACTGGATACCCCCAGATTGATTCCAGTGGGAAGACTTTATACCTAGCCTACAGCTTTGCAGAAAAGGGCAATCAATCAATACTCAGAGCTTACAGGCAGGACACGCTGGAGGCCGAAAAAGAAGTTATTAGCACAAAGCTGAGAATAGAAATATGTATTCAAAATAACCCCTTGCCATTTTTTTTAAACTGTTGGGAGTTAGAATCCCTGGCTGATCTGTTGCAAATGATCCAGAGATGTATCGGAAGGTCCTAATGTATTTCTCCCATCCCTGGTAAGATAGATCTGGCCCCTTAGCAATTATCTCTGCCGTCCGAATGCCATGACCGAAATGTTTTAACGCACCCTTGGAAGAACTTCCTAATGACTTAAGTTTAAGCTCTGGCCCAAGATGATCAAGAAGGACTGAATCAAAAATCTTGCTCACTTCAGGCTGAGATCAAACTAAACTCCTGGGGTTGCTTGTGCACAACAAACGAAAAGCCTCTCTGTGATTGGCAAGCAGCAAGAAATTCTGAGATTGAGGAAAAAGATCTGTTGAAAGCTACCAGGAATTTGGCTTCCTGCCTTTCCTTAGTTATAAAAACAGAACCTACTGCTGGCTGCAATTCTGGCCCTATTTCAAGCATGGGAGTTCAGGGGGAAAAAAAATTGGTCCTGGGTTTCGTTTGGATGACCCAGTGACCTGGATCTCCCCGTTCCAAAGAACAGGATGAGATGACAGAAGAAAGGCCATCAAATACATCATTCCATCACATGGAAGAAGCTGAGCACCAAAAGAACATGGAAAATACAGGGATTGGGGAAGAGAACTACTTCCTGCCCCAGGAATTGAAGTCAGAAGTCCTTCTAACCCTGCCCCCCAAGTAAGAAGGAGGGAGAGACCCACTGCAGAAAAAGAGATAATATGCCAAGTTTTGAATTACTCTGAGATCTTTGTAAACCAACAGGTGGTGGACAGCATGAGAAGTGAAGCTCTCCAGATGAAAACAACTGAAGAGACAGCCTGGAAGGGCCCAGTAGTAAGCTGAATGCTATGTGCTACTTTACAGGAGAAGTTCAAAGTTTATTCTGCTCCTGGGTAGGAGAGGAGCTCTGTAAATCTCTCTTTGAACCTGACGAACAAGCTGTAAGCTCCAACAATAACCAACAATGAGCAGAAACGGGCAACTGTTCAAAACGGAGAAAGGAACATTTAGTGTCAAATTGCACCTAGGAAGATTATTCCCTCAATCAGCTTTTAAGGGGAAGGAAAAAAAAGGCAGACAAATCTCAGGACTGGGAATGCTTCAAATATAGCTCTTGGTAATGAATTTGGACTCCTGGAAAGCAACCTGATTCGGACAGGCATTAGAAAAGGAACAAGGAGGCAGGGGAACATGTAACACAGCCCGCCTTGCACGTGCAACCAGCCGCCACACACACACAGATGCACACGCACCAGAAAAGAACCACAAGGGCATCTTAGTGGGCACTTTTCGTATACATTACCAGGTGGGAGGGAGACTTGGGCATCGTCTTCCGGGCTCGGTGGACCTTGATACTGGTTGTTTTTCTAGCCTCCGTGTCTTTGCCGCCCCCGTCCCCGAGCTTGGCTGGGAGAGCGGCCTGCGCCTGGGTAAAAGGGCTCAGAGTTCTCCCCTTGCTTCCTCCCGTGGGAAGCGTCTTGGCGGCGTGGCCAGGGAGGGAGCCAAAAGCGCTGCTAGAAGTCCTGACTGAAAGGTCCTGAGCCATCTGCTTGGGCAAAATGTACCCATTGCTCCCCGTAACCGTGGTCTGGGTGAAGTCATTTGCTTTGAGGTGGTTTGGCTTCCCAGCATCCCCGTCTCTCTCGGAAAAGCCGTTTTCGGCTATCCTGTTCAGCTTTGCCACGGCGTCCCCTTGGCTCACTTTTGCATTGTCCTGAGTGTTCTTGGCTACACCGGGGTGGCCCTTGAATTCATTGCACTCACAGGAGCCATTGGTCTCGCCGTCGGGAGCCATCTTCAGTTCCCCAACTTGCTTGTCTATGGCACCATCACCAGCTGCCATAGCATTAAATCCTAGAGAGAGAGAAATGAGAAGATGGGGGAAAGGCCAAGAAGAAGGCTTCCCAAACTACCAAGGCAAGGGTTCACAATGCCAAAGCGAGTTCACTCTATCACGTATAGGGAAACATTTGAAAAGCATTTCACTAATAAGGGAAAAGGGAAGGGGGAGAGATGGTTCATTGTTGCAAAAATCAATCCAGGCTGACGTACAGCCCTAACCCAATGTTTGATGGAGCTGTAATGGTCTGGTTCGCACCTCATGTAAGCCCCTATCCATGCTTTAAGAAACAGGAGGTCTTGGTTCCTGCACCTACAACATGTAGCAGGTACCTACAAAGAAACCCAGCAGTCAAAGAATCGTGCTGTTCAACGAGTTAAATTTTTACCACTACAAGTGATTAGGAACCTTGCTCTTGGGACAATTATATTCTCATGTAGTTCTAAGTGACTGGCAGCTGACCAAAAACTGAGAGTTTGATCATCTCGGATCTAGAGCAAGGAGGTTTTTGCTACATTTTTCCGTATGGGCCACGCCTAGCATTGGATCCAAATCAGAAGAACACCAAGGAGGGAGCTTACATTTATACACAACCTGTACTTTTAAAGCCCTGGAAGGGAATACAACTCACCTTTTACAACCTTTTCAAATGAGTTATGGTTAGGCTTACGCTGGCAACCTCTTAACTGGAGGTAGAGAATCTGTAGCAATCCAACAGCGAGGGCCAAGGTTCATAGTTCTCCATATGCAAGAAAGGAAGATGACAACCCGGACTTAAAAGATGCACTCACCTTCTTCCTTATTGTTGGTGATGTCTTTCAACAGCTCCGTCTTCATGCAGCTATCTCTTCTGGTCTCTCCCTTACTCATCAGAGCTTGCTAAATGGGAGAAGGAGAAGAAAAGCAGGGTTTGTATGTTTATGAACTGGCAAGACATGCTGCCGAATAAGATGTATTTTAATCCTCAGGCCAGACCTATGATTCATGACTAAAATATATATATTGCCAACTAAACGCTATGAGGAACCATCCAAGAGTTTCATGGCAGCTAGAAAGATGGGGCTAGAACAGCCTACTCCTCTGTTGTCTTATCTTTTTGGCTAGGCCATCAGGAACTGTTGAAAATGGGAGCAGGAGGCCAAACTATGTGCCTCTTTGGAATATATGAATAGGGATTCAAACCCCCCAATTCAACGTCCATTTCATGGCCTTAACCAAGCCATCGCTTCGTCCTACTCCATGGTACGGTGTTGTTTGGAAAGGCAAATTCGTTAAATTCACAAGGTTGTTCAACCCTGAGCCTGCAACATCTTAAAATCAATTAGCTGTATTGAGATGTATGCTTGATGGATTCTGGTAGGCTCTAGTTTATGAAAGCTAATGCCATACTGGGATGTAAGAGAGATCTGGGCGACACCGGAAACACAGTTCTCTAACCCAGTACATGCCAGCGTTATATTTTCAGACAGCTCATTTCCAAACCGTGTTTTTGGGATCCAGAGTTAAATCACCATATGCCAGGCCTAAGAACTCATGGAAATCTCTTGTCAAAAGAAAAGGTTGGAGTGGGGGAATTACAAAAAATCCTTAAGCAATGGTTTAAATACCATTAAGATCATCACATTTTCCCCAGCACCACTAACAGAAAACATGTCACAAAGAGTTTATTATTTATTTCTTATAATTATGAGTCACCCCTGGGGGTGACCAAGGGGTATTCAAGCTGACCAACAAATTCAAATGTGAAACTCAATAAAACACAAATATCTCAATGCCCTTCTAAATCACCCTCACTCCTTTGACAGTCCACACTACTTCTGCTTTTAAAAAACAAATAACCCCATAGAATTTAAACTTAACATTCCAAGTATAGAATGATGTGTTATCAAATAATACAGCATCTTTTTAAAGGAGTTTCTAAGAGAGTTTTGAGTCAGGTTCAATTCTGAAATCAATTCCTGTAGTTTCATGCAATGTCACATCAAGAAACAAAGGCTTATAGCACAATAACGCATTGGAATTAGAAGGCGTGTATCGCATACTTCCAAAACCAATTGTTTGCCATGAAGTTCAATTCAAACATGTGCCATCAAATGGGAGTATCAATAGAACATATAAGTCTCCCTCTATGAAGCACAATGTGCAAATGAAAGTAGGACGTGGGAACAAACCACTTCCACAGTTCAGGCAAAATCTGCATTATTCAGTGTTCAGGAAAGCACATTTTTACACTGGTAACTAAATCTTCATTTTTTCCCTCCCCCAGGTGTGCTGCCACCATTTTTCCATAGGTTTCAAATTTAGAATAAGACTAAATGCTCTAATTTGGAAAGAAAGAACAACCTCTACCAGCTGAAACTGCTAAATCTGTGGATTGTAAAGACCAAAGAGGATGCATGACATTGCGTATGCACGTTGCATAGTTTAAAGAACTGAATGACTGCATTTGGTCCTGATAGGCTCCTTTTACCCAGTCCTGCCAAAAAAGCTTGTCTTGCCCAGTTCGTACTGGTTGCCCTTGTATTATTTTAGATACATCTGGAAGCAGCTTAGTCTCAAGGATTGAATCAGATGCTATTTTTTTCCAATCCTGCTTCCTTGTCCTTATGCCTGGACACGAAAATCTAGTGGAGAAGGCTAACATGCAGTCCTATACCCCTGGATAGAGTACAGATTTGTCTCAAAGCAATATTCAGGATTACAGGAACTCTAAAATCCGAACCTGCTACTTAGCACATGTTTTTTGTCAATCCATAGCATATACAATCATATCCCGTGGGATGGATCATAAGCAGCAGCAAAGAGAGAAATGTGCTTGCCAATTCATTCTAAAAAACCCATACATATGTAGATAAGGTCATGAATTTTAAGGTAGTGGGAGTAAAAGATCCAACTCTGAATAAAGCAGAACCATTGTGCCCCACCGATTATGAAGAAATAGGTTCTGTCACCTAAAACCAGAATTAAGTTCATGCGTTCCCTTGGTTAAACCAAGAGGAAATTTTCAACAGAACTAACACTACTCAACACCAGCATTTCCAAAATACTGTTTTGAGTTTATGTGAACAAAGAACAAGCGTTTTTTGTTGTGTGTGTTTTTTTTAAAGCCTGGCTAGCTACATCATAAAAATGGACCCATTTTGTCCTCAGGGGTTATATAGTTTGTAAATAAATCTATCAGCTATAAATTTCAGATAGCAGATGTGAAGGCGGGACTCAAAAACCTTTCAAAAATCTTTGAAACCAAGTAGCCCCTTCTATCTAAAGTCAAGTCTGAACTTGAGGATGGAGAAGGATTTCAAGTTTCTGAAGTGTCACGTGCCTGACATTTTTTCTTCTTTTTGAGAGAGATTTTTTTCAATCAGACATGTTCTAAATACCCTACACCTTGGGCCCTCAAGACTAGAAAACTCTGGTTGAAGATTTCCTGGTCTAATTTACATCACAGAAACAAGCCATTGATGCTTTCACAGGTATTCCACTATATACAAGACAGCTCTTGTTCCTGTTCACTACCATAGTGCAAGACAAGTCAAAGAATCACAGAATGCCAGACTTAGAATGGGCAAGCTCAACGCAGGAATCCAAAATAAAGCATCTACAACAGATGGCTGTTTAGCCCTCCAACAAAAGGGAGCCCACCAGTTCTCTGAGTAACTGGTTCACTGTTGACCTGCTTTAACTGTTAGGAATTATTTCTAACATCCAAAGCCTATCCTACTCAATCATTTTTCTTCTGCCATGCATTTAGGGATCATTATTCCTCCAAAACCCTCTGGGTTTTTCTTCCCTCTTCAACTATCTCAGCAAGCACCAAAACTCAACAGCAAGGGTAGAAGTTGCCACATTGCCTCTTTGTCTTGCGGGGAGAAAGACAGCCCATCCAGCAACTGCTCCTGACAAGTTTTTAAGTATTCAGAACCGACGCGGGGAGCCAATCACCTTGCTTCAACTCCATGAAAATGCCAAGGATACACTCTCCCTTCTTGATCCAGCACAAACATGAACTGCAGCCTGAAGGTTATACACACAAAACAGAACCATGAAGAACTCTACAAACACCATGGACTCCCATGCACGCCAACCAGTAGCCTTTTGCAATGACCACCCAACCTTTTCCAGCATCAACGTGCTTCCAGCAACTCTAGCAGTACCTCCATCCCCCCCCCCTTCCACCGCCCCACTTAAATGCAAGACAAACTTCCCTTTTGCTCACACTCCACCATGCCCCAATCTATCGGCTTCTGATTGGCAGAGAAATCTTATACCCAACCCTCCCAGCAAAGAAATGTCTGCTTAGCAGCAGATCCAACAAAAGCCAACAGCCAAGCCAAGGTTGTTTCAGAATAAAAGCCTCTGCACTCTTTTTTTTTTCCTCCCCTTTTCCTGCAGCTGTCTGTCTCCATTCTCCAGCCTACAGCAGAGTGATTAATAATGTTCAGTCACTAGAGAGTCTATACAAAGGTGGAGTATCAGAAGCCAAACCACCATTAGTAAGACACATGACACAGACTCCCAAGCAGGCGAAGAGATATTATATGCTCCTTAAAGCCAACATTGATGAGCCTCGTTGGAAGAGGTTCTTTGTTTTAAGGTGGCCGGGCAAAGGAAATGTTATGTTCCTCTCTCCCCTGCCATTTGGAAATGAGGAGCGTAAAGGAAATGGTCTCGAACATTTTTTTTTTAAAAGGAACTTGCACCGCTTGCTTCCAAGCAAATTCTGAGTCAGGTCTTTGGAGAGCAAAGGCGCCAGAGCCAAAATGGGAGCAACCAGGTTCATAAGGATCTCGAAAGGACAAGAAAAAGGCACCCCTGGAACAACTGGACAGCATGACATGGCTGTGTTTGTTCTTCTTATCTCTTCTCCCAACTCGTGGGATGGGGTATCCATAATACCCAATAAAGAAGCCCTCTTATCAAAGATTATAAACACCCCAAGGTGGCATCTTGCATAAAGTCTGTGTCGTGTCCCTTGGTTCTTATTTAATCTTATCTTGGCAAGTATGAGTCAACCGACCCAAAAACCTGGTGGAAACAAATCAAGGAGAGGTTAACTTCCCACTGTGGAAAATTCTGCTCTTCCTCCAGTGAGAGCAGCCTCTACATGCAGACCATGGACAAAGGCAAGGAGGATTCCCAAAGGCCTACAAAGTCCCACACAAAACCACAGTTAACTGGAAACCTGAGAATGGCTGGACGCGTCTTCCTATCCTTTGCAACGTCCCCTTTCCTGTAGGGCCTTTCTCCACCCTCATCGAGAATCCTTCTGCCTTCCAGGGCCAATGCCAAAAGTCCCCGCCACGCTTTAATCGCAACACAGCTTCAGGATTCCCCTTGCCAAAGCGACTGCTCACTTACTGCCCAAGACAGCCAAAACAAGTATGATGTGGAGAAGCCAAGAAGACTAGTGAGGCAAGCCCTTCATAGAACACAGACACCCAAATGTTGCAACAGCTGGCAATGTCAACAGAATGCCATTCTTTATGCCTTATGTGTCCAAAACTACCACCTCCCCAACCGGTTGGCAATGGTTAGAGAAAAGGTATTCTGGAACGTATTGGAGAACATGACTACAAAGTCCTCATTCTGCTCCACCCTGAGGGTAGCTGAAATCATCTTGTGCACTATTAAATGAAGAAGGCAGAAAGGGACAGAAAGTTGATACAAGATTGTTGTGGATCATTTCACTACACTGTGTGACCACAGCCTGTTGTTCCCAGGTACTTGTTCAAATTTTGCAACCATTTGAAACAATAGCTCTTCCTCCTCCTGATGAGACTTTCTTCCTACCACCACTGATCTCCAATATTTGCCATTCATCTCCCACCAAAAGAAAGAAGGGGGAGATATGGGGAATCAAGACATAATAAGAACGGCTTTCAAGAGAGATAAAAGTTTTAATTGCCAAAAAAAAAAAAATCCTTAAAACTTCCAAGCACAAACGAGTCAGAACACTTCCTTGCTTAGCCCGAGACAGAGAAAAATATTGCAATATTATTCAGAATTTCCTGTCTAGTCACCCTGAGAAGGGAGGAGGTGAGGGAGGCAGCCACGTGGGGAAGGGGGCAATCAAGAGCGCAAAACATTTCCCTAAGCATACTTACCTGAAAGTAAGTCTTAGTGAAATAAATGGGACTTACTTCAACGTAAACATGCTTAGGCAAACTAGCATCTCACACTGCATGGGGTTTTCCCCCTCGAAAGCAGGAAGCTGTCCATTTTGAACACTTCTGGTCCCCTAGAAGATCTACAAGAGCAACGAGAAGAAAAGATGGTGAGATGGTTCCAATTAAAGGCAGATTGTTCAGACCCACGGCTGGCCAGAGAGTGTGCGCATATGTGCTTCTCTTCACTTCCCAAAAATTACCTTAACAAGTAAAAGTCCCTTCCCCTATGCATACACACACACACACACACACACACACTCCAAATAATCAGAACCAGTTTTCTTCCTTTCCCCTGTCCCAGGCCAAACCCAGCTTTTGGAAGGAAGATGGAAGAACCCCACACAACCCAGCCCCATCTGCCCGTCCAACTCAAGAGCAAGGAGGTAGATAGCCAGTGGATTAAAAGGCCCGAGGAAGCGAGAGGAGAGAAAAGAGAGCAAGAAGAAGGGACGGGCAGAGAGAGGAGAGAGAAACCAGAAGGTGGAACTTCTACCAAGGGCTCTTCACAACTCAACGGGCCAAAGATCCCCCCAAGGGCGGCAAGGCTGTGCAATCACTTAGACAAAGCCTCCAAGGCTTCATTCCTGCTCTGTCATGGTGGGGGGGAGGGGGGGACAGCCTGGCCTTTCCTTTCCATCCCAAAAATTGCTCTGAATTAGATCATCTCTTTCAAACCACCTCCCCCTACCGGCCGATTCTGAGCATGCTCAGCTCGCCGGGGCTCCTGCCATTTCATAACTGCATTGTTTACAGGCACACTGACCTGCCATCTTTTTTTGACAGGAAAATAGAAGCTGGTGTTTACAACCTCGGGGGGGGGGGGCGGGGCGGGGGGAGGAGAGCCTCTACATTTAGTCTCCTCGGCCCCCGTCCCCCCCCCCCCCGTCCCCAGGCCACCTACCCCCCTTGCAACGTCCGGACCGGTCTAGAAACATTTCAAGGGGTGGGGGGAGGCAATGCAAAACAAAAGAAAGGAAATGAGGAATGCCTGGGAGATCCGTGCTCCAAAAATCCAACTCTAGTAGGAAACAGGAGCTAAGGAATCTCCCTTTCAAACTTGCAGAAGCCCTGTCATTTTTGGAACCACTGCAAATATTGAATTCCTCTGATGCCCAGCACTGGAGCTGGAGAGGGGGAGAATGAGAAAAAGGACCAGGAAGGTGCAATTTTCTCCTCAAAAATGGAGTTGCTGAAGCCCAGTGTGTAGGCTTCCACCCCAACTTCTTTCTTTATTCTGCAATGAGCAAGAGAGAGGCCATCTCCAAACCTGGTAGAAGGGCACCCCAAGAATATTCTGCATATCCTGACCCCCATCTCTTCAGTCAAATCCTTTTCTTCCCACCAGTCGCTCCAGGCGAAACTGGCAGACTCTTTCAGCAGAGGATGAAACTCTCTCTTACAATCAGCCTATCTGTTGTTTCCTTTTGTTTGTTTGTTTAGGAGAACCAGAGAATTGTTTGCAATAAGGGGAAAAAAACTCTCATAATTTCCAGAGCATAAACAGGAGACATATTACCTTTTTTCATCCAATCCCGCTAGCCTATATTTTGCAATCCACGCAATGTTTTGGCACATGGAATTTCTCGTCCTTTTAATGAGTGTTTCAGGGCAACACATCAAGGACAACTAAATCTATGGGTGTACAACTCACAGATGTCAGAAGAACACATCTCTGTGGTGGGGGGTGGGGGGGAGAAAGGGGGACAGTTGAGAAGAAACAGACTCACATATTCTTAGCACAGTGCAACAGAAAGATCCAGGTGACTCTGAAAGGAGAAGGTAGCTTCAAATCTTAATGCACAGCATCTCTGAAGAATCCAGGATCAGCTTGCTTCTGGAAGTGCTTACTAGTTTGATTTCAGTATCCATAAAAACAGAAGCAGAAGAAGTTCCCCTTGAGAAGCCATGCATTAAAAATGGGAAGGATTCTAGCATGTAACTAAAGCCCACGGCCACTCATAGCTGCTCCGTGGCATCTTCAGGTAGAATTGGCCACAATCCTGATTTCAAACTTTTGGGAACCTCCTTCTATTCACCAAGTATACCCATTTCATGTCACTAAGCCATAAGGAGTTGGGTTAGCATATTGTTTGAACTCAGGCACCCTGTTGTAAACCACAGCTTAAAACACCAAAAGATGTGCAGTCGTAGCCAGATGGAACTTACCCATGGTTAAATCATGGCGTTGTACAATGCATGAAGGCAGACAGTGTATATAATATGGAGTTAGGAGTCCGAAAGATCAAATTCCACAGAAGACAGTTTCCTGTTTTCGAACTAAGTTCAACCATTTATTCAGTCATCAGGACTATATTCTTGCTTTTTTTTTCCCCTCCAAAGGCCAAGGACAATAACTCAGTGTCAATATGCAGATGTTTCAATCTGACATCTCCGGGTAAAACTTCAAAAGCTTTCCTATCTGATATTAGGACAATCAAATGCTGCAGGTCCAAGTAATGCTGTCTAGTTCCTACTTTACAGACCCAGGCTCAACACAAACTGATCAGAAGTCCTCCCAGGAATATTGACCTCAAAACAAACCCAAATTCTACTTTAGTTTCTCTGGTTTCGTTGTTATTTTGAGCGCTCAGCCTGAAATTCCGGAAGTTGTATCAGCACTGGAATTCCAGCGGCATCTTGGCATCAGGAGGTCAGATGGTAAAGACTTGGCTAAAAGAAAAATACAGAGACAACTTTTCCTGCTACGGTCATAATTGATTACAGAAGAAACCTGGAGATTCTTATGCTCTTTTAGACAATCCTGAAAGTATTAGTGAACATTTAGGAAGCCCATCTGGGACAGACCTCACTGGACAGCCTAATTCTGAGAACTGCTGGTGTACCCAAGTCTTGCAGAAACTGGTCTGTTTGCTTGGAAAAAGAGGTATCTGACTTAAACTGGAGTCTTTACACATCTAGTGCAGAACTGTATTCTTTGAAGAATAACACCTTCACAAGATCTCATCATCGGCTCACCTGGCCTTTCAACGTAGAGATGCCAAGCACCAGAAGTGAGACTTATGGTACCCAGAGCAAGGAGTACCTCCATATCTTGGCAAAAAGTAGCCATAAATCACTGGAAACAGCTACAGGCTAAAGGACTAAAACACAAAACCTTCAGAAGAAAAAAACGGAAGGAAGGCAACTTAAGATATTTTGGGGCTCAAGGTGGAAGTTCACTTGATCTGCTGCTTGTCAGGCCAGCCTCAGACACAAAATAACTGCCACAGTATGAAAATGGAAATGAGCCGTCAAAACATTTCTTCTTTTGTTGGAAATTGCAAAAAAAAAATAAACACTGTTGACATCTTGAGGCCAAAGGAGCACAAGGGTGCTTTAATTAAGATGAACAGCCTCCGTCATATTTTCACTGATTCCAATATTTGAAGCTTCCAATAACTTTTTCCACTGAAGTAAACAGGAATTCCTTCTCTCTTCCCTCCCTGCCCCCCACCCGATCCTGGGAGATTTTACTAAAGCTGGTGGTTGCGAAAGGAATATTGCCTCATTGCTGCAGCAACATCTTTCAGCGCTCCTACCTACAATTAAAAAATACATCAATCTTTAAATTATTCCTAGTCACATGTGACTAGCTAAATATCCATTTTCCTTCATTTTGTGTGTATGTGTTTGGGGGGGACAAGGAGAGAAGGGTGCAGAATTATTCTGAATAGCACTCCCATCGTATTAACAAACCACGTTAAGAGCCACATTCTTACAAGAATGTGCTCCTTCAGTTTTATTGATTGCAAAAGCGACGGGCAAAGTTGTAAACCCTGTTTTCTATCATCATGGTTGGCTGGAAAGGAACAGTTTCATCCTGAACCTAGTCCAAATTATCAGATGTTCAGCAAGGTAAGAGAATCTTGCAAGATTTACAAGCCAGAATTGCATCAAGAATAAGTTTTCAGGTGCCTTCCAGGTGTTTTGGATTTCATGTCCCATCAGCAGCCAAGGTTGATGGAGAACTTTCTTCTCTGTATATACATACACGCATACATGTACATTACTCCTCTATATGAATTCTGTATTTTTGAATTTTATGGGACCTTATGCTTGATTTAAAACAAGGCTACTATGTTTGTTACAATCACTAGATCAACTATTCAAAATTGAAATTTCTCATATGGTTTCCCTTTTTTTTTCAGTCAACACTTTCATGTCGAATAAACAGGTCACTACCCTAGAGATGGCAACTTTCATTCAAAATTGATGCCTTCTGGATAAGCACCAACTCTGCATTTTTTAAAATTGCTGCATGCCACCTTAAGCATTGGAATAAACAAAATGGTGTGGTATAAACTTAATAATAAATAAAATAAATTCACACCAAGCCAACCTTGCACTACGCCAACATCCATAACTGATTTTCTCTCTCTCTCTCTTATTTTTTTACTTTTTAGAAGCATTCCTAACCAAACAGCTGAAAATCACATCTAGAGGCCCTGTCTCTCATCTCAGGTAGCTAAAACGTTCCACCTTCTCAGGATCATGTGCTTTATAATTTATTTCAAGCAGAAAAACATTTGAAGTACAATGTTCAACAAAAAAAACCACCTCTCTTCAGCTATTACGTAACTTTCTGGATAATCTCCTCATCCACAGTCCTCTTCCCCAAAAATACACAGGAGGTGAGGCTGAGATGTCCAACAGTTGAAGAATTTTGCACTTTGGATGTGTAAATTATGTTCTACTGAACAAGAAAAAGATCTCAGAGAAAAGAACTGGGATCTCCAGCAATTCCTAACTTGACTCCTTCCTTCCTCCAAAGAAGCAGAAGCAACTTCTAGCACTCGCCATCTGCATTCCTACCTCGCCCTTCCTATGCCCTTTGTGTGTAGGGCAGCACTAACAGAACAGAGACAAAAGCAAGATAACTAACAGCTTTCCAGAAGATTTTTCTCTCTGGTGCTTGGTAACCTCCTCCTGATGCAACAGCAGGCTGGAATGAACTAGCTTGCAATGGACAAGGTGGGCAGATGTTGCAAACTATACCCGTGCCTGGAGAAAATGGCTCTTTTTGAAGGGAGATGTACAGAGTTCTTGATCTCAGATCCTCATAAACAGTCATTCGTTTCTGCTCATGTGATTAAAAAAACAGACACACAACTCCTTCTACAAGTGAGCATGCTCAGTGGAAACCATTTTCACTACTCAGGCTGAAGCCATTTCAAAGAAAACTTGCAGACTTCCCTGGCTTTGTTCTGACAACCCAGAGGGACTGTTAACCATGACATGTAAAAATTAAGATAGCTGAAGTTCTGATGCTGCTCCAAGCTTCAGAAGATTCACTTGCCTGTTGAGAAGGCAACAGCATTTTGGAAGAAGCATGGATTTAAAATCTGTGGTCCTCTGGCACAGGCAGAATACAGAATATTAAAAACTGATTGTATCATCTACATTTTATTGGAAGAATGCAGTTTCTTCTCCATCGCTTGTCTTCCTCTAGAACAAAGTCCAGAACAGAGATGCACACAGTTGTCACAAATATTTCAACCAACCAGACTAGAAGGAACTTCGACACAAATTCTGAAGTGACAAACTGCCTGCATTTCAATATAGCAAATGCTGACATCACTAAAATCTTCTCTTAATGGATGAAGCATCCTTTTTATAACAGGTAGGAACCTAAGCCCCTAACAGAACAATTTTCTTTAGATTGAAACTGAAAAAGCTGAACCAATTTGAAAGAAACAGGGAGAAAGATAGACAGATAATTTTCCAGAAGTCAATTTTTGCTGTGCTTCTCCTAAAATAATGTGACCAGGTCAAGATCACGAGCAACTTCTGGAATGATATGGAAAAAGGCACGCATTTTACAAAACGTGAAAACAGAAATATGCAGACACTAAACTTCCACCTGAAAGCCCCACTTTTAATTCCACTTTCCTTCATATTTGTTTTAAGCTTGTTTTAAGTTCCCGTCAGCGCTCCTGAAGCCAAGCATCAAACCCTGTAAGAATAAATCTGGATATTCTGAAAACTCAACATGCCCATGGAAAAGAAGAACAAGAGTGCATCAGCAAAAAGATCTCTTATTTTTTCTCCCCAAGCACTTAATCATTCCCTGGTGAACTACTAAAAGGCAAATTAAAAGGAATAGAAAGGGGGAAAAAATGAGGAGGAAAAAAACCCTAAGGCTTCAGTTTCAAGAAAATATCACAGTCGCTTTGCTAAATTTCGGATAAAACAACTTTGAGTTATGCTTAATTGACAGAGGGATTTTTCCAGCCTCTCCATCAGCCCCTAGAAATTGCAAAAGTCTTTTGTTTAAGCGGCCAACAGCCAAGCAATCATAAGCTGTTTCAAAAGGAACCTAGGAAATTAGGAGCGCAATACCCCACCGATTCCCAAAGGAAGCATCTCAAATCCTCACAAATGAAACAACTGCAAAAGGTTAAGCAAACGAGATTGTAGACCAGGTGGTGCTTCTGGCCTAGGAAAAACCAACCTTCCTTGGGAAAAAACTCTCCCTTGCTCTTCTAAACCAAGGAAGGAAAATCAGCTTATGCTTTAAATTCACACAGGAACTTTATCATGAGGAGAGCAGTGGGTGTGCGGGGAGACAACTCCCCGCACAGCCCCATCTTAAACATGCTTTCTCCAGACCAAAGTCCCTGAATTTCAAAGCTCCACTCTGCAGTTTAAAGACTACACTGCCCGTAGTGTTCAGGGCTGATAGGAGCTAGAATGGAAAGCACAATCGAGCACTTGAAATTTAATTTACAAAGTTAGAACAGAGGACACTTGTTTCAAAGGAGCTCTGGAAATATGAGTCAAATCAACCAGCCTCTGACCCTTCCATTCTGCAATCACTCCCTAAAATCCAAAGTTTGGGGGTACGTTGTTGAGGGGAGGGAAGATCTTGCTCAATGCATCGCAGGAATCAGGTGTGATCCTTGGGAACGCTGTTATGCCTCAATTCTCAAGTTGAACCGCCATCTCTGCACGAGAGTGCTTTGACATCTGTTGCCTGGCAGACAGGACAAAGGCTGTTTGTAGCAGAAAAGCTTGCTTCCTTCCTGGTTGTGAGCAACAGGCCAAACTACAGAATTTCCCGATCTTTATCCCTCCGCGTGTTGAGGAAATAATAAGAACGTCATAGGCTCAAAACCTGTATCTTAAAGCAGAACCACCAGGAAGTGAGAGCGATCACTGAACTATGAGAGAAAGAGACTGACATGTGAAGAGAGAAAACAGTTGAATGCGTTTTCACCGTAAGTAACTCAGCACCAGCAGGATCCATTTTTGCTCTTTTCTAATTAACCCCCTCCCTAAAGAACAGAATGACACTCAGATATAACACCTAACCGTGGTGTGAAGGAGCCTCCCTCTTGCAAACCCTCACTTTCACTCTCTTCCTCTAGAGAGACCCTACACAGAACACCAGAAACTTTCGCTTCCAAAGTTTGCAGTTACTACATCCCATACAACACAAACTGCGATTAGCCTTAACTATGGGCAGGAACAGCTTTGCAGTGCTCTCCAGGCCTTGACTGAGACTAATGGAATTGCACACAGAGAAGACCTTCCCTGAACTCAAGAGTCTTGACGTGCCCAACCCGTCTACATTTTTTGGATCACAAGTCACATCCAATTGGGTGGTCAAGAACAACAGAAGTTATAAGTCAACATGGTAGGCAGATGTAAAGGGAAAACACTCAAGTTCAAAGTAGGCAAGGCTACATCACAGGTCAATAAAGCAATGCATGGACCCTGCATGGATCGGTAAAATATATTCATTTACTTTATCTCCACCATGAAGCTTTCTTCAAAATGATTTCCAACCTCACACCCACCCAATGTATTTAATTTCATTTATGTTTTCAAACTCAGCCATCAACAAATATGGAAAGAGCAGAGATTCACTGCTAGTCTCTTCTTTTTTTTTTAGGGCAACAGACAAAAAGGGGGGGACTACCTTTCTGGATTTTGCCAAGGGAAGTTTTCTCTTTCTAGGAACAAAATTACAGCTTCTTTTTAGAATGCGTTCTCCAAGAGGCCAGGCTGTCATTAAAACCCTTTTGTATGCCTAATTCTCTGTAAATGGCATTTGAAACTCTTAGGGTGGTTTTAAAATCTTTTTTCCCATTCCTAGGAAGAACAAAACCTTCTTTTACCCCAAAAGAGGAAGAGGGCTTGGACTTCCATAAGGGTTTTGCTTAATTACATATAACAGAGCTAATTTGAATTGCTTTGAGTATAAAAGGAGAATTGTACGTCCTATCATGATTCTCATATCCCCAACCATATCAGCTACCCCCCTTTTGTGAAGACAGTGAGCTCTCAAAGGAAAAACAGTCTGAAGCTTTTCAGGTTAAAAGTAGACGAATAACACTTAGCCTTATATCACTGCTCCACTCCAAGACTCAACATTTATAGGTGAGATCAAAACTTAGCGAGATTTGCACCTACTTTTCCCCCCCAGTCTTTCAAGAAATGTAAATATTCAAAGGCAAAGAAAGAGAATATGGGCTTAATCAAAGAAACAGTGAAATATGTTCACATCCCATTTATTTCAACACTCTTCTGTAATATTTAAGAAGGTGCTAGTTCCTGCTTTAAAAATAAATGTCCAAGCTTATCTCTCTGCTATTGTACAGGATTCTTGAAAACAACGTCCTGCCATTTAAGAGGCAAAATGCAGGTTGAGCATCAACAAAAACCAGCCCAATACACACAACTGCATTTCCAATTTGCCAGCTCCTTGATTTTCAACAAACCACAGCTCGACTCTCCATGAATGCAAGTCTGACTGCTTAAATATGTCATTCCTTCTCAGCACCATCAAGTTCAACTGCTTCATCTCTACTGTGGCAGCGGCGACTGTATAAATAAATCTTTTGCCTGGGAAGAGGAGAAATTTGTCTGAATCATGCATATGCTTTTGCATTCAAGAACGTGCTTCAGGTAGGCTGGTTGAAATCAATCTTGCTGCTCAGCCACTGGGGTTTTATGCCTCTCTTCCCTAGCAAAAGTAGAAACAATTGGAGATGTTGTACAACGAGATAAAGATATGGCCATGTTAGTGGTGAACTTCACTCTGCCACTGAAGACAGACAAAATGGCTGCCACCATGCAGCTTTCTTTCTGCAGCTCCAGTCGTTCTGCTTCTCCTTCTCCAGCGTCTCTCTGGCTCACCTTCCCATCTCGGCTCTTCATTTTGCAATATTTGCACTCTGGGAGCAAAGGATCCAGCTGGTTTTGCTCAAAATGCTTTTATTCCCAACTGCCTCCATGATCATCAGCTGACACTTGGGTTTTAAAGGCAGATCTCACCCAGAGACGCTTCCCACAGAAGAACCAGCAGATTAAGGGGCAGAAGCAGATGCTTCCAGATCTCTATAACGAGACTCTTCTAATACCCAAGGAGGGGACAGCACTGTCCCACCCAAGAGAAATGGAGCTGCTAAGGTTGTGAAGAAGTGGCAGTAGATTAGCCAATCTGCCGTAATATTTTTTTTCAGTGAAGAACAAAACATATGGATAAAATTTAAGCCCCAAACCTCTCACGTTCTATCTTCCTGAAGGCGACCATAACTGAAACTTGGGAGGCAGAATCTATTTTGAAGACAAGGGAGTGAAAAGCATCAAGCACAGCATTTGTTTCTTCTCCAGACATATGTCATCTCATGCAGGCACTCCCAACTCTCATTAAACTCACTGATCTAAAATGATTACCAGTTTCACTCCATGGCCAGACACTTCATTCCTTTGGATCTGCAGCCTTGTGTGTAAACTCACACGGAAATGTTGGCACTCCACAGCCTGGGCTAACAGGGTTTTAAGGAGCTCGAATTGCCAAATCCCCCCCCCACACACACACACACACACAGCTCCTACATTTCTTAACATTGACAAAAGAAGCAAAAGTTAGCTGAGTGAAGTTCACACACACACACCCCTGAGAGTTGCTCTATTTCAGAAATGGTGTGTTTCTAGACCATGAGAAGTGCCATCACCTTGCCAGAAACAGACTATTATCTGCAAGATTTATTTCAAGACAAAAGGAGATCTCGCTTGGTGGATGCCTGTCCATGGACAGACGCTTTCTTCCTACGGAGTCCTCAAATTTTGATCCATATTTGCATCTCTGGTTTATTTGATCTCTCCACACGCAACATTGCCAACAAACATAGAGCGCGCAACAAAACCAATGTAACTCCAGCCAGAGAAATTTTAGGTGCGCAAATGCTTGGATTCCCCAGAAGAGACCTATTTGTGAAAAAGCTACAGTAGGGTCGCTCCAATTTCCGCCCATCTAAAACACCAAACCAGCATCAATCCCAGAACCGCCGTGCAAAAATGGGCATTTCCTTTACGCTACTTCTAGCCTCACACTTCCGTCCCAACCCAAAACCTCCTTACATCAAGCCTACAAGCGTCAAGGTGCCGTTTTCTTTCCCGCTGGCCTCTCCATCACGACAAACGCCATGCGTCAACTCAAGACAAAACCTAGACATTTTACTGCCCCCCATCCTTGCATTTCTGGAACAGATTTATTTTTCCCACTTTGCATGGCCCGATGTCCTCAGGCAGGCAAACAAAAAGGATATCACATAAATAAACCGAAAGGAGGGGGAGAAAAAAAATGTTACACAGGCCGCACACTGCATTCCTATTCACAGCCAGCAGATTGGGTGTGAAACTGAGATTAAGTTCTTGCAAGATGGGGCACCAGCCAATGTGAGGAGACAAGTACGATTCAGAGCAAAGCCCAAGCAGCAAAGCTCCCTCTTTGTTCATGAATCCCCGTGCCAAAATTCTGGGCACGGCCTGATTGAGACAGGTTTACAGGTCAGCAAATGTCTTGCCTTCCAAGTCCTAGACACACACACAGGAAGCTTGCTGAAGCCATCTCATGTCAGATGTTCTCTTTGCTCCTTGCAAGCACCGACTCCAGCATTTGCAGAAACCTTCAGCCCCCGGGCAGGACCCTTCCTGAAACCCTCAACCCACAAAGAATGGAACGGCCAGATCACCCTACCTCTGGTTCTGTCTGGAGGAAAACCACAGATCTCCGTCCAGGCCTCTAACTCCTTCATTCACAATTCCATCTCCCTCTATGGGTGCAGTTTGCTAACTGGAGCATGCTCACTACAGGCTGATCTTCAGCCATTTCAGAGCCTTAATGAAACGTAAGCACAAGGAAGTGTCATTAGCTAAAAGAACAGGATTCCCAGGGATTCAGCCCACCTCTCCCCCTTGCATCCGAGCCCATCCAGGAGAAGCGTCCTGCGCAGGGCAGAGCCCACCTTTTGCTCGGCGAGAAAAGAAAGCAGAAGTTTGCGCAAGGGCTGGCCAAAATGGGAAAGGAAAGGAAAGGAAAGGAAAGGAAAGGAAAGGAAAGGAAAGGAAAGGAAAGGAAAGGAAAGGAAAGGAAAGGAAAGGAAAGGAAAGGAAAGGAAAGGAAAGGAAAGGAAAGGAAAGGAAAGGAAAGGAAAGGAAAGGAAAGGAAAGGAAAGGAAAGGACAGGACAGGACAGGACAGGACAGGACAGGACAGGAAAGGAAAGGAAAGGAAAGGAAAGGAAGAGCGAGAAGGGAAGGGAAGGGAAGGGAAGGGAAGGGAAGGGAAGGGAAGGGAAGGGAAGGGAAGGGAAGGGAAGGGAAGGGAAGGGAAGGGAAGGAAAGGAAAGGAAAGGAAAGGAAAGGAAAGGAAAGGAAAGGAAAGGAAAGGAAAGGAAAGGAAAGGAAAGGAAAGGAAAGGAAAGGAAAGGGCCACTAAAGTTGGGTTGGGATAGACAGAGCCTCAGAAGCGTCCCCACCCCAGGCCTTTTCCAAGATTCACGTTTTCCTCAGATGGCATTAACCGAATGGGCCGATGGTATTTAAAGAGCCAGATGCCATGGGTTTCCCTGTGTCATGGGGGATCTAAACATGGAATCATTCACACTGCCTGGAAAATAAACAAAACATTGCAACTCAATGGAAGATTCTGCAGAGCAGGAGCAGAAGCACGAAGCAGGAAATTATGTATATCATACATATACGTCAGACACACACAAACACCATCTTAATGTTTCATTTGGCTGGCAAATCCCACCACCGGTGGAGGGGTTCTCTAATGCATTCATTCTTCGTTTTCAATTCGTTTTCTCCAGGTTTCTGAGAAGACTGACAGCAAACTCAAGGAATTTCCATGAGGAAAAGAAGGGGAGCGTACTTCCAAAACGATTCCTTGCAATAAAAGGGTGGTCGGTTTTCCAGGTCTAGTTTATCTCGATTCAACAGGAACAAAAGCAGAGTTTCAGATCTCTGTTTCGGAATTTCCTTGGGCTTTACAAAGTTCTCCAGGCATTCAAATTTATCCAGAAAACAGTGTTTTTCCCCCCTAGATCCCGTTTCCGTATATTCAGTCCCATGATAGCCCCTTTTATTAGGCATCAGCACATTTTAATTTGGAAAACCCACCATCCACATGTAATTCAAAGGAATCTTGAATAAGCAGTCTCCATGAGAATATATCTATAGTCAAACAATGTTAAAACATGAATCCCTCCCTTACTAAAACTGTGCCGTTTCCAAATGAAAACAGCATTTTCTTCCATACCATTTTAATTCAGTTTCCTCACCTACAATTGTTTAAAATACGTCCAACCATGAAGAATTGATTTCCATTTCCTTTACAACTTTTCTAGGCTAAACCAGGATGTGTTTTTCTGAAAGTGGGTCACCGCCTCCCAATCTTAGTTAAAGTGCTTAATAAGTTAAGAAAGCTTTTATGGGAAAGGCAAACTTCTTTATCTGCTTTATCTAAGTTAGGATTATAAAATCAGGATGGAAGTTTTCAATTTTCCTGACTTTTAGCTTTATCACAGGTCATAGGTTTTGACTTTTATTTCTCTATGGAATCAAAATGATCAAATCCGAGAAAATATTTTGGGCACGGCTAGAGAGTTATTACATCCATCCTGCCATATCGTGGTGGGGATTTTAGTTACAATTCCAGCATTAGAAGTTGCAAAGCATATTAGGAAGATGTTAGGAGGGAAATATCACTGTGATCCTTATAGACAGGGTAAACTTTGAATAATCCCAGTTTGAAAATAGGAGGCAAATGTGGGGAGGGATTTATGGACTAATAAAAGTATTAATACTTTAGATAGCAGATTGCCAATCAAGATTTTAAACCATTTAAGTTATTGCAGAAGGCACTTAACTTGTCTAAACCTGCAGAATGTCAGTACAGGCAAACAGAGAACTTTTGATTTCACAAATTAATAGAGATTTTAGAACTGCTGAATTATCATCAAATCTTGAAATATGTTTTGAATGGCTCCAAATCTACAATATTTTATAGATAGTTAAGTATTGTTAAAGTGGGCAACCATTCTTGGCACAATCTCTGGAATATAGAGTTTAAATAGCGCATTTTAACAAATCGATAGTTAAGAGTCTTAAGAAATATTAAGAATGTTTCTTACGATGAAACACATTCAATAAAATATTTTTTTTCCTGTGTACTGGACTCCTCGAAGGATGTTTTAAAAGGGCTGATTGCCAACTTCATTGTGCTGGAAGTATAAAAAGATAAAGAGTACAGGAGTTTTTCTCACTACTGCTCTTTGTGGTTTAATATCAATAAGTTATTAATACGGTTTTGGGAACAGTAATATCATTTAAAGATGGGAATGTGATTTTGGGTTATAGAGCAAAGATTTGGAATTCAACAATATGTAAAGAACTCTGGACTTACCAGTCAGGGGAACGTAGCAAAAAATATTATTCTTTTAGAAGAAAAAGTGCCACACCAGATTTACAATCTTGATGACATACAACCCCTCTTTGCTTACAAACTGGCTCTTCATTGACATAAAGAAAAGGGTGATCAATGCTTTTCCTTATGGCCAAGGGTTAACTCTATGTTTAAAAACTGAGAGTTTGTTAATATATTATTTTGCCTCTTTCTTCCTTGATTTGCTTTTCCAAGTTTCCCATTTTTCTCCCCCTCTTCTCTTGCTGCACGCTAAAGCAATAAAAATATTTTTTTTAAAAAGATGGGAGACCGTATGAAGTTGCAGGCTGCTCAGTTCAGCATCTTGCCGAACATGCATTTAATCACACATCTGCAACCCGTAATGTTGGAAGAGTGCGTCGCTGCACCCTTTTATATCGCCGGAAGAGGTTTAGCCAGCCTAGTGACAAACCTAAGGACTTCAGACACAATCATTGGGTGTGAGACACCATGTTTTCTGGAATATTTCTATAACCAGAATACAAGACTGGGCATGAACCAACTGCTGGGCAACAGAAATGGTTTGCTAGCCAGTATTTTCCACAAAGCTCCACAGTCCTTTAAACAAAGATCATTCCTTCTGTATATTTGCTCCCCCCATTTCGAATCCCAACAGTTACGCTATTCAGACCATCAATGAGGATGGCACAGCTATTTATTGGATTTGCATCCATCGCAAATGTTTCCATCTTGTCTCCTTGGAAACCAAATTATTTTTTATATATAAAAAAAATCACATAAGTAGGATGTCAAAAGTAAATGCTATGTAATGAACACTGCATGATGAGGTTCCAATATAAAGTTATTCGTAAACTATATAAATAAAAGCTGCACAAAAGTTTGAGGCTGCCGTTTTCAAATGCATCCCCAAAGCAAAAATAATTTACTTTGGTTGTCTTTACAGAGGGTCACACTCCTGTGCCTCATGTAGGTTGGAAATGTTGCTGTTTCCGCAAATCAGCAAATTCAGTCAGGACCATATAAAGGCATCACAGGTCACACATTAGCATGCTTCTTTGAGAACCATTTGCCAAAACTACAGGTGAAAAGTGAACCTGCCAAAGGCTATCTCAAAAGCAAAAGTGGGTTGCTTTCTTCAGGAAAGGTCATTCATTGGGGTATGACTTCTCTCTGGAGGAACTCAACAGAAGCTGAAAACAATACATTCTCCTGGTGACGAAGAAAATCTGTGATAGCTTAGCCACGGCTGAGGATTCTGGAAGCTGAAGTCCACACATCTGGAAGTCACCCCATTGGGAAGATCTGGTCTAGAGGCTACTGGACTACAACTCCCAAAATCGCTTATGACTGGCCCTGTTGGCTATCACTGTTGGAGTTGTAGTCCCAAATCAAGACCTCTACTTCTGGTTCAAACATCCACCGCACAGAACATGTTTAAAGAGGATGTTCAATGGCGTGGTAGTGCTAAATAAGGGATTCAAGCAGCAGAAGTGCTTCTGATCAGTGTCTGCTTTCATTCAGGGGTCTCCAATGGCATACTAGCTGATTCAGTGATCAAGAATCTGCAGAACATTATTCCTCCTGGAACCGTCCAAATACTCATCTAATCTAGCATCTAATTTCCAACAATGACCAACCAGATGTTTTCAGGGAGCCTATCCCCAGAGTTCCACCCCAACAGCTGTTCAATGGCACCTAAGTATGAAGGTTCCATTTACACATCACGCGGGAGACAATGAATACACTTCTCCCTAGAACATAATTCAGGGCACAGGGCACCGAGTTCAGCATTCAGCATGCCCTCAATCATTAACAAGCACCAATCTCAACACAGATCCTTGGAGAACTCACTTCCTACATTCTTCCAGCATGAGAACTCTTCGTTTATTCTAAAACTGTGCTTCCTTTCCTTTCACCAATTACAGATCTATAATATTATCCATCCTATCCGAAGAGCATTACATTTACTCAGAATATCCTGGTGACTCGATGTGCTTCAAAGTTTGTCAAATGTTCAGCTATGCAGTGTCCACCACATCTTTCCCATGGAAATGTTGACATTTTCACAGAACTCTACAACATTTACAAGAAGAGACTTGTTTTGCCGAAGCCACATTGATTCTTCTTCAGCAATACTTGTCCTTCTGTATACTTCAGTTTTTTTTATTATTAAACACGTTTCTATCAATTCTGAAGTTAACTCTCCTGGATCTCAAATAAATACTTTTTTCTTTCTTCTTTCTTCTTCTTTTTTTTTTTTTGCAGGGGTTGTTTTTCAGCACAGAGGCTGGTCTAAGAGACAAGTTTCATATTTTAATTAGGACATTAACAATTGCAGACTTGAGCAAAAACCCACTGCTGCTTTTCTTCAGCAGCTATGCAGCCTTAAAAGCAAAGGGGAAGTAATTTACAAGGGAATTAGTATTCCACAAGCATAGAATCACCTTCACGCAAACAGTATAAACATGGTTCATTTGAAATCTATATTGTTTTTTATCCATTTGCTCTGTTGTGTTTGAGTAGGATACACATTTTTTACTAAAAGAAGCTATTTTCCCAACAAATGAAGAAATGTCTTTAAATAAGAATACACCTTAGCCTAAGAGATGCCATGAAACAAATAGAAGACGTGGCATATTCAAAGATGGAACATCTCATGCAATAATAACCTAGAAATACAGATCATGCCTAATAGCAATAACTACTTCAGGCCATAAAAATGTAGTTAGACTCCATCTTTTTTTCCGTAAAATAAAATATGACACTGCAAAATAATAATAGAAGTCTCGAAAGGCCTTGGCTACTCTAAAGAGTTTAAAATTGTGAAATTGTTTTCAATCTATCGAATGAGATCCTATTTTGGTTGGACCAAACAGAGTCATGAAGAACAGAATAGAGCAGTTTTGGATCTGCTGGTAGGTGGGCACTTCTAACGCCTAATTGTTTAACACTCAACTCAACTGGAACTCTCTTCTTTTCCCCAAATAACTGTGAAGAATTATTGGGATATTCAGAAATAGTTATTTGTACAAAAGGATCATAAGCTCAGTTCCATGTTAATACTCAAAACAAATTCCAAAGTTCATAAGTCTTCCGTTCTAAATACCTCGGCTCTAGCATTAGGTTTTGAATCAGCAATCTCAGGATCTGAGTAACAAAGAAAAGAAGATCCACATCCACTTTAGAGAATCTAGACCACCACTTTCTTTCTGGATAGCCAAGACAGTCTCCTTGCAATCTATGAACATGACTAAGGAGCTTTGGTCAAGTACTGCAGCTGTTACGAAATGGAGCTGCTTGCAACCTGGAGTTCCATATAAAACCCAGAAATGGTTCACATTTTTATTCAAGTCGAAGATTATGTAATGTTACTGCAGAACACACTGGAACTAAGCTAAATGCACAGTGCTAGACCAGCATCACAGCAGCCCTTCCACTCACCCTTCACACATGCTTTTCAGTAGAAGACTGCATAGTGACATGTGCTGTTCCCCTATGACCTTCCTGTTAACAAGACAAGGCTAAAAATGGGAACAGCTTGCTCCTCTTGCTAGCCTGTGAACAGGGACCCTCCTGAAACAGCTTAGAGACATGTGCTAAAGACAACCGCGCAACAGACCTCTGTACCAAAGAATCGGCTTTTCTCCATAAAAATAGGGAGACTCCCACGCGTGCGCCCAAAGCTGAGAACTCAACTAGTCCCATCATGAAATGTGAATGAAAAGTGAGAAAAGTGTTGACACCCCTTTGGATGCTGGGAGAAAGTCAGCAAGAATATTTACCAGAAGTTGGTAAACCCAGAGCTCTTTTTATGGACAGAAGGCTCTGAAAGGCTGGTTAAAACTAAAGAGCTGTTTGTTGGAAGCAAACCTTCAGTACTCTTTTCCCAACACTCAAGTGAATTAAAGACTTGTGACATTCTTCTTAAAAAACACCTCTCGTCATCATGTAATTACACCCATCCTATTCCAAATTAGAAAAAGTTCCAAGTTTCGGTAATGTTAATCCTGAGCATCTCTAACTCATAACAAGGGAAGGGTGTGTATTCAAAATCATACGTTCTTCCTCTGTTCATCGCTGCCTCCATTACCTTGCTCTATCCGTCCCTTCCTCCATCTTACGACTGTGGGTCACTGGGGCAGATGGATATGCAGTGCTACCCAAAAAAGCAATTCCATAGCATTTATCTGAATGTATAATTTACACGAACTATTAAGAAATACAGCTTTAAATAAATGTAGGAAGTAGTTGAAGGACTGGTCTGGGAAGGTCCCAGATTCAAATCCACATTTAGTCAACAGCTCAGACATTACACTAAAGCACCATGTCATTAGTTTGGTGCTGGCTTATAATATTGAGAAAACCAGCCCCTTCGGTCTGTAAGACATTATTTATGGGTTAGCATGTGTGAGCTCAGCCAACTATGGCTTATTTAAATAGTCCATCTTATTATCTATGATGAAAAAAATCAGAGGGGATTAGGTACAGCCCCATAAGCTTCTGGATGAAAGCTACCATCTGGCTGCAATCAATCAATCAAGCTGCTCTCTGCTTGGCCTTTCTAATGATCCAATCGGTCCCATTTCTTCTCCTCTGATTGGACTGAATCAGACAAAAGAACAAGAGATGGCATGTTCCCCAACAAAACAAACCACAATGAACAAGGACTTAGCTTTGGAAGACAATGGCTCTTAACTATTTTGAAGTCAACCATGTGCATCAGAGGATCCTTTTACATCATCAAATCATCCAGGAAGACAAAACCCACCTCCAGTCCTCTCAGTACAAATTGTTGTGTTACAAACTGCCTTGACTCCCAAAAGATGACCTGGGAGTTACTGTGGTGATTTCAGAAACTAGGATTCCTTTTCTCTGAGATGCAGAAAGCATGCCTTTCTGATAAAAACAGAATAAAGAGCTCAACGTGTTTGTCTTTTCCCCCAGGTACCTTCAGATACAAACTCTCTTGATTCAATTAGGAGAAAGATTTTAGAAGAGGAAGAAAAACTTCAGTGTCTTTGGTGCAGTGCTGGAGATTCCAAGCTTCCTACGCATTTCACGAGGTTAATACCCACCCACCCCAAAAAACCCACCTCAATTTCAAGCATCCAAAGAGTAGGGATGCTATTTGCAAGGAGAGGGAGGGAATGGTTCTGCTCTTTGAAGGTGAGAAAAAATTCTGGCCCAATCTAGATCCAAGCCATGATTTCAACAGCCACGTAAAACTAACTCCCCTCTCCATGCTACAGTTTTCCAGGAGGGGAGATGGTAGAAAGACTAAAATAAATACTCAACAGACACGTGCCAAATATGCAGGAGATTCATACTATATGATGCTGGGCACTAGCACACAGGACTAAAACAAGATTAGATACAGATATGGAAGATATTCATCCAAGACAATAAAACCCAGACCATATGAGCTGTTCAAATGCAGTTCCAGTAATGCTTCTTGCATTATTCAGTTTAAACTCTACCAAGATAAAGCTAATCTAAGAAGCCAGGCAACTCTGCTTCCCAAGCATCCAAGGCTGGCATCATTATTTTTGGGGGGGGGGGGGGGACATAGATTTAAAAATCTTTGATCTTCCTCTGTAAAATGATTCAATCATTTGAGTCCATTTCCTCTGAAGCACAGAAGAGAAAGGTAGATATGCGTACATACCAACCAGGTTCTTCTCTTTCAGGGTGCATAATGTTACACCACACTACAGTTTGGTGCAGTGATTGAAGGTGCTGGATTAGAAGCTTGAAGACCCTGAGTGTTAGTCTTGCTTTAGATACCAAAACCAGCTGGATGACTCTGGGCCAGCCCCTCTCTCTTAGTGTAAGAACCAGTGTGGTGTAGTGGTGAAAATGGTGGACTAAGAGCAGGGAGGTTCCAGTCCCCCACTCAGCAACAGAAGCTCCTAAGTGACAGCAGGCCAGTCACTTTCTATCAATCCCAGGAAGAAGGTACTGGCAAGTCAAAAATGTTTCCAAGAAAACTGCATGGTCTTGTTCTTGCAGTCAGTAGGAGCCAGGGTTGACTCAATTATCGTAACAACCACGTTTTGCTAAGGGCAAAAGGAGTAAGGAATGGTAAACCTCAAAAAGACTTGAGGTAACGAAAAGGAAAACAGAGCTAAATCTAGTTAACATCAACACCGTTCACTATACTTCCCCCTACCTTTCTGATCTTGCTTCTATCACATCCATACACAGCTTCATACATTTTGTTCTTTAAGCTTCTGACTCACTCTTTCTGAGGCTCTCATGAACTCCACCCAACCATAATTGTATTGTTCTTCCCCTACCTCTCAACCCATTCACTTTTCCTTCATATATCTGGTTCGTGATTCCCTCTGGGATCCCAATTCCCACTTCTAACCTACATTTATTTCACAACCATACATTCTTGACCCTTCTTGTTTTACCCACACATTTCCAAGAGTTTTATATTTCTCCTGACCCACCCAACTCCCATTTCCAAAAATACAATCTTATACACCATCATTTTTGCTTCTCACAATGAACAATATACCACCCCTTGCCCATCTCCCAACATTTGCTCATCAAGATTTCTCCATTCATTTTCCCATCTTTAGTAAACATTCTACAGGGCATACAAATTCATCTACTTCCTCTCGTTTTTCATGAGAGATGTGAAGTGCAGCCCACTTGTCCATCTAATCCAATATTTCTGCTCTGGTTAGTAGCTATTCCAAGCAGAGACAACCTCTCCCAACATCATCACTTATAACCTGACTCTTTCTGCTGGACGTACTGTTAATTGAACACAGAACTTTTCTGCATACAAATAACATCCTTTTTTCATCAACCATCGTTCCTCCCAATCTTGTTTCCAGTTGCAGAATCTTGTGATCTGGATTTTATAAGTTTAGGATTTAGAACTTTAGAAACATCTTGCTTTAGGCAAAGAGTTGGATCACATTTATTCCTACGGTATGTCATATACTAGATGTTCATTCATCAGGTTCTTACAAGGATAGATTTTAATAGGGCTATGTAGTGCTTTGGTTTGAAAGGGGAAAGGTCCTTTGGAACACCAGAGTTCACAAATGCAACACCAGCTTGGTAATACTCATTAAAGTGGCTATGTCTCTTCATGGTATCAAGCAGCTGCCTACTGCAGCGCAGTCCTGGAAAAAGATTAATTTGGTTGTAGACCAAGTGCTACATTTGTACTCTTGCATGCTGTGAAGTATTCTTTTCCCTGTATGGGGTCACTCTACTTTGTTGCTGGGACTTCTGTGTGTGATACCCAAAGAGAGCAGAACTCAAGGAGCTTTACGAAAATAAAAAGCCACAGCCACGTTCTTCCAGGGCTAACACTTTGATCTATTCATATGCAAGACCACCCCAGGTACATTTCTGAAATTGCTTTTGATTTGATTTGGATGTTGTAGGAGAAAAAAAATTGAGAAGAATCCTTCTAATGGCTCAGAGAGAGACAACGATTGTGCCTACAAAGCTAGAACAGCCTCCATTTTAAATCAGCTGTGAACTTCCAGATGGGCTGCTAAGTTGTTCTATGGCAAATCTCCCCTACAATGAGGGTCTGGAACACAGGTTTGTTGTCTTCAGTCAACATATACGTACGTGGCTGATGGATATGACTTTTTAGACCAAGTCTATCTGGAAAGGCCCAGTTAAGAGAAGGGTGCTCTCTAACCAGTCACACTTAACACTTGTTCGATCCAAGAGTCAAGGGATATTGCTCTTTATAAATGCAACTAGAAATTAAGAGCAAAGCAGGCACTCTTACATTTAAAACAAAAACCGGACACAGATGGAACACTTCTAGAAATGGCGGGAAGAGAGTGAGAATATGCCACACCTAAAATGACCCTTATTTTTAATCCATTCTAGGTGCAGCTAAAACATGCTGTCTACAACTTGGAAGCACACCAAAGTGGACTGTTATTTGTATTCCTAAAAATGTAAAAATATACATGCCTTAGTAACTGTCCGGTGTTTGACAGTTCAAGGAATAAGGAGGGCATTATAGTAAGAAAAATCATGTTTATTATTTACCTAAGAAGCAATATCTTCTGTAATCAAATTACAAATATGTATTATGTTTTTAAGGCAACTTGAAATAATTATCTGATTCAAATCAGGCCTCCACAGAACCCCCCTTTTTCCAGTCTGCCTGCCATCAAAGCAGAAATTCTTTAATTAACTACAGTTTCCATTTTCATCCGGACCAGCTAACTGTGATTATCAGCATCAAGAGTGAATCAGGAAACCAACATGAAACCAAGATGCATTAATTGTTTTAGAAGCAGCTTGCTGGCCCACCCATAACACTGGTTATATCAATCGGTATTGTCTGACTAAAACATCTATATTTTTTTAATTAGTAACCATACAAAATATGATTCTATATGCTGAATTATACATCACACATTTTGCATTTGAGTTGGAAAATCAACACTGCATAGACGAGATTAAGCATTGCACATATTTTAATTTTCTCCCCAGTTTCCTTTTTTGGAGAAGAAACCAATTTCGACTCATGGCTTAAAAATTACTAGAATGCTACAGCTCCAAAATATATCTGATAATCTCTCCCACTGATAACCTTACATGGTGAACAGAAGCCATTTTTGAAAAACCTTTAAAGCATTTTACTCATGACTGTTTAAAAGAGAACTGAAACTGACAGAGAGGACCTTTTCTTCTAACTTTCCACAAACTTCCCATTTTCCAGGAAATAACTGGAGGGGGAAAAGGATTCAGTTAAAAAAAGAAAGCTGTTTTTCTGTTTTCCTGCAATCCCTTTGGTTCATCTCCTACCCCACCCAATCTTCACATCCCTAATCCTCCCATTCTGGAGGGGGAAAAAAAAAATTGAAGACACAGATACCACAAGGACCACCTCCTCTCTTTTTATATTATTTTACCCATCTTCTCCAGGGCCCCCGTAGGTTTCCTGCAATAATTCTTGCATCAAAAAGAAAGGTTGCAACCATTTCATGGAAGGGAAGGGAGAAAGATGGTGGAAGAGAATCAAAAAGCTCTCACTGCAACCACAAATGTGCTCATTCAGAGCTCAGTCAGCACAGCATTTTTAGCGTTTCGAACTAAAACATGCAAAGATGGATTGCTTCGTTTGGGGTAAATCCAGGATGCCCTTCCACTCTGGCTCCAGAAGAATAGAAAAAAGGATCGAACAGAGAGAGAGAGAGAGAGAGAGAAGAGAGAGAGAGAGAGAAGAGAGAGAGACTCTGCTCTGCTATTTTGGTTGATCAAGCCATTTCTCCCCAACGTGTCTTCTGGAAAAAGCACTTGGGACAGGAACTGCCGCTGTAAGAAACGTTGTAAAGAAAACTTGGAAGTGATCATACCTCCGAAGCCTATCTGCGCTGGCCTTGGGGATTTTCATGCAAGGCTTCAGAGAGGCCTGGCCTACTCTCTCCACGAGTTTAAGCCCACAGTAGGTGATTAAGAGCATGCTCCGTCAGCTTTCTCATTACGCCTCCAGAGGCCCAGCTGTTGCATTACAAGCCAGAGAAAGAAAAGAGGAAGTAAACTGGAAGGAAGGAGGAGGAGGAGGAAGAGGAGGAGAAGGAGAAGAAGGAGGAGAAGGAGGAGAAGGAGAAGGAGGATGCACCAGGAGGTGTTCCAAAGATAAAACGGCAGGTACACCAGAAGGTTGGCTGGTCCTCAAGCTCCTGCTGTTTTGCAGCACTCAGCCCCGATTTATTTTTAAAGCAGCAGGATGTTTCCCAACAAAATTAAAACACAAAACAACAAAACTCCGTGTTGTTTACCAAAACACACAACGGTGCCCTCAAGAGATGTGGAAAAACAGAACGTATCCAAGCCCAGAGACTTGACATTCCTCAAAAGTGAAGGGAGGAAGACATAATGAAGCCCACCCCATGTGCTTTCATGCCAGTTGAGAGCACTGGGGGAAACTTGCGATGGGAAGGACAAGGCTCGGCTACATCTGGAGGACGATTCCCGAGCAAGGGGGGAGAAAATGTAAGCCTTTTTTTTTTTTTTTTAATCTGGACCGTGCATATGCAAGTATGTCCATGTGTGTGTAGAAATTTTAACGCTTCAGTTGGTTTTTGCCGTTTCTATGACAACGTGGATTTATAGTTCTTTGTGAGCAGAAAGAGTAGGTTTAAGATAAGAACGCGAAACACAACAGATTCAAATGCATATTATCATATCACCTCCGTGCCATTTTTCAATTGCCCCGTCCCGTATAAAGAGACGTTCCCACTCGTTTTGCAAATGCCGCCTGCTAAAAATAAAGAGGTCTTTATGTGAAATGGACTGACATCCCACAAGGTTTATTTTTGAAAGCATTGTCCTGAAATAATGGATCCACGCACAATCGACAGAAAAGGGATCATTGTGGGACATTAAATGTTCCTGAAATACAAGGACTTGATAGGACCAACAAGGGATCACCTTTACACAACCCACAGAGATACAGGCTGGATTCAGGTTAAAGCCATTTTAAAAAAAGAAAAAAATCTCTACCATGGATTTAGAAACATAGAACATCTGCCTATTATTGAACAAAAAGCTGTCTGCTAATATAGAACAGCCAGAAGGAACAGGGCAATTCCAAACACGTTTAACCAGGATTTTTCCCCCCAGCAACGTTAGGGTTAGGCTAAGTGTTGTAACTGAATCTAACCTTTGCAGTCTACAACCTAAGGAAGTTTGAGAAACTTGCTCGCCACCCATATAGAGGGAGACAGCCAAGTGTTTATTATTTGAGACTGAACATTTCAGATGAACCTGGCAATCTGCAAAGATTTGGAGGCTGGAGAACAACGTGGGAATTGGGCCAACCGTAGCCCCAATACATCTGAAAGGCCACAGGTTGAGAAAGGCTGGGGTGTAGACCATATCTCCTTGCAGGACTCCAGTTCCATCTTCGGCCTGGCTTTTCATCCAGTGACCATACTACACCCATCTGCAGATTTGTGGCTATGAGGTTTAAGTTAAATGAGGCTGGAAGGAGCTCGCTCTATACAGAAAAGGACTACCCTAGTTGAAGAATGCTCTTCATCTTCTTTTCCGGCCAATATCATTCTGGAAGGGACAACACCCATACAGGCAGACCCTGTTACTCTTTACGTTAATCCTGAGTTTCCAGTTGTGCCTTCTACCTCTTGAACTCATGGGCTTCCTGGTTAGTGTCCTTACCACATTTCTATCTTCCCTTTCCTCCAAGGAGGCACGATTCTCAACCTCCTCCCATTCACCAAATCACAACAGCGTTCGCACCAACAAAGTCAAAATCACACCAGCTATAGTACGGCACACCAGAATGGCTCATTTTCTCCACAACCGCAGCTCATTTCTATCTGAGTACATATTTTGGCAGGGAACTTTGCTCCGAGAAAGTCTGTGCCACAACAGCTTTGTTCATCACAAAGCTGATTTTGCAAGCCACTTTAGTTTTTAGGCACCACGTTGGATGCATAAACGGAATGGTCAACCAGGAAAAGGAACATTCCCTATATTCACTACAAGCATTATTCCTGTCAAAGACATCAAGGAGGTGGGTTTTTCTAAAAAGAACTTTGGAACATCTTCCTTCTTTCTTTCCCACTCCCTGCTCTGCTCCTTCTAACACAAAGATCCCAAGCAGCATGCCAAACTTTACTCCAGTAAAAAAATACACCGCAAGATCAAAAAAATCAGCTATCAAATGTTCAACTCCTCACATCTTCATGATCGAGCGCTCTGTATTTTGCTGCACGGTAAAATCTTCAGAAAAGCTAAACAATGGCAAAAACAGAGCTGATATATATATATATTTTTTAAAAAGGGAGGCTATAACCTTTCCCATACTATGTTTTAGCCTCCCCCAAAAATGTTTAATGGTGCCACCAGCCCTGGTAAGAGAAACAAAGCCGTTTGAGGAACATCTTTGTCAGTACGCTCTGAACTTGGAAAGATGAAGGAAAAAATACAGAAAACTCCCACACACTTGCCTGGCAAACAGAGGATTCATCATAGTGCATAATTACAATCCTTAGAGCCATAATTCAGGAATTTAAGGTTATCAGCTACTGGGTAATGAGCAACTAAAAGAGTTAAGGGACTGCAGAAAAGGCCATGAGCTTTTAAAGGTCCTTATTAGACAAGTAATAACAGCTGTCAGTTTGCCAGTTCTTTCTCTCCATGGATGTTTTAAACCAACCCTTTGTGTCCTCTTGCCCTGGATCATCAGGGAATGCATTCATTTTGGGGTCATCAAAATAAAATCTGGTATTTGAGATGCACCTTTTATAATCCTCAAGGTGAGATCTTAGCCTTAGTGTACAAATCCAGAGCTTAGCCTTAGCGGGCAAATCCAAATTCTATGTGCCATCTACTTTTGTAAGGGCACAAGTTACTCTAACTAGTTTCAGTGATGCACTCATGCACCGTTTTATAAGATTACCAGCTGGCTGGTCTAGAAACTGCTTGGCCCAGGAGCTAACCATAAGAAGCACCAGCTTTTATATTTTCAGAGAGCAAACATGTTGTTTTCTGCCCGGTCACCCTTGGTGCAAGCTAAGGTCATTTTGTGCTTATTAAACCACTGAGATAACTCAAAATAACGCCAAGTCTCTAGATGAGATAGACGTAATAAATTGGTTTCTTCTCAAAAGAAAAAAGAACCTGCATTGATTTTTGGGAGAGCAGCAAATGAACATGGGTCAAATTCATTAAATAACTTTATTAACCTAGCTTGTTAGCAACTAAACTGAATCAATGTTCTCTACTAGATGCATGGATATGATTCCATGGTATAGCCAGCCATTGTTCATCTAATCATGGTTTACTGAACAAACAATAACAGGCTGGGCAAATAACTCATCACTGGATAAATTACCCCAATAAACTAAACAATGATTTAGAAACCACAATGATCGGATTTACACAAACAAACCCAAACAAAATGAATCACTGCCTATCATAATGTACATACCCAGCCATTTTACGTTAAAGGAAGGTTCCCCCCCCCGCACCCCATGTAAATTTAGAAGTAGTTCATATAAATATTCATGTCTAAGAAGCTAAATAGCCAAAGATTGGGCTTCTTCTCTGTCTCATGAGTCTACAATCTAACGTTGCTTCGACTGACTGTCAAATCACGAGATTGGAAAAGGCTGTAGGCATCTTGTCCAACCACCTTCTAAATATTATCGCTACAGTTGGAATAAGAACAGAGAAGCATTTTCTGTTCTTCATTACTGCATCCTCTACAGAGTGAGCATTTCCCTTTCTTTTCAAGATTTCCTCACAACGCAGATCATCTACCCAAGCTTTTGAAAGGGAGCTGAGCTAGGCAGAACCCAATGAACGTTTTCTAATAGGCCTCACCAATATAGAACATTATTTATGCATAATCTGATTTAAACTTTTGAGGGTATTTACTTGTTCAAAGCATCTCACTGATTTTCTGGAGTCTACGTGCCACTTACTGATCTTTCTTGTATATTAAAACCACAGGATTTTACTGATTATTTAATTTTACCCAAACTTTAATACTGTTTCTCTTCTGCTGCCCTCTTTTATTCATTATAAAATATACATTTCATTAAATATTATATACTTTTTCTTTCTTGTTTTAAAGTCACGTTTAAGTCTGCAGGTAGGTCTACTTGAAAATTTGTACTCCTTTTGTTGTATTAATCTATAATAGACCAGCAAAGACAATCAGATGGTTCCACAGACCTGTCTAACAAGCAACATTTAAAAAAAAAAACTATGTGCCACTTGAAATTTAATTGATATCATTCACTTTTTCCAAGTTGACAGGCAGAAATGATGAGACGCAAAACCTCTCATATGCTGTAATAGATTTATACTACAAAGCCCTGGAAAATCATTAGCATTATGCCTGCTACGGTGTCCAAAAAGCACCTTTTTTTAATCAGCTGCAAAGCAAAAATCTCTTTTCGAGCAAGTGAAACCGGACCCAACTTATCCCACGGAAGGACTAACCCAAACGAATCAGTGCTATTATTCACCCTGGTGGAGTCTGCACCTTGGAAACAAACAAGAAAATAACAAGAAGGTCCTCCCCATTTTGCTAGAAGTAAACCTATGCTACAACGCTGCGAAGCAAGAAAATCAGAAGATTTGGATTATTTACTATTCAGCCTCAAACTGCAACCCTCAGCAGATTCCACTGACATCATTGTCCCAAGAGGAGTCATGCAAAGATTGGAATGATCAAATTGCTTGCAATGGATTGCCCCCCATTTTTTCCCCCTGCTCCGTCAAAGCACGGATGGATTTAAAACACACTACACACCTTCAACCTTGCCCTGTGGCTTCTCTGAAGTCCCAATGGGTTTTCCTGGGGAAGAAAGGAGAAAGAGCTTTATCCTGACTAGAACTAAATTAGATTCCCCTTTACCTCTCCTCCCACCAAATGCAAACCAAATGAAGAATGTAATGACATGGATGCTTGTAATATTCTCACGCCAAGGATGAGTGCTTGATCTGTCACCCGCACTAGTGTTCTATATACTGTCCTCATGTGCACTGCAGGAACCTGCCTTGATCTATTTCCCAAATCCCGAGATGTTCTTAACATTAAAAATAATAATAATAATAACCTTTATCTGAACAGAATTGCTCTTCCACAGCTTTCAAGAGCAAGGAGGCTCTAATGTTCACACAGGTGAAGTAGGTCCAAAATGGGCCCACGAAGTTCCATTCTGGGAGACCCCCAAAATGAAAGAAGAAAATACGATGAAGCCATGCTAATGTTGTTTTTTTAGGCAGGGGCAGGTGTGAGAACAAAATACAAATAGCACAAGTAAGCAGGATTCTCCCTAATAAATAAGGAAGCCCGCAGTGGATTAAAATCTCTACTTTTGTCAAATCTCCTGAAACCTTACCCCACCAGGCACAAAGTACTTCTAGCTATTCCCAGCTCAAATAATAAGGCTTTAATTCCATTAGAAATAAGCAAAAGTTATAGTCCTTTCCTACTTAGTCAACTTGATCCCTTTCTTTGTCAGGTGCACTAAGAAATGTATTTATCCCCATGAAATTGGATTGGATTACAGTCTAGAAACTCCAAATTACCCTCAGCACCCCCCAGGATGAAAACCAGTGCCTACTGTACAGTCATCAACGAGAACAATTCCTAAGATGGGAATCTCCGTGGAATCCAAGTCATGCCGACAGGTTTCAAGGGGTCTTCTTCTCGACCCCGTTCACTAAGACTGCAACTCGGCTTTCCCATTCCATCGGTACTTCTCCCACCTCTAAGGGATGGTCTTCCTTTAAAACTGGATTGGAAGTCACTCGTACGAATGCAGTGCAGCCCCTCGAACCCAGTCTCCGCCTTATAAAGGAAATCTGAAGCTTTAAAATATTATGGAACTCTGTTATCCTCCCCATCAAGAAGGTTGAGCAGATGTTTACTGCAGAGAAATGCGGTCGCTACTTAACTCTCCTTGAAACAGCCTTCCAGCGAGCATGCTCATATATCTTCTTTTTCTAAATTTTCCGCTTCTCCTTCTGGCCCCTGTATCCATTTCACAAAATAAGGATTTCAGAACCAATGTTCACCTTAAACTAAGCAACCGTCACCTGTCCCACCTTGATATTTCTAGCTACGCTGCATTATCCTCTCCAAGGACTTGGTTTTAAATCTAACATTCAGGTTTGGATGCCTTACTCAAGAAAATGCTCTTCTGCCCCTTCCTCAGCCTAAGAAATACAGTTCTTTCTGCCCCTAATTTTTATCCCTAGTATATGTATCGTGTTGGTTTTAGTTAAATGGCTTCTTCTTCTTGCCAGCCATTGGATTCTGAATCCTGATTGTTACAGATCCTTCTTCATGATTAAAGATGTTGCTCCAGAACCAGGCAGCATTTAAAAAATATTTATACTTATAACATTGGCAAACAGAAAATGTTTTGAAAGCTTGATTTGACAACACCATGAAAAACGATCATCTTGGAAGATATTTACACTTCTAAATCAAAATGATAAGAATTAGGGCTTATTTACACATTAATAGCCAATTTGAGGTTATTTGATCCCCAGTCTTCTCTGCCCTATATTGAAAATAAATCATATTTCTATGGATAGTATTATCATATGGTTTACTCAGTAAACAGAACTAGTTATAGTTTAGAAGAATCAACACTTTTTCCCACTGTTCTGTTAATGAAAGCAGGCTCCACGCATTATGCAAAGCCATAATTTGTGGAATTGGGTAAACCCAGCCTCCATGATGTTTAAAACCTCAGTTTATGGTTTAGTGTTACATGTAAACTAGAATCTTTATGGCTTGGTCATCAAACTATGGCAAAGCGGAATGTAAGGAGCCAGGAGACCAGATGGCTGCCCTCTGTCACGGCCATGTGATTCAGGAAAAGATGCAGCTGCTTTAATAAGTTCAGTAAATAAGCCCCTTTATGCTCCAAAGTACAAAATGAAACAGTGAATCAATGCATATTGCTTATACACACGAATGTTTCGAAAACATGGCAAATATCATAGTTTGATCAGTAGTGGGTTAGCACAATGGGTAAACCCGCCCACCATGGTTGTACAAACCAAGGCAAAATTGAACACGAGGGCATGTAAATGCAAACCTATTTTTTCCCTTCCTCCATCACATCCATTATTCCTCTCTACTCTTATATTCATTCTGATAGCAATCTTGCACACCCATTCTCAAATGCTCCACTGAAGGCAGTGCCACTTACAACCAAGCAGCAAATATATATGAAAAACATGTATCTTGCAGCTGCCCTCTCAGTTTTGTTTTATTCTAATGCAGGCATGCAATCTACTGATCTAGACTAATCTAGACTAGGATCGCTACCTAAGCAAAAAACCCTTCGCCTCTCCCTCTAGTTCCTTTATTTGGAAAAATCCGCACTCTCACATTCACACACACTTTTACAAAATCCTCTGTTGGCATCAATGAAGTTGCATTTAGCAATCAGATAGACAGACAGAGATATCCTGAAAGGATTACCCTTCCACGCCCAACATATGCAATAATTCCCATCCACTTCAGGCCATCAAGTGCTTCCACGGAGGTAAAATAAGATTTAGAAAAGCCGCTGCCCGACAGGCATTTTTCATGTCAATTGCTCTGCTTGCGTCTTCTCTAGTGCTGCGTTATGAGCACAAATCCTACCTCAGAGACTGCTATATAGGCTATGCGCTAACACAGGTTCAGTTCACGCACCTCGCTAAGCTAGGCTCTGACCTTGTTCCACCAGCTCGGCACTTCCAACGAAACCATCTACGAACGCAGAAATTACTGCAAAGTCCTGCTAGTCTGAACCCTGATTTATAAACCTGCTTCAAAACATAGTTTGACAAACTGGCGTGTCATGTCAGTCAAATCAGTCTACGAGCTGATTTAGATGCAAACGCAAGACCCAGCCATAGTTGGTTTGCTGCGACTTCTGTACATACCCTCATTTCATTTTCTTACACAAGCATGAAATATGCAGTTGCCCTTCTGTCCACAGAAAACCATCTCTGTTGGCTGAAAAGATCCAATCTTCTGTGGAAATGCAAAGTTCAAAGGGCAACATCATCACAGGGTGGGTCTTTACTATTGATGACATCAAGCCAACAACCAACGAGAAATTGCTATAGAACATGTTTTCAGGAAATTTTAAGATTCGTTGCTTTATTTATGAAACATCCACACTGGCTGCATTCTCTGTTTTGCACTTTAGACAATTCTGCTCTTTTGCGCTTTGAAAACTAATTGACCTTCAAGCCAAATCTTTTAAGAAGTCAAAAGCCGGAGGCCAAAGATGACCCTCCAAACTAATTGGAGCTCCCCAAAAATGGTGAGGCCAGCAAGCAGGAAATGGACACTCCTTATTGTATGATTTCATCCTTTATTTCTCTACCGTTAACCTATAAAGTTAAGACATTAAAGACAGACCAGACACGATCCATCAACCTGGAAAAGCCTTCCCTCTTTGACAGTGTATCCTCCAAAGATTGAAAATAAAATCTATAGTGATCAAATTTAATGATCTAAGTGTGGCAACTGGTCAATAATAAGCCATTATCTGTCAAAGGCAAGCCTAAAAACCTTAACTTGCAAACATAATAGTTCCATAAATTTAACCCATATTAACAGACCAGCATGAACCAATCTCCTTTCCTCCACTTACAATCAAGCTAGAAAGCCAGTCAGACCACATGGTACGTCCATGGGAATGAGGAACATCAATCCAGTTGACAACTCAAAATGCAGCAATTGCTGATACCTTTCCTTCCCCATGTTTTGGAAGGAAGAAAGGTTTAAAGATTTTACTCAGAAAGTCTTTATCCATGACAGACCACTGGCAACTATTGGTTTCAGTCCTTATTTAATATACATAGTCACCACCTATCAACAGATGACTTCAATGCACCTAATGTTATTCAGAGATTTAACCAGGCTGAGATTTGTCTTGTGGCAAGCCATCATTTGTTGAATGAACTGCAACTTGTTTGTATGATACAACACATTAAGGCCTAAACCACGATTTGGAGGAAATCAATGGCTGGGTTCACACATTACATTAAGCCAAAGCCAAGCCAATCAGATTCTGGGTTAGTTCAATGTGAGAATCCAGCTAGTACCTAAACACTAACAGGGTCTAGTTTAATGTTTAATATAGCCCTGAAGATACAAAAACTGTAACTCAATGGGAGAGTGGCTGGGTTCAGAGAATATATAGTGTGATTAGAGTAAAACTTCAATTTTACAGGCTAATTGAGGGGAAGAAGTGTCTACTGGAGCCAAATGTCCCTTAAATGCAATTTCAGGTAATTGACCTAATTGACTGGTAACTCACATCATTTCCATCAGTTGACAGTGAAATTGACGCAAAAATGACTCAATGAATTGTATGGGCTGCTTCAGAAACAAAGGTCATTGTCCAATATTTGGGGATAAAATCCAACTAAAATTTTGTCCATTGCATCCAAAGTCTCATAATATTGAGATTTTACTGTACAGAATGACCCATTTTCTAACTTCACCCAAGACTCTGGCTAGCTCTGAAGAAAAAAGCTTGCATTCGTGGCTGTTTCCTTAGCTTCTTTTCCCACCAGTAAGAACTGGAGCCTGACTGGGAATATCCATCATCATCATCATCTTCGTTCTTGCTCCTCCTCCAATTTGAATCAGGCCCACTGTTGGAGAATTTCTCCTATGTTGACCTAATAAAAATTCTGAACTATTTCCCTTCTCACGTCTATCAGCACAGAAGGCGGAATTTCTTCACGGTCTACTCTTTTACATCAACCACCATCTCTCTTGAAAAATGTCAAAGAAGAACATGGGACAACATGGCAAAAAATGTCACTCTGAAGTCCCAAAACCTATTTCAATAGCTCAAAGTCAGGCTAATGACAAGAAAGGTTAATCGACTAAAATAAACTTGGAACACATGAAGGCACCTCAGCTCAGAAACAGAACACTTCCTTTCCATGACAAAGTCCTCTTTGGTTCCTGAGGTCTCCAACTTAAAAAATCAGGCAGAAGCATTTGGGAAAGACCCTAGCTGAGACATCAGTACACTAAACAGAGGTGGATCTGTTTGACAAGTGATCTGATTAAGATGAAGGTGCCTTCCTATACTTCTCCAAGGTCAATGTTTTGCTAATTAAATTATAGGATGAATGTCTGATGCCCCTATGAAGCCCAAACGGGAGACATCCAGGCACCTGAAAGTGTAACGCTACCATTTTAAAAACGTGCCATTACTTTGATCTCCTTAGGCACCCTACATCCTTCAAAGCTCTTATTTTAATGGGGAAATTAAATGTATATCACTTTTCCTTCCACTAAATGCCAACAGACAATCATCTTTAACTTTGCTAGGCTGGACTGCACAGGGTATTTTGTACAAACTTTTACATTTTACCTGTAGCGCTCATTGCCTGCTCACCTTCTTCAGCCAAGTTGCTAAGTCAGGGAATGAACTCCAAGGGAGCAGTTTTTGAACATGGCTGTACTAGGTCTTCCACTCAACAAGAAGCCAGCAAAAAGGCACCTTTTCATCGTGTGAAATTTCCTGTCTCTAGCGGTACAGTAACAGAGCTGTGCTTTTTAATCTCTGGAGATGTTTGGAATTATGAATATGACAGCTAATTGCCACTGTGCATTCAAGGAAGTTGGCAAACACCATTTTCTCGAAACGTTTGGCACTTAGAACAGATATCTCCTCCAGTATCAGAGTGTTCTATAAATGGGAATGTTTAGAAAGTACATACATACACCCAATAATTCCTTAGAGCTGGAATTTGCAAACTCGCAATAGGATGCAATTACCCAACCAGCCAATTTCCTGTCTTGCTCTGAACTGAATTAGCGTTTCTTCCCTAAGTCAAAATTCACATGGCCTTTGCATAGCATCTTTCTTCAACAAAGGAGCCATTAAAATTCCTTTGTAGTCCCCATTAAGCACCTTCCCTCCCATTATTTCTGAAAAAAAAATTACTCTGGTATCTATACTACGAATTGCAATATCCGTTGTGGGGAGATGGGCAGGGACAAGTCAAATAAATAATAATAATAATAATAATAATAATAATAATAATAAAAAAAATAATAATATTTGGGAGATGTCATCCTATTAAATCATCTGCTTTAGCTGTTTGTCCTTCCTACTACAGATCAAGAGAAGGCAGGTTAACAACTATTCACCAGAGAATTAAATATTGGACTCTCTTATTTTTTAAATGCAAATAGTAATTTGAGGGCCTTTTACCTACATTCCAATGTCATAATGGGTTTAAACACTGGGTGCTCTTTTAACTGTCCTGCAACCCTATGCACATTTTATGAAGGACTGGAAAGAGTAACAACACAATCCTAAATAGATTTGTTTGTGAGTCCTAGTCTTGGCAGCAAGGTCTATTCTCAACTTAAACCACATTTGCCTAGGAGTAAGTCCTAATGGAGGAGCACACTTAATTTTTCCAATTACTGCCACCCAGTAATTGGAGGACAGCAACTGGGGAATTGTTTCTACAGTTTCGTCAAAGTTTACACTTGTTTTTATTTGCCAAAAAAAAAAAAACAGTATATAAAGAAGACGGGAGAAAACTTGCAACTACATTACCCCCTTTTCTCCCTCGCCAGAAGTTTCAACTGAACTTCCAAACTTTCAGGAGCAGAGAGAGAACATGTCTGTCTGATAGGAAGAGATGGGAGGAAACCATGATTTAAAACTCTCGGTTCGTTCAGCAGAAGTTGCCCTGCTCTTAAACACCTACATTTTAAGGCAGCCCTGCAATGCAAAATTAAGTTCAATTAACTTTACAGAAGAACACCAGCTTGAACTTCCATTCCCCACTTTCTAGATGTGTTGGACTACAAAGCTCTATCATCCCCAGCCAGGTAGCCAGCTTGGAGCTAAGGCACCAAGTGGGCCAAGCCTGCTTTCAAAATAAAAATAAAGATAAAAGTCGGCATTTAAACAAAAAGAGGAAAAGTATCAGATAGAGCTGGTGCATTCAACTCCCATTGCATCCACCCGCCTGCAAGCAAGAAAGCAATGAATGAGCCATTCCAAGAAGGGGATCAAGAGCCCCGCCGGCTGGACAGCGCATAACAGTCCCCGGGCCCCGCGCTCTGAATGCGGCATCAACAGCCCTGCCTTAATGTGTTCCTTCTCCGCCTCCTGCCGGGCTTGGCCCCGCCCCCGCCGCCCGGGCCCCGGACCGAGCATGGCGCAGCGCCAACTGGGCTGGAGAGCGGCCACCCCGAACCCCGGACTCTGCATAGCGGCCGCCGCTTAACGAACCCCGGAATCTGTATAGCCGGCCCGCTGGGGTAGCAGCTGCGAAGAGCGTTCGATGGCTATTCAGGTTTCTGGGCTCTCCTCCCCCCGCCCCCTCTGCGCCACCTTAACCTTCACCCACCCCTTTTCGCACACAATGGGAGCGCCCCCGCTCAAGCTTTCCATTGGGAGGGCTGGACTGAACCATGCGACGGCGGGGGGGAGGGGTTAGGGAAGAAAAGAGGAGGAAAGCGAGGGCGAGCGCATCGCCAGGGATCGGATCGGCTTCCGAAGGGCCGTTGGAGGCTCCCCCCTAAGGCTTGTCTCCTCCTCACTTCACCCCCCGCACCTTACAAGGGAGGTGGACGCACCCAGCGCCCGCACTCACCTCGGGATCCACAGTGGCCATGGCCGGAGCAGCCCCGAAGCGTGGCCCCGCCCCCTTTTCGAAAGCTCGCCGAGCGCGGCCCCTCCCCGGCCCCGCCCTCTTCATTCATTTGCTCGGGAGGGGAGAGCAGTGCGCTTGCGCCGCCGCCGCCAACCATGGCGCCGCCCGAGAACCACGCCGGCCGTCATGGCGGCGCCCAGGAGCAGCATCTGCCGTACGGGGTGGGCGGGGCTTGGCTGCGCGAGCCAGAAAAAGAGGCAGAAAGCGAGGTTGCATTTTCGCTGAAGAAGAGCCGCCGTTTCTGAAAACCAGCTTCCTCGTGGGAGGGCCGCTCCTGGGGGCCCTTGCATCCTTGCAGAGGGCAGAAAAAAATGCATTTTGAACGCACGCTTTTGGAAATAAGTTAATAAAATAAAGATCTGGCTCCTGGGTCTGTTCTTCACCCCGCTCAAAGTTGCAGGGGGAAATTTCTCCACCTTGGGAGCCTTGATTCCCTTGCCCTGCCGGAGTGAGAGTTCTGATTTTAACGTAGTGGCCAAATGCAAGGGAAAACTGATCCCATGCAAGCTAAAACCGCCTTCCTTCTAGGCTAAGCGGTTTCTGCCTTTTTGCAACGTGGCCGTGCTGTGCAAAGCAAAACGCAAAGCAGGTGAAATTATGGTTTATGAGAAGCGGCGTTCCCGGGCTCTTCACGGGCTTTGCCATCGGTCTGGACCCGGCCACGTCCCGTGTTCTGTCTCTGGTGCTGAACTTGGTCCCAGCTCGGCCGACCTTTCCATCTTTCATCGCTTCGTCTCTTGCAAACTCAAAGGGGCAGCCTCTTTCGATGGGGCGATCTAACTAGACGATGAGGTCGTTTCTGTATCGGATGGAGAGGCAAACCAGTCAGGAAACTCGCCTTTCTGGCTGATGTGCCCTGTCCTCAGCATGGGCACCCTTACAGCCCACAGAGCACCCTCTCCATCAAAAAGGGACGTTTTGCAGATTCTGCAGAACGGAACTTTTTTCTTTCTCCAGCAGTTCAACTCCCGAATTTGGCGGGAGACCGTATTCCAGAAAAAGGAGGAACAGAATATACCGGATGAGGGCTTGGCCGGGTCCAAAGAGCACTCGTGCTTCAAATTTTAACCATGATTTGTTGCATAAGCCACCGTGGTGCTCACGGGCCGTGCTAAGTCACACCCTGATCTCCAAACAGCTGCATTTATGAAGAGACTTGGCCAAGACCAAACTGGTTACGACAAGGGTTGGTGTGTTGTGCACACCAGGCGTTGTACGTCCCTGATTTTGTTCAGCATCCAACTTGTTCGAAGAACTCCATTCTTTCTATATGCAATTCTTGCATCATTTTACCTGTGCTCCGTCTCTGGGGATGGGGGGTGGGAAGGTTATTCTCCGAGCTTATTAGCTAAGGACAGGTTTCATCATCCCTGGCTACTCACTGCAAACGTGGCACCCTACAATAATAAATTATCTCTGGGATAATAGTCCTAATTACAGTACTTTAATAGCAAGGATTTTTTTTTCCAGTCATATTAATAGACCGCTGGATTGCTTGGAAGTATATGCATCCATAGTCTAGCTAGCTGAGAATCCTGGGACTTGTTCACCATGTCTAAAGGAAATTGGGTGAGGGAAAGGCTACATCTTATTCACCACAGGTCTTTTTCTTCCTCCAGTGCTATTCACTACCCGTCCCATCTCTCTGAGATAAGCATGAATCCAAAGGTGACTGAAATGTGCAATCTGTAGGCCTCACCTAGTTTGCTTCTGTATGAAGCAGAGTCTTTAAGCCCACCATTGACAACCACAACTCTCTCTGAGCCTTAGCTCTGCCCATTTTTGAAGTGTGGTCCTCAACACATTATTCAGGGCCCAGGATGGTCCTTGAACTAACCACCTAGCAGATAGCAGAACATCTTAGGAGGAGGAGGAGGAGGAGGAGGAGGAAGAGAAGAGGAGGAGGAGGAGGAGGAGGAGGAGGAGGAGGAGGAGGTAGTAGTTGTTGTTGAAAAGAGACAACAGTTGAGGCTGTGGTTCTCCAAGATATAACAAAAACAGCAGGCCTCAAATTTACGCTGATTACAGACTTGTGAACAACGAAATAGAAATTGCCTTTAGCTGAAAGAGATAACAGCAAGCTCACACTGAGAGATTACAATGAAAGGAGGGGACAGTCTTTACTGGATCCATCCTGCCTTCTCCAATTGTGAGAATCAAGTTGTTGGAATCTTACCTAGGGCTCTGTCATATATGCAGCATTTTCCTTGGAGAAAATCACACTTTATTGTTAAAATTATACCCCGATTTTCTCCTCGTATGAACATCTAAGATGGCTTACACTAATCCATAACTTATGGTTGACAGACTATCATGGATGATTGGGGTTCACTGGATGTGTGGGGGAAACCTTGCAGTAGTATCTTTTCAGCTGTGGTGTAAGATTTGGCTCTGCAAGCCAACCCATGGTGCTTGATTCAACAATCATGGTTAAAGAAGTTATAGTCAACTCAGCCATTTTCCAGTTGGTCAACTATTGAGAAAGACTAGCAAGACTGTAAACACATTGAATTCTCTGGTTAAATCTAAATATAAACTTCAAGCATTCTTGTTGGGAATTTTAGAGTTGCTCTGTTGCTTTTGATCAACAAAGGTCCCTCTAGTTCCCAGCCTAGACCACTGATAAAATGGTCCTCCTCCATCCATCCAAAGGTCTTCTCCTCTATGCTCTTTGACAACTACAGTATTCCAGCAGAGAACAAAGAGATCTTAATGAAGACAGCAAGCCTCAACAAGCTACGCAAGGCTGATTCTCAGACCCACGAAGCTGAAATTACAAGAAACAGCCTATTTTAAATTGGGATCCTTAGTTGTTTTTAAACATTGCATGCAGATCAGCAGGTTGGCTGAGATTCAATCTGATTCTTCCCAACCCAAGCTCGCCTGCGTGCCCCCATTTTTCTCACTTTGCCAGCAGAAACATCTCCCTAATGGAAGGGCCAGATCATTATATCTGGAAAGGACTTGCTTTTCAGGAATCATTTTCCAATTCAGTATCAAATATAACTTAAACTCTCCCCCCAGCATAAAGAAATGGAAGAGAGATGTCCAAACCATGAATCGTCTTAAGCTTCTCAAAACTGTTCTTAGCAAAGGTAGAGATATATTTCCACCTTGCAGGTGAGAGTCAAAAGACCAACTCGAAGTGTCTAGTGTGCATTACGACCCCCAGCCAGAGCAGTCATGGGGAAGTCTAAATAGTTGCAATAAACCGATTGCTCCAGCAACTGCTGCTTGAGAAGGCAAGATTCTTAAAAAAACAGCCTTGGCAACTCTTGAGTGCACCAGAAAAATAAAGGCACAAGATTGCAAACCTTAGCTTTCCTCTGAAGTAGGCCATTAAACCCAGTCCTTTTGCAGGCAAGTGAAAAATAGCTAGAGAAGTGAAACGCTACTGCCACCCAATGGGGCTCAGCAGAAGGCTTCATCTCCAACACTCCTCCAAAATAAAAGTCTGCCTTCTGCAGCTCCTGGCAGCCATCAGGAAGACTGCCATGCTAGAAAGATCCTCCCCTTCCCTCCCAAAAAACTGAGAGGAGCAATGCAAGGCCATTATGGGAGCAAGACATTTCCTGCAATGAGTTTAGATTGAGCAATGTTGGGGCAGCCGTGAAGCTTCCATCGGACTTCTCCGTGATTCTCTTGGGCATATTGAAATTACTGGTCTGGATCCAGGAATGGATCGTAAGCATGAAGGAAAACTCAAAGGGATATCATTTACCATTAGAGGCATTTTTATTTTTGAAGAACTGTCCAGCAGATGTGTCACCGTTTGTAATAAGGGAGAATTGAATGTACTATCTGTAGTAGGATGTCCACATGCAGAAGTTCTTGTTTTACTTATATAGTTGGGCACTCTGGTGTCCACTCAGTGTTTTGGCCTGAGCTCTCATCAGTTCCAGCTGAGTTTGTTCACGTGTCATGCAGATCTATAAACCCTGCTTGACAAACTACAATTGCTGGGTTCCCAAAACACAACTTTGTACCAGTTGTGGGGAAGACAGGTAGAAGTCCTTGGGGTTCTCTGAGCTTGAGAACCCCAAGGACTCCACAGTTCAACCCTAAGCTACACATATTCACCTCTACTGAGACAGGTAGGAGGCAGTTAATATTTTCTGTACTTCTTATGGACTTTCCAGAGTTGGTGCTTTTAAGAAAAAGGATGCTGAATCTTTAGTCTGACCTGGCAGGGTTTTATGTTCTCAAGATACAACTGATTAAGGAGAAGTACCTCAAAACCTACCACACCACAAGGCCTACAGAAAGCTGAATCAAAAGAGGAAGAGAGGGCGCATTGACCAAAACCTTTTGCAGTTTTCTCAGAATAATTTATTAAATACATTAAAATTGTTTTTAAAATTTCACAATTAAAACAAGTTGATCGAAAACAGAGAGAGAGAGAGAGAGGTTTCAATTGCCTTATAAAAGCAGTTAATTTTAGGAGTCTCCATGGGTTGTGTCCACACAACTGGGATCCTGTGAATGGGTGGGAGGTTTTATCACTGCGTAATCACAGAAGTTGACACCAATAGGAAAGGACAGATAAATCAGATGGGGGGAGGTTTTAAGTCCCAGGAAATGCGTTACAGAAAACGTGATCACTGTCCCCAAACTAAGCACCACACACCTCCTGAAGCTACCTTGGTGGTTTGAGAGAAGACAGATGACTGAGGCAGTGACTTGGGGAAGCATCTTTTGGGAAGTGTACAGAGAATCTTCCATTTGAACAAAAGTTTAAAAAAATTAAAAATAGCCAACCACGTGAACATTTGGGCAGGGATCACCAGCCAGATAAACTGATGGCGTAGGCAAGGGGACCATCAGGACCAGGTCCTCTGTGGTCAAAAGGTCATTGAGATATAAATATCTCTATTTTTTTTCAAAATTATATACTGTAGATATTTTAAATTTTAGCCGTGTCTCTCTACCCCTTCTCGTGATTCCATCTTGCTTCATGAGAAACAAGAAGGTAGAGACAGAAGTAGGACACAACCATGATTGTCAGATGCTACCAGCCAGATGGGAGTTCAACTTTGGAGGATTCTGGAGAGGAAATTAAAGAGCTACTAATGCTCAAAGACAAAATGCCCAGAGGTGTATCTGGAACTCATCCTGGCCAGCCAGAGTGGTTTGAACACATGAGGACTCTGTTGGATGGAAAGGCCTTGGGGACCAAGTTAATATCAATAAAGATCTTTCTTCTACCCAAGGCTGGCTCAGTGCTATGAAAACTTGCATCTATCTTCCCCTTTCAAAACAGACCTCCAACCCTGGAGAAGCTCCAATATACAGGCACAGAGTTTTAAAGATTGCAAGAACTCCTGCCGATAACCCTGTTGACACGTTACACCATTTAAAAAAGGATGCCTGTGGATCACAGGAATGTTGAAAAGAGCTCTCCAACAGTATTTGCACCACTCTCGAGAGAGAGTCCTAGAGCAACAGGGGAGAAGAACAAAATGTTACTTTCCAGTCAGTCCCACCATGGGAATTCTGTAGCAAATCAAGAGCAGCACTCAAAAAACAAAGAAGTACGTTCACACGCTTGAGGGATCCATCCGCCCCCTTCGATCCCGGCTGCATTCCTGATAAGGCATCGCAGGTGTTTGGAGAGTCAAGCAGCAAACTTAGGTGGCGAGACCCCACAGTTCACAGATGGGTTGTGCAAGGCATGCGTAGGGTTGGTGAGTAGTGGCCAGCAGGCCTGGGGCCAGGTGAGACCACCTCTTCCAAGCAAGGCTGTGTACTGTCCTTCCTCCTGATTCACCATGGCCTTCAGATTTCCAAACCAGAGCCTAGATGTCGTTGCTCAAGCTAGAGGCAGCACTGCTGCAACTCTGTTCATATGAAGGAGGTGCCTCTGGCAGGAAAGGAGGAAGAAAAGAGAGACACATGTTGGGAGCATTGTAATCGGAGAAGTACTGAATCATTTGGTTCTACGGCTATGCTGCGGGACCACATGCAATCCCAGCTAGGGAGGCCAAATTCTCGTCTCGGCTCTCCACAACCCCTGGACAATTCATTCCCAAATCTAGCAGCGGCTTACCATATGGGTAACCCCAGGTGCTATACTCTGGTGGTAGGATCAAAGAACTGGCCGTAGCCACCGGAACGACAGCTCCCTCGGCGTAATAAGGAACCGTTGCACCCGTTGACAAGCAAAGTGTGGGATGGTTGGGTGAGGTGGTCTGCTCAGAATCTGGTCTCACTTCTGGAAAGCTCAGGCCCGGGGCATAGCTGAAGGGCAGCTGTTGAGAATGACTCTTGGTAGGGATTGAAATATTGTCCATGGGGTGGGAATAGCCCCCGGCTGCTTCCTCTTCTTCGGGAGGTGCACTCGGAACCACAGGCGAGGGAATGTTTGGGGATAAGTGGGAAGGGCTTAAGGGGATCCGGTTCACAGGAATGTTCCCAATGTAAATTGGCAGTGCAATGGAGACTTCGGGAGACTTGAGGGAGACCTGAGAATGATCAGAAATAAGGAGGGTGGAGATTCTCATTAATACAGCACCACAAAATCACACAATCTTTCCAACCAAGGGCCACACTCAGATTTTTGAGAAGTAAGCCCAGGGTCACGTTCGAAGACATGGGTCAGGGCCAGGGAAAAATTAAACTGGATCCAATTCAGTTGGAAGATTATGTATTTTAAAGTGCATTGAATCTAGTTCACAGGAGAATGGCTGGAGTATTTAACTGTCTCCTTCTATCCCCCTCAAAGTAACAATTCAGCAATAACATTTGGAGAGGATGGTCATTGGTTGCCTACTCCTGCAGGTTGAAGAGCACAAGAAGAGACAGGTTGGATCCAACCAGATGTCAAAATAAAAATAATAGTGAAATGATGGCTGGTGTGGGTCTTCCGGGCTGTGTGGCCGTGTTCTGGAAGTTTTGTTTCCTAACGTTTCGCCAGCATCTGTGACCGGCATCTTCAGAGTGCAGGAGCACAGACAGGAGCACTCTGAAGATGCCGGTCACAGATGCTGGCGAAACGTTAGGAAACAAAACTTCCAGAACACGGCCACACAGCCCGGAAGACCCACACCAGCCTTCATATGCCGGCCGTGAAAGCCTTTGACAATACAGTGAAATGATGCTTTGGAAGATGCAGAGGCACATACATAGACATAAAGGGCTGTCACAAGATCTTTGGAAAAGATGCAGCTGCTTTAAAAAGTTGCAGACAAGGGCCATGTCTGTGTTCTACCCACTGTACTTCAAAGCACTTTTCTGCAACTGGATCTAAGGCCTTGCACACCCTGCTAGTTAATCCAGCTTCTTAATGCCTCCATGTCACATATCTGGCTAGTTTTAGAAGCTCACAAGCGGGAGTGAGGATAACAGATTTATCTTATTGTTGTCTTCCAGGAACTAGTAGACTGAAGGACATAAAAGTTGTCCTTTAACTTTCAAACTCAAAGTACACTCATCCACTGATGGGCCAATCCATCTTCCTATTGGGGAAAAAGGCCATGAAACATCAAAACAGTCCAGCATTGTAAGAAGTCAACAAGTGAATCATTCTGCAAAGCATGAAATATTCAGTCCATGAATCCTGGCCCCAGATTTGACCATGCCAGATTTTCAACCAAGTGGAACTAGCTTTCTCCTGCATCAATTTCTCAGCTCCAAAAGGTGAAACCCACATTTATTTATATTTGGTGTTGGGAAAAGAAGAAATAACACCGAAGGCTTAGTATTAGAACCACTACTGAATGGTTCCGAAATTCTCCCCAGCACTTCATTGTTTGGAAGCTAAGAGGGATATTGAAATGTACGGCAAGGAACACCTATGGCAGCCCAGGGTTATTATCCATTTGTCCTCTCAGCAACCAGAGGTTCTCAGCTGTAAATCCCTGATCACAGAGTCTGGTAGAACAGGAGTCTGATCTCACCTGGATGTAGTAATCAATATGGATAAGACTGCAGCCTTGCAGAATGGACTGTGGCAATGCTGGGACAAGAATCTGCTCTTTCCACTCGGCGCATTTCCATGCTTTCACAGCTGAGCCCTCCACTTCAGCTATGGTCCTCAAGTCATAAATCCACCGCCTGGATTTATAGGCAACTTTCTGGCAGCCGGGGGGGGAGGGAAGAGGTCAAGGGGAGAAGAGAAGAATTTATTAACAGATACCCATGTTTCCCCAGACCCAACCCTAACAAAACGAAGAAGCTTCTCCAAAAGCAGCAACCAAAAAGGCCGTGTGATTGAGATGCAGAGGATCTAGCGTGGACCAGGAGAAGTTTTGTTCCCTCTCACAGGACAGTGGGAGCAGGGGCCATCAGTGAAGCTGAGCAAAAGGAGATTCGAAAGAGGCCAAAGGAAGTTGCAGTGCAGAACTAACCTAGTTTGGTGAAGCAGCTTATTTAGAGGTTGGAGACAGATCTGGTTCATCTCCAGGAAACTCATGAGATACTGGAGGGCCAGGCATTGTCTCTCAACCTAATCTACATCACAACTTTATGGTAAGATCCAATTCCATACCCCAGCTTGAGCATCTGAAGGCTAGGCAGTATGTAAATATTATACATGATAATATATATATATTTTACAATGTTAATATATAAGTGAATGAACCAAGGAGGCAGCTGAATTGAACACTCTGTGGAAAGAGGGAAGCACCCAGGGCCAAATATCTCAAGACTGCACACCAAGCCAACATGACAACCCAACACCATCTTCAAGAGATGTTACCTGGATGAGACTTGCCACAATGGTGCTAGTGTCCCGGCCAGATTTGTTCTCAATGTCCGTTCGCAACTGGATGATCTGCCCTACTGTGTAACCCTTCAGATCGGTGGTGGCTGTCAAAACCACATTTCCAGTTTTCACAAGCTTGTAGCTAAACTTCTTGGTGATGGAGTTGGTGTTGCAGTGCTGCGGGGATGAAACACGCAGATGAGGACCATATCAGCTGAGTGGGCATCCCTTACGGAAGCAAGCAACCTTATATCCTCCTAGTGCGTTGACCCAGTTCCTGTAACCCCCCAGCCAACAGGAGCTATAAGATGAGGAAGGATTTGAGGTTTGTGTGTGGACCAAGACCACCACCAGTACTAGAGACCACTGCTGGTTCTTCCTTCCTCCACACATTTGGGCAAGCAAGAGACACCTTGATTGCGGATTAACAAACATGCAAATGGAAATTTACACAGACAGAACAGGCTTGGGCAGAGCAACGCGGCCCTCAGTTGAACACTGTCAAAAACAAAAGTGGGTTAACGCTTGGTGTCAGCAATCTTCATCCTCCCTCCCCACTTGCCTCAATATCTGGGATATCATTCAGATTCAGCGGACAGAGGACGTAGAAGATCTTGTTGCACTTGTGATCCTTGGAAAACCGTGGTGTCTCAATCACAGCTTTCACCTGGTGCATCACCTTCCCAAAAGGGCCTTCGAAAGAGGTGGGGGCCGAAGCTGGTTTCCAAGGAAGGAAAGAAAAGAACATATATTCAGGGGGAAAGAGGGGTAACACGTACACTATTCTGTACAAAGAACAACCCACCAACCATTTTCTCCTAGCCTGAGCTAAACCGGGACTGAAAGTGTGGGAAACCCAACTGCGTTCCAAGAAAAATCAGAGGCACATAGATCTTGCAAAAATTAAAAGCCAGTGCGCACCGTACAACTAGCTAATTCTAATCCAACCAGCTGTGAGGCACAGCAAGAAACTAAGAAAGGCACTTTTTTTTCATGAAGTCAAATATTCTTAGGAAGATAAAATGCTGCGCCTCTTTGCCATACGTTGGCCTTCCCTGATAGTCGCACGGACTATGCACACAGCTCTGGACGGACTATTGGCGGGGGGGGGGGGGGAATCATCCATCTATAAAACTTCTGCTTAAAAAGCCTCACAGTTCCCAAACTTGCCGATTTAGAAGCGGCTGTTTATTCTGCTGTTGCGCCTCATTCGGGAGAGGAGAGAAAAAGGATGACCTAACCCCAACTCAGAAGGGGTTCATGGCGGTTATCTCATTTTGTCCCAACGTTAGAGTGACCTAAAGTTCAACCAGTCAACTTTATTGCCAAATGACAAAAGTTAACTTGACTCTTTTTAATCGATCCCATCATCCTGAAAGGTACAGACAAGTTCCCACCATCTTGAGGGCTGGGAGAAGATAGGATTCAATAACGCAAACCCATAAACGTTTGGAAGAAGAGCATCCTGGACGCATCTACCAAGCCAAATATCCAAATCTTATTGTGACCTGGCCATTGCCACTAACTTCATCCAAGGGTCTGGCCAGCCCCTGGACCCTGAATTTTTACCGCCCCAAATTATCAGATATATAAACAGTATGTTCATGCCAAGAGGTAAAGTGGGAAGGGTGGAGTGACAGTATAATCACAAACCTGTACCAGAGAACAGGAAAAAAAATATCCCAACTACCTGGCAGCAAAAAACGGAACGGAAAGGTGTGCTCGCCAGCAGTCAAGATCCCTGAAAAACAGAAGAGTGGGAAAGTAAGACATTTGGTAGTCAACCCGTCCAAATTTTTCAGATCAAGAAGCGGTGGAGGAAGATTAATTCTGCGTGGAAGCAGTTACAGTATTGAAAGCTTGCTAGATGATGGAGGAAGAGGGAACCAGTCCAATAAATTGGATCCCCCCCCCCCAAAAAAAGTCTAGCACTAGCCCCAGATGTTATGACTCCATCTAGCCAGTAGATGGAGACCAGGAGTAATTTAATGGCAAGGAACAGATTAAACCTGGTCCTAGTGACTTCTATACTCAGACAACAGCTCCATCATTACCCTCTGATAAAACTATCTATCAGAAAGCTTTTGGGCTCTCCACCCTTCTTCAGGGGGGAATTAAGCAGAATGCACTGAGAGGTAATACGAAGATGCCAGCAGCCATTTAATACCCATGAACAGAAGAATACTGCAGAATACTGTAATACCGTATACGGAACAGAGCACTGTAATAATTTACAGAGGTGTAAATTTGCAATAAACTCCAATCCAGCGTCAAAGCTGCCAGAATTGCAAATAGCTTATTGCACATCGTTATGATAAAAAATATATAAGCAAACATCGGTTTGTCAGTTTCCAGCAGGTTCTGTTTCCAACCCAGCGTGGAGTGCTTGCAGCTGCTTCGCAAATGAGTGTGGGAAGAAAATGAGAATGTCGAAGCGTTTCAAAGAGTAGCCAAGTGTGGGGGCTAATTTGCCAAATAAGAAACTCTTTTTCTGGAGCAAATAAGGACACGTATAGTTTATTTTGGCCTTAGCAGCCATTTCTTCCCATCGTGAGAAAGACAGAAGTTCAGCAATTTGTCACAGCAGGGGCTGATAATTCAAAATAATCTTTTGGCAGCCCAGTGATATTGCCTGTATTTAAGCCACATTTCCTTACTACGGCCCTCTACCTCTTTCAGATGACAATTGCTTAAAACCAAAGATCTGCCCCCTGTGATTTGGAGGAATGAAACAGATGACAATCTCCCCAAATCTCAGCTGGGCCACGTGGCTCTACCCGCTCTGTAGCCTCCAGCTTGCTCTCAAATTTTAAAACCTCTGATTTCATCCAAGGAGCGTGGATTGGATCTACCCAAATAATGCATACGTTTATGGCTTTGCTTCAGAAAAGGAAGAGAAAAGCAGCGTGATCTGCAAGTTTGCTTCAAACCTTTGAAGCACTCCACTGAAAACAACAAGAAGCATTAATCCTTTGGCTCTGCCCTTAAATGCAAGGCTGAAACAAATTGAAAACTTCCTGCTTTCTCCGAGACACCACCACTCCTATGGTCAAGTGCCAAGTTTCACAAGAGACACAGTTATCAATGTTTCCATGCCTTTGGGCGCAAAAGCTGTCGTCCCCCCCTGCTTTGAAGGCCCCATTTAGGTAGTTGTTACCTGACCCCAGTTGTCCTGCAAAGCTGTTCTTGGCTAATGCCAGTTCACAGGCTTACAAAAAGAGTCTCTGAGCATCAGGTTTCCAAAGAGGGCATTAAATGAGGCTTGCTTTAGAGGTGCTCTGGTCTCTAAGGGAGAGGTGTACTTTCCCCCAGTCCACATGGCCAGAGTCAGAGTCCAAAAGTGGGGAGCAGAGGCACAACCAAATAGGGGATCCACATTTCCCTCTCCAACCCCTCTGTCCTCCAGGTCCTCTCCTGCCCCAATGAACCCAGAAATCTGAATTGATCGTTGCAGGGAGACAGAGAACATCTGCTAAAAAGAAAGGCCAGCTTCAATCATTGCACTAAACCTATGGTATTTGGGATTTTGGGCCATAATAAATATTGCATTATGCTACTAATCCATGGTTTTGCTTCTGCACAACTTGTTGACTAAGTCACACTGGGCTCCCCCAGTATTTGTAAGCCATCAGCCATGTTTACAAACCCACCATGATCAAAAAAGGCACGTGAAGGTTTAGCCAGAGTGGGAAAGAGAGCAGGGGGAGAAGAAAGTATGCAGTCTTTCAGGAAGATTAGCTGAAAGAACCAGCACAAAATAATGAGGGGAGGAAAACTTTCCAATAATGTACCCAGGCAAGCCTCCGGCTGCATTTTCCTTGCTGGAAGAAAGGGAGCCAAATTCTGCGCACAAAGGTCAAGGTGCTGAGAAACAAACTTGCTATTGTGGAATTCTTAGCAGGCAGGGAGGGAACACACCCTGGACACAATGACCCTTGCTTCAGGAAGAACATTTGCCAATCCTTTATCTCCTAATCTCTAAAGCCCATTTCTGTCTCCCCACCCCTCAAGCTGTTGCCTGCCAGCAGAACAAAGCAAGATGTATCCAAGGCTTATTTACAAAGTTTATCTAACACAAAAGCAAAAGGAATTTTAAGATTTCTTCCCTGTACTGGAAATGCAGATACCTCCAGGAGGAGGAGGAGGAGGAGCAGAGGCTGCACTGCTACACTGTGTTAGGGTAACACATGAAGACTATTCAGCCTTCCTACAATCCAAGGTATTCCTGAGAATTCGTAACACCATCCCCACCCAACAAGAGGCGATAGGTGGCTCAACCAACTGGGAGACCTACCAGGATGACGGAACCTCTCAGACTGAAAAAGACCAGCTCAATTAATTTAAGAAGAAGTCACCCTAATGTTACATCCAACTCAGAAGCAACTCAAGTGTGTCCATGCCCACAAGCTGAGATGTTGCGTGATGTTGGGCCACCAGTCAAAGGGGCATCACTAATCTCATCCCTTGTTCTCTGCCGCAAAACCAGGTAGCCTGTGAGCTACCAGTGATACATTTGACCCATGGGATTCCTCTAGTTCAAAATGGCAGTTCCGAGAAGACAACTTTGCAAGCCAATGTCGGGGGAGGTACTGTAGGAAATGAAATTGGTGAGATGGGGACACTGCTCAGAGCAGACAGAAAGATGGAATAGGGCATTCCAGTCTCAAGGTTGGGAAAAGAACAACCAAAAGCTTGTTGATCAAAAGAATGAAAGAACTTAGGACTTTGACCCTGAGGCTAGTAGATCTACATAGGATTTCAATTTTGACCTGCTTCAGGCAGATCTTCTGCATGTAGAGGAGTTCTATCTGACTAAGGTATGCAACAGCACTGAGATTTTGAAGTTTCTGCTGTTGTCTCCTGCTGAATGCACAGGCACGCTTGACCAACTCCCCCAGGTTTGCAATCCAGCCACACTCGAGAGAGCAAGGACAGACAATTTGGTTGTTCCCTCATCTAAGCAGGACACATAAAACCTGAGCTCGCTTAGGGCTGTACCCGTCAGCTCCTGGCTCCTGTTTTTCCATTTGACGTCATCCCCGTTTACAGTAAGGTGAAGTGAGACACGCACCTAGCAACCAGGGCTTCTTGGCCAAAGCAGGAGAACACTGATTTGGATCAGAAGTTCACCCCACCTTGGCAGATCATATAGCTTTAAGTGCTCAGATACTGGGGGTGGATTCAGAGAGGCATTTCTGCCCTTCTCATGACTACCTGGAGCATTCTTTTAGCTGCCAGTCCCACAAGAAGTGACAGCAAGAGACAGCATGTGGCCGACCTTGTCTTAGCTCCAAGTCTGGAAGCTAAGCAAAGTTAGGTCTTGTTAATCTGCAGAAGAGACGCCCTCCCAGAGTCGTGCCACAGACTGGACGTTGAAAACACATACCAGAACAAAGCAATCGCTGACTACTTCTCTGCTGGGACCAAGAAAGTTACAACAATGTGCCCATAAAATCACCAGGAGTCAAGTTCCACTTGAGGGCATCTTTACCACCTTCTTCTGCATGAAGGAAGTTCAAGTCAATCCACACTAATGGGATGAGTCCAAGATTCATGGAAAGAGAAGAGAGGGGCCTTACAAGTGGACGTCCTGCCAAGTGGGTGAATGGCAACCCTCTTACATTTAAGCTTCTCCCGTTAAGTCATCAAAGGTGAGAAGCAAATGGTCATTCCCAGCTTTCTAAACCAATCTTGTGGGATATTCAGATTAGAGATACCAAAACAGATGACATTGTTTCCTTTGTTGTATTTCTCTCCTATTTTCCCCTCTAGAAACCAACACGCTGCCTTCTTCTTCTTAATGGCGTACTTCATTTCCTCCCTTTCTTTTATCCTCACAAGGGCTCTGTTTAAGTCCAGTGGAAATCCTCACCCAGAACTATAGGTAGGGCCCCAACTCTATTTTCTACTCCCTCCGAAACCCAAGGAAGGGGCAGAAAAATGGTGCATGGCTCCATACTCTTTGCATCATCACTTTGCACACTCAAGTCTGTGGCATGCCTTCCCCAGCCATCAAAAATTCACCCACATGTATGCCAACTCATAATGAGGTCTGGTAGCCTCTTATGCATCACTATCTCCAGTATCTTGGTTCATTTATTTATACATATAGAGAGACATCTGTATGTGCATCTGTTTGTTACGCAGTGCAAAAAATACAGAGGCTGTAACTGCACTCCAGATCAGAAGATGGTAACCAGACCGTGGGTCATCCTCTGCAGCACATTGCTTCAGTTTACCATATTTCTGCTAAGCTGCAAGTCAGCTCCAGGAGGGAAGCTTTTCACAACTGAAGAGAAGCTTCAGTGGATTTATAAATATCAAGGCTGAAATGCATCTTTGGGTTGTTTTCCTGTTGGCTGCCTTGGAGCAAAATCTGCACTAAAGAGCAGCTTGGAAAGACAGACCCAGTGGGGTGAAATGGATGAAAACGCTGAGCTAGCAAATAAAGGCAGCTTTTCAGAAATCGGGCATGAAGACCAGGCTGGAAAGGTTGGGCAGAGTCCCCCACGTGGTTTCCAATGGGCTAGAACGTCCTTGGAAAGTTCCAGGTCCCTTCCTGAGTCAGTTCTCGAAAGATTAGGAAGCAAAATCGAACAGTGTGCAGAGCAAGGTAAACAAAGGTGACCCTGAAGAGATGCTCTTGATTGCCCAGGTAGGCAAACCCTGCCGTTCATCATTGACTCCAGATAATGCCATGTAAGAAGATAACATCCCGGTAGAAAAATAAAACCACCGATGAGAAAGTGCTCCTTTGGACTTGACACCCCATGGATGACTTCACCAGGGTTTGCTTGTTTATTTCAGGACTGTAATTTACTAAACTTGTTTCTGTCCCACTGCCCTCCAAGGGGACCCTCGGAGGGTTACGTAGAACAGGTGCAAATTAAAACACCCACAACAGGAGGGAAGCACCTAGCGAAGGGAGAAAAAAATGAAACCCTACCGCATACATTAACTCCAAATAAAATAAGGAGAAATAAAGAGAGCCATTGGTGGACTGAATTGCAACAGGCTAGGAAAGGGCGAGGCTTTTTACGGAGCGGAGCATGCCTGCGGCACCCAGAACCCTTTGGTGGGGTGGGAAGGTCTGAATCTTGGAAATTGTGCTGGCTGGCTTCTCCACCCTACCCCTCAGGGCTTTAGAAAGAGAAATGGTACAATTAACTAAAAAAAAATGAAAACAAACAAAAGTTTTAAGGAAGGCCCTGGGACCAGCCACAAAAGGGAAACCGTGTTGAAGGCCAGCGTGGATAAGAAACAGTCACCCTGCCCCCTTTAATGCGTCAAGGTCTAAAAAAGCAGCTCCACCGGTTTATTGTTCCTTTCTGCCCAGTTCCCTTTTTTTTTTTTTCCCCCTGATGACTCACCCCAAATTCCTCTGCTCTACACACCCCACCGCTCTGGTAAACACTCTCCTCCTGAAATACTGCTGCTGCTGCTGCTACCGATCTATTTATTTTGCACCAGGAGTTCTGGTGCAGCCTTGCTAAGATCATCCCAGCCGCTTTTTGGCTGGCAGAGAAGGGGCTCTTCAGTGCCAGGAATCTGGAGCCCAGCCAGCGCTCTTCAATGTCACTGCGCCAATTGTGCCAAACGGTAATTAACAGGCATCTCCTTTTATGAACTGAGCCCATTCCAGACCAGGAAGTCACCGTGAAAGCGAAAACCCAGCTGGAGCAAACTGCAAAGGAATTGTTTGCTAGCGAAAAGCCTGGAGTTTGGGAAGAGGCAGAAAAGGAAACGGCAAATTTAGGCCCCATCTCGGCTGCATGAGAGTTGTAGAAGGTCAAGTCTTCCTCAACTTGAGCTCAGCTGCTATCTAAGTTTGACCTTGCTTAGCCTCCATGCCCAATTAATGCCAGAGACAGGTCTTGCTGATCCTTCCACGGTGCTCCAGTCAAAGCATCAGGATTTAGCTGGATTTTGGCTGGAAAAAGATTGGTACTTAATTGCTTTGGGAGGCGACATCATTTTACATCTTCCTCGGCCCCATCTCTATGGACTTCAAAGTCTTTAAATGAAAAAAAAAAAGTTAAACTGGCAAGATGCATGCCGGAAAAGCCAAGGTTAGCCCTCATCATGCTTCACCATCGTACTAATACAGCCTTTAAATGTTTAATAGATTCACCTAGCCAAACCGGGCATGTTTCTACCATGCTGTGATCCTTTTTATTTCTAGCAATGCCTCCTGTCCAATGTAAGTGTATCTGCATCATGGAAGATAAAACGGGGCTGGAAAAATAAGAAAGGGAAACTGGGGGGCACTAGGGACTGGCAAGGAACTAGTAGTTTGCTTTCTGGAAATTGGGTGTTTGGGGAAAGAATCATCTTTTGGAGAACAGGTGAGTCACACAAGCATTGCACTAGCAATTATGTGATGGCACCCATCACAGACATTCTAGGGTTCTTGCCAGCCCCCGAAAGGTGCCCTATTCTGTTGAAGGAATACCTGTTTCTTCACTCATTCCCGTTGTGCCAAGACTGCTTGGCGTAACGCTTGTCTCTTCAGCCCGCCTCCAGCTAATTGCAAACATTTAGCCAACAAGAAGGAAGCACCGTCTACTTGTGGATTTCTTTCCCATTCCCGTCTCACGGCGGGAGCACCGAGTGAAAAACCACCTTGTTAAAAGAAGATGCAATTCTGTGACTCATCCAATTGGCTTCCTCTGGTTTACCAGCGGTTTTTTCTTTTACGCATTATGAATCTCATGATCGACCTGGGAAGCGCGTGATGAAAGGCAACGTAGAAACTTCATTAATGAGTTATGAAAACACAACACACTAGAAAATTAAGAGGCTTAGGGACAGGAATGCAGATTGCAAATATGTTGGCACCATGTCTGGGTACTGCACAGACAACGGCCAACTGAAACCAGAAAGCTTGGGGCAAGGACATGCCACATAAACACTCCAATCGTCCCAGATGGTCTTTTTCATGCACAAAGACCACCAGAGAAGAAGAGTAAAGGCATTTCCTTTGGGTCATAGCTTGTGGCAGACCTGCCACCCTTCAGCAGAGGTGGGTCAACTTTTGGTGGCTGGCAAGCCCCACCTGGCACCAGTGGGTCCAAAAGCTGCAGTGGGCACACCAGCGATGTAAAGCGGGTGGGACGCTGCCCTGCCTGTAGGGGGGATTCGATTCTTCCATAATTTTTCCAGTTTGGAGAAGGAAGTTTCTTCGCTGTTGCTGTCTTTCCAACTACAACAGGACCATTTCAAAAGCGAACGCTACCATTTTGGGGAGGGTCGGTTGCTCACAATGGCAGGAAGCTGTTCCACCACTGATTCAGCACCTGGAGCTCGACGGAGCTGCTAAAGGCGGGGGTAAAAAAATGATTCTCGTGCACCATGGGATTTCAGGTGGCCCCCTTGCAGAAGCCCCAAAGTCACTTTTTTCCACTCACACCAACGTACAATAGGAAATCAGAAAGGGGAGCTACCTTGTTGAACATATTTCTAAATGGTGCCTTAGCAAAGGCCCCACAAAGCTGCCTAGAAGGGAGACCCGGCGTGATCAGTTATGAAGCACAATTAAAGCCAACTATTTCTGGTAACCTCATTGAAATATCCCTGTATTTATTATCATTATTGTTATTATTATTACTATTATTAAAATTTATATGCCACCTGACTCCCAGCAACTCTGGGCAGTTTTTTCTCAATATCAGTATGGTTTGTGGCTGGCTCTTCCCAGCGTGTTTTTTCAACTTCTCAGCCTAACCTGACTTTCGTAGTGGTCTCCCATCCACCCCCAACCCCAGTTCACTTCTGAGTCCCGAGCAGGCCGGCCACATGCTGCCCCCTGTTGGAATGTATGAAATCAGCACAGCATTAAAGCCTGAACCATTAAAAAAAAACCCAAGCAAATATCTAACCACCTGAGTCGCTTCCAACGAGATGGGCAGTGAGAAATTTGATAGATAGTTAGATAGATAGATAGATAGAGAGAGAGATAGAGAGATAGAGAGATAGAGAGATAGAGAGATAGAGAGATAGATAACCCATGTATTTCTACTTTGGCTTCACCTTCGGAAGATCTCTTCCCTTCTTACCTTTATCTGCCAGGGACAGGGTACTATTAAAATACTGCTCCTCCACCGTCCACGCCGTGTCATTAATTTTGTTGGATACCCCACAGGAGCCCACGCAGCTCACTTTGATGGCTAGAAGACCAGAAAGAAGAAGGATGAAGGGTGGTGGTTAACAAATGAATGAATTCACAGCAATGGCAAAGAAAGAGACGCCGCGACGAGCGCAACATTAGCGCACGGCAAGCTGCCGGATACAGACCAGGCCGCACATCACTTAAGCCAAGATTCCTGAACAGTTCGTCATCCTAAACCCGGTTCCCTGGTTTAAGGCGGCTGTGTCTCTTCCCAGGAGCAAATCCCTCTGCTTATGATTGAGGTCTTTTGCTCCCCGCCGTTTTAGTTAAGAGTGAAATTAAGAAATTGTTCGCCCTTCCCTTACAGGGTGTTCCTCCATCCTCAAATTAAAACCTTCTACTCATTGTTGACATGGGGTCTCCCCACTGAGAAATACCTCTGCTCAATGCGCATCGTATACAAAGCCAAGACCAGGCAACCCCCCTCATGGGTAGTTTCCAGACCCACCACTGGAGACTGTAACGGGATGGAAGACCTGGAGATCTCCACAGGGCCATTTTCAACCTGATCAAAGGGGAGCACCATATTAAATGCATGGCTGGAACCTTTATTCCCTCTATTTCATTTTAATGGCCGTGCCATACAAAGGAAATTAAATCAAATTGAGTCTTCATCCCAGCTCCGGTCAGTCCTTTCTGGAGTATATACCTCAGCACGTCATTCAAGGACTAAATTAGGCTCTGCTCCATGGAAGAAAATGACCGTGAGCTCCATGGGAATACAGTCCTCGGCAATTTTTATTTTTCTATCTTTTTGTAGATCCCCAAGTTCTGCTGACTGAAGATTGCCCTGCTGTCCATCTTCAGCCAGAAGCAGCTTTCTCTGCTCTTCCTGTCGCAATCCAGTTTCGTTCTACTTCTTCCTCTTGTTTTCACCTCAGTTGCACATCCTTATTTTGCCTCCACGTTATTCTCCCCTCTAAGCGCTTCTGTCTTTCTCTCTCTCCTCTTCCCTCCCATCTCTTTTTCTTCCTCTGAGGTATCTGTTGAATGGCAAGCCGGAAGGCAGAGAATGCATTGCTGATATACAGAAACTGCTTTTTAAGCAAAAAAGTGTTTCTCCCTGTGAATGTAGGGAGCAAGCTTAGATTTATACTTGTCCAAACCATCAGGGCTGCAACCAGGGATCTGTATTTCAATGCATCTGAAGGTCATCAAATCACAGACCTTTCTATCAGCAAAAAAACACATTCGCCAATTCAGGACTCACCGAACACAACTATATGGTTTACATGTTGCACTAAGCTATAGCTAACCATGGCTTACTGAATAAACCCCAATCAGCAAGGTTCATTCCACACCCCAAATCAAAAGTGAACCACATCTGGACAGCATGACAATGAAGATCTCAGCTTACAGGAGACCCTGCTAGTTTGGCGGTGACCATTTTATAGAGGATGATAAAGCTGAATGCAACACAGATCGGTTGAAGAAACACAGCACAGCATCTGTTTTTTAATCATAACTGGGACACTCTATTCTTCACAGGTTCTATCTATTTTCCCCACCCTGCGTTTCTCCCTTAAAATTAAAGCTCTTCATTTTTTTCCGTCTGCAGCACATCCTCAACTGGAGGTTGCTACTCCCAGCCCACCTTTCTAACGAAGGTTGCATTTTTGGCATCTGCCACATTGAACACTGCACCCTTTCGTGGGGATGATCAGCTGTGCTGAGGTCAGCTTGCTTAGTAAACACAGCGTCCCTGCAGCTGTGGGTGGAAAAGCAACAAGCAGAGCAGAAGCGAACTCAGCTCAACTCAGATCCACACAAAGGCAGTACTTCCTCCCTGGTTTGCTTTTTCTTCAAGAAATGGACTGTGGGGAGGAAGGTTTTCCCCGTTTTCCAAGAGGGACCTGGATCCCAACCCAGAGACCGCCCACAACTTTCTTCTCAGCCTGCATCGCTTCCTTTGAAGGACAGATCACCAGGGGGTTCTTTATAGCCCCAAGATGGTAGAGCCGGTTTGGTGTGATGGTTAAGATGCTGGACTAGAAACCAGGAGACCCTCAGTTCTAGTCCTCCCTTAGGCAGGGAAGCCAGCTGGGTGACTTTGAGCCAGTCCTTTCCTCTCGGGCTAACCCAGAAATGGAACTGAAATGTTTACTTGTGCTGTTGGGGTGGGGAGTTATTCTTGTTTTTTTTCAATTTGCCCGAAATAAAAAGGAGGAGGAGAACTCCACCTACATTCTTCAGCCGTCTTGTTTTGGGTTCCTCTCTAGAGGCTGCTGAAAAAGAAGTTGGGGTGGCATGCCATCTAATCGTGATCCGTCCTCCCACAGCTGGAGGGACAGGCAAGGGAGTACTAACCAGCATGTGGATCTTGAGAGCCATAAAGACTCCTATAGTCTATCTCAGTGTTTCTCAACCTCAGCAGCTTTAAGATGTATGGACTTCAACTCCCAGGATTCCCCAGACAGCATGCTGGCTAGGGAATTCTGGGAGTTGAAGTCCATACATCTTAAAGCTGCTGAGGTTGAGAAATACTGGTCTAGTTCCTCCATCCATCACAGCTGCCCTTTTAATGTCTCTTCATCAAATCCTCCGTCACCCTGGACACGGGAAGGTTGGAAGCAGGCAGGTGGATCGATTGATCCGTTTGCAAATGCCCACCCACCACTTCTGGCGCAGAGCAAATGATTTCTTGAAAAGCCATCAGAGGAGAAAGGCAGGCAACCCCTCTGGCAAGCAGCAGCCGTGAATAATTCCCCACATTTGCCCACTCTCCCCCAGCCCCCACATCAAAGGCTAAAAGCACCCCCACCATGGCAAACAGCTTCATCTCTTGTCTCCAAGAAGAGACAGAATTTGGCCACACCTTGCCAAAGTGTGCAACCAGATATATTTTTGCAAAGGGTGGGTCCTATTACCATATGAGGTTCTGAAAAGCCCATAAACCTGGCTTTGTTCCCAGACTTGGGTTTAATGCTGTTTTTATTTTTTTGAGGGGGGGGTGCCATGTCATGTTTTATTGTGTTTATTTTTAGTCCAGGCTGTCTTGTTTGGTCTATGTTTTTAATTGTTTTAACGACGTATTAGGCACTGCAAGCCGCCCAGAGTCCATTGGAGTGGGCGGCCACCCCAAATTTAATGAAAGAAATATATAAAATTATTATTATTGGGTTGGTTAATTGCAATCATTGTAATTAGCACAATCTGTCCCTGACCTTCTTCCTCCCCCCCAGCCTGACTTACTAGACAGGGTAGCTCAGCGCAGCTGAGTTGCTGCCTTGCTTCTGGCTTCAGACAAGCTCATTTTCCTTGATTAGAATGCAAACTTGGTTTTCAAGGGCTATGCACCCAGGCTATTAATACGCCTTGTTATTTGGCTCTGGGAAAGATGTCTGAGCTCCTGGTAACAGAAGCTGTCTGTCTATCTCTCTCTCTCTCTCCCTCTCATTTTCCCTGGGTTTGGAAAAGAAAGTTATCCACAGAAACATAATACATTTGCTCTCCCCGTAGATGGCTAGAGCATGAATCTTGCTTATAATCCTACACCTGTGGCTTCCCAGAAAGAGGGCCATCTCCATTGGGGACACCCCAGAGATCTTGTTGAGCAGGCCTTGCACAGCACCAGGTAAAGCTGTCGCACCTGGTTTAAAGAACTCAACCCCAGCTGGATCTTGGCAGGACTGGACTGGAACTCTTTGAAATAACACAGATGGAAAGCCAGCCACTCGTCTTTTTAACCCATCTCTTCTCCCAAAGAAATTAGGATTATGCTTTTTTTAAACACACTGATTCTGTTTGGAATGCATCTGCTCTGCCAAATATCTGTGGAGAAAGGAAACCGAGGCAGGAAGGGGGAGGAAAGAGAGGTGGGAGGAGAAGGAACAATGCTTTTGGTGCCTAAATCTGCAGGGGGAGGCAGACTGCAGCCCCTTCTCACCCACGGAGCCCATTCTGCAGCTTTCTTCACATTGGGAAGGAAGGAAGGAAGGAAGGAAGGAAGGAAGGAAGGAAGGAAGGAAGGAAGGAAGGAAGGAAGGAAGGAAATCCAGAGTTCTGTGTTCAAGGCTTGCAGCCCATCTCGCATTTAAAAACAAAAACTCAGCCTTCCTTTCGCAGCCAAATGTTTGAGCATTGCTTTCGCATTCTCCAGCACATTGTGAAGCTGGGAAGGGCTGGGAAGGTGCGTTCTTGATAGCTTTCAGAAGAACTGAGGAACCTGCCTGAGCAGGTTTGGCTTTGACCCAGCCTTTCGACAGAACGGGTTGCAGTTTGGCCCTCATCTAGAAGAAGCCCAAGTGGAAACCACTGCATCGCGTGCAAGTTTAAGTAAGTCACATTTATATCCTAGGCAAAGCTATATTTCTGGGGGTGCGTGTGTAACAGCTGTCCATTCGTTGCTACTTTAACATCCCACCATTGCTCGATTGTTGAAGAAGCCTTCCCTGGTTCTTTCGTATGGGACAGAATGCCTCTTCCAAGACGCGCCTCTCCCCGGTGATGTTTCTATGGATAATTAAGCAGCTGGTTCTGTCCGAGATTGCTAAACCATCGTGCGGCTTTCTCAGCTTTGGTGCTGCAGCAGGTTGTGCAAATCCATCGCCCTGTGGCTTTGCCAACCAACCACAATTGCGCCAGATTTCGTCTCAGTGCAATGTAGTGTTGAAGCCTTAAGCCCACAGGATTAGTCACTTCTGGTCTGATATCCAAGACAATGAAAATCAGGCAGACGCTAATGGCAAAACTGAAGAAACGTCATCTGTCTTGTGGGTGGTGGTGACTTGGCAACACCCGCCCCCTGAAAAGTCAGGATATAGCCTTAGTTGGCATGGGTGAAATTGCCACTGTGAATGAGCCGAACAGGGCTTCGAGAGCCTTTTGGCAAACCCGGAAAAAGGAGAGAAGGAAAGTACCTGGGGATAGGCCAAGGGTCTAAAAAATGGGTGCCAAATTTATTGCCTGTTGCTTGCACCAGCTCTGTGTGGGTGCGCTTGTCCATGCATGCAGCTGGAAAAAAACAGAGCAGAAGGACACACAGGCAGACACCAGTTTTGATACGAACAGCCATCTCTGCAAGTTTGCAGTTTCTTAGCAACAATGCAGTGACCCTTGAAGTTTGCCACGTCACGCTGCTCGCGGCTGTCAACTCTATGGCCTAGCCAGCTTCTGTTCTCAAGCCGTAAGGACACAGCCAGGCCCACTTACCCATCTCCGTTTCTTCCAAGATATCTGTGCACTGGGCATGAAACCCACCCAGGCCTGTTCTCTGCACACAGCCACGTATATTCTGAAGCAGGTCGCTTCTTTGAATCTACCCGCCCTCTTTTGCTCCATTGATATCCTCCGTTTTCAAATCCCACAAAAAAGTTTGCTGCCACTCAACATGGCAAAGAACTATGCAGAGATGTCTACTCTGGTAGGGGTTTGTTCTTTTGTTTTTAATTCTCTCTCCAGCCCAAAATTGCACTCAAACTGCAATCTCTCCCAAATCCAGCTCGACTCCTGTTAATGTCAAGGCCACAACCATATTGTTTTCTACACAGGAGTAAGGAGGCAGGCTGCATTGCCTTCTTTGGGGAAAGGGTTTTTGTTTCCAAGCATAACCTACAACTCTGGGATTCCCCCTGGGGTCTCCCATCCAAATAGTGACCGGCTCTGACCCAGCTTAGCTTTTTGAGACCAGCCAAAGTAGCGTGCACCAGATGACCTCAACATCTTGCATCATAGGAGGATTAAGAGAAAGAAACTTTTTTCCAAGGAAGCATAGATTTAATCAGGTGCAGAAAAGGGGGAGGAGGAGGAGGAGGAATGAACAGAGTTTCAACTCATCAGTTACAAAAAGTTGCAACACATATATTATGATGGTATCTTTAACTATTCTAGATCTTGGGAAGACTGATAGTCCGAAGAACCAAATCCAGTCAGAACTATTTGGCAAATTGGGTGTAAATAGTAACAATAATAACTACTACTACAACATACCCAAGATGAAGGGAGGGATGGAGTATTTGAATTACTTGCTCCATGGCTGATCACCCCATTTTTTTCCTGCATGCCCTTTTATATGCACCAGAGCCTGGAATAATTGAATACACCCTCTCCCCAGCCCGCAATTTGTTAAATATTGTTACGTCACCTGGGAAAAACATTCAATACGCAACTCACAGCAAAACAAACAAACAAAATAAAAATAAAACAACAACACTGAAGCACAAAGCAACCCCACAGCAGAGAATGTAGAGTAAATAAAACAGCACTAAGGAATTCGACCGATTTTGACGCTCTAACGGTTTAAGTCGCCGGGGATAGATTATGTAGATTTTTATATTTTCTGTATCTAAGTTCCATCACGCGGTGCCAAAACGCAAACCGCAGCAGGATGGAATGCCAAATTCATCCTACCTGCTTCATCAAAATGCACGGGTTGGAACAATGCTCCCTTCAATTGCCCAGAATCCGGTCTCCAAGGGGTCAGGCTGAAAAGACCTCGCGTTCAGTTTGAGCTGATGGTCCCTATTCAGCATCTCTTCCCGCAGCCGAAGGACGAGGTTGGAAAGAAGAAGGGGGGGAAGCTGATGGACAGTCTGCTCAGCAGCTGCCTCAAAGGCCAAGCTTGATTTAAAGGCTGGTCAGCAGCCAATTCTTAGGGCAGATGCACATAGCAAGAATAGGTCTGACTCATTACGAACCGATATGCATGGCTGATACATTCTCTTATCAGGTTTCACAGCCCATTGTAGAAACGTTGTCATGAGATATCCTCCCCCCCCAAAAAAAATCTGTCGAAAAAAAGTCAAGAGTGCTGGGAGGGAAGTTTCTAGTCCCTAGTCATCATCTTTGTCACAAAGGGAGTTCAGGAGATGCCGCACACAGAAACACACACACCGCTGGTCACAAGTTAAATTATAAAGGCCAGAATAAAGGATTATACCAATGACTCTACTTGCATGGAATGGGCACAGAACTGTCAAGGCTTTCTGAGAGTCTCAAGACACCTGACAGTTCAATCACAATCACTAGTTTTATTTTGGGTTTTTGTTTTTTTTTAATGTCTTTCAATGGCTGCTTTAAGGTATATTTCATTCATGGAAAATGGCCTGCACCCAACATTATTCTGTGTCTCCCGATCTTCCAGGGCCTGCCACTGAGAATGAGCAGGAATATGCTCATTCAGAAAAATGTAAAAACTTGGTAGGAGAGGAACATTTCTTCCTTTAACCTGGCATGCTGCATGGATTGTTCTGAAAAGAAGTTGGGATGCTAGGAAAGGCCGTTTGGAGAAGGATATAGAGATACAGATGAGAGTCAGCATGGTCTAGTGGTGCAGGTGCTGAACTGGGAGACCAAGGGTCTAATCCACCCTTACGCATGGAAGCCATCTGGATGACTTTGGGCCAATCTCTCTCTCAGAGTCCTAGACTGGAAATTGAAAAACATCTATCAGCGTATCCACAGTGGACCAGCGTGGTAGATTATGGTCCATAACCTTCAATGAAAAGGCTTTCATCCTGCAGTGGGTCGACTTGATTGAGTGACTGGCCTGATACTAACTACAGATACAGATACATACCCTGAACTTAAAGCACATACCCCCTCCAAAATCCCAAGTATAAAAGGCTGGATTTTCATATTAAGTCTTGTTCTTAATATCACTTCTCCAAGCTTGTGTCTTCTGTTAGACTACAACTCCTATTATCCCCAGGCAGAGGATGGGGATTGTAGGTAAAGACATGTGGAAAGCATCAGCTGGGGAAAAGCTATCTTTGATAACAGCTATATTTATACATAACAACAAAGTTTCTTTCTACAATGCTGGCTTACTTGGAATAAACTCATGAATATATTTCATTCATGGTGAACTTGCTCCTCCAACAGATGTAGAACTACTGCCCTGATGTATCATCTAAGCTCTCAAACAAATCAAGATTCCAAGAAGAAACATTGGGGAATCTTGGCTTCTTCTAAGTGCCACAACAATTCAACAACTTGGATTTGGAGGACACCCTAAGCTTTCAGCTTCATTTAGAAGTAAGACTATGCACGGGGAGTAAGCCTGTGGGGTTTGTAGACATTCTGCGGAAACCCAGCTTCCTCAAACTCTCAAAAGTTTTACTTCCCATTTCATTGCCATGGGAAATGAGAAATCTGCAGAGGTTTGGCAAGGCTGCAAGAATCTAATGCTCCTGAACAGTTTGGAGAAAAGACTGCACGCATAGACGCACACACACAGTGTCAGATGCCGACAACAATCACAAAGGAAATGGAGTGCAAGGAGAGAGCCCTGCAATCACAGGCAGATCTGCTGACCGGCAACTTTCATCTGCATTTTTAAAGAACTCTCTCTCTCTTATACAAGAGACAAACAGAGATGATCTTCAGCACAGAAATCCTAAATTTGCAAGAAACAATGTGTCTCAAAGGAGGTTAGCTGTTTTTTAAAAGAGAAAAGTGATGGGCTCGCCCTGACACTCAAAACCAGTCTACAAATTATTTCAGTTGAGCTTCCCAGGACTAAAAGAGCATTATGTTTTGGGCATTCACATCCATTTACCTAGGACTTTTCTTTTATTCTTTTCTTTTCTTTTGGCCCTCCTCCAACCATGCCTTCATTACCTTGACTCCCGTCCTGATCTAGATTCTGGTCTGGAAATCCCAGCATCAGCCGGAGCCTAGTCATACGCAGATTCCCCATCTTTCATTAACAGCATGAATAAGCATCACCACCCCTATCTTGACATGGCTGGAGATGTTTTAAAAATGCAGTCATCATAGAAACACAATCAAATAATGGACACGCTCCTGCCAGTGTAACCAGAAGGTGCACGTGGTACAGTCCTACCAAAGCTTTAGCACTTCGGAATGTAGGAGGCAAAATCATATGTTTGGATGGATAAGCGGTGCCTTCTTCACTCCCAAACCCAATATTCTCTCTGATATGTTCTTTATCTAGTTTTTACCTAGGAGTGCATTCAAACAAATATCTATCTATCTATCTATCTATCTATCTATCTATCTATCCATCCATCCATCCATCCATCCATCCATCCATCCATCCAGGATATACTATATCATTTTTTAGCATGGAAACATTTAGTGTTGGGGGGCATGCACTAAAGCAGTGGTGTTTATTGTCTGCTCATCAAAAAGTGTAAATTCAGCCACTGTAGCTTGCAAACTATGGTATATAAGCCCAGCCTTTGTGACCATAACTAATTCTGGCTGATTAAACAACAAAAAGTGACTAAATTAAGCCCTGAGATCTTTGGGGCTGGGTTCAGGCGACACAGAGCAAAAAGAAATCAAACAACATTAAGTTTTAATGTGAGGAAAGAACACAGCCTTAATTTTCTGCCTGGAAAATGGAAACTGACCTATAAGAAACCATAATACTGTTAACGCAAGTTAATAAACAATGGGTGGAAAAGATGGAAGAGAGCCTTGTAGCCTACATTTCAAATTTAATATCTACAGACTGTCAAAAGCATTTCAGTCCACCTGTTGACTGTTCTCTACTTCTTCCTACAGAATGTGGATTTTCAAGAATTTCCTCCCTGCATTTTTATTCTACTCTTCATTTAAGAATAGAAGGCACATCTGCCCTCCCCCCCCTTTGCACACTCATCTACTTCGCAAGGCTGCTGTGCAGAAGACAGCTGATGGTTCAAGAGCAGAGGCCTGAGCCCCATTTTCTCAATCCAACACTTTCCAGCCCAGCTTATTCCAGATATGTGGAATTCAGCTTTTACAGTTTCTCAGCTCTGCTAAAGTTTCTTGAATCTCAGCACTGCTAAGGATTCTGGGAGCTGGTCTACACATCTGGAGGACATCTCAGCTGGAAAAGGCTGGATTAGGCACTAACAGTGAATGCTTCTTATAGACTTCACTAAGACGCCCATGTCATTTCCTTGGAAACAAGAGAAGTGGTTTACCATTATCTTCTACAGGCTGTTTTTGTGGGGATTTTTAGTTCTCTGCCTAGGCTACAGCTCCAGGGTCTCCTAGGCTCCCCCATCCAAGTCCAAGCCAGGCCTAAACCAGATTAGCTTCTCAAGATCAGCCAAGTCCTCTACCTGCCACTCAAATTCTCACATCAGAAACATTTTGATGAAGCTGAGGGGGCCCAGATCCAAAACCTCTGAGTTGTAAGAGGAAGATTTATGGGGGGAAAAAAGATTAGCTCCAGCCACTGGCTACTCACTGCTTTTTATTCAAGGGAGTCCCAAGAACTCTTGGCAGAGATCTTGAAAGCAGTGCTAACTGTGCCAGCTCACACCCATTATTTCCAAAACACCCATGTACGTTCAGTGGTGCCAAGGAAAGTATGTCCCCGCCAAGCAGATGACATCTCAGCCAGCCTGGTGCAGAAAACGCATGCAACTCAGACAGGGGTTCTCAAGTCCACTCTTCCAATGCCCACTGGATGCCCTTTATCCAAAGCGGTCTTTGATCTGCTCTCCAGGGCTGCACTGAAACACCCATCTGAGAACTTCGTGAGAGTTGGAGATCTGAGAAGAAATGCATTGAGAAAAGCAGTCTTCTCTCTCCCCCATGAGTGACTCCAGACCACCCCAGGAAGCAACAGCATCTGTAACAGCTCATAATGACATCAAAATGACAACCCACAGGTCACGATGCCTTTATGCAGGTGCTCATGCTGAGAATATTATCACACGCATACAGAACACACACCCCATTCCACGGTGGGGAACCTGCAGAAACAGGAAACAGTGTGTTACAGCTATTCCTTCCTTCAAAGGAGGCAGAGGCAGGTCTGGATTTTTGCAGGGGATCAAACTGTTCTAACAACAGTTGAGTCAACAAGTTCTCTTCCCAGTCCTACTTTTACTCAAGGCCATCCTTGCCTTTGAAAAAAAGGCAGAAGAGAACAAGGGAGGTCTTGGCCTTCTTTCCCTGGAAACAGTTTGCTTTGTGGGAAGTTGTTCCCTTCTTATCCAATGTTTTGTAGCCCTATTTCTCTACCTCAAGTGGATACCAGACCACCTTGACTGCACACTTCAGTATACAACACTCAGGACACTGCACAAATACCCAGGGAGTTACCTGCCAACTAAATACAATTCTGCAGGATGGGGAGTTGCAGCACTCCAGCTTCGCCAGCCCCAGTAGCACCGGATGGTCCAGACAGAAGGACACTGAAGGCCACGTAGATCTGGAAGGCCACCAGCTCACAGCCTGGTTTAGCCCAAAGTCCACAAGGACTGCCACAAAAATAAATCTGTTGTTCTGTAAATAGCCTTTAGTCTTAAATTTAAGGGTTCAAGCAAAACCAGTACCTACCCTGGCCCTATTCTAATCCCACACTTGGCTTCTCACATGAGCAAGCTAGATACTTCCAGAAAACATACATTCAAGACAGCATCTTCTTGCGCACCTTCTGATCCTGGAAGGAACCGGTCACCATCATTATAATAACCGACAGCTGCACCTTTTATGAATGTGACTCTTCTCTCTTAAAATTAAGTCAAGAAAATCATGAACAAGGAGCTGTTCTATGGATCTGGTGAAGTGAGACGTATCTCACAAAAGCATATGCCTTTTAATAAAATGTGTAGGTCAGAAAAGGTACTACCAGACTCCTTCTGAAAAGGGTTCAGGAGATGTTTAGACCCTGAGAGATCAAGGCTCCAGCCCCCATCATCTTCAACTAGAAGTCACGCTAATTATGGCTTGAAGAAGTTCAAGACCAACCCCACACACCTGCCAGGTGCACACATTGCACTAAGCTGTGGTAGCTTCACCACAGCTCGTGAACTTCAAAGACTGGGTTTGCGCATGTGTCAAAATGAGGAAGTGACTCCAGGAGCTGCAATCTAGCAAAAACCTACCTTAGAAGACAGCAGGGAAGATGGTGGAAGCACAACGAAATTCAGCTCTTACAAGCAACAGCTATGCGGCATCTTCTCACCTTTCCTCAAGAGGACTGCCCCAAGAAACTGAAGGACCCCAAAGTAAATTTAAACCCCACAATAGATATTTGTTTCCTCTGGTTTCTTTAAATGCATTCTCCTCCCCAAAAGGTTTTCACCCAGCGGGTGTCAAGGGGAATTTAAGAAAAGCACATCCTCATTTCCACGAAACAAAGATACACCCGTTCAGCCACATGACAAGCCTAAGCAAAACAAACATAGGTTCTTGTGCATCTCAGCTCTATTCTATCGGGCTCTGGATTCTGACCTAGGTCAGAAATAACAACAGCTCCTCAAACATGCCCAGGATTTATTTAAAAAAAAAAAAACTCAATACAATTTTTTTTCTAACAGTATTATAGTCCTAAAACTGACTTTGGAGATGAAAACTGCTAAGTCAGCTTAAGCATTATGTTTTGTGTTAGGTTGGAAGAAGCAACGCCCTACAAGGCTGTCTTCATTGCCTAGTTAATGAACTTGAACTTCACAACCAGTTTGCACCCAGTAACATTTAGGGGACCTGCTTCTGGACCTGGGCTTCAGGCTGGGGATGGACCCCCCCACCCTGACACCAACTGGTACTGGGAGACTTCAACCCCATGCAGTGGAGGCTGGATCTAGTAGAGTTCAGGAGTTCATGGCCGGTCCCAGGTAATCTCAGATCTGACACATGTGGCTGGACATGGGTTAGACCTTGTTTTTACTTTGGAGCAGCTTTCCTGTGATCTAGACATGGAAGTACTATCATCACCACTTCACCACAGTCAGATCACTTCCTAACTGTGATAGGGCTGGACCATTTGACCAATCTTCCTAGATGTCTTATGGATCTGGAGGGTTTCAGCAGGCACTTTGAGGAATTCCCCAACAACCTGACAGGCAACTCCACTGAGGGCTCTTGGTAGAATCACTCTTAAGTGGCCTCTCTTTGTCAGCCAAACTTGGGGGGTTCCTTGGTTTACTGAGAGCCTCTGGGGATGAAGCATCAGAAGTAAAGCCTAGAGGGTTGGTGGAGAAAGTGAATCTGATCAACCATGGGTACATGTCTATGCTTGGCCAGATGCTGTGGCAATAAGGGAGGCAAAGCATCTTCACTTCTCCCTTATTGTATTGGTAGGTTGTTGTCCAGCAACCTCATTTAGGGTGGCTAATTCCCAACTGGGAAAAAGCCAGCTGCAAGAGCTCGCACCTGGCTGCTGTGACCAGGTAGCATAACATCTTGCATGTAAAATCAAGATTAAGTTGAATGTTGACTCCATACGATCTTGTCGTGTTGCCTTGGGTTCTTTTTGGCCTGGGACCTCTGATGAAGTGGAGAAGATGCCCCCTAAGATACCTTCTACTGCCTATGGGCTGCTTTTGGGCTCTATTGGGCAGCCAAGAGAAATAGTTCCCTGGATCTGGAGAACTGTTAATGCCACAGGCAGGAGGGGATATTTCTGGCAGTCTTAAAGGAGGTTGTGGTCTGACCCCTCTTTAAAAGGCCTTCCCTGGATCCAACGGGATTAGACAACTAGCACCAAGTCTCCTCTCTCCCTATTATTTAATAACCATATGAAGCCATTGTGAGAGGCCATCCAACAGTTTAGGGTCCGATACTATCAATGCACTGCTGACATCCACATTTATGTCATCACCCTGGCTGTGTTGGTGATGCCACTGAGGTCTTATCCCCATTCCTGGAGGCTGTGAGGGTCTGGATGGACAAGAACAGGCTAAAAATGAACTGTAGCAAGACTAAATGACTGTCTGTCCATCAAGACTCTCCATCTGCTCCAGTGGCGTCTCTGGATGAAGAACCACTACCCTGAAAAAGCAGGTTTATGACCTGGGAGACCCGCCGCTGCTGCTGGAACAGTAGATGGAAGCCATGGCTACAGAGATCTTTGGTCAGCTTCAGCAGATGCACCAGAAGCAGCCTTACCTGGAGTGAGAGGACCGTGCTGCAGTGATTCATGGCCTTGTCACTACCTTATTTGGACTACTGCAGCACAGTCTACTTGGGGTCACCTTTGAAGCCCACTCAGAAGCTCATGCCGGTCCAAAGTACAGCAGCTTGTGTATTGTTAACACACACGCCAGTAGGAGCCCATTACATTTGGGCTGTGGATCCTGCAGCGGATACTAGTAAGTTTCCAGGTGCCCTTTAAAGTGCTGGTCTTTATAAAGCCCTTTATGGCTTGGCACCAAGTTACATTCAAGACTGGAATTATCCCAATCAATGCAATCATGTCAGGAAAAGCAGCCTGTTGTTCCCCACTTCTGGGAGGGGAGGGGAGGGGGGCTGAAACTTAGAGCTACTACTTGGCAGAAATTAGATTAGCTCCCACATTAACTGCCTTCCAGAAGCAATTAGAAACAGAGCTCTTCCAGGGGCGGGGGTAATGTACCTTGATAAAGGTTTATTTTATACGTTCTATTATTTTAAGTCAACCCTGAGAATCCTTCAGGATTGTAACAGAGTATAAATATAACAAAGAAGCAAAAAAATAACAAAACATAACAAAGAAATGAATTGTGATTCTTTAAATCAAAGACTAATGGCTCAATTCCAACCCTCCAAGTCATAAATGATGGTTTGCCCATCCCATTACAGAGTTAACCCACCACTCTCTGCCCCAGATCAAAGAAACCGTGCTATGTCTTGGTTCAATGTGTGAACAGACCCCCTTCGGCTAAAATTAGTTTTTCAGAGCTTCTCAAAAAGCTTCCTAGAACAAATGCCTGATTTGCCAACAGGAAACAGGTTACACTCGCTTGGTTCAAAGTTACTGCTTTACAGGACTGAAGGCCTTCTTCCAGAGCCAGATGACTCTCATAATTATATTTCAAGAGCAGTCTTGGGATACCCATCCCTCCTGTTGCGTTGAACCCAGATGGGGGAAGATCCCGGAGCAAGAAGACCTTGATGGACACACAGTAACTCCAGAAGACCTCCAAGCTCCCTTCCAACCCTTTGATTCTGTGATACTCCAGAAGACTCAAAGGCCTTCTCCCCCTTCATTAAGGTCCCAGCCAGGGCTATCTCAACCTCAGAAGCCCTTTGCTAGAGCTGACTTCTCCTCGCCTTCCAGTCTAAGGAGGGGCAGGAGAAGAGGAGTGACTCCTGTCTCCAGATCAGGGCAATCCCAAGGCCGTTGGGAGCCCCGGCACGGAGGCGGGCTGAACCCCGAAAGCTCTCCGCAAAGAAGTGGTTCCCTGGTCAGGTGCGGGGAGAGCGCGGCGTCCCCGGGCTGGCCGACCTGCCCCACCGCTTACCGCGATACTGGAGAGCTCCGGCCAGGCGGACGGTGACGGTTCCTACCAGCGGCTCGCCGGGGCTGAAGACAACCCGGCTGTCGCTCAGTCGGATCTCGAAGAGCTGGACCTTCCCCATCGCCGGGCCGAGAGTAGCGGGAAGGGACGGCGGGAGAGGCCTGGCGCAGCTCCGGCTCTGCTGCGTTGGGCGCTCCGGACGCGTTGGTCGTGGCGGCGTTTTTACGCTGCGCTCTCGCTCCTGCGCGCTCGTCTTCGAGACCTGAACTGCGGAAACCGCAGCTCGGCTTCCTCGCTCTACCTGCGGCCTCGGGGGAGGGCCTGCGCAGACCTCGCCCCCTGCAGGGACCGCCCCTTTCTCCGCCCCCCCCCGCCCCAAACCGCCCCGGGGGCCGGAGTCAGCCGCGCCAGCTGTCGCGCGCTTGGCATTCTTCGCTCCTCGCTAGGAAATGCGAGGAGAGGTGCGCGGGGTCCTCCTTTCCCAACGATGCTTCGGGCTCCAGCTCCCATCATCCCCGCCCACGTTGCCGCTATCAGATTGAGATGGGAGTTGAAGCTCAAGAAGAAAGAGCCGGAGCGTGCCAGTTTCGGGGAGGTGGTGCGGGGGGCGGGCGGGAGATCTAAGAGTGCGGAGGAGTAAACCCCTAAACTGAAGGCCCCTTGCCCACTTGGCCCTCATCCCCAGCCAGAGCCCTCCAGATGGATCGGAACGACGGCACCTATCACCCCCAGCCGCGCTCAAGACAACGGGTGGAAAAGCAATATACTACTATAAGTCGCCAAGTCCATGTTAGAAATGCTGCACACCATGCATTTTCCTGGTCCGGAGTGAAGCTTGGCCGGTTGAATTCCTACCTGCTGTGCCAGGAGACATTAGCAGGCTCTGCTTCTAAAGGGTGGGCAACAGAAATATTCAATCACCTTAACTGGAGCAATGGGTCACCTGCATGGAGCCCCAAAACTGTTTTCTTCAAGAGCGAATCTTAGCTCAAATCTCCCTGGGTAAATCTGGCCCCGATTGTCTCTTGGACTGGCCTGCTTCACAGGGTTGTTGTGAGAATACCGTGGGGAAAGGGAGGGGCGTGTCTTGAGCTGCGGAAGAGAAAGATGAAATACAAACTGAATGTAGTAACTAAATGAAGAATAAAAATCATTCCAACTGCTGCCAGCCACTCAGGGAACCGATTATCCACAGAGCCCTGAGAAATGGCTGCATTCACACGGTGGCTTGGTTAGTTTTAACCTGGGGAGGGGGTAGTGGGAGTGGGGTGAATCCATCCCACGTTTTTGGTTTACCGGATCCTGCAAACCCAGAAAATGGCTTGATTCAAGTTAAATCAGGTGAAGCCTATGTAGACCCAGCCTTAAACCGTTTCTTATCTCTTTCTTCTTCAGCAAATTTGAGCCCATCGTGTGGTCTATCAAACTGGCAGATGGCGCCACCCAGAGATTAATTCCGCATTACAAAAATGAACATACACACACCCACAAAGAGAGAGAAAAAGAAAGAGAGAGAGAGAGACGGAGGGAGAGAGATTGATTACAGGATCCCTGATGCATTTTTTTCTGCCAGAGAAAAAAAAATACCATGACGGTGACTGATTATTATGATTATGATTATTAAAAGGTACATGCCGCCCAAATCCCACTGACTACACTAACCCACAGTTTCTTCCACCATCGTTCAGTCAATAAATCACAGTTGGCTATGTTCAACATGACAAGCTAAGGCTAACCAAACCAAGGAGCCATTCTATCATTGGGATGATTTTGGTCAGTGTTGGGACAAGAGTTTTACCATCTGAGTCCAAGATCTCAACAAATATACACCGCCATTGCGTCATTGTTGACTCCTAGCGACTGCCTGGTCAAGTCCCTGTGGTTTTCTTGGCAAAGTTTTTCCAAAGTGGTTGGCCCTGGCCTTCTTCTTCCCAGGGCAGAGAGCGAGGTCCAAGGTCACCTAGCTGGCTTCATGTCTAAGGCAGGACTAGAACTCCTGGTTTCTAGCCTGGTGCCTTAAACACTACATCAAACTGGCTCCCTTATATACTGCCATTAACTAACTGTAATTACCCAATTACCATCTGTGAGCCTGTTATAATGCAGGCCCACAAAATTGCTGCAGTTTGCAACTGTGTGCCTTCTTTCCCGATGGCTGAAAGAACCAGTTGGCTTATTATACCACCCATACCAGCAATTTGCTTCCCAGGGTTTTCCACCGCTGAGCTGGGGGGGGCTCTCCATCCATCACCAAGACCAGCATGAACTCTGTCCATCTCTATCCATCCTCTATTCCCCACCACTGCAATCTCCTGACTGTTCCAAGGTCAGGAGTGACCAAGTTTCAAGTGTGGGGAGGTCAAGGAGTGACCTTCAAGTTTCAAGGTCTCCCTCAACCTCCTTGAGGGAGACCTTGGACATTTCTGGAGGAAAATAGCCCCTGGTACAGCTAGAGATGCTGTAAGCCCATAGTTTGGGGTTAGATGAAGATGGGAATGTGGCAGAAAAAAGATGTTACAAGGACATGATTGTGCCCTGGTTGGATACAAATGGAGAAGAGGACCCAGTTGGATCTTAGGAAAAGACTAGATATATCCTTTTTCTGAGTAACATTGATCATACGTCCTTAGTAAAACCATCCATGAATAAGGCTTTTACTGTATACCATTTTAATCCTGATCTGATGAGGAATACAATCAGTTTTAGCACTTCAGACTGGTGAAGGATAGGGCTTCATAAGGGTAGGACTTTAGGGTGGAAATATAAGCCCCTCTTTGCAGAATTAAGAGGAGGCTCCAATACTACAGGACTAGCTTATAGTGTCAATATCTGATGCTTGCAATCCAATTTGTCCTGTTGACCTAATTAATCAAATCAAACTGAACGTGTCCCGATAGATAAGAACCAACATGGATGTTTCCCCTGCATGCCTATCGCCTCTTAATCAAAATGTTCTCTAAATAAACTAGTCCCCATTGCTAAGTCCTGTTCAAATTGATTTGCACATCCAAATGAGTCGGATCCATGTTCTGTACTGGTTTGAACATCTAAAGCAAAAGGGGAGGCGCGATTTGCCCAGCTGAATTATAGGCTGACCCCATTTTGAAATCAAGGAACACACGTTAGCAAATAAAAATATGGGGAAGAGGGTGCAAGATTATTGGATTTGCAGTCTAGCTTCATTTTATTTATTTATTTATTTATTAAATGTGTATGCTGTCCATCTCCCCCAGCTTTACCTGACTGTACCCCTGAGATTAGGGAACAATGATCTCTACAATGCGAGAAAGAAGCCTTCTACTCAGAAGAACCTCTGACTCATTTTCCTAGAATCAGCTGGTGGTTACCAGCAATGAAAATGTTGGAGGAATGAAATTCATCCAGACAGACCGTGTTTGTTTACAGCAACGGAAAAAAATAAGTCATCTACCCCAGTAAGGGGTAAAAAATCCAACAAAGAGGCCGTGGAGTTTTGTCTTAAGCAAAATTATTCCCATCAGTACTCCCCACCATCTTTTAAAGGTTCTCTTAAGAAAATGGTGATGAGGGCGATCTTTTTTTCTGTAGTCCCCCAGAAGGGTGCCAGTGTAGGAAGGATGGCAAGTGGTATGATTTTTCCTCCTGTGGGCCTTTCTTTTCTGGATCGCTTTTAAACAAAAGTGTGATGTGTTTGTCTTTGAAGAAATGTTAACGCTTTAACTTCTCCTGCAGGAAAAAAAAATCTCATTTGGAAGGGTGATAAAAAGATCTCCTCTTTGTCAAAACATTCAGTCATCCTGGACCCAAGGATGTCTTGACAATCCCAAAACAAGGTCATATGCAAAGTGAGAAGACAAGGGACATAATCAGGTGAGAGTCTGGGGACAGGCTGCTTCAGACGTCACTCCTCCCTCCCTGTTTGGGAGAAGTCTCATAATCTAAAAAAACCATAAAGGTTACCAGGAGGAGACACAATTAGATGTTCTCTGGGCATGTCATCATCCACAAGACCATGACCCAGGAGAACTGACTCATCTCGAGGACCTGTTCTTGATGTCAGAGCAAAAGCATTGCAGTTGTCCTGGCATCAGGGCTGGAAATTCAGGATACCTTTATCTCTCGACACATAAAGTAGAGATTCCCAACCTTTTCTAGACCGATGGCTGCATTTGGGCTCCCTGAAAAAGAGGTGGGGCCTAGGACAAGAAATGACAGAGCTCGGGGTAGTTTTTCAGTTTCCCAGTCTAGTTTACTTGATTTCTTGATGTTATCCCATCCAAGAGCTAACCAGGTCTGATCTTGCTTAGGTTTGAAGCTCAAGATCAGCCAGCTGTTGCCAGCTGCAAAGGCATATGGAGAGGATTACGCTAGAATAGGGAGCAATATCTCTACCTTCACTGACTGTAAATTTTATTCTTTACCATAGAAACAAAGTTCTTGGCAGGTGCTTCTGTTAAACTGCAAATTGCCCAGCTCTCTGATTCCATAACAGTTTGTTCATTCTGTCAAAATAAAATAAAGCACATTCTTTTAAAAAGTCTTTCAGGGAATGCCAGCTGGGGTGCTTGAGCCCAGTCCTTTTTAAAAAAAAAAAAAGGCATCAGATAATTTTGAGCCAAGAATCTGGTAAGGTAGCAATGAATCAGCTGTACGCTCTAATTATGAAACAGGTATATAGATTTTTTTCTGCCCATTTCATAGGTGGGAAGACAAGCTGTCAAGCAGGTCAAGCTCTTAGCCAATCCCGTCCAGTGATTCAAGGTGCTGAGCAGCCCCGACAGGATCTGCTCATGGCATTGGATTCCAAAAACAAAGACTGAAAGCCACCCTCGTGATTCCACAAGTAATCCACCACCTTGTTGGTGACTCAAGAAGGTCTATCATCAGTAGCCATAATTTAAAGAAAGACCGTCAATCGTCAAATTATTATCAGGAAGGGCCATTGTGTTCCTCCAAGGCCTTTTCAATTGGCGCAAGTAGCTTTAATTAGCAGTCAACATGAGAACAAGAGTCCCGCCCCAGCCTCCATGTTTTTGCAGATTATTTAGGGACAAGTCTCTTGACACTTTGAGGGTTTGTCATATTCTCCATGAAGCCCGTCACGTTCCAAACACTTGGATTCATCCACCAGATATCTGGACCCACCAAACTGCAAAGTCCCACTTGGTTCAGCTTCACAGCTGCCCGAAAACTTCCAATTTCAACCCAGGAGAACCCATTCTCACGTTCTGCCCATCTTTCCTTGATGCCCAGAAATGAGATCCCCCGATTCTCTTATGATTGCACATTACGGTATCTTCAAAGCTGGACAATTTTAGCTTGCAAGTTGCAGGCAGAAGCAAACCACGCCTCTGCCTCCCTCGTGTGGGAAGAAACAGGATAATAGCAGCTGTGTTCAAGAACAGCCAAAGTTGACATTTAGCCAACACCTACCCTCTCAGCTGAACACACGCACACACACCAAATGTGTTACGAAATCAACTGACTGAAAGCCAGGTGCAGGTACTGCTTCAAACATCCCTATTAACAACTTTGGCATATTGAGAAGATAGCAGGAACAATCAGCCTTTCCATCTTTGGCAGTCAAGTCCCACCTTTGAATACAGGGAGTCCCCAGTTTAAGAACGAGTTCCATTCCCAAGGTCTGTCCTTAAGTCAAATTTGTATGTAAGATGGAACAGAATTATTGTATAATGGTGTATAAGTAGTAGTATTGTGTAATGAACTCGAACCGTTGTATATTTAACTCAAATCATTGTGTATTTAACTTGAATTTTGCTACAATAGGCTCCATTCTTCACTACGGGTCGTCCTTAAACTGGGCATTCTTAACCCGGGGACTCCCTGTATCCCGAGAATGAATGGGAGTGGGGGCAAATAGAGAAGCAGCATGCAACTAGCCAGTGATATTTCTGAATATTCAAATCATTCATCTTGACTTTATCAAGAAAGGCAGAAGACCCTGAATTCTAACTGCACGGATTTTCCATTTTTGCTTTGGTTCTGTTAGGGATTTGCAACATTTGTCAAACAAAAACAGGATTTGCTGTGCCTTGTTTCTTTGTAACAGCAGGAGCAGTTTGGGTGGAAGGGAAGAGGAAGGGGAAGGGGAAGGAGAAGGAGAAGAAGGATTACAATAAATAAAAGATACCCCTGGAGTGAGTGAATGAAAAGCAAGAGGAAATCCTGGTCTGGTTCTTTGTGTGCTTGAGAGGTGAAGCTAACCTACACCATTGAAGAAAATCCATGTGCCACCAAAGAAAGTGGATTTTTCATTTGGCTGTAGCAGCTGCTTGCCCCTCCCTTTTTGCAAACATTGGTTGGATGGAAGGATCCACCCTCCTTCAGCTCCAAAGGCTTTGCTGGTTTTTCAGCAGGATCGCGAGCACAGCACAGCTCGCCGGGCAGCCTGTGTGCCCTGAAAAGCGAGCCATTCAACTCAGGGAGAGAGTTGGCAACTTGCTGCCTCAAAAAGGCATCCCCAGAGCCTCAGAACGAAGCAGTTCCTTTAAAATAACAATAATAAAAACGGCAAAAACCTTGCAGGATTAACAGCACATACTTGAGATTGCAAGATCCTGGGGGTAAAATTCCTGAAATTTCATGATCCGGTAATGGCCCTCGATTTGTATCTCCAAAAAGGTTACCAACTCCATAAGATTTCCCTAGTAATTTCATGGACAACTCCATGTAGTTTTCCTGACACCATAATGGAACTGTGTGGCCTTATTCCAGTATGTTTTTTCAACTTCCCAGTCTGGACCACTGTCTGATTCTCCTAAGGTCTCCCATCCTTGTAGTAACCAGACCAGAATCTGGTACACTTTGGGGAGATCAGCCAAAGTCAATCAGGCACTGCCACTGGGTTAAGCAGAAATAACCATTATTTAGTTCCCGCTGGCCAGTAATCAGCATAGACTTCACCTTTAGTTTCCTCACACCAAAGATGATACAGAGGAGAGGGAAAAAATAGAATTGTTGAAGGAGACTATCTGCTACCTTGAAAGTATGCCCTCTTTCCACCCCCTAACTACAGTGCGAAGTCCATTTCTGAAAAGCCCCAATTTTTGGAACCTCACTAGTGTGATCTTAAAACTTGGTGATGCCTACAAGGCGGCGTGGGGGGGGGAAGGATTCTGTGTCTAAAAAATATAGACAGCCATTTGGAAAGTCAACACACCACATAACCAGAAGAGAATCTTTCTGAAGTTGCCAGAAGTTTACTAACTGGTGCAGAATGTGCTTGGGGCAGGGGGGGAGTAGGCCATGGCTAATGGGGAGTTCAGTCTTTGAGAGTAGCCCTCTGCAGCCGGGTTTCATCTGAGTACTCCACGGGTTCGTCCCCTGTCTCGCCAAGAATAATGGTCCGCATAATGGCTTCGGTGACCGCGTAGGGATCGCAGTTGGCGGATGGCCGTCGGTCTTCAAAGTAGCCACAGCCGTCCTGCCCCACTTGGCGGGGGATTCGGATGCTGGCTCCACGGTTGGCCACTCCGGCTGAAAACTCTGTGATGCTGGAGGTCTCGTGCTGGCCAGTCAGCCTTCTGGAGTTGTCCTGGCCTCCTCGTGGATCGTACATCCGGATGTGATACTTGTGGCGTTTGCTCAGCTTCTCAATGGCAGCTTCAATGCACCTAGGGAGGGCATGAAAGCAGAGAGATCAACATTGGTGAGAAAGAAACCAGAAGCTTATTGGGCGGGCGGGCGGGCGGGGGGGGGGAAGAAGGGTGGGCAGAGTGACTGCAGGGTCAAGAAAATCATGATGGTGGCCATGACAGCATGATCAAAGCTGTTTGTCATGTGCGAAGCCGAGCTTTGATCGTACCACTGTGGCCGCCATCTTGCTTTTCTTGACCGTAACCTGAGGACGGTCCTGATGGTGGGGGAAAATTGCCGTTTGGGAAGGGGACGGTTTGGCTATCACGCGGAGATTCAGCCATGCTGTTTGCACAGATCACACATATTGTCTGTGAAGGAAGGGAAGCTTGTGAGGAATGGTCACGGATGTTTCTCAGCTTGCTTCAAACTGAGGCTAAGTCCGTGCTGGGTTTGCATATCACATCCAGCCCTATTTTGCTGATCTGTGATTTACTGTTTAAGCCATCTGGCACTGCCCTACGTCTTAAACCAGATGGAAACAAACCGCCTTTGGGTTTCACGAGTGCTGTGAGCCGAGCCCTTCTTGGCTTTAATCACATTGCTAAGTTCAGCCACTTACTTGATACCCCCTATCTGTCTTGTTTCTATGGTGCTGACATTGGTATGACATCCAGCCCCGTTCCAGTTGCCTGTCATCGGCTTAGGATCCAAGGTGGCCACGACACCAAAATCTTCACAGACCCGATGTAAAATGTATCTCGCCATCCATAGGTGGTCGCCCATTTCAATGCCTACACACGGTCCCACTTGGAATTCCCACTACAGGGACAGAGAGAGAGGGCTGGTGTTAAAATGGAATACCCATTCATGGAGTACCTATTGAGTAACCCTTCAACCCCACCAAGTCAGACCTAGGAAAGTTACCAGCTGCAGCAAACCATCAGCAACTAGCAGCCGCTACAGTCTTCACTCCTGAATCGGGTCCAGTCAATTCTCAATTTTCAATAGAAGGGACTGTCTAGCTCAGGGTTGAATTGTGGAGTCCTTGATGCTCTCTGAGCTTGGTTGTTTGTCTGCAGACATTTCGTCACCCAACTAGGGAACATCATCAGTGCCCCACAGTGTTCCCTAGTTGGGTCATGTAACATCTGCAAGCCAGCAACCAAGCTCAGAGAGCACCAAGGACTCCACAGTTCTCAATTTCTTCTACCCAGGACAAGCTCCCAAAGAATTCTCCTCCCTCTCCCTCTTTTGCAGCAAAGGGCAGGATCGGGAATGCCAAAGCATGCCCTCCCCTCAGATCTTTTCAGGAAGTACTCTTTGTTGTAAAATACCTGAGATGGCATGACTTCAGCGTTGGTGCCACCGATCTCCACACCAGCATACAAGCAAGCTTTGTAGTGTGCTTCCACAATATCACGCCCATACACTTTGTTTGCACCAACTCCACAGTAGTAGGGTCCTGGGAGAAAAGGCAGAATTGCATTGGTTGGTGCATGCTCAAGACCTCTGATGCCTTGCATATTTCAAGTTAGCTCTCTCCTGCACATCTGCACAGAGATTTCCATTTTAAATATAAACGGTCAGCAATTTCTGCATGTTTTTGCAGTCCAGTTTAATTATGCAATGCAAACCAGCTGGATTATACCAGCATTTTGACTTCTTTTGCTGAGTTGGGTTGTACATGATGACTAAGCGGCAAGTAGAAATATTGTCCTGCTTTCAAAAGTGACTATAAAGCATCAATTCTGCATCACCCCTTACAATTATGTAAGTTAGATAGGAGGGAGGGAGGGAGGGAGGGAGGGAGGGAGGGAAGGAAGGAAGGAAGGAAGGAAGGAAGGAAGGAAGGAAGGAAGGAAGGAAGGAAGAAAGAAAGAAAGAAAGAAAGAAAGAAAGAAAGAAAGAGGGAGGGAGGGAGGGAGGGAGGGAGGGAGGCAGGGGCAGATTATTAGCTATTATTAATTCCATATTTTTTTTCTTTCTTCCTGGGGGGGGCACTCAAGAGATTTAAACCTGTTCCTGTTGTTTTCCTCCCACCTAGGATCCTTCCTCCCTAGTACGTTAGCAACTCTAACCTAGATTTACTTGTGCTTTCGCATAACTAACAACTTAAAAAAAAAAAGACAGAGAAAATGTGTTTAGAAAAGAAAAGAAAAACCAGGAAGAAAAGATTTCATAACCAAACCAGTTTTCCTGTAGCACATTTTGTGCAATACTGGGTACAAATAATGTCCTTGGGGGATGTCACATGGTTATTTTCCATCACGGTCTGCACTTTTGGCAGGTAGGGGGAAAAAAAAAAGGTGGATTCTTGAAAGCGGGTTTGCTTTATGATTGATTGATTGTACAACTGCTATTCCACCTGTTCGCCTAAGTGCCTAAGTCTTCCAGAAGACTTAGGTACATAAATAATGTATTTACTGCATGCATTATTCCTTTCCTTTCCCAATGGAAGCTGGCAGGCAAAAGATGCCAGAAATTTGGCCTCCAGGTTGCTCGGCCTTTCTGACCGCTTCCTTCAGTATCACAGGGTGTATCTGCCCTTGTGTCCTTCTAGTGGGAGAACAAGACAGGGACCTCCAAAGGGTGCATTCACAAATATCTGGGTCTCATGAGCTCCAAGTGTTTGCAGGGTGGACCTGTTTCTGAGTCAGACTGTGCCAGGACCATCCCAAGACATTGCTTCCAGAATTTAACAGCCCCAGAAAGCCCAGACTGGTTTGCTCTGGGCAGAAACTGAAACAATCCAGGAACAGAACACAGAGTTTTGTCTACCACTAGAACAGAATCCTGCACTTTGGCCTGATCAGCAACCTCTTCTCCATTACCTTGTGACCCCTTACCTTGTGGCCCCGGAAATCCATTTTCAGGCCAGGCGTATGGACGCCCATCAATGCCCAGCAAGGTGTACTCCTGTTCCATTCCAAACCAAGGCTGGCTATCTTTCACCATCTCCATGACTTGCTTGCAGCTGTTCCTAAAATTGGTCTCTGCAGGAGGAGGAAAAGAAGGACATGGAGAATTTAGGAAGACTGGAAAGCATCTTCAAATGACCAAATGTTCACCCTTGAATGCTGAATTCCAGCCAGCTGGGGTGACAGCTTTATACGTTGAACGGCCCCAAACAGTAAAGGAAAATTGAAAGGCTCAATTCAAATGGTTAAGGACTGTGCTGCAACTGCCTATGAGATCTGGCGCTCAATCTGCCATCTTTTTTTTTCTTAATAAAAGCAAGGGATCCCCAAATTTCAGGGCCCGAAAAATCTCATCCAGTGCTAGTGTTTGTTAACCAAATAATTCAGTTCGTAGCCACAGCACTGCTTCTCGGCAAAAATGATTGGCCACCAAGGTACACTGGTGGTGGGGAGGACATTCCTGTCCCCTTCCACATCATAGGCATGGACCAATATTTATCCTTTGGGTTCTAGAACCCACCAGGAAGAAAGCATCTCATTTGACCTCTTTAAGCAAAGCAGGTAAACTGGCAGTCTGCACGCTCTCACCTGCGGGAGAAAAATGGGATTAAAAGAGGAACATTCAAAGAAAATCCTCACCAGCCCGTTTCCGGTTGTATTTCAGAACCTCACACAATACCAGCTTGTTGGGGTCTAAGCAAAACGGGTCTCGGAATATCTTCACGGGTATTAGGAACATATCACTGTTGGACCCTTCGGCTTGTCCTGTGCTTGAGCCATCAAAATTCCATTCGGGAAGTTCTGCAGGATCATTTGAGAGAGGAACCTTTCATTAGGAACAGACTTTGTAAGAGGCACACCCACCTTTTAACCTAAAGAATCCCAAGGCAGTTTATCAACATTATTAATTCAAACCCCACATTTCACAGCATTCTCACCTTGGAATGAGATTTTCCCTCTTTGGGAAAAAAATAGCATAACCGATATGGGACTCTAGCAAGGAAGTCCATCCTACTCCTCCTGGTCCATGTCCATCCCCCATTTATTGCCACGTGTTTGCCTATCCGCTAACTAGAGCCCATCCTGGATGCAACGAAGAGAAAATAAAACCTAATCCCATAGTGTTCCGAAAGCAAAAGCTCTTTGCCTGAACAGCTTGCTAAAACAGGATTCAATAAGTTTTGAGCTCTCGGGAAAAGCCCACTATTGGAGAACGAGAGATGTGCAGTGGTGGATGAGGTGGCCCATGTTCAGCCTTACCTTCAACAGAGTTTGGTTCCTGGTTTAACGTTCTGGTTTTACAACGAAGGCCCTCCCCGGTTCCATCTATCCAAATGTACGTGGCCAGCACCCTTTTCCCTTGGGGTAGCTTCATGTACTGGTCTCTGACCCCCTTGTTTAGCTTGGAACTGTGTGACACAGACATGGTGGCAACCTGGAGAAGAAAAGGAAGATAACTTCAAGGTGAGGTCTGTCAGGTTCAGCCCGGCTCAGCATCTCTTACAAGGTCCACAGTAATGGGCATTTCCATCCAACTTTTCTCCAAGGTGCTCCATAAGGAACTATTCTGCCTCTCCCTCCAGTTCGATCTCCACAAACATACCTTAGGACAAGAGGTGGCCTTGTCACCGTCAAGCTGGACAAGAGTCCTATTCCCTCCCACGGCATTATTTTTACAACAACCCAGTGAAGCAGGTTAGCCTGGGAAAGCTTCAGAGCTACGCGAAGCTTCAAACCCATGTTTTCCAAAGTCTATGCCACTCTACAAATAAAAATTCCCTTTCTTGAGAAAATGCCTGCTGCTGAGTTCTCAAAAGCCACTTGACTTCAAAGGAAATGTTTCTTTAAAAGTAAAAAAAAGTATAAGTAAATTAAAAAAAAGAAGAAGACGTCTTCACTGCCCCATTAAGGCAATACTTTTGCACCAGTACAAGTGGTTGATGTAAAAGTGACTGATCTAACCACTTTAATTAAGAGAGGACTTGCAGCTGGATCCAGAACAGTCCTTGAAGTAATGGGATTTAAGTTGCTGCTGCCCCCAGCCTTCAATGAGTCTACTCTAAGCTTACCTAAATTTGCATCCAACCCTTGGTCACCTATCTTTACAGCAAACAGCTCTGGAAACCTGATGGAATATTTGCATTGTTAAAGAAAACCCCCAGTCAGAACCCTCTCCTTTCATTCACTCTTAAGGAACTGAAACTACAAGTCTTACTCCAAAAAATAAAAAATGGGGGGAATCCTGACTTTGGAAGAGTTACACCCTTCTCCACCCTAATACATTTGAGTAAATTAATCCACAAACAGATTAAGCAGAAAAGGTGTGTCCGAAGGTTTCGGGAAATAGTATTTAGATGCTGTCCTTGAGAAAGAAGACAAATGGGGGTGGGGTTGGGGGTTGGGGGTGGGGTTGGGGGAAACCTTGCATCAGAAGGGAATTTTGGTCTGCATGAAGAGGCTGGTTTGATCTACAAAGCCTCCAGTTGTTCGAACCTGAATAATAATTGGATAGAGAGCCACCAGGATTGCAGGATTTAGTTGAGTTGGTTGATTTGATTTTAATCGCTGATTTGGTTAAGTATGTTGTACAAACCCAGCCGCTGGGATAAACGGCAGATATGCATCAGGTACGCATAACCAGGCTACATTTTACTGCTCCAGATTACAGGCAATCTGGTTTGTGATTCAGCAAGGACCAGGAAATGCTCACTAATCATCAAACTCACACCGGGAAGTGGAAAAACAAACAGCCTTATCCGAAGTCCACCTCAGGAGTGGATGAAAGGAACTCCTGGGCTAAGGCGGAAAGTCAGAACCAAGAGAAATCGTGGAAAGCAACCGGCAAGCTTTGGGGTCCTGCAGAATGAAACATCAAGTTGGCAATGCCTCAAAAAAACTTTTAAAAAATGGGGGGGAGAATGGGGATAGGTGAAAATGTGTAGCTCAGGGTTGAACTGTGGAGTCCTTGGGGTTCTCCGAGCTTGGTTCTTTCCTTGCAAACTGAAGATGTGACCTAGCCGGGCAATGAAATGTTTGCAAGAAAAGAACCAAGCTCGGAGAACCCCAAGGACTCCACAGAATGGGGAGAGAAAGAAGAAAAACAATACCCCATCACACATGGAAAAAGATACTTGAATATCTATCTCTATCCATAGAAGATATAAGATACAGAGTAGGAACCGCTATTGCAACACTGAACAGTAACATGCCTTAGGATTGGCTCTTGTTTCTGGTTAATAACAGTTCCTTAGGTCCTTTTTCTTAGTCCTCTGCAAAGCAGGATTGTGTCCTGTTTGCTCAGCATAGGAACAGAGGCTCCTAATCTCTTGGCAAGCTACTCTATCAAAAATAACCAATGTGGGCTCCTTCGAGGTGCGCCGAGAGAAGCGGGGCCAAGTGATCCATTCCCACCAACCCTCCTCTTGACCTCCATGGAATTTCCCATCTGGAAAGGCCACTCCACCACGGAACGAAAGCCCACCATAAGGGGTCTAAGTCAGCCTGGGCGTCTCCTAACAAAATAATCCAACCAGGCTTTGATGATTTAAAATTGCCGCTGGGTTTTATATTCTTCTTTCTTTTAAGCTGGGTTCTGCCCTGTCTTTCAACACATTCCCTACAGAGCTTAGGACAAGGCATTGAAGCGTATTTACGGGAAGATGTTTCACAGAATAGCAGCTAGATGTATGCTTTGAAGCAGGGACAGGTACATTAACAGAACAAACACATTGCATCAAGGCTTTAGGTGAGCAAGATCCTATGGGCAGCCCTAAGAAACTGTGAAAGTTGACCTCGTAGGAAGTGTGCTAGTTCCCTCCCCCAGCTTTTTAAGGTGTCCACTGCAGCCATTTCCCTTCTAGCCTCTGGCTCAGAGTTGCATCATTAAACCTGACCTGGAGATTTGAGTTCTGTTTATGGCAGCAAAGAGAGAGAGAGAACTGAGCTGAACAGACTGAAGAAGGAGTTACTGTATACTGTACTTTTCTGGGAAACATGGATTCAAGAGAACAAAGCATCCTGCAGGATCTTTCCTACACTTTTTTTTTTTCCAGGAAAAGGCAAGAGGATGCCCCTCAGAACTTCCGGACGACAGTGCCCTTGCTGGCTGTCCAGGATAGGTTTGGCCAGTATCCAGACACGCGGAAACGTTGCCCCCTCCCTCTCGCCCCCCTTGCTCGTACGTGTCCGGTTCTCCCTGGAAGATCTGATCACGAACAGAGGCGGCACAAGGGCTCTTAGGGCCGAGTGAGCTGGGGACGCACGGAAGGCAGCTCCGGGGATCCGGAGCCACGTGGAGAAGCCGCGCGCGCTTTTGCCCTAGTAGGCTCAGTCCAGGCAGAGAGACGCGCCAACCGCTGGACCGTCTAAGCAAAAAGTGCCTCCCCCCCGTCCTTCTTAAATTGGCAAGCGGCCGGCTTTTCTTCAGTGGGGGTTACTGCCCTTCGTTCGAAAAGGTGCACTCCCCAAGGAGAAAAAGGGGAGGACAGAGGGGAACCGCGGAATCCTCTCCAAAAGCTTCACTGCGTCTCAGTGGCCGCGCGGTGCTGCGCGGGAGTTTGCCGGCAGCGCTCGGCTAAGTCGGGTGGGGAAGTGTGTGTGTGTGTGTGGGGGGGGGGTTGGCGCGCACCCGCCCAAGGCCTCTTTCGCCGCAGGAGCAAGCGCCAAGACGCGCGCGTCCTGGTGCGCTGCGCTCCGCCACCCTGTCTGTCCCTCGCTTACCTTCCTGGCGAGGGCACCTGGCTGTTCCTGCGGTGCGATCTCAGAGCACAGCTCCGGAGCAGCGGCCGGCTGCCGGCACCGGCAGCCTCTCTTATAGCGCTCGCTTCCCGCCTACCCCGAGCGCTCGGCGCCAGAGGAGGAGGAGCGCGGAGGAGGGCAGGCGGAGCCGTCGGTTGGGTTAGACCTCTTAGGCAAGAGGACTTCCCTCCAAAGGGGAAGCCTCGCTCAGAGCCACCTCGGGCGCCCTCAGATCCAGCGCCGGAGGAAGGGAAAGGCGCTCTAGACATGCCCAGAGGAAGTCGTAGACGCCGTTTGCGCGCGCGTGGAAAAACGAAGGTGGCAGTCTCCTGGGGAAGCGTCTGTTCCCCACCCCAGCCGAGCGAGGCCAGGCCAGGCCAGGCCGCGTTTCCCCTCCGCTCCCTTCTATACAGCTGGAGTTTAGCTTGCCAATCCTAAAGACGCGGGTCAATAGCGAAATTGAGCCTCCCCAAGGACGGAAGGATAGACTTGTGGCTGTATTGCTCTGGAGGGAAAAGGGGCCACATTTTGTGCCAGGAACCCCTTTCCAGACCTTGCTCCCACGTCAGGGAGAGCTGCAATCGCTGGGGATGATGGGCGTTGCTGCCCCACCCACCTTGGCCATGGCCAAGAACGCCTTGGATGCTGATAAGATACAGCCAGGTTGGGGTTGTTCTTTTTGTACTTTCTGGTCACAGCTGTGGCTGGTGACTGCTGTGGCCTCAGAGATGTGGGCAGCTGAGTGGCACAGCCAGTTCGTTCAGTTTACCAAGTGACACCAGGCATGGTGAGTCCAGTCCTGCCAACCTCAAGATTAGACTCTGGCAGTGTAGCTTAGGTGAAGTTGCCATTAAAGGCCATCTGGAAGTGATAACCCGAAATGTATTTGGTTCACAGGTTACACTGGCGCTTAAAATACCCCTTAGGCATCCTTTGAGAAAGGTAACATACATGTTCCCAACAGTCACCCCATCTTGCCTCTCCCAACCTCACCCAGGAACCAACTCACTTTTTTTCATGTGTCTGAAACCAGGAGAAAAAAAACGTTCCTGCTGACGAAGGAGTTGTTCAGGTAACCAGGATTTCTAATCAGCTTCCCTCATGGTGGTTGGATGGTGTTAGAGTGAACGCCTGGCCAACTCGTGGCTCACCCAGAAAGTTGAGTGAGAAAGAAAAAGGGTTGGGGGCTGATGACATCATAAACCCTTAGGGTCCGGAATGGATTGCTAAGGGAAACAATGGCCAGAGACCAAGGGGGTTGCCTTTGCTAGAAATAAGCATTTTGTGAGTTGGCCTAAGGCCCATCTGAACAATAACCCCCCCTAAAAGATTGTCCAGGCCCTGTTTGATCACCCATCTGCCCATATCTTAGGTGCACCCATGGGACTGAGTAATTATGGGAATAACTTGCTGTGCGTGTGTGAACCAAGCTGCTGTGGCTTGCCAGCCATGGTTTAAAGTTAATCATAAGACATGACAGTTGTATCTTGCTCTGCAAACCAGTTGGCTGGGTTCACACGACGCACTTGCAGCCGGTCAATGAAACTTGAGCAGCCCCAATAACGTGGGTTAGTGTCCCCTGTAGTCTTATCTGCTGTGCTTGGTTCAGCATATTGTGCACATCTAAAAAGGGGGGTTAAGGCATTAATCAGGTGTGTTGTGTGAATGCCTTCACTGTGCTTTGTGGATGTGTGTGTTTCCCCACCCTCCGCTCCCTCTAAAAGGCTGAGTCGCCAGGTTATAGAAATTATCAGCATATCAAGAACATGGAGCTTTGTTAAGAAAAGTATTAAACAATACTGAAAGAACAAATCAGCTCTTGGTTGGCGGCTGTGGAAGGCTGGTACGCATTCTCTGATAATATTTCCACTGACATTTCACTGCAGAAGCCCTTAAAAGGACTTCTAAATTATTCTCAATGTCCTTGTAATTTTATGCTGTTTTTGAATCATAATCTGTCCCTCTGCCCCTCCCCCCCCATTTGCACCTTTTATATTGAGGACTGTCCTTGATGGCTTCTGAATTTCACTCCTAACCCAAGTTCAATTCCAAACCTTCTATGAATTTTTATTTAACAGAAAGAATATCCCGTAAAAAGAGAGAGAAACCCAGTTATACAAGGGAAATAGTTAATCCAAAGGGTCTAGTGTTTTGGACTACAATCCCCATCCTTTATAAGCCTTATGGGAGAGTCCAAACACAGCCAGGGGGCACCAGCTTCTTGCTTCCTTGGAAGAATTGCTATTTTGGAATTAACACAAGGCATAGAGTTTCCCACCAGTTCACTTGTTGCTCCTAATCGCTCTCAGGAAGTTAATTCAGTTGGCAGACTTTCCCAAACTGCCTTGAGAGGCAGAATAGAAGACAGATCAGATCTTTCTGGAGAACCCAACCTGCTGGATAGTTGTTGGGGACAAGTCACTTTCTTATAGGTAGTCCAATACAATCTACAGATGCTTTTCTCCCAAGCGGAGAGCTTGTGAAGGGTGAGGAGGAGAAAGGTGGTTCTGCCTTCACTCTGTACCCCTTGGGGGCAGGTACAGCAAATATTGAAAGGAGTGAGCCAGCAACACTGGGTTGGAGGTGCCAGCATCAAGGACGCATCAAGGAACAGAATGGTGGAGCCCAAAGCAAAGCAAACGCCTTTCTCTGATGCTGGCAGAAGCTCAGCAAGATTCCATCTCAGAAGAGCGATGACCTTTTACAAGAGGCCCAGATGTAGACATGCCCTTTGAGGTTTGTAGCCAGTTGTCCTAGTCTGCCGCCATCTCCAAAGCATACCATTTTGGGACAAGTTGCAACTTGGAGAGGGAGAGAGTGGCTTCTCATGTTTGGTTTGGAGCTGGCTCTTGACGGGAAGGAATAGAGGCGGCTGCCTCAGGCCGAGTCAGACCGTTGGTCCAGCTAGGCCAACAAGATCAGCTCTAACCAACAGACTGGTCTCAGTGGATCTCTGAAATCCAGTGTCAGCCTAACACTGGAAATTGAACTAGCACCTCAGTAGAATAATTCTCCTTCCCTTAAAGGCTCAGACCTGGTTCGAGTGGTAGGTTTGAATTAACAGAAGATTAACTCAAGTCGATATATTAAGCTGCTTCACTCAATATTTCCATCATGGCTGGCTGTCTATGATTTCAGGGCAGAGCTTTTCAACCCCAGCCAGTGTTCCTCAGGGTGGAACATGACCTGCAGGCACAATAAGTCCTCTTGTCAGAGAGATACAGCTTTTTCCTGAAGTGGTAAGATTGTAGTCCTCACTATTCTAAGTCAAAGGTAGCTCGGCACTGGCTAGCCGGCAACCGAAATCCAGAGTTTCAAGCCAAAGTGGTTGCAGTTCTACCTGGAGATTGAACCCAAGAACTGGACTTGGTGTATCTCTTCTCCTCTCCAGCCAATGGCTGGGGAAGAACAACAGCGGCATTCCAACCTGTCTTGAAAATGCGCCATGCTGAAGAGGAGGAAAGGAAAATAAACATGCTTGTTTCTAAGCAAATGGCATCAAGTTCACTAGAAATTATGACTACCTAACAAACTTGCTGACCATTATTACAGCTCGGAGAGGAACCTCATGTGCACGTCACTCAGCTGACGAACACTGGAGGCATCAGTGAGGAAGTGGCTAGGACTGGTTAAATCATCTCTTGAGAGGATAGGAAGAGAGATTTTTGAGTCAAGCCCTGAGCTCATCAGCTACACTATGGCTAATTAATTAAATTTATATGCCACCAGATTCCCAGTGACAAGGCTGTTAGCAGCCCCTTTGTGCTTTCTTCCACCAGCCCATGAGTCACCAGCAGTGGCAAATCAGGAGCACATGATGATTCCGTTGCTTAAGACTTGGGGTCCTGCTAAACCATGTTTTCTTGAGCTTGCTTCATTGGCTGAAGCACCATTGACCAAATGGGGACAACTCACCAAGCCTTCAGCCACGACTTACAACCTGCAATGTTTAAGTTTGTGCAAGTCCCAAGCCAAATGCAGAACACCCCCCCTCCCAATGGTTTGCCCTTTCGTGAAATCAGTTCCACAAATAGCACATCCGAACTTGGAAGTCCCACGAAAGCTCTCGTACAAGGGCATCAACAGACATATACTGTAAAAATAAATCTCAGGACCTGTGTAAACAGTCATACAAGTCATTTTTTCTTCAAAACCTCACCCAAGAAACTGGCCTCCCTGTGTAAGGTGGGACAAGATTAGCATTTCTGAAAAGATTTTTTGATACCTCTGTTGTGCTGCACAGGCGGTCAATCAGAACTTAAACCTTGTAGAAATGAATTCCACTGAATGAATCCTGCTAGACATTCTTCTGGCTAAACATACATCAGGCTTCAGCTGAACTGCTGTTCCAGAGATTCTTCCAGCAGATCTAGGAGACCTGCTAAATCTTTTTATGATGTTTACAACTTCTGCCCCCCTGCTTTTTTGCCCTTTGGGTTCCCCTAATCCTGTCAAAGTTTATCCTGAGCTTTTGGGAGGAAGTCAACTGAATAGCAAAAGTTATTTGGGGTGGGGGGTGAACTGAAATCATCCTTTAGAGATAAACCAGACGCCGCTGCTTCAAGTTTTTACAATTCAGATGGTGATCTTTTTGAACACCAGAGTTCCAGATGCAGGCCCAGAGGTTCTCTGTCGTCCTGCCCCCTCCCCATTATTTTTTTTACTGTAGCCTTCGTATTTGCATAAAGCACCAAATCTGGAAGATTAAGTGAACATCTAGCAAATAACTCCATTCCACACTGGCTTCTTCACTAGATCTGGATTGAAGCAAAGCAGATGCCTCCTCTAAACAAAAATGCTTGTAGAGATCAAACTTGAAGATGTGGTTTCCATCATCAGGTCTTACAGGTGGCCAGCTGACTTTCTGGAAGCCCTCCTGTGTTTTGAACAGTTATGAATAAAAGGATTCTACTTGGGGAGACCCAAAATCCGTAGCTCGCTCCCTCTCTCTCTCGGAGCACCTTTTCTGACTCTCCAATTTTATTTAAAAATAAAAACACCAGCTTTTGAGAGCCGCAGCTCACTTCATCATATGCAACTGCAAAAAAAGTCACAGAACTTCGTTTTTATATAGGACAACTGCAGCGAGACTCTTATATACTCAAAATTAGCCCAGGGTGACAAGGTGCAAAACTTTCTTAGTGACCCAGGAAATCATGGTGGAATGTTGTATAGATGGGTTCACCCACTGTGCTAAATCAAAATGCAGCTTATTTGATGTTAACTTGGCATGTTGTATGAACCTTGCAGGCTGGAAAGCAGACATTGGGGTCGAGCAAATCTAGATACTGTGGTTTAACCATCTGTGGTTAAGCAGCATACCATAGTTTAGACAGTGTAGGAATATATTCAGAAAAATGCAAGATTTGAACTAGAACCAAGGTTCTTGACTTGCGAAAACTACAACAACTAGCTGTATTCTCACGTCATGTTTGGCCCTATTACGGTTTACTTAACAAACCACAGTTTACTCAGTTCAGCGAAGGCACTAAGCCAAATTACATTTTACACACACTCTAGCTTGGCTCACTTTGTTGTGGTTCAGCCGTTACGTAGCTTGGCTCACACAGCCCCCTAAACCACAAATAAGCAAGTTGCATGCTGCATGAATGCAACACTTTGCAAGTCTCTAGCAAAGCGTGGCAGGCATTTTTTAGCCAGAAGGGCTAAAGCACACTTAGCAAAGCAAAAAAACAGTAGAGATACCAGTGCTGAATCTACAGTATCATCTAGGAAGGGGGGACTAGGAAGGGGGCCCTCCAACCCCAAGCCTAATGCTTCTTCTTGGGCTGTTTTGGTGAGAACTCAGCCTTGTGAGTTTCCTTTTGCTAGCCAAAAGTTCCTCTTCTCTATCTCAACGTTGCTAATTTCCTTTAAAAAAAAAACACACACATCCAGAATGGCGAGTCATCCCAACACAAACCACTTGGGGGTCACCATGGAAACAGTTACCAATTAACAGTAAAGACTGACTTGATCAGCAAAACTGAGGAGCAGCAGAGGGGGGTACCCAGGGAAACCAGACGCGCAAGGTGGTTGCACTCAGCAAACACCATCCGGCTGAACGCTGCCCACGACCCTTTCATGAATGTCGTCTCTGTGGTTCACCCTGCAAATTTAAGCTGATGCAATTGTCTGGCAACAGATTCCCTTTGGGGCATGGGTCACAAGGAGAGGCAATCTTTTGCAGAGAGCCGGTGAGAGCAGCAGGCAGAGGCCACAGTAAGTGGAATTGGACGTTGCCAACTGGAACAATTTTAAGAGCCGGGATCACGGGTGCAAAGCAGTGGATGGAAGCAGGAAGAGTCTGATCCACGCAACTGCTGAGAATCCGTTTTCTCCTGCTTCAGCAGAAACTCATCTATCGGGAGCCTAAGACTACATATATAGGGCTGAGAACAATAAAACTAACAAGGATTTTTGCCATCTTCCCAACTTCCTCCAGACCAATAGGTTTGCCTAAAAATTAAGAGCGAAGCGGTTCATCTTCAGGCTCTTCCTCAGAGGCTGGGCTGCATTCATCGGTTGCCTGGCCCAACAGGCAACAAATAGAGACTCGCTTACACAAAGTTGCGTCTGAGTTGCTAGAAAATGGGCCACAGCAAATTGCATCCATGCTGCTGCCTTAAGAAATGCTTGGATGCTTCTGTCGGGCACCAGGAATCAAGCACCAGGGATCCCAATCTTTAAAAGAAAACACTAGCTGAGCATTTTGCTGCAACATTGCCAGGCAAATTGATCTGGGTGGGGAGGGGGGGAAGCAACATTTGGATCAGGCGCCATCAGCCAATCCCAGCAAAGCAGGGGTCTCGGGCAGGGTGCTCCTGTTTAGGATCCAACTCTGCGGCTTCAACAAGCCGCCAACAGAGCAAAGGAATCGGGCGGAATTTAGAGAAAACCAAAAAACGTAAAACCGCCAAACATCTTTCCAACTGAAAGCTTTTAACCGTGAGAGCTACACCCCAAGCTCAGCTGCAGGCCATCAGAGATGGCCAGCTTGTGCGCCTACTCATGAAAAGGGGCTTACTCATGAGTAGTCCATTAACTGAAGAAGAGACTTGGGGTCTTCCCCTCACCAATCATCCCTCGGGAAATGCTCCAGATTTTCTGCATTTTGAAAGCGTGGAAGCCCCCTGTTCAGTCGGACAAGTGGGAAAGGCTCTTAACAAGAAACCTGTCCTGTTCGATACAATCCTGTAGCTTTTCCTCCCAAACACCAACTCCTGAGGATGATCGTGTCATAATAAGTCAACTATTCTCACACCGGAGACTTCCAACGTCCCCAACAAAGCCGAGACTGCACGGAGATGCAGCCATGGCTGTCCTTCACAGCACTTTCTTTCCTGCAATATCTTTGGTCTGTTGTCTGACGACTTCTTTGCTTGTTAAGGATACTGGTCAGTTCAGAAGTGGCAGGTAGGCACACGCAGGCGCAGAAAGAGAATGAGACAATGTCCGTGCCCTCCCCTGCGAGGCCCACCGGGGTTCAACCCTGTGGTCTTTCTCACGTCATTTGTGTAATCAAGGTGGCATAAACGTCCAACGGGTAAGACAGAGTCTATCGCTCTGTCCTTATTCTGCTGTTACGAGCTAGGAGATATTTCTCCCTCCAGGCAGTTCCCCTTTCCGCCCTTCCCTGTAATCTCACTTGCGTCACTGAAACCAAGCAAACAGGTAATGTAATCTCTTCCCCCACCTCCACCTTCACTTACCAAAACTTAGAAAACCCCACTGATCCCTTCTTTCAATGTTTCTGAAGCAAGAAATGAAAGTGTGGGGATTTTGTTGTTTTTGCTTTGGAAAAAACACACACTGGTTTTCTGGAACCAGATAACCTTTCACCCCAGCTAGATCCACTAAGGTTTTTTTTTTTAAGGGGTGGGGGAGTCTGTCTTTGTGCTGACAGCATTTCCTCCCTCCCTCCTTAAAAAGTCACACGTTGGCATGCATTTCTGTTCCTTGCAAAATTCGACTGACTAATCAAAACGTCAGCAACCCCCCGCTAAAGCTTACAACGTTAAAAATAAAAAGTTACGCCAGCAAGAAAGACAGCTTGAAGCACAACACGCTGTTATAGAACACTAGGAAGAAAAAAGGCAAAGGAGAAACTCTTTTGTGTTTGAATCCTGCTGACTTTGGGGAAATGCGTCTAATGCAGTTTTCTTGACCACCCACACACAAGGGCCTTGTTATTGCCTTCTTCTGGAAGTTTGCTTGGATTTCCCAGTCAAGCCTATATTCCTGAAATGTCCTAATACTCTCCCCTACGAGTATTAACTAGGTCCTACTGATCTGCATTTTCAGCCAAGTCATCTTCTGTACCGATGCTCAAAGGGTGCCCAGGTTGGACAGCGTAAGGAAAAAGCTGAAAAGATTGCTTGGTGCACAATGTGAGTCTCTTAACCCCAATTCACCGGCCCAGTTCTTCTGCCAGGCTAGAGAATGCCTCTCTTACACACGTCTGAAACATGTTCTCCCAGCTGTTCCAGGAAGGAATCTTCTCTGTGGTCTCCATCAAGCCTGTTCTTGACCCAGATAGTTTGACGGGAGGACAGGAAGGAAGAGCAGAGGGCGGATCAAAACAGAGATGGGCCTGGCCCACGGTTTATAGCCAGGAAGAAGCCCAGTTTGATGCTTCAGATAGGGGAATGGGAGGAGGAAAACCCAGATTGCATATCTAGAGACTCAAAACCATTCCTCATGTCCAACTAAGAGGATGGGCAGTTTCGGCTTCTCTGATGGAGGCTCCCCAGAGTCTCAGCCAATCTTTTCTGCTCACCTCCTCCCTGGCCCTCTGCTGCAGACTGAACCCAGGATGGTCTCCATGCCAGTAAGCTGAGGATGAGCAGAAAACGTATTAAATTATGCTCGGATGTAGGAAAAATGGAGGAAGAATCTCCCTCTTCCTATGTGAAAACAACGAACAAAAGCTATTGTCCAATTGAAACAGATAAAAAGAAAGGAGCCAGTGGAACTCATTGCCACAAGATGCGGAGATAGCTGCTGAGTTAAGCGGCTTTAAAAGGAGACAACCCACATCTATGTAGGATCTATGCTGCAACCTGGAGGCTTAAAGGCAACGTAGTTATTGGAAGATTTATGGGGGTTATAGCCCTGCTATCCTGCGTCGGGCAGGGACACTTTCCCACAGGAAACTGGATAGGTGCCATGCAGTGACAGAAAAATGTATAGAGAAATAGCTCTTTGAATGTATAAAGATATTAGCAAGTTCACATTTCACATTTTCTTGTCAGCCAACCAGAGTTACTTAAGATGGGCGGCCATATAAATCTTTTAAATAAATAGATAAGTACAATACATTTTGTTCCGTGCCATAAACGCGTCTTCTTGGCCAATTTATGTAGGCCAGGCTTCTGCTAAAGACACACGAGCAGGTTAGGGCAATATTGCCTTTGTTCCCTGGCAGGATGCCAACTTCAGCTTTCCTTGGCACTGGCTCAACAGTGACTATTGTGGGGAGGAAAAAAAAAAAGCAAGCTGAATGAGCTGTTGCGTGTCCACACACAACCTCATTATGACGCCATCCCCTTGGGGATCCAAAACAATCGTGCTGTGATCCGGCCAGTTGCTCTGGATGCACTTTCCTGGGATCCACCGAGGAAAACGTAATCACAGTGTAATAAGATCTGACCTAGTTCCTGGATTTTCCTGGGGGAATCCTGCCCATTTGACTTAAACCTGTCCTGCTCTATGTTCTCCTTCCCTCTCAATCTTGAGGTATTCTTCTCGCCCTCTGCGCAAAGGCAGGGATGAGCAAATGCCAAGCCAGACAGGGCACCAGCACATGGTAGGCCACTCATGGGCTGGTCCCCTCCTCTCATGTAGCCTTTTCCCCTTTACACATGTTTTTTTAAACTGCTGTTCCAGCCCAATCCAATTATCTGATTAATCCCTTCCTGGCATTGGAACCATGATGGTGAAATGTTTTGCTTGTTAAATTTCAGCCTGTTGGGCTGAACAGGAACAAGGGGCAGGGCACCAGCTGGCAACCCCACCTAGGCCTGGATCATTGCAAATTTTTTTTTAAGTATTTGGATCTTTTAAAACCTCAGATGAATATCGTTGGCTCTTGGAACAGACTTTCCATCTCCACAGCAGAACACAGAATTTTCCATCAGGTTTCCTGGAAGGTCAGTATAAACCACATCAGTTCTGCAACGAAATGAAATGGGAACAATTCCTTGATTTTTAAAGGTCTGTTAGTCAATTTCAAAACTCTTTACAAGACTAAGAGTGCTACCAAAACAGTGGACTTGCAACATTGTGGTGTTGTTTTACAGCAGCCAACCCTTGGCTTCCAGGGCTCTTGAGTCATATAACCTGTTTCAGAAGGATTTGTAGTCTGTGCATTGCTGACGCTTATTCTACTTTACTCTGTCATTGAAGCCATCAAGCTTCACCCCCTGAGCAGTGGAGGAATCCAGATTAAACCACCTCCAAAGGATGACTGTCTACCCTCTGCTTTAACATAGCCAGTAAAATGGAGCCCACCACCTCCCAATCATTTCCACTGTTGAACTAGTCTTACTATTTAGAGATTTTTTTTCCCCCTAAGGTTCAGTTGGAACCTGCCTCCTTGTAACAAGATAATTATTCGGGGTCCTGCCCTCTGCGATGACAAAGAACAGATCTTGACCTTCTTCTGGGCAATGACCTTTCAAGAATTTGAAAAGTGCTATCACATCCCTTCAAATGATCTTTCTCCAAGCTAAACCAATCCTTTCCTTTCCAGTTCTCTTCACCAGACTTGGTTTCCAGTCCTGCAATCATCTTCCTTGATCTCCCCTAAATCTGCTCCAGGGCACTGATAAAATATCTTCTAGTTCACAAGTTGAATTTCACTCACTCCAGAAAAGATGACTTTGGTTAACAGTTGCTAGAAATGCTTTCTACAGTTCCTCTTCGCACTTTCTGTTGGATCTTTGTTGTCCTGTAGAAGACAGAAGAGATTTCTCTCTTTTCTCCAATTCTTTTGAGAGGAAAACAGGAATTAGCTGCGAGTTCAGGCTATTTAAAAAAAGCAATTTCAGCAGAGCAGTTAGGCAAAACTTTCTGCTATAGCACTTAGCAGGGCTGAACAAGAGGGTTTGAGTTGAAAGAGCAAATGGCAACTTTCTGCAGTCTGTGTGCAGAAGTCAACCCAACTTAATACCATACTGGTAATGGCAAAGCCACCCCCTTTGTTTAGGAATGATGCATTTAAGACGTGGAATAGCATCCATGCTGTTCCCCCCACTTATGACTGCTTCATCTTGCATGATAGGGCCAGTACTACCATTCAGCAGTGTTGGCACATTGCACAAACCCACAGCTTTGTTTACCCATGGTTTATTAAATATACCCCAATAAGTTAGGGTCAGATGTCATAGTAACTCAAAAACAACCCATAGCATAGCTTAGCACAATGTATTAATTCAATGTTGACTCAGGAAGCAATAGACTTTTAGTGTGGATTCTTTTACAAACGCAAGTTGACTACAAGGATGGACTTGTAAAGTCATTCAAGAATTGAACCTGACTTAAGGGGAACTACTCCATGTTGCCAACGTTTCAATCTCACTGTGAATTTAGACAGCGTCATTTTCTCAAGAGACAGAGAGATTACCATCTCCTCCCCCATAAAAATTCTTACTGTCTCCTGCCCCCATAAAACTTCTGCGCAAGGTTGTGCAAGGAAACTGCAAAGAACTACTCCTTTTGTAAAAAACAATACTGGGAGGATGCAAGAAAAGCTTTCTTTTGCTTTTACACACTTATTAGCCTTAATACTGCCATTAATCCTCTCTTGCACACTGTCCCTTTAAGCAACTGTTCTTAGCTTGGCTAAGCTCATGTAGATCCTTCCTTCTGCCTTGGCTTGGCTTGTTTTCTTGTATCCAGGTCACAGCAGGCATGATTTTGATCTAGACTGTTGAAATTAGCTTCCCAAAAATGGGATTAGAACTCATACACAATAATTAAAGATTGCCATTGAGTCAAGCAACCTGTCCCTACTTCCCTCATAGGTAGCCGGCTTCTTGACAGTTGGTTGTTTACAGATGGTAGGTGGATTTGTAATTTGACAGCACAACCTGGGAAGATAATCAAGGATGAGGGTGGTATATTTAGGATTCCAAAGGGCCACACAAGGGCCCTGATACCTTGTTTTGTGGTTCTGTCCAGCCACAACTCCCATCCATCCATCCATCCAATGAAGGAACGAAAGAGACAGGAAAATTCATAATCCTGGATCTGCACATTTGTGTCTTCTGAGTTTGGATTGTGGCCCCATCTCTGTGGCCTTTAGCCTCCCGCTAAATATCAACTGCTACCCCTAAGCACCCCAAAGTTGCCCAGCCCCTGATCTAGCAATTCTGTTAAATCTACAATTGGATAACATCTCCTGGGACTTTCAATGATGTCTTAAGAAACTGTCAGCTCTTTGAGGCTGGCCCGGCCAGCAAAGAATAAACATATCATAACAGGTGGGAGGGAGGCACCATTTTCACTTTCATTTGACTTAGAGTCTACCCAGCCACGTTGCACGATGAGCATCACAACATATTTTCTTTGGACACCATTAGAAAGTAACCCTAGTAATTTCCTCAACATAGTTGATGGTGGATGAGAGGAGCACCACCTGGTGTCCACGTTCATATTAACTAAAGCCAAAGACTTTATGGAGTGGGGCCTGACTTCTGGGTGACTTTACACATACTTCCATGGAGTTTTCTTGGCAACAGTGATTTATCGCTGCCTTCTTCCAGCATTTCTTTAAAAATCCTAGTGGTCTTCTATTCAAATATGAAGTCTGACCTTGCAATACTTAAAGTTTCAAGATCAGCTGAGGAAGATGTTGCTACTATGCTGGGCGCAGGCAGAATCTAATCTTAAATGCAAACTAGGGCCACCCTTTGACCTATCCCTAAGAAATATTCCTTCCTTAATGGAGAGCTGCTACTGACCCTCCATCAGGAATGAGGAAGCCGTAGCTACCCAAAGCTGTTGGACTTCATCTCCCATCAGCCTTATCAGTCACAGACAATGGTCAGAAACAAGGGGAACTATAGTCTGAGATCAGAAGAGATGCAGGTCTGCTACCTTTGGCACAGAGAACACTGAACTGAGTAATCAATTAATTTACTGTAATGCAACTTCCACTAATAAATTTTGTAGGTTTTTAAAAAATAATGCAATGCATTGATCACTGTACTTATTCTGTCTGCCCCCCTCCTTCCATCTATAAAACATTCAAGGCGCCTAACAGCATGTAAGGTTACAGGCATGCAAAGGAAAAGTTATAAAAAATTAAAATTAAAATCATTTTTAAAATCTAACAGAATTTGAAAAGAAAGGAGGCAGATTGACACAATTTCTGCAACCACAATTCACTGGTAACTATCTTTTTTTCTGAAGCCAGACAGAAGCCAAATAGAAGGAGCAAAAGTTAAGCATTCAAGATTTTTACTCAGCCTTCCCAGAATGATTTACTAAGCATTGGTTCTCATGCTGTTTTTTTTTTCTCCACCAGACTTTCTAGCACTTAGAAAAGTGATCTCCATAGGGAACCTGAACAACACGTGTTCTGTTTCCCATTGGCAAAATTGTAGATGAAGAGGTCAAGGCAACAGTTCACCATCGTGAAAATTGAAGATATACAGAGTTTGACCTTCTGTAAAATACCACATGACTTCTGGAAATATTTCACCATTATAACCATGGTCTGACAAAGGTGGAGAGGGACGAAGCAGGCAGCAAAGATGACCAGGTGACAGCAATCATCTGTACTGAGGTGGCAGGATACAAATGGGAAATTATTTGTAACTTCATTTTGATCTTTACACTACATTTTAAATGTGACTCTCTGTAACTCTTTTTCTGCTGATGTTGAGTGCTGTTATCTCTCTCCCTCCTTCATTCTAGACAGCAAGGCCGAAACGTACCCAAAACAAGGGGAGACGAACGGCAAAAACAGGGACTTGTGGTTTAGCTACAAGCTATCAACTATTGTCTAAAATTGGAGAACGGAAGACATGGGAAGGGCACTGAGGGAGGGATTGGGGAGAAACAACTCTTGTTATGATAAAAAGGCTTGGCAAACCCCTTTTCGGGGTTCAGTTCTTTGCAGGGACCTGCGAGTCCTAACTGAACCTTTGCGCAAATAAAGCTCCTCTCTGAATGACCCAGTGAGAGTCTCGTCATCTCTAAATGTTGCATTACTCCCACCCGTAACAGTATGGGCTTAGTATTTATCACCTTTCCTTTAAAAGGGACTTCGTTTTGGCAATGTAGATCTCCAGCTTCAGATAGGAAGTCAAGGAGACACACAGCTCTGACTGGGGAATACTCAAGCACATCGCCAGGTTGTTCATGACTGAGGTCTTGAGGATGAAGAATAGCAGGCCTTGAAGGAAAAGGAACGTCCAAACACTCAAGAGGAGTTTCTTCAAGAAGGGTTTTCTTTTCCAGTGTTGTCGTGAACAGCAGCTTGATACTGATGGAAGCTGAGGTGGGTCAGGAAGTGGAAGCTGCCATACAGGAGGGCTGAGCAAAAACACTTGAAGCAGACACAGGAATTGCCCCAAAGGCCAATGGCAGTCCAAACCACCGTCAACAGGGTTGACAGAGAAAAGCTGAGATTTTTTTTTTCTGGCCTAGTGGGCCTCTTTTTCATAACCCCTTCCCTAGCAATACATTAATTCACATGTTCTTTGTTTCTCTGCATCTTCTCCTTGCACTGGCCAATCACCGTGTCGCCTACATTGCGAGGTTACCCTCTTACACCTCAACTTTCATTGCCACTTCCCAATGTTTTAATACTTTAATTCAGGGTTCCTCAACCTTGGCAACTTTAAGACGGGTGGACTTCAACTTCCAGAATTCCCCAGCCATTCACCCGTCTTAAAGTTGCCAAGGTTGAGGAACCCTGCTCTAGTTCATTTAGAACTTACTATGTCCTTGCCTCCCTTTCCTTTTCTCTCTTGGCCTATTCCATAGTCACTGCTGATTTAATAGGCTTCAGACAGCCCCCTTGTCCATTCTGCCACAAAGCCACACCCTCGCCAAGTTGCAATGCTTATACGAAGTTCTCAGCTCAGGGGTTCTCCTGGATGAAGCTGAAAGCAGAGTCTCAATTGTGGATAAACATCTGCAGATACCTGTTTCATTCAGTGTCGGGTGTGACATCTGATCTTGGACCTACCATACCAAGGCTGTCTGGAAACTGCTCTAGCCTCAGTTATTGGAAGACAGAACAGCCCCACGGGGGCCAGGATCAGTGTGGAGGTCCCCAGTCTGCAATGTTCTTTACGGCCTTCCTTAGCTGAGCCTTGTGGTCATGAATTCAGCTTTACGCCTTCCGGATGATTCTGCCCGGCTTCCTCCAGTCCTTGGGCCGTTCTCGTGGCACCGGATAAAGCAACGAGTGGGAAATACTTGAACGGTTCACTTGGGAAGAGCTGCTGAAAAGACACCAGACACAAAGGAGGTAGGAATTCTCCAGAATTGTCACTTCTAGAGGCCTCCCCCACCCCTGGTTCGGACGCCACCCGTCACTTGGTCTCCTTTTCCAACAGATAACCTCAAGAGAATGTGATCCTTGGAAGATAAAGCTGGTTTACTCTTTATTTAAAAAAGGACAGAGACAGAGAAAGGGAGGGCAGAGGAAAAAACTGCAAGTGTTTTGCAGAACTCAGCACTTTGTAAGTGGCGCACAGTGTATGTCTGTATTCGTGGGACTTTGGCCAGTATTTCAACTTCTAGGTAACAATTCTATAGAGCTATTTAAACCCCCAATCTTCTCCCGGATCTGTAATCATGGATTAATCCCCCCTAATTATATTTAGGGTACCATTTGCAGATCTTGATAACTGTATTTCCTTTCCATCCTGCTGGGGATTTGAAGAGAGGTGTCGATTTTTCATTAGCAATTGCATGTGCCTGAATTGATTTCATCCTTCCAGCCTAACTAACAAGGAGTAGGGTGAAAATGTGCGATGGCAAGCGTGTGGCTTGGTGTGAGTATGCGTGTCTTCAGCGCCTGCCGGGGGCCACTGTTTAGAAATACCTCACAAACTAGAAGGTGCACAGAAGCGTGCAAGCAACTCATAGTAACACCTCAGTGAAATGGCACAGAATTGTAAACTGAAACCCTACGAGTCAAGAAACATTGGTGCTAGAATAAATTCCTATTTAGCTCTGTTCTTTATTCAGAGCTGCGAGGACTAGAATCTTACTTCAAGAGAAGTAGAAATCTTTGGGAAAACACCTGCATTTGCACATCTAACTCAACCAATAGTATTCCCAGATGAGGATGGGAAGGATTTTTGCCTGAAACTCCAGTGCTTGCATTGACTTCACTGGGCTGGGTGGACGTTGGCCTAACTCAAAATAAGATGCCCTCTAATACTCCCGTCTTTTTCTTCTTACTTAATTCTGCCCTTTCTTCTGAACCATGAGGACTAGAATCTTGGCTTATTTTCAGAGAGCAGCAGAGCCATAGCTTAGTGGGGAAGCCCACCTTTTGGGTGCAGGAAGTCCCAGATTGGAATGGCAACATCTCCAAGGAAGGCTTAGAAAGAGCAATGACCGCAAACCTGGCACCCTTCTGCCCTCAGCAGACGATGCCATCCCGTGCTAGAAGAGCAATGGTTCACTCAGAGCGGAGCCCCCTTCACTGCCCTCCCCTTCTAAAGGAGCAGACTGGTTTTTCACAGGCTTTGTTCCCTTGAGATGTGCGTGCACACACACAGAGAGCTTACCTGCCCGACCAAGGAGGCCCACACTGCTTCTTCGGCTTGGTTGCCTGCTTCTGATACTCCATCCAGCCACTCACCAGCTCGTGGATGATCATCAGATAGAGGAGAAAGATGAGGACAGCCGGGTCCATCTGCAGCACCTCTGAGCCCACTTCATTGGGCCTGGGGGTCATGGATGCGGGCAGGCCGGAGAAAGATCAGCTAGAGGAGGAGGAGGAGGAGGAGGAGGAGGAGGATCCTCGCTAGCAATTTCTTCTTTCTGCAGCCAAATGGAGGCCCCAGAGATTCTCCCCGCAGTGATCCCGGCCGGCTGCGAAGCTGGCGAGCAAAGTCACGCCGCCCGAGGCCATCGCTTGCTCTGCCCAACTCTGGCTCCCCCTCGGTCCCCAACCCACAACAAGCTCCCAACCACCTCCATCCTTCACCGGGGGCTTTTTATGCATCGCTCTGCAGGAGTGCACGCCCACAAGACAAAGAGCTCTCTTGCTCAGCTCTTCCAGCGAGAATCTCCCTGGATGAAGCAAGAACTGCAGGACAGAGAAAGGGGGAAACTGATTAGCTCCCCCTTTTTATAAAACAGCAGAGCCCCCATCCCCAGGGAAAAAACCTAGACCAATGTATCTGACCTGGATCCATGCTGGGTTGCTATGAAGAGATTGGCCACATTGCCAGAATCTCTTGTTTCTATTTCTCTTTGTTCGACATATAGATCCCTCCATCTTCCCTGGAGATTTAACACTGAGCTGTTAAACCTATTTGCACTTGAAATACCCTGGCATTTTTAGCACAGGCCCAATGTAGGAAGAGAGGTGCTTGCTCGGGCAGAAGACTCATCTAGTCCTGCATCCGAGCGAGTCCAAAATAAGTCTGAACTGGTTTCTGCCATGAGCTTTAGACCTCCTGCTTCTGTTGCTGGAGATTAGGCTACAATCTTCATGACTAAGACTGGGCAAAGAAAACAAAGAGGTTTGGCCAAATCCTTTAACTTTTTCTTTTTAATTAAAAATCATTGAGAGTATGCTCAGGTTTTAATCTGCATTTGTTCTCTGAAAACCTTCAGGTTTTGCTTCGAAGTCTTATTGTCTTAGTCCGCTGAGTTCAAGGAACATGTAACCTGGTTACAGAATAAATCCATTTGTAGGATTTACACAAAACATTGAGCCTTAGCAAAAGTCTGGATTTATCCCAACATTGAGTTACACCACCCAAATTAACCAGGGTTAAGACAAACCAAGCTTAGATCATGCAAATACAGGTACTTGTAACCAATCTGGTTAAGCGTGCTGTGTGAACACGTCCTGCATATAGCCATGCTGTGAGGACCATGTAGCTTGTAAGTTACAGTTTAAGGCTTTGGTAATCATTAAACCTGGTTATCATGGTTTCTTTGAGAGTTGTAGTTCAAACAAACCATGGGAGACCTGTTTATTAGAGACTGCCTGCCTGCTCTCAGGTAATTGGGTATTTAGATTGCATTCAGAGCCTAAATCCAATCCATAGCCTAATTCCTATAACTCTCAGGAGTCATAAAAGTTTGGCTTATAAAACACTCCCACGGGCTTTAATATCTAAGACTGTATTAGAGGTGTAGTAATTTTATAAGTAGTTGTAAATGAGATGCAGAACTTGGCTGAATTTGACTGAGTCTTGCTTAATATTTGGAGAGAAGACCATGAAAAAATTCCATGGCTGTTCACAGGACTACCAAGGATTTTTAAATATATATTTAAAGGATATATTTAAAGGAGGATGTCAGAAATGGGGTTGGCTAGCCCCTTAGCAGCCTGCTGTGGCCTCTATTGGCCTCTTGGATCTTTTAATCTTCTTTCTATCTTTGTAAGTGTGGTTTTCTTTTTATAACTTTTAATCATGTATTTATGATTTTAATTTGATGTAAGCCGCCCAGAGTCCCCATTGTGGGGAGATGGGCAGGGAGAAGTCCACTGAATAAATAAATAAATATAATTATTTATATATAAATAAAATACACAGCCTGAAAGAAGCCGGTGGCAAAACGCTTCTGTCTTGCTACTGAGCAAACAAGATGGATGTGTTCATGACATCATCAGATGTCAGGCTGGGCTTGAAGGGTCATCTACTCCTCCACTAATAAATTACAGCACTTAAAAAAACCCTAACCCAGGCAGCTGTTTCTTATTTCTAACTTAACATTTAAAAAGCCTTCTATAAGCAAACCCAAGCTTGATCATTTCACACATACCCAGAGCCTGTGTCAAAGTAAATCCCTATTTTTCTGCACGTTGGCTTCCTCACCAGCTTGGTTCTGCCTTTCCTTCTCTCTTTCAAAATAACAGTCTAAAAACCACAAGTCGGATGCACAGCTATAAAACCTGACTGAGTAGATCTGAAAACCAAAGAGGGGACCAGGCAGGATGGTAGAATCCTGTTTCCATAGCAACAGAGGCAGTTACTGAGATCTCAGAGAAAGCTTCACTGTATAGCACATCTTTAGTCCTAGAGTGCCCAACGCCTTACTCATGGCCCTATTTTATCCAAGGCTTTTGCTCCTGTTGTTAAATATCTCCCTGTGTCACTGCTGTGAAACCAACAATAAACCTCAAGTAAGTTGAGCATCTATATCCAATATTGCTCTTTTCCCTACTTCACTTCCCCACAAAAACTCGGTTAGTTCATGTTATTATAAGCTTTGTGCCTCTTCTCAAGCTTAGTCCTGAATGGATTTGATTATGGGAGCAAGTAGTCTCAGAACCACCCTTAAAATCATGAATGGTCATTTCATATCTCCTTTAAATTTGTTGTTCTTGGCCTTAAGACGATTGGGTTGGGGGGTTAGGGTACCGTGTCAACCAGGCCATTGCAATTTAGTCAACAAACAATGGTTTAAAAATCCTGGTTTAGCAAATGGTGGGAAACCAGCCTTAAAGAACCCCCAATTGATACAGAATTCTTATTTTGGGGAGGGGGAAGCAGAGCAGTTCAGTTCTAGATACCACCCAGAAGAGCCGGGTAGCTTGGAAATGAACTCAAGAGCCAACACACAATTTTCTGAAGCTCTCTCCCCAATTGTAATTAAGATTTAACTTTAAAAAAGCAGCAGCAAGAGAAATGGGTGGGGGGTAGGGATTTCTCTAACTGGACAAAGGATGAAAATTAACTCTTCCTATTTGTCCTCATCAAGTTTTGAAGGACATGCAAGGTAGAGCAGCTCATGATACATGCCTGATTCTGATGAACAATGCAATGTACTCCACCTGGTCCATTCTACAGCCAAAACTGAACTAGGCTAAAAGTTGGGTTTTATTTTCATGCTGGTGATATAGTAGCATATTCCACTATAACCAACACGTTCTTTGAGTAAGATGGTTTGGAGGGGCAGGGGGAACCAGGGAAGTACTGCTAATTCAGCCTGTCCTGGCTTGGTGTCTTCCAACTATTCAACCGTCTGACTTTACCACCATGTAACATATGAAAGGCCCAAGCCATGGAATGCTGATTGTTAAAATGTTCTACTTTTTTCTGGATATTCTGGTGGCATGAGAAGCCATTGTCCCTCTAAAGGAGCCCCCACTAATCTTCCCCAGCAGTTCTTACACCTGAGCAGGCATCTACTTAGCTAAGCCAACTCCACCCAAGTAGCACTGCTTTAGATGGAGTGGATAGGAATTGGAAGAGCCATCAAACTATTACTCCGTTAATTCCTTCCTCACCTGTGCCAACAGGACCATGGGAACCAAGACACGGCAAAGAAGCCCATCCAAGATTGCCCCGACAAAGGAAAAGAAGCCACCCACCATACCCACCACCGAACACAGCTCAGCCCAGATCATTAAACAGCCTCGACAGAAGAAGAAAAAGCGTACCAAAAGAAGGAAGAGTAAACCACAGCACCCTCAGCTTACAGTGCTTGGCAAGAGTTGTTCCATTCATGGTTTTGCCTCCAAAGGGTAAGGCTGACTTCCCAGCTTGCTGAGGCTTGCAAAGAAGGTCAGGACCTTGGATAGCTCCAAATGACTCTTGAGAGGCAAAAACATCTCATCACACTGAGACTCTTCAGCCTGACCGAAGGCTTATATAGGGAATCTCGTGTTGGGTGTGGTCAACTCCACCCACCCTGAAGGAGCTGCTGGCTGTTAAAGGGCCCTCAAGTGATTTTTCAATCTCATCCTTGTGAGGATTAACTTGAGGCTTATCAGGAGGATAATGATCAAGCTGTGTCCTCTGCCAGAGAGGACCCAAACTTCAAAACTAAAATGCTCAACAGTCTTTTGCTGCTTGCTGAAAGGCTCAGAGGCTTATTGACCATAAGAATGAGACACATCTAATGGCTCCTGGCCAGTTTGTAGCTAGAATCACAGACCCAAAATTCCACGAGCAGCTTCTAGTGTCTAATTCCCTGGTTCTTCCTCATTGAAATGTATTATTTAGATGAATAAAAGCAATTAATTAGGTCTTTACCTGATGAAACAGTAGCTGATTCTTATTGGAAGCGATGTCGACGTACATCTCATTCAAATCTGAACGTAGGATCAGTGAACAGATAACCATTCAGGCTTGATTGAAATATGTCCAGGAGTGCCCACTTTATCCTGAGTCCATCTGATCCATATCTGAATATGAGAATTTAATCTGAAGAGTTAAATGCTTGGCGTGTAACCTAGGGAACAAGTATGAATGAATTTGTTTCTATCAACTATTGAATTTCCATAATATTAGCACTCACAAGCCGCAGAAGGTTGTGGCTGAGTGACACAGGCTTGCACACCTAAGTGAGCCATTGGCAGAGGTGAGATTTATGCTGGAAGCTGACTCATAGCTTGCCTTCTTTCTATTAGTAAGCTAAGACAGGTAGCTCTGAAGTTAGGAGCAAAACTGAAGCTCAGTAATTCCATGTGGTACAGCTCTGGTTAGAGTGTACCACTTCTGATCTGAAAGGTGCAGTAAAAGGTTGAAATGCTTCCCTACTCTATATAGGGCTGGTAATCTGGTTCTTTGTGCAGAATTGGGGCAGACCAGTCCGCTGCTAGCAACCATCTCCCCCTTGCAGTCCAAAATGGTCCAGTCTGCCCAGGTTCCCCCAGCTTCATCCCAAGTCCCAACAGTGGACTTTAAGGTCCTCAATGGATCTGGACTCCAAGCCATTGGGGGAGCATTCTGCTGCAGTTGCAGGCTTCCTGAACTCCTGGAGATCTTTGAAGCACCTGCTTTGAGAATGCATGGCTGAGCTGCAGGCAACAGGGTGGTGATCTAGTTTTGGTCTGAGGAGATACAATATTTCTGAAATGCTGTCGTATTTATCTCACTCAGGTTGCAACCAGAAAGGCAAGAGAGCACCGAGAGCACAATGATGTGTCCCTGCAGTGTGGACCCAGGAAATGTACCTTCGAAGACAGACAACTTGGTGAGTGGGAGAAGAAGATGATGTGTTGTTGTTTCAGTATCAATTCATTTTTAGCAAATCATGCTTAGTGTGATGTGCAAATAGTCTGTAATTCCTATGGAACCATGATTACTGAAGAATATTAAAGCAGAGGTAGACCGTATACTGCTCAGGTGCCATACTTCTATTTTATTTCATTTTTTTCAAGCTGCAGGGAGAGTCCCATAAGGCCAAGCTGGAAACTGAAAACAAACACACGTTTGGAAGAGAGAGAGCGGAGCATTCAGAAAAACCTAAAGATATTAGCAGCAGCAGAGAAAACAAAGGGTAATGCCAAGTCAAGGGAAGCGAACCATTTTATTCCCACCAGCTCGCTGAAGGAATTTGTTTCATAGCCAACCTGTCTACTTAAAGTGCCCAGCTAGGTGGCAGTACCTACCAAATTTAGCTGATCTCAGAAACAGGAAAGAAAAAAAGACAGATAAATATGGGAGATCATTAAGAAACCCCAGCGTTGACTTGGTTTTTTATAAACGCTGGAAGAGGAGAGCTGTGTTTGTCTACGGCGGCCAAAAAACCCATTGATAAATTATCAGGCCTTTTAGGAAAATGTGTCATTTGGAAAAAGGTGCTACCGAGCTCCTTTTGGCTTTTATAATTACGTAAGCCACCAACAGGGTCTGGGTTGGGTTACAACAGAAATATGGATCTATCAGTCCATAACCAAGAAGGACAATTTAAAATGTGAGTACTGTGTATTAGGTGGAAGGGACAACTGTTTTGGAAACCAATCTGTTCTTTGTCTTCTGTATTCCTGAACAGAAGGTTAAAATGCCCCAATGTGGTGGAGAAGAGGAAATATCAAGCAGTCGCTGAATACCAGTTTGTATACCCAGGTAAAAAAGAAAACAAACTATATCTAGATTGTCCTCCTCTCTGAAAGAAGTCTCCTTGGAGGCCTCCAATTTCAGTTTAATAGAGCTGTCAAAGCCTCCCCTAACGTTCCTTTAATTCACCCACTGTCCTTTGATTGCTGTAGATTGGACTGTAGATAGTCTTGCACGTTCCGCCTTACAGAGCTAAACCAGGGTATGCTGAGATTAACTAGCCAGGTGGATGAATTCAAGCTCTCCAAGGGAAGCAAGCAGCTAAGGGAACAAGAAACTTCTTTAACATTATGAGAAGGGCAGGAAGGGATCAAGCCTGATTGGAAAGAGATTTAGAAAACGAGACACTTCTTCACCCAGGGCATAATTAACCCATGGTGTTTGTTACTGCAAGACATGGTAAAGCTTTGAAATAAAGTCAGGATAAATTAGTGGAGGATGAGCCTGTCGAGGGCTACTGGTCTTGAAGAGTCCGTGTTGGGGGCAGCTTGCCTTCAAAGACCAGGTGAAGAGGACAGCATTGAGGATAGGTCTCCAATTCCTCCTTGCAAGCATCTCAGAGGCAACTAGATGGCTACTACAAGAAACGAAGATCTGGACTTGGATGGATCTCAGGCAGGTCCAGCAGCACTATTCTTATCTGTAACCACTTGGCTTGTAAAGTTTTACATCTCTGTTGGGCTCATTGTTCCTGAAACGTTAGACACTGAGTAAGGACTAAAGTCAATATTGGACACTTGCCCAGTCCTCCAGATTTCTCTTCTCTTTCCTCCTCAGGAAAACCGGCTTTCCACTGCTCCCAAGACAATACGAAGCAGCACTTGCGCACCATCTACCAGGGGAAAGCAGACCCAAAGCCCCCACGGCCAAGCCACCTGTCGGTCCGGATGCCTCACTGTCAGTGGGAGATACGCAAGTCCCAAAGGTATCTGCTCCTATGGCCCTGGGCCACAGGCATTTTGTCTGACCACTGCCCTTAAACCTGAGAACGTGAGAAGCACGCATGGTGTTTCTTCTCACCAGTATATCCAGTCTCCCTCAAACACCACTGCTTAGACTCACAGATGTGGGTTTTGAGAAGTTGACTCTATGGAAGGTGTGTATGCATGTCACACTGTATACACTTCAGTCCCATTAGGATGGGACATCATCAAACTGGTGTCTCTCATACAACTCCAACCGGGAGCCCAACAAATGACTTAGGAACAGTTCAGCTGCCTTTTCCAAACCCCTTTCTTTTCCAATAGGTCTTGTGGTGGGTGGAATTGCAATCTTTCATGTAGGGAGTCTTTTATTTAAAAACGCCATGTGTACGACCCTAAGTCATAATTCCTACTTCTTACAACGTTGAATGGGAAGAGGTCCAACTTGGTCACCTACTGATAAAATCTTTTTACCCTGGTGAGTTACAAAGGCAGAGCCTTCTTCCTGGTGACCAAAATTCCACCTGTATTTAGGATGATGACCAGCTTTCTTTTTCTCAATGATTCCCCCACCTAGGGGAAATGTCATCCCAGAAGCCAACTGCCCGGTCGGTAGCGACTTTCTGAGAAGTGCACGCCCAAGGAATCCAGCTCAGGGACTGGCAAGCCTGACATATAAAGTCAACAAACTGGTCCTGGTTAACGAAAACGACCAAGCGCCTGCTGAACATATCCCAGCCATCCGTGCAGTGAACCCCTATTTCCCCCATCTGCAGCATTACTCCATCTCTGAAAAAGCAGGGCCTTTGACGGAAGCTCTCCAGAGGTCAAAGTACTATTCAGGAAAGAAAGAAGGGTGGGGTGAACAGCAGGAACCCAAAGATGCTTGGAGCAGATTTATGGGGTTATGTGCTCATTCGGGAAATTCCCCGAGGCTGAGGCCTGTGTCGGCCAAGGAATACTATGGGAACGCTGTGGATCAGACATTTGGCAGGAAAAGAAGCCAAAACGAGGAGCTTGCAGAGAAAGAAAAGGCAGCCCGCGATACACCAGTTGATGCAGGCAGTAAAAGTCCCATCGCTCAAACCAAGAGTGCTATAATTATCCCAACCGTCAGCCAGTACCTGTCCAGCGAGAACCTAAGCACTAAAGGATCCCCCCTGAGGTGGAAAACTGCTACCCAGTTCCTAGCAGAGAGAAAAATGCCCAAGGGGATCCCGGCATACAGTTCCCAGGGGGAAATGGGCCTGGGTTTCTTTTCAGCAGTCTCGTGCCGCAGAAAAGACAAACTCTCAAATACGGGCACCTGACGGGCCTCGGACTGACAGATCAAGCCGGACCAGCGAGAGACAATACTTGGGACGCTCGGGACGTTGAACGGGGACCCGGCCCAATGGGGGAGAAAAAGAAAAAGAAAAGAAGTTGATTCCACAGCACTATTTGAAAGGGGAAGAACTGATCTGGCTCTCCGTCTTCCTGGCCTCTATTGCGCGCTAAGCTGCCCAGAATGCACGCTAAGGAAATGCTACCTCCCCACCAACGCCTGATAGGCGATTGGGAGACTACCACTTACAAAATGCCCAGCATATGGATTTTTAGAACTGGAGTCCCCCAACTCTGGAGGTTGCTGGTTGGCGAAGACTGTAGCAGAAGACCACTGGGCTGCTAAAAAGGAAAAGAAACAGGGAGGGTCAAAGATTGCTATTGCTGAGACTAGGAAGTTAAAACCATGGGGTTGCATCTCCCTGCACATGAGGCTCTCACGGTCCCGTCGGGCTGCGTTTGGGCTTGGGTTTCAGGGCATGGCTCGTTAAACCCAGCTTTCTGCAAGCTGAAGCTGGCCTAGATCCTCTCTGACTTTAAGTGCAAAGCAGGCCACGTTTGGAACTCTCCGTTGCCCTTCCTACTAACATAATCCTGTAAGAACAGAGGGGTTTTTGTCCAAAGACCACAACCACAACCTCTTGAGCCATGCCGGTTGGGGTGTGGAGAGCAATGCTTCTGAGTTCACCCCAAAGCACAGAAGCATGTCTTTGTAGGCGCGTGTGTGAGAGGGAGAGAAGGTGCAATTTCCTTGCAAAGAGGGCGTCAACCAAAAAAAAAAAGCAAGAGACAGAAAGCACCAGACCAGGGGCAGGGCTCGCAAAGTTTATTTCTCCTACACTAAGAAAAAGAGTATCGCAAATTATTTCTCACCTTCTATGCTTTGCTTTGTGCATTTTTTCCCATTTTCTTCTTTTTTTTATAAAAACGGTGTCTGTATTTAAACCTGCCCTGCCCCCCTAGGGCTAACCCAGACACCCTAAATGTCTCTACTTTAATTGCGCGGCGCCCTTCTAGGGAGACGCACGCTATGAGATGAGACGCCCAGCAGGAGTCTGAGAGGCTTCGTCCAATGTTGGCACGTTGTCTGTGTCCCGGGCAAGGTGCGCATCCCCCCTCGGTGCCTGACGCAAGGGAAGAGCCCTGTTCTTCGGGAGGCAAAGGGCACTACAGCTGAACCGGGGCAGACGCTGTTGGGAGAGGCAAGTCCATCGGCGGAGCGTCAGCTTCTTGGACGGGGCTAGGTTTGCGGAGTTCCAGTTTCTCCCCAAGCTGGTTGTAAAGCTCTTTCACTGCTTCACCGCTCTGCTCAAAGGAGAAGATTTAAATGTGGTAACACACCACCCTAGCAGTTTCGGGCAGGAAGCAAGCATTGTCTCCACAGCAGCTTTTTTTTTTTAATGGGGACTCAACACTAGAAGAACGTCTGTCATCAGACGCGGGCAATGAAAAATGAGAGGTGCGTTAAGGGTTCCCGACACAGAGCAAAAGATGCCACGTAGGTCTGACAGCTGGGCGCTCTGTAGGTGTCAGATAATATCTATGCCAGCAGCCATTCTATCTCCGCTGGTTTAGGGAAGCCCCACCACAGATTTAAGTCTGGTTCGCAGAGGAAGGGGGCCTTCCAACCATCATGTCTTGCACAGCCACCTCCACCGAACCCCCAGAACATCTGTGGCCACTGCAACTGGGGCATCAACGACGCAGGATCCTTCTCCACGCCCTCCACCCCTCTACCTGCTTGGTGGGTTCCAGGGACTTCTGGAGCGACTCCAGCTTGCCGGGCACCACTTTGTGGTGGAGGTGAAGCAGCATTCTCAGCAGGTGCCGATGAACATTCTCCTTCCTGGGAAGCGGTTGAAACAGACTGTCGGTGCCCCCGTTTCAGAGCCCAGCTGCCTCTCCCACTCAGCGCTCCCGCCTGCCCCAGGATTCCCAGCCAGCAGTGGCCCTCTTGGCTGGGACAGATGAAAGTCGGCAGAGGACAGGGGAAAGACCGTTTGGGCTTATTGGGGTCCGCTGGTAAGAATGTTGGGCTGGAACCAGGAAGGCCAATGTTCAAATCTCCCCTTGACCGTGACAGCGCACTGGAGGGCTCAGGGCTCCTCCCACGATCAGCCCACCATACAAGGTTCTTGGGAAGACAAACGACAACCCTTCCCTTCCAATCCCATACAGAGGAGTGATGAAATAGAAGTACAAGAAATACTTCGGTGCTGGTCTGCTGGTTGTCGCAGAGGGCCTTCTGGAAAGGAGCAGAGCGTTACCTGGGGCAGGCAGGGAGGAAGAAGCGGTCGAAGAGGACGGCACAGAAATCGTCTTGCCCAAATTCGTCAGCCAGCAGGGTGAGGTTTCCGGTGAACAGGTGCAGGAAAATGTCGCCAAACGCCAGGTCGTTGAAGGTCTCCACTGCAAAATGCGGAGAGATACTTTGAGAAGGTGGGGTTCCCCCTCATCTCCCAGGACCTCTTTGTAGGCCAGCCTCTTTCTAAAGAGGAGAGGAGAGACGACTTGCATGGCGGATTACGCCACAAGACCTTCACTGCATTGGGCTGGGGTTTTTTGTTTTTAGGTCTTGCTGTTTCTCGCTGACTTAAAGAGCCACCAAAACAAGGGGGGCTCTTTGCCATTGTCCCGACTTTTCACTGGACATTAGAGACAAGGACAGGGGGCAAGTGGACTTACCCAGGGCTGGGACCAGGCGAAGCAGGGCGTTCTTGTTCCTTTGCTTGGTGATGTGAAGCACGTAGTAAAGGCCTATCTCACAGGCGATCCGCTGCTCTTGTAGGAATCTGGGACACACAAGGAAGAGCTTCGGCTGCTGTTCTTACTGCCTTCTTCCCCCTTCCGTGCTTTTTCCCCTAGCTCAGCACGCCCAGAAATGCCTACTGGCTGAACCTTCTCATTCTTTCCTCTGCCCACGACGACTCAACAGCCCCCCCCAACCCTGCCACTACACCCAGGCCCACCGACAGAGGATGGGGACCACCAGTGGGTGTGAAAGCGTTCAGATTTGGTGCTCATCCTGCAACAAATTCAGAGGGCCCCTTTCTTTGCATCAGCCAGAAGAGTGGATGCTCCTCCCATACGCACATCTCTTCTGCAACTCTTGTCCTCGTTTCGGTTCATCACAGCCCAGCCAGAGAAGCCCAAAAGCCACCGGGCCGTGCAAAGCTCCCGTGCAGAGATTCCATTTGAAGAGGCGTCGCTCTAATCTCTGAATCAAACAGACTTTCTGAATTGGAGTGGCAGTTTGGAAGGAATCATCCAATCAAACTAGATGCCTCCAAAACCGGAACGCCAAAGCCCTTCCTTTCTGAATTGAATTCTTCATTGGAAGAAGACCTGATTTGTTAGTTCTCGGTGGTACAGTACAGCCCCCAAGTACCATGGAGAACGAGCAGAAAGATGACAGCGTTTCCCACTTTTGCTTCCCGTCAACTGATATTTTGGCTTCTGCCTCTGAAGCCTTGCTGACCACCAGGTTTTGACTGACGAGCAAAGGCTTCAAAAGTGACATTACTTACTTTGGAAACATTTCGGGGATGGTGCTGGGATAAGAAGCTGGACCCTTCTCTTCCGAAGGCAGCTTCTGATCCACGGTGAAGGTGTGATCGTCCACCACGAAGGACATCAGCATCGGCAAGAACTTGGTGATCAAATCCACCTCCTGAGATACAGACAGGCAGCGGAGAGTCAAGTAATAGCACCCTGAGCAGAGCATCATCAGTTCAGAAAAACACAGTCCCTATCAAAGGAATGGACTTCATCCTGCTAGAAATATAGATTACTTCTTCTTTTGATTAGGGAAACAGAATAATAATTAAACTAAGAAGCACGCCCTGCAATATTTTAAAGATGGAAAAGGTGTAAGGAACTCTAACCAGGGCTTCATCACAGGAAGAGATCTGCAAAACTTGGAAAGGAACTTTTTGATCATTCAGTACCTGCATCTAAGAGAGGTTTCGCTCTTCAAATTTACTCTTGTCTAACTCATGGACCTGGCACTGGTGTTCAACTCAAGCCTACTTTGGGGCGATGCCCAGCCTTCATCATCTGCAGAAGTAGGCTTGCAGCATGGCGCAAGATGGGCATGAAGAAAATATTCAGGTGCAACTGCTACTGAGAATCAGACCTTCAACACCATAAGTGACAGCTGCAATTCATTCATGGTGGCACCTTACCAGTTTGGGTTCCTTGAAGATCTGGCTGTCAATCACATCCCAGGCCCCCTGTCCCAAGGACAGCATCCTCAGGAGCAGTAGGAGATCTGGACTTTCCTGAAAATCCAACAACATTAAATGTGGAAGCATCCCCCAGTGAGTTCTCTGGATGCTGCAATCTGAGTGCGGGTCAACTGTGTGCTCAACGAAAAGTGAACATTAAGCTGCTATGGCTGTGTTGGCATCCAGAACTAACCCTGATGATGCCAAAATGTGCGTTGTGGCATCACAGCGCAAGTTCCACCCTTTCGTACTTGTGTTGGAGGGTTGCATGCAAGCATGTAAGGGGCAGAATTGGTGTGACATCGTGAGGCACACTTCATCGTTTGCCCCCGAGGCACAGCCGTGTAGGGTCAGACAGCATTTTGTAGTCAAAGGGCAAGATGTGATTACAAGTAGGAATGGTCACGTATGTAACATCTATCAGGAACACCTTAACAAAGAATTAGGACAATATTCTTAGAGGGTTTTAAAAAAAAGATTGGGCTCTCCTTAGTTTTGGGGTGCGCAGGCTCCAAGTGGCATTGAAAATTGATTTAGTCTGGGGAAGGGACAGTACAGCAAAGCCAAAATTCAATCCCCCACCCCCCGGGTTGATGTCTCTGCCTGATGGAGTTAATTAAACTACATTAAATTAAATGCACTGAGTATGATTATTCTGGGCTTTAACAATTTTCCCCCTTGAGTCACATCTGGAATTACAACCGGATGGTATCTTCTAGAGCAGTGTTGTCCAAACTTGGCCACTTTAAGATGAGTGGACTTCAACTCCCAGAATTCCCCAGCCAGCCATGAAGTGGAGTTGAAGTCCACTCATCTTAAAGTGGCCAAGTTTGGACAACACTGTTCTAGAGGAATTGGGGGTGGGGGTGGATGGGCATTTTTAGCTCTGCCCCAGGTGGCCAATCCTATCCAATGGATATCATCCCCTAACTTACCCTGGGTAACACTTCCTGACCAATCAGCTCCTGTAAGTGCCGGATCGTACTCAAAGCCAAGGTGTTAATGGCAAATGGATCACACAAGATCATTGACAAGTCTCTAGGGAGCAGGAGAGAAAATAGAAACTCATCAAATGCACGTTAACAGCAAGCCACTTTTTCAGGCTGGTCTTTCCCAGCCATAACCCTCCCCCCCAATGTTTGTCTTTCAATGGATTAAAACACACACGCATAGCACAAGTCCTATTCTGCTTTCACTTCCTCTCTCATCCCAATTAACCTCCTGGTTGATGAAGCTCAGCAGATTCCTCATTGCTGATGCATGACATTCCATGACTGGTTTTAACTAAAGGCATTTTAACAGCGGAAAAAGCCAAACCAGCCTCCAGATTCATAAGCACTCACCCCAGCACTTGTTCTTGACCTTTCTTCACTCCGTCAAGGAAGCCCTGCAGCTCCCGCGCTCGCTTGTTGTCAACAAACTTCTCCCGAATGCAGGCATCGAGGCACCAAGTGAACTGCCAGGGGAGCAAAAATTTTTTAAAAAGAAGAAAAAAAAAAAGATTTGACACAGAGCGTGAACAGGGCGAGAGTGGGCCCAGCTCCTGAAAGACACCTGGAAAGTGAGGTCCCCCCAAAGATGTGCAAAATTTATTTATTTATTTATTTAGTCATTAATTCAGCTTGTATGCCGCCCATCTCCCCCAACGGGTGACTCTGGGCGGCTCACAATAAAAACACAGCTCTCACCGAGATGGCTAAAAACTATAAATAATTAAAAAACATTAAAAATGCCCTAAAAAACCTCCTCTGATTTTGGCCCTAAAAAAAACCCTGTAAGATGCTGGGGGGGAGACAACCCATCATCCCACCAGCCATCTCCACAGGTGCGGGCCCCCCTCTGGCCCCCAGGCCTTCTGGCAGAGCCAGGATTTAATACCTTTCCTGAAGGCCATGAGGGAGGGGCACACCGGACCTCAGGAGGCAGGATGTTCCATAGGGCGGGCGCTGCAGCAGAAAAGGCTCTCTGCCCCGACCCCACCAATCGAAATTCCCTGACTGGTGGGGTCTGCAACCTGCCCCTTCTGCTGGACCGAGTGGGACGGGCTGAAGTGACCGGGGCGAGGCGGTTCCGCAGATAACCTGGTCCCGTGCCATGAAGGGCTTTAAAGGTAATGACCAACACCTTGAATTGGACCCGGAAACAAACCGGTAACCAATGCAGCTTGCTCAACAGCGGTGTTATATGTGCCCTCCTAGGGGCATTAAGAACTGTCCGCGCCGCCGCATTCTGCACCAGCTGTAGCTTCCGGATACTCTTCAAGGGTAGCCCCATGTAGAGCGCATTACAGTAGTCCAACCCGGAGGTGACCAGGGCATGAGTGACCGTGCGGAGGTCCCCCCGATCCAGGAAGGGGCGTAACTGGCGCACCACACGGAGTCGTGCAAAGGCCCTCCTAGCCACGACTGCCACCTGCTCTTTGAGCAGGAGTCGTGAGTCCAGGAGAACCCCCAGATTACGCACCGGGTCTGTCTGGGGTAGTGCAACCCCGTCAAGAACCAACGATGACAAGGTCCTAGATCTTGAGGCTCCCCGTATCCACAGCCACTCCGTCAATAAAATGTTTATTTTCAGATGGAATGGCCCGTTTTCAAGCTGGAGCGGTTCTGCTCAGTTTGGAACAGGATGTTCTGAGATCCGAATGAGATTCCGCACAGCCTGGATGTTTTGACAGCAACACGTTTTGCACCTCTCTGCTGATGCTCACAGGGTTGAAGAGCTACAAGCTGTTCCCCGGGCTTGTACCTTATGGCAGGGATCGACGGTGCAGATCTCGCTGATATCCAGATCGTGGAGCGACATCAGGAGCTCTGCCCTTAACGTGCAATAATGGACATTTCGTGTTCGAAGGAACAGGGTCCGGAGAAACTGCAGCACCATGTCATACAGCTTCACGTTCTTCCCAATCATCTGAGTCAGCTTCTGAACCACCTTTCCCCAAAGAGAGAGAAAACAAAATGTTGAGTGGCTCCAGCCATCAGGAAAAAAGAGAGGGGACAATAGTTTGGTCCCTTCCATACTTCTGCAGGGGAAAATTCAAAATTGGGTTTTCCCAGGTCTCCAACATGGGAACAAGCAACCAAGCTTCTTTGTTCCAACAGAAGAGAATATCTGTACGTCGGGGTTGAACTGTGGAGTTCTTGGTGGTCTCTGAGCTTGGTTGCTTGCTTGCAGTTGTTTCACTACCCAGCTAGAGAACATCGTCAGTGCAAATGTGGGGTTTGCTCCCTGCTTATATACAGATAAACTCTATATAAACAGGGAGCAAACGTCACACTCACCAGCACTGATTATATTGCCAAGTCGGGTAATGAAACGTCTGCAAGCAAACCACCAAACTCAGAAAGCACCAAGGGCTCCAAAGTTCCTTTGTTTTGGACTACAGCTCTCATAGTCCTTTCTCAGTGGTTATGCCAGCTGGACCTAGGGGTTGCCAAAGGATCCCTATTAATGTCTGGAAAACACAAAGTTGCCAATCCATGCTCTAATGTAGCCTTTCCCAACCTGATCTCCCAGTTGGGTTGGATGTCAATAGGAGTTAAGGTCCAACACGCTGGGAAAACAGTAGATCAGAGAAGGATGGCTTTCTGACAGATGGTCATTTCCTGAAAATCATTCAACGAACTTGAGGCCTGCCATGGATTATTTCCTTGCAGAAATATATAATAAAAATATATCCTATTTTCAAAATTCAAGATGGTGAATGATGCCTTCCAACTTTGGACTCCACCATGATCCTGAGAAATTGAGAATGGGAGGGAGAGAGATTGGGCTAACATTACCTTGTGAGCTCTCCATCTGAACTACGATACCTAGCAGAGCCAGTCAACATAGCCAACCGTGAAGAATGGTGGAAATTCTAGTTCAACAATATACGAAGGACAAACAGTTCTCTATCCACACAGGGCACCAACCATTAAAACATCCTGGCCTGCTGGTGGCCTGATTACCTATAATAAGCATGCCAGGCCACCCTTCTCGGTGCTTACCTCTCCCTGCCGCCTCGTCTTGGGAGAAGGGCTGAAGAAGTTCTGCAGCACTGAGAGGTCGCTGCTGAATAAGGCATTTTCCTTCTCCAGAATGTATTGCTTCAGCAACGGGGAGACCTCATCCCCAAAGAGGGCCTGATTATCTTGCCAGATCTGACGCTTCACCTCCACAGCACAGGCTTTATACAAGTCCTTGTCGGCCATCACCAACTTCAACTTTTTCTCGGGAACCTGGGTTCAAACATGCCATCAGGAGTCAACTGCAAAAGGGCCGGTCCCAAACTTGTGCTGGATGCTTGAGTGACTGTACTTCTGGAGTGTCTGGTAAGCACAGTTTTAACCCTCTGGACATTACGTCTTAGTGCGTTTTCACAACGCTGCGTTGTTTAGGACTCCAGGACCACTCACTCCCCACCCCAAAAAGCAGCCATTTCAAAAACCAACCCAATTCCAAGGGTAAATATTGGCCTGATTCTCCCATTGCACCAAGCCATGCTTTTTTAAAAAACATGGTTTATTGCAGTCCCTCACTGGCTGAGTTCCTGCCACATGCTAAATCATAAAGCCCAGTTAATGGCTGGCTTCTGACAACATACTAAGCCAAATCAAAACACAGCACATTGGCACAAGATGCAAACCCTGCCATTTTCCATGCTCTGCAACCAAACGCTTGATAAAACAGTGTCTCTAAAGCTAGAGCGGGACAGAGCTACTGGACTCGTGTGGCACTCTCTTCCCTGTCAAGAAATAAAACGTGCAAAATCTGTAAAGGCGTTGACGCAGGGTTAGTTTGCATCAAGCGTGCATGTTTCACGATGCCAGTCCTTTTTTGGTGACGGAATACAGCCGTGACAGACGATAAAGCCTTTAAGGAAGGGATACTTTGGATGCAGAACGCATGCCCGGCTCTGATAGCCTTCACACGTCAGGTTCTGAAGAAAGGGTTAACTGAGACAGAACCAGAGGAAACAGGCTTCTACGTAATGGGGGACAACATCTGGAAGCTTTCCACGCAACGTCACGGGGCGTCCTAAGAATGGTCCTGAACTCCACCCGTGCAAAGCATGGATCATCCTTTTCCTAGGCTCAGACGGCACCCAGATTCAGTGGTGACGCTCTCAGTTTCTACCTTGGGCAGATGTTTCATGACGCACATCACCACTGGCTGGATGGACGGCATTTTTACCAAAGGGAAGCTCTTCTCCAGGAGATCTTCTAGCTTTTTGTACCTGCAGAAGGGAGAAGCGAGAGGTCCAGGAGCCCGTTTGAGCCCCACGTGCAGGGCCCTTGGCGGCGGCCCCCCAAAGCTACCTTTCGTCGGCCTTTCCTTCAGAGGCAATGGCTGAGACCCTCTCCAGCAGCTTCTCGCGCAGCTCGTCGAACACCGACTGGTGGAACTCCAGCCTCGGAGTGCCATGGAGGTCCAGGAAGGGGAGGGCGGACTGAAGAGAGGGCAGCAGGATGCCGTTTTCGGTCTGTCAACGAGGCACGTGTGGGATTCAGGCAGATTAGGGCAGGCAACCCTGACACTTCTCAGGGCCCCGGGGGCCCACCCGCCAGGAGCACGCAATGCAACCCCATCCCTTCCAATGCAGAAGATTTACCGGTGGGTCGAAAAGCACCTTTACAAAATTGGCTGGGGAATGCTGGGGGTTGAAGTGCACGCCCCTTAAAGTTGCCAAGGTTGGAAAACACCGCATTATGAGGGAAAAAATAAAAAGGAGGAGGATTCTCCCCTCTGCAAATAAAATAAATGCCGCATTTAGGGTTAAAAAAGAAGGGGGAAGACAAGACAGTCAAAACACCCGGAGACAATAAACAGATTAAAAACCATCCCACGTTTTCCAGCCCCAGCTCTCCGCCCCGCGGAGTTTGCACGAGCGGTTTGCAACGGGCCGAGCGCAATTCTGCAGAAGCGGCGCGAAGCAGCAGCAGCAGCAGCAGCAGCAGCAGCAGCAGCCGCCCGCACGCGCGCGCGCCTTTTGCGCCCGGCCCGCAGCGCCAGCGCTCTCGGGGTTCGCCGGGTGGGAGAACGCGCCCCGGCGCCGGTCCCCATGGCAACGGCGACGCGGAGGGAAGCCCCCACCTGGAACTGCTCGATGGCCTTCAGCGGCTCCATGCAGTTGGTCAGCGTCTCCTTCAAGTCCTCTCCGTTGGCCACCCCGAGCTCCTGCAGGCCGGCGAACATGATGCCAGCCCCTCCAACCCGCGCGGGGCCCGCCCGCCCCGCAACGGCCCGGGTGCCACGGCGTAAGGCGTCCCCCGGCGGGCCGCGGCGCGCGGCGCTCTGCGTCCCGGCGGGAAACCGCGCCCTCGCCTGGAAGGTTCCGCCTCGGGAGGGCGGCGCGCGTCGCCTCGCTCCGGGGGGCGGACGAAAAGCAAGACGCCGTAAGTCGGCGCGCTTATGGAAGTTGCATCGGCTTACGTGGAGGCTTCGCCGAAAGCCAAGCGTGGAAATACTTAAATAAAGCGAAAAGGATGCAGTTAGAAGAGACACACAACGTTGCAGCACGCAGGGCCAGCTGCCCCCGCAATTGTCAATACACGAATTAGGGGCGTGGGCTTGGCCGTGCATCCATGAATTGGCTAGAGCTGTCTTTTTTTTTTTAAGGCTTTCTTAAGGATGCTTTGAAAAGAACACAGCGAGAAGAATAAATCAGTTTCTTTTTTAAATATACGTTCAGTTTTAGGGCGCAGACGTGGATCTGGCTGGACGCTGCAGGATGCTGGAGCATCTTTAGCTTCAGAGTCCCCCCCCCCCCCCCCCGGTCTCTTCATTGTCTGCTTTTCTTCCATCAGCCGGAGAGCAAACGAGCCATTCAACCCCCCCCCGTCTGAAATTAATGGCTGAAACCGTCTCAACGGAACGAAACGGGGGGGTCTCCCCACGAAAAGCGTTAATGTCTAACTCACAGTTTGTTAAGTGAGCGTAGATTTCTGTTGGACTACGCAAGTCTGTCATTTTTCACCGTAACCTGGATTTCATACGGTCCTGGCTACTGCCACTGATACTCATAGGCCAACTTGATTCCAATAACGAGTTGTAAAGGGACATACTGCATTTGGAGCAAAACCAACAATATTCTGAGAATTCGTACTTCATTTGCTTAATCTTATGCTTGCACACCTCTTCTGTATTTACCCTGTGCCTTTCTTTTTCTCTCCTTCTTGCTTCTTTTTTTCCCTTTTAAAAGGTTCACTTAAAAAAAAATATATATATATATAGAGAGAGAGAGAGAGAGAGAGAGAGAGAAAGAAAGAAAGAAAGAAAAGAAAGAAAGAAAGAAAGAAAGAAAAGTGCTTAGGCTTACACAATGCTCCATTCCCGAAAGCTCCAAGTGGCTCAATTTAAGGGCAAACATCCATCTATCGCCTCTCTCTCTCTCTCTTTAAACTGTTATGTGTTGTGTGCATATGCACGCTGGCGTATGCAAATTGGAAACGGTGTTAAATATTTCATGGCGAAATTCACAAACTAGAGGACGGGGAACACAATAGATGATAGTGCGTCTCGCTCCCTTCCTTCCCCCTCCCTCTCTGTCACCCCAGGGCCCGGAGGACAGACATTTTGGATTGATGAGCAAATCTCCTGATAGTAGCAGCTCGTTGGGGAAGGAAGAGGGAGGGCGAACGCAACTCCCAGCTCAACACTGCTGTCTTTGTCTGAGGCCGTCTGCAACTGTTTCGTACCCCAAAACCTGTCTTACAATCTACAGCTGATCCCTTTCGATTTCATTCCTTAGCACTCTTTGCCTTAGACCTGCAAAAGACAAAATGGGTGTGAATCCGTGTGAGGTGACCTGCGTCCATTTTCCGCCTCTTCCATTTCTTCCTCCTTAATTCAGTGAGTGCATTCCCTAGATGCGTTCATACAAACCCCCCATTCAGGCACAACACTGCAGCATAGGCGGGCCGCCCGCCTTGACTCAATGGGGGAACGATTACAGCCATTTCTGTAATTTTTTCCCCACTGGATGTCTACAGCTCAGGCAGATGTTCGAGGCACAGGAACTCCTCTTGCAATAAAAGAGCTCACCTATGTCCTAAATTTTAAGGGACGTTCCTGAATGACAAGACATCTGAATCCTTGACCTGGAACAGTTTAATAACAGTTTAATAAAATAACAGGGATTATCACTGACAGGTTGCTGAACAGGATGGCTGCGCGATGCTCACCAGAGAAGTGGATCTCTGCTGTTGCTAGGTCAACGTAGGCCACCGATTAAAAAAAAGTTTTTAAGCAATGGGAAATTTAAAAGGAGAATTATGTAGGTTCCCTTGGCAATGGGGAAACTTTGGCAATTGACTGTGACACTGAGGAAGAGAAACCAAGAAAGAAAAATATTCTTTAAGTTCCCCAGATAAATTTTTGGTCTAGCCATCCGTCCCAAAATGCTACAGAAAAGAAGGGAAGAGCAACCTAGACTTCCAGTTCATGATGCTTACGAGCTACCTCTAGAATCAGGATCAGAGGCAGCAAAACTCGAACTATCAGTTGTAAGGAACAAGGACGATGGTCTGGGTGTCCTCTTCTGGTTATGTCATCTCTTGTGACATCCGTTTGGTCCCTGAAACAGAGAGGACCTTGGCGTGATTCAGCTCATCTTGCTGCATTAAGCCAGTGAGAAAATAAACGTACGACTTATTTTTTTATAACTATCTATCCAACTTAGGTTTCAATACAGGAATGATTTGTGAACTGCTGGTTGTGGGTTCTTGTACACAGTGAGTACTGGTGTACAACTGAATAGGTCTCTATAAGCTTGCAGGGAGCGGAATTTAAAGTGAGTGAATGGAAAGGGCAAATTCACATTTTAAAAATCTGGAATATAGGTACAAGACAGGAAAAGTGTCTTCTGAATTATCTGCTACCAATATTGAGAGAATATGATGGGGATACTGCATATATCCACACTGAGTTCTTCACTGTTTCACAGTAGTTTAATTGTCAAGGGTCCAGAGCGAGAAGTTGGGGGTCTCCAAAATGAATAACTTGCTTTCCGTTGAAATGAACAGAGGTTGGCGGACTGGCAGCTAGCAAAAAGATCTGAGTTATATTTTGCCTGATATCAGTCTCCCATTTTTTTTCTGACCCAGATTATGCCTTTCGTGTCTTTCTCTAGTGCTGGAAAATTTGGATTAAAAAGAATGGAAGTGCGTTTTTGGAAGCAAGGGTTTGGCAACTGAGACAGGAAAACCTCAGCCTCAGATCTCTCCTCTGCTGATGAGAAAGCAAATCAGGCTTATCGTTTTCAGTGTTAAATATGTTGGCTTCTCGGTTACTATCCAAAACACAATGATAACAGGTAACTGGATGATCTCCAGTGACTGCCTGAGACAGCTTTGGTTAGGATATATCAACATGCCTTCATGCTACTTGTGATGTCAGTTTGCAAAACCATCATCAGAGCCGTTGCCATAGTGACACCAGTTTATGTGCTCATAGGCGTCTGCCATGTGCCTCTCTATCTTCTTGTGACTCAGGGAATGTGTGCCTACCCGCACCAGCCTCCCACCTGCCTTCTCTCATATCACAAACACATCCCTGGGCACCCAGGAAGAGGCACTGCGCCATGACAAATGGGAAGATGTTGGGAGCATGTGAATCAGAAATTTGCACAGGGCCAGAGCATGAACATAATCAGAGTTCCATTTCCCTCTGAGTGGGTAGGTAGAGTTGGGGAGAAACAGCCGCCCTAACGTGAATTAGAAGAGGAGAATATCAACTACTGAATAGCATACCCACAGTGATGGGTTCATCATTAACAATTTTATTATTTTTACTAATTAAGGGATTTTACATACTGGGTTGAATAATTGTACACCCTTTTGTAGCTTCTCGTGGTTGTTGAAAATAATAAATCTTGTTGAGTCAAGCCTTGGAGATGTCAGTTTCCTTGACAGATGTTTGGAAGCCTGGTCTACAATCTTGGATTTTCTTCCAGATACTAAGAGGGTCCAAGCCTGCTTAGCTTGCTTGAGATCTGCCAGGATTAGCTGCAGCATTCCAAACAGACTTATGGGGAGAAGGTTCCTTAGATGATAGAGTAACCTGAATTGTCTCTTTTACTTCAAATGTGCTAAACCAGTTCTTCTGCATTTGGGAACATTCCTGTTCATTGGGGTGAGCGTACACAGAAACCTATCCATCCTTTTCCTTCCTTTCTAGATAAGCAACATGATGCAAAATACAGGAAAAGGAAAGAAAAAAAGAAAAAAAAAGGACGCAAAAGAATATAGGCAAGAAATAAGAAAAAAACTAACTAATTCTAGTTTACAGCAACATTATCCAGTCTATTTTTTTCCTTGCAAATCATCTTTGTTTCTATCATGCCCACAGAAGACTTAATACCCTTGTGTTCTTTAAAATTCTCACCTCTCTCTTTTTCAGGCTCTCATCAACTACATATAATCACTATGATCTCTGCTGCCTCTTTTCTCTGAACTTTAAAATCAGCCCCCTCTAACTGTGGCTAATCTAAACAAACAAACACACAAACACCTAAGCGAGATTGGATCTAATTAGTACTTGGATAAATGCCAATATGACAAGATGAATTCTAACACTATCTTATATCTTACAAACATCTGTTACCTCTTCGGCGGCAGGTTTTTCTTATTTCCATCTGCCAGCTCTGGAACTGGAAGAAGTGAGAGTTTTAAAAAGAATAAATACAACCTCATGGCTACAGCCAAATCAAGCTATAATTCAGTGGTTACCTTGGCAACGTGGGTGATGCATCCGTCTGTTGGATCTCACCCTCCATCAAACATAATGGCTAGGAGAGTTCATTATGCAATCCACCCTTCAGGAAGGAAAGAAAAATCAGATTAACAATATGGGAACAGTCATACTGCAATGTCTTTGGCAGCCTAACAATGCAGTTACCGGTAATTGTTTCATGCAAGTCAAGTTTGTTTCCTTCTTCTGTAGGGTCCGGTAAGATTCATGGATGTATCTATATAGCCATGACTTTTATACATTTGCACTAATTTCTGAAGGACTATCTGCTCTTCTTATGATTAACTGCTTCTTGAGCACTGCTCCAGGCACCCCTGAATGCAGGATAAGGTAGACCTTCATCCATGCAGACACATCACTGGAAAAAAAAGGAAGGCATCTAACAGATGTCTTCAAGCAGATGACGCAGATTTCCAAGTGCAAATACCTTCAAACAGGCCAGTAATCAAGGCTGAAAATGGGGCAAGCGATTGAAATGTTAATTAAATCCTTAAAACTTCCAAAATCACTGTAAATCTTTCTGGGTCCTGGAGAAAGCGGAGAAATAAAAAGTTGAGAACTACTCAACTAGATTACTGTCCTTCGACCATCCTTCCAACAGAGAACACCTTCAAGCAGATGACTCTTCTCTAACAAGCCCTTAATATACCAGATGTCTCACACTAGCCCAGAAGACCTCTGGAAACCTTGTAGCCCATTCAAAGTGGCATCAAGTAGGATGCATAAACATCTTAAGTCCTTTCTGATGGTTTCTTCCCAGCCCAGGGCTTGTAAGATCCAGTTTTGGTGCACGTGTATATCGATTAAACAATAAAGTCTGCAGATGCTCAGCATGCAATGATCCCAGATGGAACTTGATTAGCATGGCCTAGGGGGCTCTTTTGCAAAGAATGTGGTAGGCCTATTTACAGAAGCTACCCTGCTCCAGTCCAGATGGGTTTTGAGCTCTCCCTGGGAGAGGCAAACCCTCTAGAAGAGATCAGTCTTAAAGATAACAGAGCTGCAACTAAACCTCACCCTTTCTCAAGACATGTGGCTAAGCATTTCTCAGCCCTGCCCTGGGAGAAACTAACATTTGTTTTTCAGGATGGCAGGAACGCCTCCACTCAGCTTTCAGGCAATGCAAACAAGGCGGATCACTATCTTCTAGCTAAGCTGATGGATCCCGAGCAGATTCCGCACTTCTGTTGAGTTGCTTCTGTCGTGAAGATGGGCCCAATATTTCTTGCAAGTGACCCAGCTGATTAGTCGAAGGAGGATTAGCGATCGCACCTCATTGATTAATTTTTTTAATTAGCCTTCTCAAACCTAAACTGTTTCCCAGCCCAGCGTACAGTTCAAAAGCATTCCAAAACTCAATTATATTAGAGATACGGTAAAGTGTGTTGGTTTTTGTCAATCAAGGTATCCTGGTGCGATGGGCTTCAGGACCCCAGAGGCCCCAGTGTAAAAACTGTTGCAATAGGGGTGACCCAAAACTGTTGCAGATCTGATCTAGCTTTCTTTCCACCCTGTTTTCAGGAACCAGTTCCTGGCCCTAAAATACACTGACTGGTTGCAAAAAGCACTGTTGTTTCCATACACTCCATGACCACTTTCTATTCTCCATTCCTACTTTGCCTGCACAGATGCTGATAGCCCAGGTTCTCACATCACCCCAAGTCCTTCGTTGGCTTAACTCTGGTTTATTCTGTAGATTTAGGGGGTTGCACAGACCTAGCAAACTGGGCTGTATTCAGTAAGGGATGAGTTAAGCAAACCATACCTTGGTGGGTGAACCGTCTTTCTGCCTTTTCTTTCTCCAGCGCGCTGCAACGTCTCATTTTTTTCCTGCGGGATGATAATAATCATATTAAATTTATACGCCGCTCGACTCCTGCAACTGAAATGCCACTGAACTTTGGATAACCTATGGAAAAACATCCCACGTTATTTGTACAGAGTCAGCATGTATATGATCCAGTCCAGCATTTCAGGAGATTTATAAGCCTCCTTCTTCCCATGATTAAAGCGGGAGTTTATTGTCTTTTCTGAAAAATAATCGTTAAAAACCATGGAAGGTATTTTAGAGCATTTACCCCCTGCCAGTTGTCATCCCCAGGATTTATTCCAACATCTGGCTAAACCTAATTTAAACCTCTTTCTTAAAATAAAGACTATTCCTCCTATGAAAAGAACCGAAATAATAATTTCGTAATAAAACTTTTTTCTATTAATGGAAATGATTCAACCTCTTGGCGTCTTAAGAGTCACTTAAAATAAACATAATCATCCTCATATGAATCATCCTCATATGAAGTATTATCTTGCATTATCATAGGACATAAATTATTAAGAACCTTCCTCGAAATAAAAATATCCTTCATATATTACTAAATATTAACAAAACTAATTTCATAATCATAATAAACATTCAAAGCGGACTTATTGACGTCCCCACCTTCGCAGTGCGCAGTCCATCTCCCCCTCCCCCCGAGGGGTGACGGACTACAAACCCATCATCCCCGCCAGCACAGCCGAGGGATGGGAATTGTCGTCCCCGCCTCTCGAGGCCGGGCCGGGAGCTGCGTGTCACTCAAAAGGCCAGCCGGGGCCCTCATTGGCCGGGCCGCTCCCGAGCCCCACCCACCCCCGTCCCCGCCCCCTCCCCGGGTTTCGCCTCATTCCCTTGGAGACCGTTGCGAGGAAGAAGAGGGAGGACGGGAAAAGCCGTTCCCTCCGGCGCATGCGCGCCGAGGCGAGAGACGCTCGCAGGGCGCCGAGGAGAGGAGACGCCGCCGCTCCCTTCTGTCTGGTGCGCCGAGTGACGTCACCCGGCGCGCGCCCGAGCGTGGAGCCCCGCCCCTTCCCTGGCGAAGGAGCGCGCATGCGCGGCAGCGCGCCCCTCCTCTCTCCCCTCTTAACCACCCGCGCGGAGGAGGCGCCCCAGCCTGGCCGCCCGGCGGGAGCGCGCCCGCCGCCGTGCCCGCGCCCGCTCGCCCGCCCGCCCGCCTTCCCTCGCCCGCCCGCCCGCCCGCCCGTCCGGCCCCTCAGCGTCCCTCTGGGGAGGCCGCGGCCCCCTCCGGCCTGGGCGCGGCCTGCGCGGCGGCGATGGAGTAGCTGCGGCCGGGGAAGGGCCGAAGCAAGGTGAGGGGCGAGGGAGCCCTGCCCCCTGCCGCGAACAGGGGCCTGGGCAGGGGCGGGGACGCGGCCCCTCACGACCCGGGCGCGTTCCCACGAGCGGCGAACCCGGGTTATCCGCGCGCGAGGGGTGCCCCCCCCACCGGCGGGCCAGCTTCCCGCGGCTCGAGCAAGAGCCCGGCCTAGCACGGTGGGGGGGCTCGATGTCCAGCGGGGGGGCTCATGGGGGTGTATAACATGCATTCTCCCCCATTAGTCCCCCAGCAGAAGCCCCCAGTAAGGGGGTGGGGTGCTGCGGGCAGACAATGCATACTGGCCTGGGGGTTTTGGGGTGCGGGATCGTGGCTTATCTTGGGGGTCCTGGGCTACCCTTGCTTTCCTTTTCCTTTCTCCTCCCCCCTTTTTCCCCAAGGGGGGTGTAGAGAGTGACTGTGGGAAGCAGCAAGTTTCCATTGTCTTTAGCGCCCCGTAGGAGGTGGGGGGTTAATGGGGGGCAGGATGACGGCCAGGGAGGTGTCATTATTTTGTGCATGGAGGGGGCTGGCGGGGCATTAGGAGAGAGCAAAAGTGGGGGGGGGTCTAGGCCAGGATCAGCTGCTTGGGTGATGCTTGGAAAGGATAATAGGAACTATGTCAATTTCACTGTTTGTATGTCAGTTTCACTGTTTGTGTGAGCTGGGGGCTGCTTTTCTGTCCTCTCTGGAACCAGGAAAGGCTTAAAGCTGGAAAAAACAAAAATGCAAACGCAGAATAAGCATCCTTTAAAGGCATAATTGAAATAACCCACCAAGCAGTAAAAGCAATAAAAAAGCTCAGTGGGAACCGTCTAGAAATTGATTTGTTATTAAGGAGACAGGAAGGTGGAGAGGAGGAAAGGGATAGGCCAGGGTTGGGTTGGTATGATTTGGGTATTGGGGGTGTGATTGTCGAGGTTTGGGGTCTTTAGGCAGTTGAGGGCAATGGTTAGGACAATGGACAAGCTTGGATCCAAGATTTTACGAAGTGTATTTGGGAGGATTTCCTTCAGTCAGGAAAAGGTAATAATAAAAGGTGATATTGTTTTAATCATGATGCATGTTCTCTTTGATTTGTATCTCTGTGTACTGCAAAAATGTTGAGGGCTGGAATTGTGGCACCAGTGGTGGAAAGGAGATGTGAGGAGTCAGGAGTTGGATAAAGGAGGCCCCAATATGAAGGGGGCTAAACCCATGTGAATGGAGATCACAACAAATAATGTGCGTTGGGGGGAGGTTGAAAATGAAATAGGAGGCAGGTCTATTGTAAGGTCTCTTAAGGAGATGGGGCACCCCCCCAGTGGAAAAGGGCCGAGACAGCTGAAAGAAGTGGTCACAATAAGAATTAGTGTCCATAATTCGGGCGGGGGGGGGAAGCAGGGAGTGAAGACAACAGCCAAAAGAAGCTGCTCGCAAAGGGGGAGGATAGTGAGATTGCAAAAAGGAACGGGTGATGGATGAGGAGGAAGGTCTTGAGGAGATCTCCTTTGTTGTCTTTGCTGGGGAGCAAGCCTTCTGGCAGGAAAGGTGATCTGACACCTCTTTCACTCAACCCCCAAACATGCCGGCAGAAAAGGTAAGAGGTTTTACCACTTTTGCTTACTATTATCTTGCTTAAGGCGCCTGGAGCATCTGCTCGCTTCAGCCAGCCACTGATCCCTCTTAGGGGTAGGATGAAGGAAAGAGCAGGGTGTTGTAGTGGGAAGGCCTCCTGCCCTCCCTTGCTCTACTGTTTCTACTGCCCTTCTTTTGTTGTTCGGGAAATCAGTTGATAGCAGATGTTCCCCCTCCAGTCAAGAGTTTGGGACCTGTGTGTGTTATTAGAAATTACTTAACACATTAGAGCCAACATCTGCTGCAGAACCACAGTGATGAGCAAGGATGGACATAACTACCCTTACTTAGTTGGCATGCTGGTTACCTTGTTTCTGTTAAGTTTTGAGTGTATACAGAATGTAAAACGCTGAGTATTTGGGTGGGTGGGTTTCAAACTGAGCTTTGTTTTAACCCATTCCTGAACCTTTACAATAAAAAACAAGTCTGCCCCCAGAGTTTCTGGGATGATAGAATCTGTGCTGGATAATCAGCTGGTCTTCCAAACTGTCATTTCAAAATGTTAGGCTGTGTTTCTTTTTTTTGTTGTCCTTGCAGATGGTGGATGTTGATATCGGTGCTGGTGGGGATAACACCAGAAGAAAAATGGATGCTCTAACAGATAGTGCAGCTGAGATTGTTCCACTGGAACTCTATGATTCAGCTCGAGCCAAAATAGCTGCTAATCTGCAGTGGATCTGTGCTAAAGCTTATGGAATAGGTAAAAAAAAAAAAATTCTCTTTCCTTTTCCATTCTCCACCCTGGCTTCCCTCCCCCCCCCCCGCCTTCTCATTAAATGGGTTTGGAATGATGCTTTTTTAAAATAGCAAACATGTCGAACTGTTTCTGCTCCATGCTTTGCCTATGTCTTTAGAGACAGGCCTCTCGTTCTCGATGTACACCCCCTTTTCTCATCATGAATGGCCTGTAGAACACCCTGCCATGCGTTTTTGTTTCGCCAAACAGCGCTCTCCCACTCAGCACATAAAGGCCTGAAAAAACCCGGCATTTGTAGGACTTAACTCTGCAAGTCATTTTGGCAGATGCTGCTGCTAGTTTGTGGTGGTTCATAATTGATTTGATATTCTTTTAAAAAAAAAAAAACTTGTGGTATGCGGAAGGTTCAGTCATCCACCTTTCTTTTAAAAAACCTGCAGCATTTGAATTCTAAAACAAAGTGGTGAGGGCTATCCATCCTTTTGTGTAGTATTCTGAGCTATGTGTATAAAAATAAAGGGAAGCTATTGACGGAAACTACCTTGCCTGGAAACTCCTGTGCTAGCCTGAAAGTGCAAATTGGGACCTTTCCAATTTTTTTTTTTTTTTTCCTTAGAGCACTCTTGCCAGCCTAGGTTATGCATTGCAGTAAATTCTTTTTGGCTGTTTTGATCTCTTGCTTTCTATCTTTTGAGCAAAGATTTCTGGCTATCTATTAGTGTTTTATAACTACTTATAAAATTGAAATAAATATAAAATATGTATTCAGTGTTAAAGAAATATTGATCTTGTAATCTAACTCTAATTTGCTAAATGCTCTAAAATGCTTAACAAATTAACGTTAGCTTGCTTTGTAGTAGTGCTAAACGGCATGCATTTCTACTGGCAGATGGCATTTATTGGTTTTCGGCTAGTGCAGTACCTTTTTGTTCTATAACTATAAGAAACATGCATGTGTTAGATTAAGATTGGGAGTGTTAACAAAAAGTTTCCTGCAGCTCCAGTAAACTGGAGTTTTAAAAAAACAAGTTCATCATAGTATAGTCTGCAACTGCAGTTTAGAAGATGGAAGCTTGTACTCCTCCATAATCATGGTTTGTCTGTTGGAATATTTTGTATCTGATTTTAAGAACAGTATTTTATAGCTTGGAGCCACTGATTGGCCCGCCCTGTGAAGGGATAAGTTGTGTTTATGTTTATAACCTCCATGGGAACTAGGTTTGAATGATAGCACATGAAGGGTTATAGATATATCTGCTGGGGTTCGAGATCAATGTTAGAAGCTTCTGATTTTTATGAGAGTCATTTTGTCCCACAATTAAAGCCAATGTCCTTATTTAACATTCTTCCATTGCTGTGAAAAATGCAATGAGCAATCTTACTAGAATCCTGAAATATGTCTGGCTTTCTAATCCAATGAAAACTTGATTTTACAGATCCCTGTTGAGTGGATTTCAGATGCATCAGACAGAATTTTATTCCAGATTTCTCCCTAAATAATGGGCCAAGTTTCCTAAGCCTTCTAGATAATTGGCATAATTTCTGTCGATTTACATAATTTACATAATAATGTAATTGACATACTTGACTTCATTTCTGTCAGTTTGCATCTTGTCAATTACCAAAATTCAGATTTGATGTTTGGCTTTAAGGCTTATGTCTCCTCTCCCCCTGCCCCTATGTTAAATCAAGGCTTCGCTTATTTGGACAAAATGAGCAGCAGAAGCAAGCTGCATTTTAAATTATTTACTTTACAAGTGGATTTGGTAACAAGTGAGAGGAATAAAAGAGAAATCTATGAATGTTGTCCAGTGTTAAAGGTCTTGGTAAATGCATATATCTGCATGAAACTTTAACGTATTGTGAACTTTAAGTGAAGCCTTGCTTTATATTGTTTCAGTATTTGATGCAGATTGATATTTGGTGTGGGATCTCTCCTGATGAACCCTAGAAAAGACTCATTACATTTGAAGGAAAGACAGCATTATGGAGGGCCTGTTCTGTCATCGCCTTTAGTATAACTGTATCATTATCATTGTTGTTTACTTACATGGTTTAAGGCAAAATGTTAAGGGTTTTTCCACCCATTTTCTTAGTAGTTGAAAGTTCTTAGAGAGACTGGGGGATAAAGTACTTGGTAATTGGCTACTTCCTTAATTCTTTAACTCATATCACCTAAGATGGAGTTCTGAAAAGGTGGGGAGACAGATGAATCTTTTTCCCCCCACATACAGTATAAAATTATGCCTCTGTATCCCTCAAATTTCCAGTTTGCTAAAAAGCTTTGCAAGGTTTCAGACTCATTCCATTTAGGAAGAACCCTGCTCCAATTAGATATCTGTACAATCTCAGCCTAATGCAAGATTCTTCCAAATGTGAAGCACGCACCTACTTTTTAATGTTTGGATGGCACTACTGAAAGTAATTATCTTTGAGATGCATGTCAAATTGTCCTTAATTTTGTGATGACATACAACTCTGTCTTGTGCTCACATGTGGTGATTCCGGAGAGCCTCTAGGACAAAGGAGCAGGTATCTAGAAGCTGTTTTCAGATGAAAAAGGGTGAACAAGCTGAAACATAATCCTGAAAAGGCAGAAATGCAGCTGATGGGAAAGCTGGCAAATCTGGATAAAGGTGTTGGACTAGTTTACAGTCTTGTGGCCCTCCTGGGCTTGGGCCTACATCTCTTGCTGTGGTGTCCAGGAATGCCTTTCACAGAATGAAGCTGGAGTGCTGGTTGCAGTCCTATCTCAGTGTAGATAACTCATGCACAGATTATAGATTGCATCCAAGCTAGACTACTGCAGTTTGGATTATACCTGGTTGCCTCTGAAGTTTTCATTTGATGAAGCCAGCATGGTAAGGTGGTTAAAATGCTGGATGAGGACTGGGAGACCCTCAAAATGACTTTGGGTCAGTCATTCTTTTTGATCCCAGCCTACCTAGCAGGTTGTTGAGGGGAAGAATTGGAAGAGGGAGAGCTGCAATGCCCTGCAATTCCTGGAGAAAGGTGGAATCAAAATCTAACAAACATGAAATAAAATAATGAAGCAGCTTAGACCAAGCTTCTCACGAACTGGCTGTTTTTCACTTCCATGTTCAATCTGAAGCCTAGGCTTTTAAATGATAAACAAGTTATTTGAAAATTGACTTTGTTGATCTGCCTAAGTTTTATAATTTGCTCTGCAGGCCTCTTCCCTATTTTCTGATGCTACATATTATATGGCTGCTGAGGATGTTCAGTTTTCTTTGGATTTTCTTTGGGGGCGGGCTGAGAGTTCTCCTTGTTTGCTAGTCACTAACAGCAGTTCCCATTCTCTGCCAGGCTACTACTACTACTACTACTACTATTTCTATTTCAATTTATGTGCTGCCCAACTCCCAGCAACTGGTCCATCATCTGTCATCTGTCAATAACAAATCAAAATAGGCTATCCATTGATAGATATTTACTCTACAGTTACATTTTTAATATTGGATTGTCTATACCTCGTATTACAAAATTATAAAAACAGAAGCTATTTGACCTCTGGGCTATTTATAAAAATGATATACAACAAGTGACTTGGTATGGTTACTTTCTATTAGTGGTGTTTCGTCCTGTGACTCTGGAATTCATTTCCTCCTTTCTTCTCCTCTGTGAAAGTTTGATGACCTTTAAGAGGGGTTGAAGACCTTTTTATTTGACTGGTAGATTAGTACAGGCCTGGTTATTTTACCTACTGTCTTTGAGATTGGTAGTTTTCAGGTTAGCGTTTGTATTAATGATGGATATATGCAGATTCTGTTCTGCATATAGGAGGATTTATTGTTCTTTCCAATAAATGTGGTGCTTGTGTTTGTTTTAGTTCCTCATTTGGTGTTAGTGGTTGGTTACTTCGTTGTACTTTATGGTCTGTACATGAATCTACCACGTTACGCTGTCAAAAATCCCAAGACATTTGCTCTCAGCGCCTTAACTTTATAATAATAATAATTTGGGTTTCTCTCTCCCCACGTTGCTTTAATGATGTATCTGCCTGATGTCAGACAGTCTGGGCAGTTGACAATAAAACTTACAGTATTTCACTGTTTACAGTCTCATAAAATTATACTTTACACCTGTTTTATTAATCTAACAGTGAGGTAAGCTGAAAATAATATACGAAGAGTTTTTCCTTGCAGTCTTCATTTTAGATCTGTATTCTGTTTTGGGCACCTCAGTATCCCAACAAAAATAAGTGGGAATAGATATTCTTCTGATTGCACACAACAGTTTAAATGTTGTTCATAAAACAACTAGATAAATTTAAAAAAGACACTTTTAGGATCTGTTGATAGAGTTAAATGATTGGAGAACTAGGTTTCGGGAGCCTTACTATGACTGAAATTCATAAACAGCTGCTGTTCGCTTGAGATTTAAGAATCATATGGATATCTTATTGCTTAGTCAGTGTAGCGTGGATTGCATAGTAAAGTGCCATGAGATGAAACCCAGACTTGTATTGCTGTGGCTTAGCTGTGATTAATAGCACTAATATTTGCTAGTTTAAAGGTGAGTAGTGTAAGCACATTGCACTTACCTTTTCTAGCTTCCTCTCAGTATCTCAGATACACAGGGTCCTCATGCAAATATATTTGAACGTTTATAGACCTGCATTTATACTTGATTGTGGTGTGCTATGTTAGGGACTAGATTGATAGAAATATTGTGGTTGATTAGCAGAGCATAATTTACTGCAAGTATTCAAGAATGACACTTCCACCCCTCTGAGAAGTTACTTTCCCCTCAGCAATGTTTAAAATAAGGAATTTTTCCCCCCTTAATCTTTGATTAAGCTGCTGGTCAGCCCTTGGCTTTGTTGTGTCAATACCAGTTCTCTTGTTTGAACTCACTTGTCTTTTTATTTCAGATAATATCCCAGAGGAATTGAAAGATCCCTTTTATATAGACCAGTACGAGCAGGAGCATATTAAACCGCCTGTCATCAAGCTGTTGTTATCCAGTGAGCTATATTATCGCGTCTGCAGTCTTATTCTGAAAGGGGATCAGGTGGCGGCTCTGCAGGGACACCACTCAGTCATCCAGGCTCTGTCTCGGAAAGGGATTTACGTCATGGAGAGCGATGACACGCCTGTGTCCGAATCCGATCTCAGCTCTGCACCAATCAAAATGGTTAGTTTAAGAAAAAAGAGAGTTGAGGTCTACTGTTCTGCGCTTCAGTTTTCTTTGTTTTCTGCTTCTTCCCCTTGTAGATCCCTGAAGTGTGGCCAGTCCTGAACTGGCCAACCCCCCTTTCTCAGTCTTCTTGAGAGGTGATTGAATGTCTTTTGTCCTGTAGAGTCCTCACATGGCGATGATTGATGCTCTGATGATGGCGTACACTGTAGAAATGATCAGCATTGAAAAAGTAGTTGCAAGCGTCAAATGTTTTTCTACGTTCAGTGCCTCAAAGGAGTTGCCCTATGATCTGGAGGATGCAATGATATTCTGGATTAATAAGGTAAATCATGGGCTAGTTTTATTAAGTTTTATATGGAAGTCTCTGATTATCCGTAAATACCAGCATGGGATCTGCAAGCAGGGTACAATTTGTGTTTCTAATATTATGGGGGGGAGTGTTTCTCTACAGTAGCTAGGCAGCAACTTCACCTAATATTGTAACAAAAGTCTCCTTGCTTCTCAGCAACACGTAAGAAACCTTGGAATAAAGAAAATTAGCTAGTGCAGGAGATCTAAGTGCTCCAAAAACTGAAGAGTTAATCTGTGTGTACTCTGTGTAAAATCTTTTTCTCATGCTTAATTCTGATGCTTGCATTTCTGAAAATAAGTCTGTAATCAGAGATACTGGCCTTAATTTTGAGAATGCATTGGAAATCGTGGTTGGGAAATGAAACAGTGGAAGTCCATATATTAGGTCTGGGAGTAATTTTGTTTTCATGGCTTTGGGAATGTATTGTGATTCCTTAAATTGATCATAAGAGACTCAAGATAACGTTTAAGGTAAAGGGAATTAATACTGTGGAGTGTTAGTGTATATGCACACAATTTGAGACCATTTAGTTGTTTGATTTTTTGTTTTTTGGCAAGTTTATGCCAGATTTTGAACAATACGACAAGGGAGTACGTTGAATAGGATGATGACATAATGGTTAAAAATCCTTGTAAACGTTTTCTAGGAAAATAATACTACTTGCTTATTGTGGGGCAAAATGATCAGATTGGCCCTATAGCAGGATTAGTAATTAAGGAGATACCTCTGTTAAATTTAAGGATTGTACATCTGTATTCATTTCAATTGGAATGACCTAAACCTGTGCCTAGCTCATAAATGAAATTATGAATTAAAAAGCATGACGCAATTTCTGCTGGGTTTGTATTCGTTGTGTGTGGAGCATATGAAAAGCAGCACAATATGTTGCTTTAGAGGACTTAAGCTGTCAATGGGAGAAAGTCAGTGTTTTGGTGGGAAAATGGTAGGTGAATAAGAAAGAATTTCAGTGCACTCCAGTGCTGTGGAGGCTGTTTCTTTAAAGAACAGCTAGCTGTCTGTCTGAAAGAGAAATCATAGAAAAAGAAAGATGTCCCCATCAACCTTACCACAATACTAAGAATCATAGAATTAGAGCAGATGCCTGTATCTGAAGAGAGAGAGAGTGTGTGTCTGTATGTATCTGAAGTACCTATATTGCTAGGAATTTGAAGTTTCTAATCATATTTGATTATCAGCTGGATTGGGTTGTAAGAAAAAGAGAGCGAAACACATGATTATGGATAGCCAGAAATAACAAGGCCAGGCGGCCATGAATTTTAGCCGTTAAAAAAAACAACAACAGGGAAAGGTATACGGTTGCCATCATTACCTTTTTCCTCTGCTGTTTTAGGTGAACCTAAAAATGAGAGAGATCACAGAAAAAGAGATTAAATTAAAACAGCAATTACTGGAAAGCCCAGGTCATCAAAAGGTAAAGCACATTAGATGAAATGGGATGTTTAATTGATTCACGTGGCTGTTACTTGGAAACAAATCTCTTTGTTTTTCATTTGCACATCCTCTACAAAATCACTTTATTGTTCCTGATGCTCCTATTTTTTTTCTTTTTTCGTAAATCCGCCCATGTATGTGGACAGCTTTTGAATACTTAGAGATTTCACTCCAGTAGTGAAGGCAGCTCTGGGAGTGTGCAGATGTGCCAAGGTTTCAAAATGAATGGAGCTCGGAGGCTACTCTGGCACTCTAATTTAGAACTTTCGTTTGCATTCCACATTTTATTTATTTTTACTTTTTATTTTATCATATTTGTTTATCATACTTTACAGATCTGTTTAAAGTATCTCTTAAAATTGTTATCTTGTTTAAGCATTGATACTTCATCTTGTGGGAGGGGTAATGTAGTCCTGAGACAGAGGACAATAGAAGGTTTCAACATCTGCTCCAGAGACCTTGCAGGTTCACATTTGCAGTAGACGTTGATTTGAAGCAGTTTAGGTCTTCTCAAGTGCTAAGAGAAGTAACCTTTGTAGAATTATTCAGAAGAATTAGCAGTGCATGTATACAATCCTTCCCCTCTTTTGTCCCCTTTAAGTATTAGAAGTTACTAATATAATATGTTATTATACTTCCAATATTGGAGAATATGAGAAGCACCAAGCACAGTAGTACGGCTGTGGATGTGCAATGCTAAATCCTGCTGAGGTGTTCTTAAGTGGTGTGAAAAAGGCTGCTATTGATCTTTCATATTGCACAATAAGACTCTTAAATGAGTTCCGAGGGATTCTTAAAGATGCTATCTTCTTTAGTACTTTAAACATTTCAGTGTCAAACATATTTGCAATATGAAAGCGTGACCGGATGAGGCTCATGTAAGGATTGCTTATAACATGCTCTGATGATGTTCCTCTCCTGTTCCCACGTTCCATTCCCTGCTTCCTGAACAGTCTCCTTCAAAATGGTATTGGAAATTAGTACCTGTAAGTGAATTAATTCTGTATGAGAGTTGTCATCCACAAAACCATGGCTTTTAATAGGTCTTTTATTTGCTTCCATTTAAAGTGCCGCGTTCACCACTTGCAATGTTTTCTTGGCTTCAGGCATTTTTTAAAAAGAAAATGTAGATTCCATTCCATGATTCTACGTACTGTACATGAAGCATACATCACTACGCAGATTTCAGAGTTGCCGATACTGAGAGTCTAGAACAGGAGGCAAGGAAATTCTAGAGCTGATTGAATCCCTTTTTCAAAAGATTCCTTCTGTGCAAGCATTAAGGTGAAGCTGGTCAGTTTAAAGAAATTTGGGTCTTGCCTTCCCTGAAAATAAGGGAATCAATCTATACATTTCGACTTACATGGCTTGGTTTGGAAAACTTGCTTCTGATGAAAGTTTCTCCAAATTCTTGCATATCATATCTTAAGAATATTTTCTTTCAAACATCTAAATGCATCGTTCTTTCACAAAAAACAACTCTTCAGGGTTTTACATTCCTATGTCTAAGACAGATTCTCATTTTGGCTGAATTTAGAGTTGCCTTGTTTGAATATGGATAACGGAGGTGTTTCATCATGGTCCTTCTAAATCCTTCTCATTCTCTCACTAGTCTTTGTTGAGCCTACACTTGCTGCTCTGATTCAATTGCTCAGTTAACAGGAAGTTTAGATTTCCAGCTGCCTGTGGCTTAAAATACACTGTTTCTGAGCAGTGTTAGCGACAGAATGCTAGGGTTTCATAAATGTTGAGTTGGACAGATTTTGACAGGAGGGCATCCACCCTAATTAAGAATAGCAAGTGGCTGTTGCATTTTGGAAAAGTTACCGCAAGCCCGAGGCCATATCCCAGCTTATAAACATTGGGTTTAAAAAGTTTATTTAGTACAACAACATCTTCTCGTGCAAGTTCCGCTATAACGGTCCATTGATCTTTTCCTTTTGCGAGAGAGTCTTTCATGCAGAGGTCAGCAGATTCTGCCCCTCCCAAATTTTATTAGGTAGCATAAAAAGCCTGCCACCCACACCATGCAAAAGTCCCTCTGGTTCATTACGACAGCTAAAATTAAATCCACTTTAGACCTCCAAATGAAGTCAGAGTTCAGGATTCAGTTGAAAGCCTTGATTTTACAAGAAGTCTCAGCAATTTGAATAGAAATCTTAACTCCCGTTTTGCTGCTTCAGCTTGTGAAGCAGAGAGACTAGAGTGAGGACTTTAAGCCAACCAGTTCACCTTAGTGTGGAAAATAATCATACTCAAGATTTAACGGGTATTATGACATGAAATTGAAATTGTGTATATTTCTGATTGCCATCTAAAGCGTGCGATGATGATGATTTGCTTAAGGCTAATACAGTGCATGCTTTACTGAGTGCATGATACATCTGGTGGCTTATGCTCCGTGGTACAGTATGATTCACATCACATTACAAGTTTGTGGAGAGTCCCAGGCTGGAGGAAAAGCAGATCTTTACAAAATCGCACAATTCAAGTATTCATATGCGACCTTTGCCCCATGGATTAGAATATATTCCTCAGTAAAGGAACAAGATATATTCCTTTTTGCAATATGTCAAGATTCGGCAGAGCTCTTGCCTAGCTTACTTTAAATGAGACCAATTTTCAAATGCAATACCAATTCTGTAACGTTATTGCATTTTTCTCCTCTTGCTCAGAGCTTTTAACCAAGCAAGATTGATTTGCAAAAATAATTTCTCAGCCTTTACTTTCCTCAAATATTTCATACAGAGACATAGCCTTACTTAGCTGAATAGCAATTTTGTGTTTCATGTTTTGGATAAAAATAGTTATTGAGAACAGTGGTATAGATCCGGTAAGTATCACTTAAAGGCTATAAGATGAATGTGGTCCGAATACAATGTCATGGAATACTACAATTTTTTTTTTTTTTTTTCACTTTGCTTTTCCTGCTAAACTGGTAGAGTTTTCAGCTGCATCTGGTTTTATGCAATATTATGTAGTGGCCCTTGAAGTTTTAATTTATATATTTAAATAGTGTGTGAAGAATCTCTGGAGATGCTCCGTATGTTTAATTAAAGTTTTTAGCTTTGTTGTACGCCGCCCAGAGTCACCTGCAGTGAGATGGGTGGCTATATAAATTGATTTAATAAATAAAAATGAAGTACTGGAAATGGTCATTGGGAGATTATTCTTAATTTTTTGTCAGAAACAACTTATAAGCTAAGTGAGTTGTTGATTTGGCGCACAGCAGCACCAGAGATCAGATTAATAATTAAATTAGTATGTGTTGATAGCGGGAGGAAGAAGAGATATACCGTTGTAATGAAAATGCTAATTAGATGATTACAAACCTTTGCCCATTCTGAACTTTGTATCTTTTTTCTGTGTGTTTCTCAAAAAGAATAGTTACTTATGTATTCTTAAAAGAATATTAGTTAGGTTTAGGGCAGGGTCTGCTTTTAGAAAAATGATGCCAAAATTAGCAAGCAGGCATTCACAAAATGAAATGCTGTAACAGCAAAATGCTTACAGTGCCTTGTAAATAGAAGGTGGCTGGTTTGAAAAGGGGTGGAAATATTTTAGAAGAGCCCGGGTGGGATCAGTGGGGACTGTGTTGGATGGAGAGTGGGGAAGATGGGTTCTAGGCCAGCCTCAGCCCTGGAATCTCATTGGGTGGCTTTGGGCCAATCCCAATCGACCTCAAGGGTTGTGGTGCAAAAAACGAGCTCTGAATGAAAGGTGGGGTATAAATCCAACAAGCAAATGAAACCTAGTTTTATTAAAAAGCCTATTATTATTCTAACCGGATCGGAAAGTGTAGTTTAATCAGCAACAAGCAGCAGAAAGAATCTGGGCTGTACTTTTGACCACAAGTTCTGTCTTCCCCTCTCAGGTACGCTACCGCCGAGATCACCTTTCAAGTCGGCAGTTGCTCTTCTTTCCGTTGCTTGAAGACCTGATGAAGGATTGCAGTGATGGTGCAGCTTTACTGGCTGTAATCCATTATTATTGCCCTGAACAAATGAAGCTTGATGGTACGTTGACAACAGAGTTTAAAAGAAACCCAGTTTCCAGATACTGCCTGAATGGAACATTAGGAGATGCCAGAGTGTCTTTAGAATGACATTTGAATAACTGTGGTGTCCCTTATAACTCAGTCATATTCAAGGGATTGATCCAGTCTAACCTGCTTGGTGTTAGTACCATCGATTGCAGTGGGAAATACTAAGCCCACGTTAAACCATCTTTCTGGTTGAAATTAATGTGACAAAATCGCTTAATTTCTCCTCAGATTAGATTTCTGCAGAAAAGATACCAGTTTCTTTGTCTTTATGGACAATTGAGGTACCTTATGATGGATAGTTGTACATAAGATTACTCCTTTGGGGACTTGTGATGTGTCTCCTGGCTGCTTCTTTAGACAATATTCAGTTCCCATCTTCAAGCAGCCTTCCCCAGTCTGGCATTTTCTGGATGGGCTCAGGGTTTTAAGTCTTAGAATTTCTTTCATTCCTGTTGGTTAGGAAAGAGTGAAAGTTACTGCTGTAGAGTAATGGTGTTTTTGAGGATCTCTAGAATACCTTCGTTATCTGCAAATACTGATTAATAGAACAATCCTGAAAGCGTCCATCTTCTTGGTTACCTACTTTTCTCATCAAGATATTTTAAAACCCACACTTACACGACTCATTCTTTAGCCCTGTTCTTTTAATTCTTCACTGAAACTAGCCAGAACCTCTCTCTTCTCAGGCCTATGATATAACTTTTTCACAATCCAGTAGCCCGAATCCTATTTGGTGTCTTTGGCAGAAGATAGAAAACTGCTTGCTTTCCTAAGACTTCCATGGCATGTTCTTCAGGGAAGACGTTATGAACCATGGAAACTGAGAGTTGATTCTCGAGGCTACTTTGTGATTATTGTCTTGTTTCTTCCTTACAACTCCTAGAAATCTGCCTGAAAGAGGTAACATCAATTGCAGATAGCATCTATAACATTCAGTTGCTTCGAGAATTTGCAAATGAGTATCTCAACAAATGCTTTTACCTTACTTTGGAGGACATGCTGTATGCCCCTTTAGTTCTAAAGGTAAGAGAGAAGGCAATTACACACTTTTCAATAATGCAGAGGCAATCTGTTTATATTCCTTTTTTTCCCCCCCTTCCCTAGCCCAACGTAATGGTTTTCATTGCCGAATTATTCTGGTGGTTTGAGAACGTCAAGCCAGATTTTGTGCGTCCCAGGGACCTTCAAGAAGTGAAAGATGGTGAGTAATTTGCTGATGGTAACAAGGAAATATTACAATAGAATTGGTTTCCTTGTCTTCACCTTGTAGGATATTCTCAAGTCTTAATTTTCAAAATGGCAAATTAGTCTTTTTTGTCAAGACGCAAAAAGTTGCTAAAGAGGAGGGACAGATCCCTTTCAGGCCCCTTTAATGCAGAGTCTGGAAAGTGGAGCCAAAATGCCCATCTCCCTCCTTCCATTCTGCCACTGCTTCTCCCAGTAGTCAGTGACAGCAAGTACCTTGCATCAGTCCTCTATAGGAGTGCCTGAAGAAGAAAATGCATATTATTCCACTCCTCCCCTACCTAAAGATGGAGTTCAGTCTGCCAAGAGTTGCCCTTCAGGGTCTGTTCTGGAATTGTAAAGATGACCTCATGATAGTTGGCTCGCACTAGAGAAACTGGAGGTGGTTCATGATCAACAGGCTCCGTCATAATTGGAGCTTTTCCCAACCCGATGCCTTCCAGATACAAGCTGGCCGGGACTGCTGGCAGTTGAAATCTAATCCGTATCGGGGGAAGATGGCTTTTAAGCTCCTTAGATGGAAGCAAACTCCTTGGTTCCTTTTTCATCTTTGATTCCTGTTGCAGTTTTTGAAACCACTCAAAGGGGCTCCCTGCTGGAACTTTCCTAGGAGATTTTGGAATGGGTTTCTTTTAAAAATGGCAGATTCCTCGCACAGGTTTGGAGGCGCTGCAGTCGGGCATTCTGCTCCTTAGCAGATTCTTTAGATTTCTTTTCTGAACTTTTGGGGCTCCTGATGGCTGGAAGGCTGTTTCAATGAATACTAACCCTGTAATCAAATGTTTTAGCTAAAACCATGCTGCAGCAGAAAAGCAGCCGCCCGCCAGTACCCATTTCCAATGCCACAAAGCGGAGTTTCATGCCAAGTCCAGCTGTTTCCAGTTCCGCTGATGTACAGCCCCCAACTCAGGTCCCGCTGGAGACTTGCAACAGGTATTACCAATATCCTGAAATATTTTGATATTCCCTTTTCCGGTTGCTCCACTCTGTCTTGCTTTCCTCGAAGGTTTTAGGGCTCTTACGCAGTTCTGTGGGAGAAACCTAACCAGCCGCAGCTCTTGGGCTCTTAGTGGCAGAGATACTAGTTTGTCTCTGGCTCTTCTGCTTACTCAGACTTGTTATCCTGAATTATTTGCTGTGAAGTAATAACCGGCCTACTGCCTCTTTCCATAATTTTCAGTGGGGCAGCTGTATGGACTCGGTGCTCTCATTTTTTTACCTTTTATTTTGGGAGCCAGAATAGCGCTCTGCTTGAAGCTCATAAGTTTATGAGCTTCAGGGTTTATACTATTGAACTGTTTATCTTCATTCTGTGGTGGGTTGATTTTACATTTTTTGGTATAATGAAAACTGCTGATTTTATTATTATTCATTAGAATTTTCCTAGCATTACCCCCATGAACAGGTACCTTTGGATAAAGCTTAAAAGCCAGTTCCCAAGGAAAGGTTGCTTTGCTATCCACTTGCTTGTGGTAAAAACATAACGTTGTCTTTGAGTCAGGCTTGATTCCTGAGGAGGTTCCAAGCACAATTCTGGTTTCCTTGGCTCCTGATGACATTGGACATTGTGGAAGTGGTTTGCCATTACCTTGCGGATGTCTTTTTAACTTCCCAGTCTAGCTTGGGATTCTCCAAGAATTAACCAGGTCCGGCCCTTGAAGCTAAGATTGGTAGCAGAACATGTCAAATTAGTTCTGATTGGATTGGTAGCTTTTAATGGACGCTCTGCTCCTGTCTACCTAAGGCTGAGAGAAGCATCAGGGTGCCTCGCCATCCTTCTTTTGCAGTAGCACTTAACCGCCATCCTCACACCCATATAAATCAGGAAAAGAAATCCTTCTGCTATAGCCGCCAAGTGACACTCTAAGTGGGCTCTGAGAAGCATAAAGAGGCAAATTTAATTGAGTTGATGGCAGGCACAGTTCACAATAAAATTAGGTAACCTACCAAGAACATGAAGTGGGCAAGGGGAGTAAGAAGCTACATATTTCAGCTGGTTGGCAGAAAAGTTGTTCTCAGAATTTATTTTCTAGGTTTATTCTTTCCTTTGTATCTTGGCCCAAATAATTTGGACTTTCATGTTGTCCTGGTTTCCCTGGGGTTATCTGGTCCTGCGTTTGAAATGCTTTGTGCAATAATCTTGTAGGACTGCTTTCCTGTCTCGGTCACTTGATTCTCCCTCATCAAATTACAGTAATTAATTTTGAAGGAAGGACTCTTGAGGCCTGTATTCTTATTCACTCCTCTTTCCTTTTCCTTTTTTAAAACGCTTGCTCTGTGTTAAGACCACGTGCTTGGTTAGCTTAAGTAGAACCTCTTGATTTGAGGTCGCTGCTTGAGCCTGGTTTTAGGTGGAAATCCCTGACTTCTTTTAACTGTGATTTGTATTTAGGAAAAAGGCTTGGAAGTGGCCTAGCGATAGGTGTTTTCTTGCCTATTGCAGCATTGTTTCTGTTTGAAAAGAAAGCCTGTTATATCCTGGGTGATCTCTGGTGTGTTTTCAAACAGTGGCAAAGGAAGTCCTGCCTTCAGCCCATCACATCCCTTGCTGCCTTTAAGGCAGAAGCAACAGAAGTCGCTGCAGGGGGAAGACAGTTCAGGTAATTGCCTAATTCCTGTTCTCGTGATTCCTGCATGATGTGCAAAGGTCTCATGGCTGCAGAAGGGGCATTTTTGGAACTTGGTCATTCTGAAAATAATTTGGCGTGACTAACAAAAGCAGTGCTTTTATAGCAGTTTTAATACTGCCCTTAGAATGAGGACATTCATTCATTCATTCATTCATTCAATTTATATGGCCGCTCATCTCACACTCATGACTCTGGGTGGCTAACAAGAGTTTAAAACAGCACAAGAAATGAGAGATGGCAACACTCGTCTAAACTGCACTTGGGTGAAAAATTCACCAGTAACAAACCCAACCACTATATAGGCTCAGCCACGTCTCCTGATCCCCAGGCCCAGTGACAGAACCGTGTCTTTAAGGCCTTACGAAAGGCCAGCTAAGTTGGGGCCAGTCTAATCTCTGGGGAAATGCCATTCCATGGCACCAGGCACCATGACAGACATCCTGCTTAAAACACATAATGATAGACATAATATGCCCTTATAAGACCTCTACCTCTCAGGCTGCCCTGGTTAGCTCACTGGGAGCTTCTGAAACCTTTCAAAAGGCATTAAAGATCTGGCTCTCCCCCCAGGCACTGGATCAGGGAGTGATCCAATCCTGTTGGCTGAATTTTTGCTTTATGTCCTTATGCTTTCAGGTTTTTATTATTGTCTCACTGGGTTGCTTTTATATGGACCTAATTGTTGTTTATTAGTTATGTAGGCTGCCCTGAGTCGTGTTTTGAGCAGGCAGCTATATAAATAGAATAAATAAATAAAACATATATTTTTTAAAAAGCATTTAAGTATCAACAAGTATGTTGATAAAAGATTGTGTGATTTCTTGGTTTTGTTTAGACCAACGGCATCGATCTAATTCCTTGACTCGGGTAGATGGGCAGCCTCGGGATTCAATTCTTGCATGGCCAGAGAAGAAGCAAAGGTAAAATGTGTCAGATATTTTATGGAGTAGCCAATTTAAAATAAGATAGCCTGCACTGAAGTTGAACCAGATCATCAGTGATAGATTTCAAATCCCTGTGAGTTGCCTGTTAAAGGAAGTAAAAGAAGCAAACTTCAGCTGCAATCCATAAACCTGTAAGGTTTTTTAGGCATTGAAGTATAGTCCTGTTTGTCCAGATTTGGTCAACTCCGATACCGTGTTCCTTTCCCCTAAATTTTTACTTTGGAAGTAAAATACTCAAAATAAATGCATTTTCTCCTCTCCCCAAACCTAATAGTTGGTTGTCTCTTTTAGGCCTCTTTCACAACCAACGCCCTTTGGTCTTCACCATACGGCAAGCAGCGACGCTGACCCCAGTTCTGGCGATAGCATCAGCTTGGCCAGGTCAATCAGCAAAGATAGCCTGGCATCAAACATTGTCAACATCACTCCAAAACAGCAGCTTCCATCTGCTCCTGTGAAAAACAACGGGAAAAGCTTGCTGAATAATGTTGAGATAGAGGATGAAGACGAAGAATTGATCGCCATAATCCGCCCCGATGCCACCCCAAGCCATGGCAGCCTTGAACTTCAGAGTGTGCCAGCTCGATCGCCTGGCTTGGTTGCCACTGCCTGGACTCAGAAATCACAAAGTGAGGTTTCAGGAAATAAGCCAGAGAGCTTTTTCCTGGAACCTTTAATGCCTGCCGTTTTACGACCAGCAAAGGAGAAACAAATCATCAATAAGGAGGATGAATGCGGAGAAGGGAAAGCGAGAGGCTACGTAACCAAGAGACCGAGCGAGGGGCACATGGCTTTAGTCCGTAAGAAAACCAATAGTAGCCATGGTGATCACAGCCTTAATAGGACTTTTAACCTGGCTTCCAGTTCTGAACTAACTGTGATTGCAGGCCCCAGTATGGCAGATCCGCTTGTACACTCAGAAGTCAGAATAGAACCCTTTTGCCCCCAAGCAAGCAGCAGTTTGGAGCCTTCATCTCGAGAGCAGCCTTCAGGAGGTTTCTTCCTTCATGCTGCCAAAGCAGAGGAGGCCGTGATGAGCAGCACAAACGTTGGCTACCTGAAAAGCCCCAATTCCCACATTGCAGATACCTCATGGACAATGGTCAGGCAAGATTCTGACTCGTCTATTCTAGATATGGAGGAAGCTGACCAAGACTTAGTGGCAGATGACCATCCTCTAATTGCCAAGTACATAGGAGAAGAGGAATCCGCAAAGCTTCAAGAAGACATGAAGGTCAAGGAACATGAAGATAAAGATGACGCCAGTGGGCGTTCAAGCCCGTGCCTGAGTACAATTTCCCAGGTTAGTAGTGTGTCCATGACTAGTGGGAGTGCCAGAATGACTAACTTTGCTGAGCGGAAGCTTCAAAGACTGAACAGTTATGAAACAAAATCCAGCACAAGTAGTTCACAGAAAACCACACCAGATGGATCGGAGTGTTGTCCAGCTCCACTAACCACCTGGAAACAGAAGAGAGAGCAGAGTCCCAACAGACAGAGCAAAGATAATGTTAACCTCTTGGCTTCTGAGCTGGTGCAGCTTCACATGCAGCTGGAGGAGAAGCGAAGAGCAATAGAGGCTCAGAAGAAGAAGATGGAGGCATTGTCAGCCAGGCAGAGGCTAAAACTGGGTAAGGCGGCATTCTTGCATGTGGTGAAGAAAGGGAAAGGTTCTGATGTTTCTCCGCCACTTAAGCCAGAACCCTTCGCGAAAGAGTCCTCTGGGCACAATGGGGAAGGCACGGAGGAGGATGCTTTGAATTCTAAAACAGAGGCGTTCCTTACGAAAGAGGAAGTGGGTGAGGATGTTCTTGATTCTCATGAAATGTCCAAAGTGAAGGTTCAGGAAACAGTCGGTTTTGTTGAGCAGAACATTCCTAGAGAGCCCACCATCAATGAAATTGAGAAAAGTAAGATGATTTCTGCTGCTCTTCTAGAAGAGAACATTGAATCTGCTGACATCAACGAATGTGATCTTTCTATCGAAAAGCTTAATGAAACAATCAGTACCCTTCAGCAAGCTATCCTGAAGATTTCTCAGCAGCAGGAACTTCTCATGAAAGCCCCAACGATGTCGACAACAAGAGGGGGCTCTCAGGACCAAAAGACAAAAGCCCCCATTCACTTTGTGGAGCCCCTCTCCCCTACTGGCACAAACAGTCTCCGCAAACCACCTCGGCTTGGTCAAGGCCGGAGTCCCCGTTCAGGAAGGCCATCTGAACTAAAAGTGGCCAAGGACCGCCAGCATACCACGCCTCGCATCAAGACTCCAACTCCTAGCGTTGACACCTTACCACATTTAAGACAGTTTCCATTGAACAATTCATCCAAGATGCCAGTTGAAACAGCTCTTGAAAATAACCTGGATCCAGGTAGCACTCCGCAGGAGAAACTTCCCTTTGAGAGTTACCGGCTCTGCGATGATAATCAGCGGGGGGGATTTGTTTTGTCCAGAGACACAAACATCCTCTCGGAAGTGATCAAGGATGTGAACAGTAACGTTGAAGACTTTCACCTTGCTTGTTTTGATGTCTCAGGAAAAGAGAACATTCCTGTGGAAGAACCGTTGAAGAGCAAAACTAGCCTTATTGAAGTAGACCTCTCTGATTTAAAAGCACCCGATGAAGAAGTAGAAAGCCAGGGCAGCTCTTCTGATTTAATCAGTGAAATGGACCAGAAGTCAGGCGTTGGGTTCTTCTTCAAGGTAAGAATGACCAAGGTCAGGAAACAGCTTTTAGCAACTCCTGTTCCTATCCTAACCCTGTTAGATTTGGAGACATGGGTGCAAGGAACAGATTGTTCATATTTTACTGGCAAAATCATTGTATCGTTGTGGTGTGTTTGTTTTTTCGGGAAATGCTTTTGGAGTGAAATTGTAACTTTGCTATCAAGTTGTTTGTTGACAGAATCAGTTATCATGCAAAAGGGTCCATTCCAAGTTTTGGTTAGCATGTATCCATGTAACGTTATAGTCAGCTGAATAGTGTTTTCGTTAGTGGGATACTGTTTAAAGGAAAAGGTAATCTCCTCTAGCATTTGGCTAATTTGAGCATGGTCTTAACTTGGTTCTCTTTCTGAAAGCCATAAGATGGTATACTGAAGCGATCTCCAACCTGAGTACTGCAGGGAATAGACTTCAGTTCTTAGAATTCCCCAGCCAACATTGGCATGCAGAGAACTCTGGAAGTTTAAGACCACAGATTTGAGGCATGCAGGGGGAAGAAGGCTATGCTAAAACTTCTGCTGTGTCTTGTGCTTTCCTGTCATTTCGGGTGCATAGTAATTAAAAGGTAACAAGGAAGAAGCTTGTTCTTGAGGTGTTGACGTGATCAGTAGGTGCTAGTCTGTTTACTACATGCATATATGCGTCTCTCCTGAGCCTCAACAGTGCTCAAAACTGCAAACTTAGGAGTTTCCAGGTGCAAAACAGATCTGCTTAGTTGAATCTGTGCTGGTCAAAGACCAAAATAAAAATGCTATATTGTTTAGTTTAAGAACTTTCAGATTTAAGCTTAGGAGTGTAAAGATCTTGGAAGATCTACCGGCTAGCCCAAGGGTTAGCTTCTGCAGTTTACTGTGAATTGAAGAAATGTGGTTAGGACAGCCACTGTCAGTGTATTTTTTCCCTATTGGCCCAGGCAATACTTTTGACATGTCTCTGCTTTCTAGGATGAACAGAAAGCCGAAGATGAGCTGGCGAAGAAACGGGCAGCTTTTCTCTTAAAGCAGCAACGCAAAGCCGAAGAGGCGCGGCTTCGAAAACTGCAGCTTGAGGTGGAAGTTGAACAAAAGAGGGACGAAGCCCGGTAAATACCGTATCTCTATAAGGAAAGATAAAGGGGGTTGGGGGGTGGGGTGGGGGACCATTTCCTTTTGCTTTGGCTTTCTCTCCCTTCCTTGAGGGTCTGGAATCCACCCTTGCTTTTGCAGTCGTAAAGCTGAAGAAGACCGTCTGAGGAAGGAGGAAGAAAAGGCCCGCAGGGAGCTCATCAAACAAGAGTATTTGCGGCGAAAGCAACAGCAGATTTTGGAAGAACAGGGCTTGGGGAAGCCCAGATCCAAAGCGAAGAAGCCACGGCCAAAATCTGTCCATCGGGAGGAATCCTACAGTGACTCGGGAACCAAGTGTTCCTCTACTCGTAAGCCACAGCCCCAATTTTGGTTTTGGTATTGATCTGGTGAAGCTCTTAGTCATTTCTGTGTGCTTACAACTTCTCCCCTTTTCTCTTTTGGTCAGCTGATAATCTGAGCAGTGCCCAGTCAGGTTCTAGCTTGTCCTTGGCATCTGCAGCAACAACTGAGCCTGAGAGCATTCATTCGGGGGGCACGCCTTCCCAGAGGTAAGAGCACCTGTAAAGAGAGAGTTTGGGGCTTTGGGAATAAAAGATGGATGTTTCCTGTGTGCCTTGTTTGACCACGGACCAAGAACGTAACGGTGTTTCATCTGGAACTACAACTTCAGTCCACCTCCCCTCTTTTTGACAATGAAGCGAAAGTGGGAGGAGGTTAGGTTTCGTGTGTTTGCCCTGGGTAGGTTTTTTTCTTTTGGCCAGATATGATCCATGAGAAAACATGGATCATGGAATTGCGTTTCTTTTGGCAGAGTGGAATCAATGGAATCCTTGCCCATCTTGAGCAGGAACCCAAGTCGAAACATGGAGCGAGACTGGGAAAACACTTCAACGGCGTCTTCAATTGCCTCCGTGGCAGAATATACAGGTAAAGTGATGGATCTTAGCTGCTTCCCTGAAGCCTTCCAATTTGATCCCTAGGGCTTTGAGTAGGAATAACGGTGCCACCATTTGGTGAAACTGGACAAGCGGCCCAGGGCTCAACTTCTATCAGCTCACCAAAAGGGAAATTCCATGGTTGAGTTGGAGGTTTGAAGTTTGCCATCGCTTTTGAAACAAAAGGGCAGGGTGGGGGGAAGCTTTTAAAGGGATACTTGAATGGAATGAATGATTGACCTGCTTAAAAAACCTTCTCTTTCTAGGGCCAAAGCTATTTAAGGAGCCCAGCAGCAAGTCGAACAAATCCATCATTCATAACGCCATCTCGCACTGCTGCCTGGCGGGAAAAGTGAATGAGCCTCATAAGAATTCCATCTTGGAGGCAAGCATTTCTCAGGGAGTTTTGGTATCAGTCGGTCCTCTGTAATCTGTCCTACAGCGCACTTGCCCCGAGTCCCAGGAGCAGAACGTAAATCTGCACTGCTTATTTGGGGAAGGATCAGTGGCAGCCTGTTAAAGGAGGCTGATGGGCACACACTTTGCCCTGAGCTGCTATGTAGGGTAGGGCATGACGTGAGCCCAGACAATTGTGGTTTATAAACTAGGGGTTATGGCTTAGTGTAATACAGGAGCCTTTCCAGTTGCAACGAACTCAACAAATCATAGTTAAACCTGTAAGTAGCCTCTGCTGGAGCTCAGTCCAGATGAAAATTACCCTATTGCAGGGTTACCATTTAGAAGCCTGGCTTGAAGCTGCTGGCCCTCCTCTTAGGTTTGCACGTGGTCAGCAGCCTTGTAGATGCCTTGAATACTCTGGTTTTTTCTAGCCCTCAGTTTTCTTTTCCACCTGCAGGAGCTGGAGAAGAGCGAGGCCAACCACTACATCATTTTATTCCGTGATGCTGGCTGCCAGTTCAGAGCACTTTATTGCTACTACCCTGACACAGAAGAAATCTACAAGCTGATAGGAACCGGGCCAAAGAGCATCACCAAGAAAATGATAGACAAGCTGTATAAGTACAGCTCGGACCGAAAGCAGTTTAACCTGATTCCGGCCAAAACCATGTCCGTCAGCGTAGACGCTCTGACGATTCACAACCACTTGTGGCAACCGAAGCGACCCGCAGTGCCAAAGAAGACCCAGACTCGCAAATGACTAGGTTTCTGCGGGAGAACTGGGGTAGATTTCATCGTTGGGTATGAAACGAGCAGAACCATAAACCCTTTTTTTAAAAAAAAAAAAGAGAGAGAAAGCGGCTTCTCAAACATGGATGCAAGGAAAGAGTGATGGGACGACTTCAGTGGTTATTTTGCGGGGGTGAAACTTGTTGGTTGGTTCAATTTGGTATGAATGACAAAACGGCTGTTACACGCATTGCTAATTTCCCGCGGCTTTTCACAAGAGGGAAGTTCCCCGTGGCAAGATCTGAAGCTGCGGATTTACTTTTTTTTACTTGAAGCTCTTCATTGGTACCAGTTGGGATTCTTCGTTCCTTTGTTTCTCCCGGTTCTACACTCCTGCAAAAAGCAAGCTGTCTCAAAGTGGTGAAGCTGCCTTTAGGAGAAAAAGGATGGACCAGGCAGTGGGGGCGGGCAGGTTTTCCAGAGGAAACCTTTAGGAAAAAGTGACTTCTTTCCTTCTCGACTCCTAAGGACTTGATTAACACACAAACCTAACGGTACTGCATACATACTGCCAATGTTAAGCCAGGCTCTGATTTCTTGGGGGGGGGGGAGAGGGGCAGCCCAGCCCAGCCCAGCCCACCACACCATCTGCTGCTCAGTTTACCTACAGTATCAATTTCTTGATATGCACTGAAAGATGTCAAATCAGTCTTTTTTTCTTAATTAAAACAGAGGACATATGCAAATTGTGATGGCTTGCAAACCTTTTGGGAACACAATCATGAAGAAGCAAACAGGTGCTACGGCTGGATTCGCTATCCCTCATTTGAAACTCGAGACATGCCGAACGGAATACAGTCAACTTCGGTTTTCTGATTCCATTAGTATCCTAACCTCCCCCCCCCTTTTTTTTGGGTCTTTTAAAGACAGACCCTAGTAATAGTGGAATGTTTTTCACTCCAAGCACGTTAACTCCGTTGAGTGGTGCACTTGATATCACTGATTCTGATGCTTTTTAAATCATGTCCTGAACTGTAATGCTACTTTGTCCTGTCTGTCTGTCTGTCCTGGATGAGCAGCATGCTCTTAAGATGGAGTGTTTTTCTTTCTTTTTTTTAAGTTTTTCGCGGGAGGTCTTTTTAATTTGGGAGGGGAGCGCAATATACAAGTACATACAAGAGCCAACTGATTTCCCTATACTAGCAATTTTTAAACAAATCTGTATTTGTTTTGAAAGTTCAAAGATGGCTTTGGGTTTCTTCCCCCCCCCCCCTTCATCTTGAAATATTAAATCTTGAGTTAAAACCTTTAAACCTGTGTGTGCTTTCACCTTCAGAAAATAACCCCTCTTCACAGCGTTTGGGATAATGCGGGGAGCTCTGATGATGATGTGACTTTTAAAATGCGTCCATCCCCCTTTACCTCCTCAAGGAAGGCATGATAATATCTGTAGCCTTTAGCCTTCATCAAGTCCCAAATGCATCTTTTTCAGACTCTACTGCTTGGACATTTTTTCTGATACGGTTTTGGTTTGCACATGTTTACTTCTACTTGAAATGTTACTTGAATACGCTTTGTGTTGTGCAAAGGGCGCTCTTCCAACACTAGAGAAGAACGAAAGAGATGGAACGCACTCTCGTGTAATTATTTATGAACTCAGCAAAATAATAATGGGATGGAAAAAGAATTTTGTACAGAAAGGCGAGAAATGGCGTATTTAACACTAAGCTGGGGGGAAAAATCAGAATGAAGGTCTTCCATTGTGGCCGTTTCCTTGGTTCTATTCCCTCGAGGTTCATTTTAAATAGATTGACTGTAAATTTTGTTTGATAGTTGACTACCCTGTAAATAAGGCTTCATTTCTAAAATATTCAGAGTATTCAATGTGGTTGTGAGCATTTTTTTTTTTTTTTGGTTACATGCTTTTCATGCTTGATTTCTCACTGTTTGATATACAACATATTTATTTTATGGAAGCACTGAAATAAAGATCATCATCTGATTTTTGTTACTCCATGCATTTTTGAGTAGTGTGTGTGGTTATACACGTCCCTATGTGTCAACCTATGCATGAGGCTTTGAAGATGTGTTTCATTACGTTCCTGCATGTCATGGGCTATTTAGTTCCTTAAGCTCCTATAGAAATAGCCACTGAGTTGCAACTCTAAGGTTAGACCTTTTAAAACATTTTACGCATTTCGCATAGAAGACACTTCATTCTGGCCTGTGTTGATGAGTTACCCATTAGGGTGTTCAGTGGCAATGCATGAATATTCCCTATGAAAACCGTATCTGTATATGTTCAATACTGCAGCTGAATCTTTGTCTCACATACTGTGAGAGTGCCCGCTTTATACTAAACAGAGGGCAGAACTTAATAACACCAATTGTTCGAAATTGTAATCGTTCTGAGCAGGAGGTCATCACTTTCCTCCTACAAGATCAAGCTTCAGCCGTTTCCAAAAAGGTTGCCAAATTGTTAATAACCATGTAGTGATTCAAGCATCAGGCTAGAAGCCAGGACACCATGAGTTCTGGTCTGCCCAACAGACAAAGCTAGCTGGGTGATTTTGGGGCCAGTCCCAATCTCAGCTCTAGGAAGGAGGAGGTAAGGGCAAACCACTTCCAAAAAACCTTGGCAAGAAAACTGCAGGGATGTGTCCAGGCAGTCGCCAGGAGTCAAAGCTGATTTGAAGGCACAGAATCAGTAAAATTGTGGGAGTCACCTGGTACCTCCCTTTCAGGATATCCTGTGCAAGTGTATTGTTTTATATTTTATTATATTGTATTACCACTGTACTGTTACATTTTTAAAAACTGGTCTCGGACCATAAATAAAGTTAGGAGCAGCGATACTACAATTTATTTGGTTTTTGCCCTGGCCCAATTTGTTTTTTAATAGGGCCATTGGCATACCATTTAAAAGACAGATAGGATTCTTGCACCGAAGAAGAGATGTACAACCTTAAAGTGAATTTACTGTAACTCTGGGAGGAAATCATTAAACCAGTCTGGTTATTTTCATAAACATGTCTTCAGAGATGCTGAAGAGCAGAATGAAAATGCTGTAAATTAAGTCATTAAATTTCGTTCTCATCCTAGCTGATAGAAATAAAAATATCAAATACTTCACTTCCGCTATTTTGCAAGCCCTTATTGCGCTCTGGGAAAAGAGAGATCCATGTTCAAGTTTTCAAAAAATCAAAATGGTTTTTGAAATCTAAGAAAATTTCCAACATGCTTTTCACGTTTGGTTTTGAATTGGCTTCTAGTTCATAGTGTACAGATCCAAGATTACAGCAGAGGCAGAAAGAACAATTTGGCTTCCTGAAGTGTCTGTAAATTTCCAAGGGCATAGTAGCCCTTCCTGCCCATCCAGTTCCCTGCTCTGACTTTAGCCTGATTTGGGGGTAATTTTTGTCTTCTGGGTTCTTGAATCTTCCTCTTTTTCAAACAAACAGTTATCACCTACTTATATGGGGCAAATGGCAGTTATCAGGTTGAGAATGTAAGTAGTTTGAGATAAGTCACTATGCCTTTTACAGATTTCTCTAGAGGGCTCCCAAACAGAGTTTAAAAACAAAGGATAAATAACCTGTAAGACACAAACTTTCTAATTTATATAAGGTCTAGGCCATTCTAAGTGTTTCTGGAGGAAGGTGGTTTATGATAAAGATGTGAAGAACTGACTCCAGTACATTAATACAAGGACTGTGAAAAGCTGTTTGTTGCAACCCAGCAAAGTGTGCTCCTATTCAAATTAGCAATATCTCAGTGTAATGTGTTACTAGAAACATGCTATTCTGCAAAGGTTTGGTCATTGCCAAAGATTTTTTGCTAACAGGATTAATGTGTGCCTGTAGCAAGCTGGAGAACAAATGAAATGGACCGTTTATGAATGGTTGAAAAGTTCTATGACCTCCTTTGCTTGCACCTTTCCACGTGAATGAAGATTTTAATGCCCACGGGCTTTCGATCACACACCTCTCTCCATCTCCAATGCACACTTAGGGTTTCTTGCTCAACACTTCTGTTTCAAACTCAGGAATAACCATCTTCGAAGCTGCATGCTGTCTTTCCTTCCCTTTAAAGCACCTTTGCTGGATCACTTGCATGTGTCAACACACTACTAGTATGTCATTGGCATGATTTTAATTGTATGTGTGCTTTTTCTAAGCCAGCCTGAGAATTACATGGAAGGCTAGGATACAAATCCCCTAGATTTGCAATATAGCTTGAGGATGACTAGATTGAAGGAGACCACCTTTCATCGGCCAGAGGTGGCACTGAATGTTTTGGGGAAGCCTCAAAGGCTTCAGTGGGGGGCAGAAACAACAACGCATTCACCTTAAACCACTGCAAAATAGGTTTTGTCCTACAAAGAAATAATGCTGGGGGGGCCAAGGAAGAAGTGGTCCTGTTTCTCATGGAAGCCATCTTCAGCTGAGCTTCCTCAAGAGGAAGACGTTTGGTCTGAAATAAATTCTAAGCAACCATGGTTCAGACTGAGAGATCGAAAGCCACTTCCCAATGAGACTCAGTATCAACTGCTAACTACTGATTGTGTCCAAAATTCATCAATTTGTGGCAATGCCACCCTACGCTTGTTGACAGATCAGTATGAATGAAAGTAAACTTTTTGGAAGCATTTTTTTCTTTGCTTCTGCACTTAGCAAACAGGTTCAGGCAAGTAGACTGAATTTGCACAATACTTAACTTGGTTACGAGGCTAGTTGAAAATGAACCAACAAGCTGAGTTCATAGAACAGGCAAAGCCACAGAAAACTAACCAAGGTTAACAGTAACCAACCTTACCGTGTTTTCAGATGCAGCTGCTATTCTCAGCTAGTTCAACATGTGCAAACCCAACTGCAATGAGAACGAAAAACTTGAATGTATCATAGATGTCTAATCTGAGCCTTCAGTGTAAAATTACTTATTTGGCCCCAGTGCAAGTGAAAAAGAGAGTTCCTTCTGCCAGAGGAAATACTAGTGAAAAGCTAAGCTTAGCACCCATGGAAGTTTTCTAAGGTGGAAAAGCATGCTAGTGAAAAAGTTCCCATTTCATCTTATACTGGAGATGCTAAGAGACACACCACAGTGAAAAAATACAACACATGTGACACCCAACTGTAGTGTATATTCTGGCAAAGTCCTGATCCAACTGTTTTTAGCTTACGTGAATATTATAAGCATTATTTTAGAGGAAAGAAATTATTTAACACATTTTTAATATGAATTAAGAAAACATTTTGAAAACCAACCACCTGACTTGGCCATTACTCTAGCAGAAATGTTTGGAATTGATTCTTAAAAGCAATGAACCATAACCGCAAAACCAAACCGCTAGAAGGGTGAAATTGAGCTAAGTGAAGAGCACATTTTATAGAAAGGTGGACTGGGAAGAGTTATAACCTAAAGCCAATATTTTCCTGATCTAAAATTCTAGAGATCATCAGCTGGTCAGGCCAGGAGGTGGTCAAAGAAACAGCAGCAGCATTCTTCTGAGAAATGGTTAACTTATTTACTGCTAATGGGGAAACTCCATGGTAATGTTATGGAGATATAACTCACGTTACCCATTCATGCAACCGCATGGAAGATGGAGAAGACCCCACGGAAGTGAAGGAATCAACACACAGCAGGTTTCAACTTGTCTTGGTCCTGAACGGAGCTGCAGGCACAGCCTTGGAGGTTTTATGAAGGATCAGAACCAGCTACTCTTGTAAGAGCTCTTTAATGCATTGAGAAAGGAGGCAGCACAATAATCTGAGTCCTCGCTTGATAAAAAGGAGAAGCCAGCCAACATGAAATGTAAGTCATTCAGTCTTGCTTTAGTTGTGGGAGTTATGCAGATTGACTCAGACCTGAATCATTCTATTCCATCTGGATGGTTGATTGGATAAGTATCAACAGTCCCATTCAGAAAATCAAATGATTCTATTAGACGCCTTAAAGTGAATCAACTAACTGAATCAATCTGATTCTGAAGGTTAGCTCGATTGGAAAGACAAATTCCCCAAAGTCCTTCTGAATTGTTGAATCAGCTTGGTTCCAAGGGCCATTCCTTATAAAGCCCAAGGCCATTCCTTATAAATTCCAGAAAAATGGCAACCCTAAAGGGAATGGATAAGGGAAACTATGTGATTTGTAGAAATATGCCCTTTCTGCCCATAAATGTAGAAGGGTGAGATTGAGCTAAGGGAAGAGCACATCCAAAGGAGGCCAGTGAAGATTGAGTGTATTCAGTGGGCCTGGCTCATTAACTGATCGTTTTATGCCATTTAAAAATGGCTATTTCTATTTTGAAAGAGGAAAATGAGAAACTGCCAGGAATGAAGGGGTACACCCTGGGGGAGAGGTATGGCTGGCTAAACTATTAAATGTACTCTCTTTCTCCTTGAGCAGAATTCAGGTTGATGAACAAAAGTATCTGAATGGTTAAAATGGAAAACGTGTTAAACTTAATGAAGTGTTCCTGCAATTAAACAAAGACCCCTTCTATTTTAGAAGACCTCTGAAGCTTTTCAAAAGCATTGGTTTTGTTTTGAATGGCAATATCCACTGTTGCTCACTTTTAGTGCCATCTGCTCAACTGAACTGAACTGAAAATTGTTTCAGTGTCTAAAGAATGGCCAGTGCATTCAGGCAGGTTGACACCACCCAGCCTCTCCTTGTTTTCTTAGTGATCCTTGGATTCATTTTGCTCTGGACATCCATTCGGCTTTCCAGGTTCCAGTGTGTCCTTGAGAAAGAATACTTCTGCTCTTCCATCCCAAATGGTGAGTCCTCTTCCAAAGGTGGGTCCATCTAGAATACTGAGCAGTGTTGTAGGGATAGTACCCAGGTTTCTCTAGGTGAGGCTAGACTTGTCTCAAGCTCTCCAAGGTTGCTACCGATGCCTTCCAGGATGATGAGGTTGATCATAATGATGCTGATTTATTTCCTGGAGTTGAAAGATCCTTCAACTGAGCCCACCTGATGTGGGTACAAAATGATGGTGAGAAAGTGGGGCCAATGTCAAAATGGCACTTCAAGAGCCATAATGGGGTTACTTTTAAGACCAAACAGGTGAGCAACTAGGGAATCACTTCCTTCTCATTTGTAGTTGCATTGAGAGATGCTTGGTAACAGTATTTCAGGGGTATGGTTTAGCTTTTTAGCGGAATGGAATTTTTTTTCTTTTCAACCTGTTCCTTGTTTCTATTGAAGCACTTCTGCACTGCTTCCAGAGCATTTTTAAACTTTTAAAAAATATTTATCTTATGAAGGAAGAACGTTAAAAATGTTCTGGTTCTCTCTCAGCATTTTATGGCACAAATAACACAGATCTGAAGGCAATTCAACACTTGAATCTCTAGAGCAGGGGGTTTTGCCAAACTAAACTAAGTGAGATAAAAATAGTTGGTGTTTTTGTTTCTTAAACCACTCAGTTTGAAAACAGTGGCTGAACTCTTGCAAAGATAGTCCTCCAAATGTGTAGCCTTCAGCTTCCAGGCTTCTCCAGCCAAGATAGCTATTGCTGAGAATTCTGACAATTCCAGAATTGACATCTATACATTTAGAAGGTGTCCAGCTCAAGGAAATCTATTGTAGCTCAACTGCCAGGTCTAGCAACATATATTGGCTATAAAATTGCCCTGGAATAACCATTGAACGTTTCCATTCCAGATTTCCCTACAGGTCTCACATCCATTCTATTTGTTGTAACCAATCTGGGGATTCTCAACTCAACCGTCTTCAAGAGTCCAGCCTTGTCATCAGTCACCAGCCTTGCTTTAGCTAACAGTGGCATCAGCAGAATTGATCCTGGTGCATTTCATGCTTTCCAGGGCCTCACTAAACTTAGCCTCTATCAGAACAGCTTAACTTATGTGACAGCTTCTTGGCTTTCCAAACCAGGCCAACTAGAAAACCTCACCGTGGCCCAGAACCTCATTACCAGAATTGGACCCGAGACATTCTCTGGCTTCTCCAACCTGACAACCCTGAATATAGCAAGCAATAAGATCCATGAAATTGCCAGTAGGGGTTTCAGAAGTTTATCCAAGCTCACGTTACTCGACCTTTCCAGCAATAATTTAACCAGCTTAACAAGAAACGTGTTTGATGGGATGAGAAAACTGCCGGTGATGAAACTTGGAGGCAACCCATGGAACTGTTTCTGTGAACATCAGGATTTTGTATTATTTCTTCAAGGTATACCCATTGGAAAATGCCTGCTTTTTTAAATAAAAAATCCACGACTGTAGAATGAGCTACTGATTTGTCTTCCCCAACCTGCTCCCGGATATATTTTTTGTATTCTGCTAAAACAACAGGGTTTTATTTGGCTTTGACTGAGGGTTGTTATGTTTCATAAACCACAACTGCTTTCAGCCTATTGAGTGAGCCCTGCCAATGGTGGTTTATTCAACAAACCATGGCTTAGTACAATGTACAAACTCAACCAATGTATCATGATCTTCAACAATCTAATGCCCTGATTTTTGGGGGGGGGGGGGGATGTTGTTTTTCTTACAGAGCTGATCAACATGTCACTGCTCCAAGATGCTACTTCTGTCATATGTCACAGTCCACCAAGCATGAAAGGAATCCAGGTCTGGAATGTCTCCAACTTCAACTGCACACCAGAATCGCTCTCAACAACTTTGGGGAACAGCTTCTACCGAAGTGGACTGCCAGCTGTGCTGGCTTGTTTAGGTACTTCTCAGTACTCCTGTTAGTCAGTTTCCAGCTATTCCTAATGCCATGGTGCTATAGCAGGTTAAGGTGTTGACTAGGGCCGAGAAGACCCAGGATCAAGTCCACTTTAACACTGGTCTGCTGTACAAATTTAGACAAAAATATTAGAAATGTTCTAGAAGCTAAAGGAGATATATTTATTTCTAATGGCTTCCCTTTAGACTTCTAAGTACATGCCATTCTATTTTAAATTTTGATTTCTTTGGATTTTAGCTTGCACCATTGTTTAAAATTTGCCCTCGTGCATTGGGCACTTGATCAGAATATTCTATGACCTCTTCCCGATTCAGTATTTGCCACTGAGTGCTTCTCACCCATTTCAGAATGGGCGTATGATTTTGACAGCGTTAACTGTCTTTCCTTCATTTTTGGCAGCATTTATTTCCTTCATCTTGCTGGTGTTCGGGATGTGGATGGTGAGATATGCCAGGAAACGCGTCCAGCCAAGCCAGGAATCCATGGAACCACCCACCACTACAGAACCCAAGACTCAGGTTCATTCTGCAGAACATCAACTATCAGCCAAAGAGAGTGAAAATAGACAGATTGCTACAGCTTTGGGAAACAGAATGCTGAAAATCCGTGCCAAATCTGCATCAGCTATTTTACTGAGAAAAGAGTTCTACCGAAGACAGCAAGAGTCCATGGATGAAAATCAGGAGCAGCCAACAATGTTCTTTCAGTCCCAGAATGACAAAATGCATGTTGGAAAAGAGGACTTGCATCCTTCTGCTGGACTGTGGAATTATCAGAAGCTGGAAGAGTCCAGTGGAGTAGAGCCTCAGAGCCACATCAAGGCAAACACTGTCCTGATGGAAGTCTGTAGAGACATTTCAGGGACCAGAGTTTCTTCTGAAGCCTCAGACCAAATAATGCAAGATAATGGAGATTCTACCCATCTTGAAAAAGAAAACGTTGTTCATCCTGAACCTTTCCTATATTTAAGTGTGACTACAGCACCTGAAGAACAGATTGAGGTCAAACCTCAAAAGGATGTCACTTCAAAGAATGAGACCCATGCTTTGAAGCGATCATTGACATGGCCCTTTGAAAGGAAGGTGTGGGACCAAGCACCCGATGGGTTAAGTGTCAGGGAATCATTTGCAGCACAGTTTCTGCTGCCCCCTCTTCACTGTGGCAAGGTGTTGGAAGCTCAGAAACCAGAATTTGATCAGGAATGGCTACATCTATCTCCTAGGAAGGAGCATCCTTTGTACTCTGATGGGGAACAAGAGAACAAACATGAAGCTGAGTTAGCCAATGAAATGGAGCCTCCACTATATAAAGAATCAAATACAGAATCTACTGCTAAGGCAACAGGTACAGGGGAAATGGATTTGGACAAAAAAATACAAAGGCAATATGATTTACATAGATTGCAAAACGAGACTAGCCAAGCCTACAATGATAGAGCGAAGCTAGACTTCAAAGGAAAACCAGCCAACCTCCCAGAATTTGTTCTTCAGAACGAATTAACACAAGCAGTTGCTCCAGAATGTATAGGGACAGCTCTGACTGGTATCAAAGCAGCCAAACTGTCCACAAGGGTAAAAAACAAACAACTTTCAAAGCCTGTGTTGTCTCAGTCCAGAATCCTCCAGAAAGCCAACATGTCCCCTTCGTCAAGAACTTCTTTCACAAGTTCACCATATGAGGATGACAATGTGTTGCTGACAAATAATGAATGTAAGTACATCAACCTGCTGCATGAGGTGGTGGAGAATCGGGGCCGGTGGACTCGGGAGCGATGGAAACAGACACACCAGAGCTGTGCTTTTCTCCAGCCGCCCACCAAATCCAAGTAGATCACGTTGGTCTTCAATGCAAGGCTCCAAAATTTGGACCACAAAGAGGACTGGCAAAAATTGGCTGGGTTGTCATTCCTAGAAGAACAATCTCCTCTGAAGATTCACAAAATAAAAAGAAAAGACTTGGGAAGGAACATATACAATTCCTCACAATGCCATTCTAGAATGCCTTTGGTATATTCTGAAGCTATGTTCTGAAGGTGAGGAGGGTCGTGCTGAGCACCCTGATATGCACCTTTAACGAGAATTCACTGGTCCTTCTCCCTCTGGAAAACTTCCACTCTACTGTGCATCCTTTCAAAATTATCTTGAGAACGGAGACTGAGGTTTGGTCCACTCATAATGGAGATTACCTTCCCTCGACTTGGCACTTCAGTGAAGCCTCAATATTTCCAGCTGTTGGGCCAAAGGGATCTGAAGTCCCAAAGCCTCTCACCAGGCTGGGGAAGGCTGCTATGAAGACAAATGATCAAAATATGTTAGGGGGCAGAGCAGCCTTCCCCTTGCATTGCTGAATTATGGGGATGGTTATTTATCCAGCTGGCCAATTGCAGTGGGAACTTATTGGGGGGAAAGAAGGATGGACAAGCTTGAAATTGCCATCATATTAGGTGTGTTGATGATTCAATACACACATACACAATATTGTTGGCAATCATGAAAGCTCCCCTCAGCACCCATGGTGAAATCCTAATGATAAAGTTGGTAGCTAATTTGATTTTGTTTGATAACTGACTTTTGTTGCAGTTGAGGTTTACTAGAACTTCTTGATCACAGAAACCCACTTTGCAGATATTCTCTTGTAATAAGGACCAATTCTCGGTTCCCAACTGCGATGCAGATGATCCAATTTGCTTTGCTGTGCATTCAGGAGACAAGATAACTCATCCATTTGATAGTTTAGTCATACGTACTGGTTGAATGAATGTTTTGTGAGGAAGATGTCTGATCCATTCTGTTTGCATGCTTCTGTAATGAAGCATGGCTATTAAAATGTATCATTTATTTTAAAATATCTGCAAGACCACAGCTCTTTCAGCTGAATAAAAGTAGCAAGGAACACATAATGTATACTGACTGCATTCTAATTCCTGCCTCAGATAGTTTTAAAAACTTGGTTGAATATTTTCTTCTCAACTTGTCTCATCCTAAAACAAAAGAATGGACATACAGTTTAGGACTCTGGTCTCCTTTAGTCCTGCAAATCTTGGGGAGGTTTGTACCTAGGGATTCAGTTAAGTCACTGCATGCATAACTCAAAAGACATCTTTCAATCCAAAAAGTGTGTGATTTTTTTTTAAATGTTGGGTTTATGGTGTGGTGTGAATCCAGACATTGTGGTTTATTCAGTAAACCAGAGTTTACCAAACTATGGTTTCATGGTACAAGTAAAAACAGGTTATTCAAGTCCTCCTTAAGTCCCATTGAATTCAGTGTCTCTACTCTAAACAAGCTCCATTATCTCAAATGCCTCTAATATGAGTATTTATTCAGCAAAACTTTCAGCTGTACTGCACTCATCTGGGTGAGTAAGCCACTGACAGCAAGAAAAGTTGGGCAATTGATAGCTGTTCTTGATCCAGCAAACCTGACATCCCTCATGGACGTGCTCAAGAGAACTCCGCAAAGGAATGGCAAGTTACTTTCTTATTTGTCGCATTATTATCTGAAAAATCAGCCACACACCTCTCTCAATATTACTTGAAAAGAGTGAAGGAAGCTGGATGGATTTCCTCCATATGAGTTATAACAACCAACAGATTGGTGTGTGTGTGTGTGTGTGTGTGTGTGTGTACAGAATTGTATTTTTATTTTTTTCATATGTTTTTATTTTGTTAAGTGCCCTTATTTTTTAGAAACATCCATTACTTGCTTATAATAAAAGCAATATAGTAGGGCTTTTGTAGTGGCCAGATACGTGTTCTTATTCATAGCTATTTTTACCTCTTTGAATAAACATCCATTCCTCACAACAGGTCACATACTATCCAGTATCCTTCTAACAGCATTTGCACCCCTTAAAATTTCCCTATCCATTTTTCCACCCTTAATTAACGTTCTATCAGAGTAGACAATTCATCTACTCACTCTAGTTTTTCACCATTTATGAATATCTCCAGATCACTCCGTTTTCCCTGTCAAACTCAACAACTGTGATCTTTGATACATTCGTTTTCAGATCTACATGCCTTCTACCATCATAGAGTCATTGATTTTCTGCAACCCATAACATTGCATACAAAAGTACCCATATATCCACATCCTTAACAACACACCTCTAAGGTCACCCCAAGCATTTCACATACATTTAACTCAAAATACATTAAACCTCCAAGTGAGCATCACATAATCTTCTTCTGCTTCCTGTTCAGTGCTGAACCATTTTCTGAGCAGTTCATTTATTCTCATGCGCGCTCTGCTTCCATAATAAGCCACTCGTATCACATTCAGCAACCGACCTTCAACTCCATATTTGCACAAAAGTTCCATAATTCAAATCTATTCATTTTGCACACTTTCTCTAAATCAACAAAGCACGCAACAAATTTCTTCCCCGTATACATACTTGATGATTTGCTGAAAAGTAAAAAACCTAGTCTGTAGTTCCCTTGCCTGGCCTAACGTTGCCCTGGATTCCCCAAATTTTGCTCGTTATCATCTTGTTCCATGTTTATTTATTTATTTATTTTTCAAATTTATATATGCTGCCCATCTCACTACACAATTCTGCTCCCCAGAATTCAACTCTGGTTCTTCCAGTATCACCAACCTATGGATTCCTATTTTCATTGGCATTCACAACAACCCCTGTTCATACTTTTTCACCTCCATTTTAGCCCATTCATTTATAATCAAGCCTATATCTTCACTTCCCTGCAAATATTCAGCAGTTCCACTCCAGAAGATCCGACCACATGTCTATTACATTTGCCTCTTTTTTCTTAGATTCATAACATTTTTTTTTTGTCTGCGCTCAGTCGTTACTGACCCTGCAGTGACTGCCTGGACGAATCCTTGCAGTTTTCAAGGCAATTGTTTTTCGGAAGTGGTTTGCCAGAGCCTCCTTCCTAGAGCAGAGCCCAGCTGGCGAGCGCAGGAGGCGGGATTTCTGTTGCTTCGCGCCCTTTTCGGGCGAGCGCGGTTTCGCGCTTACCGGCAACTGGTCCCGTCTCTCTGTGCAAGGCGCTGCCAGCATTTTTCCTCCCACCGGAGTGAGAGTCCCCATTTATCTACTCACGTGAGTTTTTGACCTGTTGGGTTGACAGGAGCTGGGGAGGAAACAGGAGCTCACCCTGTTAACGCGAAGGCTGGACTCGAACCACCGAAGCGTCAGCCATTTCTGGCCGGCAACTTTCAGCGTCATTAAGCCGCTGCGCCACTGCGTCCCCTCAGATTCATAACATATCTATTTTAATTTCTTTCATTTGTTCCTTCAAGGGCTTTACTATTTGTCCCTCTTACATTCAAAGTCACAATCATTGATTGAGCAATCAACACATAACACCTTTTAGGTTACCACTAAAGGTTATCATCATACTTGTGATGTATTCACTATTCCTTGTAAGGACAATACCATTGAATTTGGGCACATTTTGGCCAATATGTAAGAAGGAAAACCAAAGCCCAGGTTTACTGAAAGTATGCTCACACTATTCTATGCAAGCTAGGATCTCTAATCTACCTTGCAAATCAACATCCTATTGCTTGCATCCTACCACCTAGGGGTTACATGCAGTGTACTGATACACACTCACAGGATCTTGCAAAACAGAAATTCAACCCCCTGAAAGATGAACTCATACTATTTATTTACCGCCTAATTTTCACTGTGCATGCTGCAAAAGTACCCCAGGCCATGCCTGAATAAAATATTTTCTCCCCGTTTAGGATTCTGGCAGGTAGGAAGAGGTAAGATTGGAGGTCACATATGGGAATTTGATCTTGCAGTTCCTTTTCAGTCCTGGAGCTGATGACATTCCAAGGGAGATGGTGGCCTTTTTGTTTTTGAATTCAGCAGGTATTGCCACATTTGTGACTCTGTGGTTCCTTTCTTTGGGCACCGTTCTGCCATGCCCTCCCATTTGCCGTCTCTGCTCCATATATGCAGTTGAATGTGAGGAGGTTTCTTCACTCCAAGATGGTGAGTATCTCCAGTGCACCTTTTGGCTGTTACTTTCTCATCCCGCTATTGCCATCAACAGATAACTTAGAGGCTGTTATCATGCCATAGTGGTAGTATGTATGTAAGAGTTTCTGGTTAGTGGCATCTAGGAATGGCCACTTAGGCCCTATTAAACATGTGCAGGCTCGTGTTTGAACTCACTATTCTTGCTAAACTACTGTTGATTGAGCCCTACTGAATGCAGTAAGACTGGTTTTTGATGACAGGACTATGCAATGAAAAAGTAATACTTATATAAGACTTAGTAAGTGCTGGAGTTCCATCAGCTGAAAAAAACATCCTTTGATAATGAAAGGAGGACAAGTTTCCTTATGATTTTATCAGGATCTGCTGAATACAGTTGCTTCACCTTTGCAAGTGTTTATCCACTTGGGAAAATCAATTACTACAAGAGAATTAGGACAAGTTATGCACACCCACACCCAAACCTTGCAACTAATGTAGTACATTTTATTTATTGGTTAAAAGACTGATCAACCAGTCTCCCAGAATCACCGTAATGTCCACTCACCCATTTGGAGAAAAGGAACACCATTCTGAGCAAATCTAGGTTAGAATGCTGTGAGTTAGTATCAAAGTTGGTTCCAAAGTTAGTTCCATTCAGCGTACGTCAGATTTAATCATTAGCCAGTTTGCTGAGGTTTGCAGTTTTGGTGTGCATAATTGATACTCCCTTTTGGAATTGTTACTACAAACAGCAGCGTGTATAAGCGTCATTCTAGAGCGGGAGGAATCTAGATTTAGTTCCTTCTGCTCCCCTTCCAAACAAATTCATTTTATATTGCAGAATGTGCATCTCTCCCCAGATGTTTTCAGAAATCAAAACATTATTCCCCCCGCCCCCCACTTGTTATTTTCACTCTAAATGTCTCCTATTTTCCCTCTCCACCATTTCCAGTCTTAACAGCCTTGCCAAGTTCCACCCAGCAGATCCTTCTACGGCAAGGGAACCTTAGTGAGATACCTCCTCTGGCTTTCAGTAATTTCACCAATCTTCATTTCTTGTCAATCACTGGATTCGTAGTCTCCTCACTGGCTGACCTCACCTTTTTTATACCTTATGTCAACTACCTGAAGATTCTGGATCTCAGCAACAACCAGCTGCTCAGTTGCACAGTTGAGCCCCTGGCTTTCTCAGGTCTTCTGTATCTTGAAGAGTTGATTCTAACCAACAACAGCTTGGACATTTTGAGGAGGACGTGGTTCTTGGAAATGCCAGGACTCAGCAAACTCTTCCTTGCCATTAACAGAATCACATACCTTCCCCCAAGGACATTTGAGAACTTAAACAAGCTCGACGAACTGGTGGTCTCCTCCAATATGATTCAGTATCTCCCCATGGATGCTTTTTTTGGTTTGCTTTCATTGACCAAGCTGGATTTATCAAGTAACAAAATCCTCTTCATCAACGATGAAGCCTTCCAACCTTTGCAAGCACTCAAGTATCTCTTGTTATTCCAGAACAGGCTGACCACCTTGCCAGGTCTCCCTAATTCCATCACCTTCCTGTTCCTTCACAGAAATCCCTGGGTTTGCAACTGTCAGCTGATCCACTCTATGGAATTAATGCAGGCTAAAATCCAATCGCCTGCTGGGGTCACTTGCAAAAGACCTCCCTTTCTTGCAGGACACCCAGTGACAAGAAGCAAACTTCTGGGATGTACTTCATCACCCACTAGCTATTTGTCTTCCTCTCTGTTCTCAACCATCGACTTTCTACCCTCAAATTCAGGAAATGTCAAGCTGATCTATAGCTTGCTAGGTAATGCATTCAGAATATGCACATAACATTCATTTAACTAGTGATAAATCTGATTTACATGGGCTGATTGCAATCAATGCTTTCCATTGATTAATTCAACCTGAGGGTAGGCAATCTCCTGATGCTTTGAACTTTCAAATTCCCATGACCAGCGGGTAGAGATTATGGGGTACCATTTGGGGAAGTATTTCCCAAGTATCATTCACAACTAATTTTCTCCCGATTTCTAGAGACAGAAAGCCAGTGTGATTTAATGGGTAGAGCAGCCGGGCATATGCCAGAGGTTTTGACCTACCACTCCCATCCTTCTAATTACAAGTAGTCCTCATTTAGTGACTGCCTTGTTTAGTGATCGTTCAGTTGCAATGGAGATGAAAAAGTAACTTTATGACAAATCCTTGCATTTACAACCTTTGCAGATCTGTAAAGCAAGGCTGAAGTAAGATCATAAGCACAGTCATGGTTTTACTTAGCGACTGTTTGCTTAACAACTGAGTTGCCAGTTCCAATTATGGTTGCTAAATGAAGATTATCTGTGTTGGTTACCCTAGCTGAGACCGATGGGAGTCATAACCCAACATCCAAGTTCTCTGTCCATGATGTGCTTAATGTTGCTCAGTACAGACATAAAGAAAGCACAAACACACCAATGTATTAATTAGCCCCTAAGCATTTGCTTTCTCTGTTTTCTTCTTTGTCTATGCAGGAGGGTTTTTCCTTGGTTTAACTGCAGGTCTCTTCTGCTGTTATTGCCTCCCGAAATGCTGCAGTTGCCGACGCTCTGCAAACCAGCCAAAGAATGAAAAGACTTTTTCGAGCAACTGGGTAAAACCTTCCGCGAATGAAGAAGAGAAGCCTTCTGAGAGGGACTCCCAGATCCTTTGCAGCCTTCCGGTTGCAGAGAGCTCAGCCGTGGCTTTTGAAGGGGGCCACATTGAGAGAGGAACCTGCTGTGGGCAGTTGGGCTGTGCTTCCCAAATTTGCTACACAGAGCAGGTGAGATTCCAGAGACCGCTGGTTGCCTATTTATCCTTGGATGCAATGGGTCGAAGCATTGTGACTCTCCATGAGAAAGGAAATGAAGCAAGATGTCCAGTCTTCAGCCAGCCCTGCTGTCAAGCTCCCAGGGAAAACACTGAGAGGGTGACTGAGGTCTCTGGGGATGGTGGCAATCAAGAGCAACATTGCACCAAATGCATGCATGGGTTAAATGGTTCCTGTGTCCTACCCACAGCTATGGATCAGATAGAGAGGAAGCAATCAGGTGAGTGAATCAATTGCAAAAAAAACAAAAATTACACACACTGCTTGCTATGCCTTTCCTGGCAGATTTTTTCCAAAGGTATGCAAACAGAACAGAAGAAGTTGGGTTCATAGAATCATAGAATGGAAGGGTTGCAAGATATCTCGGAGATCATATTGTTCAACCCCTGCCTAAATCATTTACATTTCCAGTATTCAGACAAAAGTGCTAATCATTATATAGCCAAATGGCACATACCCCCACAGAAAGCACTGGTTGAGCCCTGCCTTGTCACAACCAAATTGTTGGCAATAGGCCAGACCTGGTTTTCATGGTCTGGAATATACCAGGACTGATTTGTGCTCAGTGTTATGCAACGGATATGGATGTGTCTAGTTCCAGATGAGGGAGGAAAGCATGATGCAGTAGAACCCATCAGAATTCTCCATAACCCAGCAAAGAAATGGCTAAAACATAATTTAGAACATCATCTGGGGCAATGTCACAGGCTCTGCTTTTCCATTCCATACTATTATTTATTCCAGGGCTGGGACAGCAAGTGGACACCCAGCTGTATGGACAAACTTTGCACCCAAAGATTCACCTTAGGGACACCCAGCCTCTGCAGGCACTAGTGCATATAGATTTCCCTGATGGAAGTGCCATGAAGATTGAGCAAAACAGAGCCACTTCTTGTAAGTCTCCTCCCAAGATGAACGAGTCTCATCAGAGCAGAAGTCACATCCCGGCTTCTCCCCGTTGGTCGAGGAGAAAGAGGGAAAACCATGGACAACCCCATCATCACTCCCAAGCTGGCTTCACATCTCCTGAAAACCATACAGGCTCTGATGTGAGGCCATGGCAAGCAAGTTGGACTGGGGGAAAGGATCCAAGGAGGCCAGATCTTTATCTGTCCTTTGCAAGCAAACCCAATAAAAGCCAGAGATGGAAGCACTCGTGTCCACATCCAACCCACGAGGTGACCACCACCCCATCCCTTTCTAGCATATCCAGCCAACCAGAAGCTAACAAGTTCCACTACTTGAAGGAACCCTGTCCTGAGTGTTTCTCTGTTACTCGTCGTCCTGGGAAAAGAGCACGATCATCTCCATATTTAGATAAAACTCCACTAGCTGGAGAAATGATTCTCACCCACAGGAAATCCAGGAGCAGGCAAGAAGACCCAGTCATTTCTTTTACCAGAAATGGGTCCACTCTAAGCAGGATCTGGAAATGCCAAAACTGTGGCTGGGAAGGGTCTGTTCCATGTTCCATAAATCAAAGAAGACTTGCTCAACCAGGCGTTGTCCCAAGGAGCTCCAGGACATTTCTAGATGTCAGTACCCAATGGTCCTCTACTGATGCAGTCCGCCTTAAAGGTAACATACCAACTGTGTTCCCGCAATGCAAATAGGTTGGTTACCAGTTTAACCCATTTTTCTCAGTTCACAAATACTATGAACCCAGATGGGTTGGGTGGCCAAATATTCTCTGATATAACCCAAATCCCTAATCAAGTTAAAACTAACCATCTTTTCCTTTTTTGCAAATGGCTGGTTCTTCACCCAACCTGGTTAAGCATATTGCATGAATACCGCCAATGAGTGTTAACATTTTTTAAAGTCTAGAGCAGATATTTTTTTCAGATGCATCCCACAAAACCCTCCCCCTCCCAATAATGACAGTCCTAGCACTCAACGTCAAATTATGACATGATGTGAGTGCAATTTATTTTTGCTATTTTTAAAAAAAATATATGCATCAAATCTCTGATAGGTTTAACATCTCTGTTTCATTATAGTTGCCCCAAAGGCTCCAAAAATAGCAAAGAAAGGACAAAAACTAATTTTGGATTTTATACATTGTCTATAGACCTACCTGAGTGATTACTAACTCCCATAAATAAACAACTCTAGCTGTGTCCCTTCTGCTGATCTTCTTGCATCTCTTCTTGTCCTGCAACTGTTGCACCAATAGTGGTAATACAAGTCTTTAGTTGTCAAAATATTATCCTCCCTTGATTGTTCCTTTCTTTGTACGTTTATCACTGACAAGTAGCATCGTTCTACTGTCCTCTGATAATATCTGGTAAAATAAGATAAGTGATGTGACTTCATCCCACAGTGCCATAACATTTTTCTTTTCTTCTATGTGAACAAAGAAGAAAAAGACTCCAAATGGTTGCCGTTAAGGCTGAAAACCATTTTTCAAACTCAGAAAACTGCAACCCCTAACTGTCCCAGCCAATAAGGCCAAGAGTGAGGAACGATGGGCGCTATAGTTAGCAACATCTGGAGGAAGGCAAGATCTTTACCCCGCAGAAAGCAATGATCCTCCTTGAAATGTTGTTGGGCAAAAGCAATCATCTTAATGTGCTTTCCCCCTTGATTTTGCAGAAAGTAAAGTTGCCCTAACTTTTCTGGGTGTTCCACCCAATGTTGCAAAGACGCTGTCAGAAGAACGTTGGTTAGCTGCTTGTTTACCAGGCTATCAACCCACCTCTGCCCTAACCAATCATGCAGGTGACGTTGATTCCATTTATGAATATCCTTCTCCACTGGTCAGCACAACAGCACTCAACACAGCCTCCTCGTTTGTTGAGATGACTGCGACAGAGCCAACACTGAAGAATCAGAACCAGGGAATGGATTGCCTGCAGATTCGAGAAACAACTCCCGTGGCTGTCACCGATCACTCGGTGGACCTATTGCCTCCAAATAGGATAGGCATCAGAGGCTTGAGTGAAGAAATCCAGCATCCGGAATCACTGTTGGAGATTATTGCAGTGGGCACGGAGCAATCTTCAGAGGAAGGTGAAAAGGATGCAGTGAGCCTATCTTCCAATGCTAGTGGCTACTTTTTCAGAACAGGCACAAAGCCATCTTTGCAGGAGTTGCCTGTCTCCGTCACGAGGTGCAGTAAAGTCACCTTCTCAGACACTTCAGGACATATCAGTCAAAAGACTCCAAGCATCACATCCATTTGCCCTTTGGTTCAAAAGATGTACCAGATTGATTTTCCCCTTCCAGTTGAGGAGGCGGCCAAACCTAGTTCAAGGTGAAGTGAAGAATGTGATGGGTCACTAACCCAACAAACACCTCTCAGAAAAGATTAGAAAGAGGCTGTTCAAACCTTAGTTGGTTTGCTCCCCAATCTGCTTTGTATTTCTGCTTGAATAAAGGTTTGGTTGAAGATCAAAAAGCTGCAATTTCTTCTGTGATTGGAAAGGGAGAGGCCCTAAACATTTATGGGCAAATAACCTGCATGAGATAGCTGCCTCACCCACTGAATGATAGGGCTGTCCCAGCTCAGTTTTCAAAATGAGTTCTAGCAAGCTTTGGATTAATGTTGATGTTATTTGTTTTTAAGATGTTTCATTTAGTTCCCATCTTTTAAGTCATCTGCAGAGCCTTTAATTCCTGTAAAGTCATTCAATTACCAAATAGCACTTTTGACCAAAAACATTTTCTTCCATTATATTTCAGACTCCATTTCAGAGGAATATTGGACCAAAAAAAAAAGAAAAAAATTATTCAAAGCACCACCATATTCTCTTCTGTTTTTATACAGGCCTTTAAAAAAAAAAAAAGTTAAGAACTTCTTTTTTAAAGACAAAATATAGGATTGTATTAATTCCAAGCTTTCCAGAATTACATTCAAAAAATGAAGAATGAAAATATTTAGGTAATTACAATGTAGACAGCAACTCTTCAAAAAATAATGTTGACTTTTTTTCTCTTTTATTGCCATTTGCTTTTGTTGTAACAGTTGTTCAAACAAATAAAAAAGTCTTTCGATGAAAAAAAAATATTTAGGGCCAAGAAATTCCATTTCTGAAAGAGAGGTACATACTGAAGTCAAGCTTGCTTAAATACAACGTAAATACTTTTTCTGTGGATGCTGAAAACCTTACATCATTAGGGATCAATTCACTTGGTTCAGTGAAAAAGCTTCCAAAAGAAGCTCTTTAACTGAGCACATTGTAAATAAATATTCTTCATTTTAGGAACATCCAGCTGGCAGGAATACTATAAAAATAAAGTATTTATTTTACATAGGTTGTTAATTCAAAAGGAATAGAAAAACTAAATGTTCTGATCCATTAACCGTACTGAAACACGTTTTCCCCTTTTTTACCTCATTAAGATGTAAATTTACACAGTACAAGTAGTTTCATATAAAGACAGAAGGAAGGGAAGGAAAACATTGGGTTGGGATGTAATCTACCTTATTTAAGATGTCATTTTATAAAATGGAGGGAGGGACAATGAGCTTGAATTTTGGTAGTCATGTTGGTCCCTTAAAAAGAGAAATCAACGGCTGAGAAGGACAAATTCTGTGTAGCCGGCTTTAGACATCCAGGAGTGAGAGGCAAGATCTGACATGACAATTTTATCTAGCCCTGAGTGAGCTCTACCCACTTTTATCCTGGCATGGCCCATAATTGCCTTCAGTTTTGCTCACAAAGAAAACAAAACATGATTGAATTACATCCAAATAAATTATTGTACTTCAGGGATTACAGCCGTTTTTTCCTTGCCTTTTCTTAGGGTCACCACAATAATGTAGACTCACAACTCCTGACATCATTCAGCCTGTGCCATGCAATACACTTCTTTTTTTTTTCTACACACATCACAGAAAACTGGTGTAGTCCCAACTCAGGGCATGGAAAAATTTGGTATCTCTACTTACAGAAACACATGCACCATTTTGAATTTGGCCACCAGAAGATCTTCAGATAGATTCTCTACCCTTTGTTTCATGAATCAGTGTTCTGTATAAAATGTCCCCATTCAACAACATTCTTTCTAATAGAGTGAGGTCTTCATTACCAAGCGGAGCGAGAGCCCCTCTTCACATTTCAAGATCTTGTTCACATATGATATTTGTTTGGTTTTGACCTAGGGCAGTAGATGAACCCAACCAATATGATTTGAGGACAATGTTCTGTGAAGCCAACCAATTTTCACTTAATAATTATGGGTTGTACAACAGGGGAGCAACTCAATGCCAAGGATTTCCAATTGTCTTGTGGCAATTCCAATTTTGATGAAACTGTAAGCATGGTGAATCTGATTGGACTAGGATAAGGCAATTCCCTTATGTTTTTAGGAGCTTTGAGTCTGTCAGATGTCTTGAACTTTTCATAATTCCTTCTCTTTGGTTCCATTACTGACCATTCTTGAAGTTGAAATCCCCCCACCTGAATGGGATTGCTCTCTTGGAAAGGTCTGTTGTGTGCCCTTGATGTCTCATCCACCCACCAGCTTTTTATTTCAGAGATTGGATGGGATTCCCTGAGCAGATGTTTGAGCCTCCTGAAATGGTCAGTGGGCCTCTACTGAGTTTGTGTCTACCAGACTTCCTTTGAAAGGAAGGTGCAACACGACAACACACCCACACAGCAATCAGTTGAAAGAAAAATAATTCAGCAAACAACAACTGTGTTCATACAACACACATAACCTGGTTATTGAACTAATTCATTTAACTGAGGTTGCATGAGACTTTATGAATCATAAAGTCACCAGGTGGGCTCCATGTGCACATGGGGACATGTTACCGAAAAATGAAATGAACCAAACCTATCGTGCCATGTGAACGCCGCCACTTCATTTTGCCACTGACCTCGTGAACTGTGCTGTGTGAACACAGGCTCTAAGTCTTGTCATTCTTCTGCTTTGCTGAGCTTGGTCTTGCTTCTGAACCAGATGGATGAGGCTTCTACTATGCCACAGGAGTCACATGCGAGCCCCTGTGGTTTATGCCAATGAAGACATTTTCACAACTTGTGGTACATTTTTAATTGTTTTCCCCCACCCCAACAATCCCTCTGAAATAACAATAGAAAAGGTTAAAACCAAGTGGCGTACGAATCATCCATCAACAAGAGGAGCTGAGTTCTCTTTTGTTCTAGACTACTCCAGCCACTTGGAGGCCTTTTGGAGAAGAACCCAGAACCTGACCAGGAATGGGGTCATTCATACCAGCTGTGCAGATCCTGAATCCAGGGTCCAGCTGAACAGTCATCTTCTTAACCTGCTCAAGGCAAAGTCCAGCGGATGTCATCCTTCTTCCCCTTCTGCTAGGTTTATTGATAATTGTGATGTAGTTCCATGCATGAACAAGAAGGAGATGTATTCCGTGCAGGAAGAGGGAGCAGCTCAGAGCTGTGTCTCATCTCGAGTTTCAGGGTTCGGATTCTTACTACAGTTGCTCTTTCGACTGTGACCTTCATTTTCCACATGTGCTAGGGGGTCAGGCCGTATTAAATACCTGGGGAGAAAGGAAGATGTTGCCTATGGTCGAACTGCTCAGTTTACTCTCTTGATGTGGTTGGTAGCATCAAGGTTCTTCAATGCTGACCTGGATGATCCATGGTTCAGGAACCTCTCTCACCCAAGGCAGCCAACATCTTGTGAGACTTTATGAGATTAAAAAGCATCAATAAAAGGGCTATAATTTAATTTTAGGGTCTCACTGAAAGCACCTGGGTGGTGGTCACATGTGCCAATGCATCTGTGGGCACAACACTACTAACTCACACAGCCATTTTCTAAAGCTTTCACAGATGACCTAAATGGTCCAGCATAAAAAAAAGGCTGTGAAATTGCTTTGATGGAGGATTTTGCATTTAAAATCACAAAGTTCCTCCATTACATTAGGAAGCTTTTTAACCTTGATGCTGGCCAGCATTTGGGAATTCAAGTTAGGGGTAGACGAGAAATCAGTAAGGTGTGTGTTATCACAGGAACCTCTCACATTTTTGCTTTCTGAAATATGTGAGCCGGTATGCAATGACTTCAGTATACTTCTGGATTTTTGTAGCACAATTACGGTTTAAAAGCAACAACAACAACACATTCAGGAAAATTGCATGCATTTGGGAAAACAGGGTACAAGAAGACATATTTGTAGAAGGGTGGCAAAGAATAGTGGGAACCAATGCATGGGGGGAAAAACTCACATGGGCTCATCTAAGGTTATAAACAAATTAAATCAGTGTGGAAGGATTAAATCCCAGTTTTAAAGATGTGAACATTATAGAAAGATTGTCTATCCTTAATTAAAACTGGCCCCTTGGAAAAAGAGACATTCTAAACCTCACCCCAGCATTACACACTGGTTGGGAAGCAAGCAAATGATTCCTTCTGTGCCTAGCTCACATGTAATCCCATTCTGCAAGCCCCTTTACTGGACATAATATGCTGAATTAATTTCATACATACACGATATCGTTGAGTTCTAGCCGTGTGTCCGGAGGAGGATTGATGAGAACATAGGAGAGTGTATTTTGGTGATCGTTCATCTCATCTGGAAGAAAAAATGTGGTCAAGTGGGCATCTGGTCAGGCAAAACAGCAGTTACCAGCTGAACAGTGGGAAACCTTTGGGGCCATGGAATCCTCTGAATATCTCAACTGTAAGTAGACCTAGTTATTTCTGTGCCTCGTTCCTGCCTGTCACGAGTAGCCCCAGGCTCAAGGATAAGACAGGGTAAAAGGGAACTGCCTGCTTGTTTTGCATTCAGAATGCAGCCAGTTTTGCTTTAGGGCACATCCCCTCCCCAAAGGGAAGAGACACGGTCATTATTGCTTGGTGAATCTGAGAAATGGGTACACTGCCTGTGATAGGATGCTCCACACTGAAGCTGGGGACAAAAACAGGACAATGGGATAATGAAGCTGGTGGTTGATGTATCAGAATGGCGCAGTTTCTCAGGCACAGCAACAGCTTGCAGCTCTCTGCTTCTTAAGGTCAGCCAACTTTGATCTTACAGACATCTTTCAAACCCACGCAGAGCTGGATAATTACATTCTAAATAGAATCTTACACATACTGGCACGTCATACTCCTGCATATGGAACCCCTTGGTTCTTTTCCAGAAATGACTTGGGGAAGGTTATTGATAGAAATACCTACTGCCACTTTCCCAAAATTTAAGATCAACATGGGTTGCTTCCTCTACTCCTGCACAGAGCTGTTCTGCTAAGGGGTGGGCGGAGTAGGGTCTTTGGAATCAGAAGCTATACTCAGGGTCTAGTGAAAGGTGGAAGAGAGATATGTCAACTACCACCTCCCCAAGCAGAGTAGATTGCATCCATAAGCTTTCCATTGCCAACCTCCTTCAAAACGTTCATTAGGACCCTAACCAAATTCTTAACCCTATTTCTCTCTGGAGGCTTTATATGGCTGGGTGATGCTAGAAGAAACTCTAAGTGATTAGTGAAACCAGCTCTACTGAGATGGATTCAAAAGAGCTTTCTTCTAAATAAGCATCGCAGCCTAATTCTCCCAAATAAGAATAAGAATAATACATCCCCCAAAGTTTAATTTAAACATAGAGACAGGGCAAGCATAAGCTGGTAGGATTGGGAGGAAGCCAGAATGGACATATGGTGATGCTGGGTGATGAATCCCTTGCAGGATTTGTGCATCTACAGACAGAACTCCATAGCTTAAGAGGAAGCTGGGCCTCTTCCCCACAAATTCTCACTGGCCACAGTTGAGTGACTGGATACTGGAAACAGCTTATGGCAAGTCAAACCAATGGTCCAGTACTGTCAACAGTGGAAGGATTTTTTCCCAACTCTTCCTGAAGATGCTCAGGATTAAAAATCAGGTGTTTGGGCTCAGATTATCAAGACAGTTCTGGTAGGGTTATGTGGCTGACTGATTTGGTTGCTCTTAGGCCCACAAGTCATGGAAGGCAGACAAAGAACTGATTCAGATTTATCATGATCTTTACAAAGAGCATCCAATGCTAATCCAACTCTTTTCTCTCCTCTGATCTACAGAGACAGGGGTTCATACCCAATTGTCCTTTATGATTAATGGAAGCTATTTCTTTGTGGTTAAAGAACTGGGTGGAAGAGAGATATGTCAACAGGAGTGGGCACCCTTTGCATTGACCAACTGGCTTCCTTTGTATGGTTTCCTGAAACCCAACTGTGCCTCAACCCTCAATTGCTTTTCAACCTGCCTTCCCAGTCTTTGGATCTAGAAAGGTTAGCTGAGTTTCTCAAAGATGTGACACACTGTCCTGTTATTAGGGTTATGAGATTTGGGCTGCCAAAATCCATTGGAGACAGAGAGAGACAGAAAACCCTCTTCTTGTGGTCATCTGGGACTGGATTTCTATAGGCCAGATTTGATCGTCCTCCTATGACTAACCATTAAGACTAGGAACTGGGACTCTGGTTCAATATGATGCAATTGACTAGATTTCCCAGTCTCTCCACTTTGCTGGGCCTGGAAAATACTGACAATATTCCATGCTTTCCTGAAAATGAAGCCCACAGTGAAGGCCAGTTCAACAAGACTCAGGTGAGATGAGAGCCAAAAGATTTGCTACAAATGATAGGCTTCAGGGGTTAAGATCTGCGTGAAAGCCGTCCGTCCTAGCACATGGAATTCAGACAAGGTATAATGAATCCCATAAGTGTACTGCTACATTGTAATTTGCCTTTTAAGGTCAATTTAGTTTATATAAATCTGAGCTATATTGGACATTTCCAAAGCTGGCTGTATCAGAAAAGATAGGGGCACTGGAAGATAGATGGAGATCAAGTAATCATTGACTCAGTTTTAGGAGGCTTTGATTAATGGACTGCCAGCTCCACAGACCATTGAGCTTTGTAGGTTAAACTTTGCAGCAGATGCTCTTTCCATTCATGGTTCCTTAACTGTTCAGAAAACGTTTCTTCCACGGAGAGTTATTAAATGGCAGCCTTGCATTACATTCCCAAGGTGAAGTTAATGGCTAAACTGCAACCCTTTTACCAAGAAGCTAGTTTGGGGTGGAGGGAAGAGTACTTCATTTCATTCCCAGTTGCGATGAACTGAAGAACCTTAGCTACGTTGACAGCCATCAGAACATTGCCTTTCCCCCAGAAAGAAATCAAAGTAAAACCATGGTTGGTTTGCTCAGATAGTTTGGATCCTGCATGAAATTAAGATAAAAACCCATGCCATTTGCATAAGGTTTTCAGCCAATTGCTATATATATCAGGCCATTTCAGATTCAGGATACCTCTCCACCCCCCCCCCCCCCAATAAACTTAAAATCTTGCAAGAACGTCACTCCCAAGGATTTGGTGAGCAAACTGAAAATGGCAACATTTGAGCCATTTTCAACATTTTTAATATTTAAAATGCCTGCTGACATCTTCTAGGATACTAATTCTATTTTATTTATTTCTTAGATCTATATCCTTTTCCTGTAACATCAAGGTGATGCAAGTAGTTCTTTTTCTGCCACAATAACAGCCCTGGGGAACAGATTGGAAAGGGAGAAGAATCAAGCCAAAGTGAACTTCCACGGCTGAGGATGACTTTGAACCCAGGTCTCCCCAGTCCTGGTGCATCATCTTCACTACTACACCACACTGCCTCTCTTTGTTTCTAAAGAGGAATCTAAAGCAGATGTGATTCAATCCAATTCTTAATAGGTGAGGTTGCCCCTATTTCTATGTCTTCCTATCATGGAGAAAATCAATCTATCTGTGTGGTTGCTAGGAGTCAAAAACGACTTGATGGCACTCAATCGATCAATCAATCAATCAATCAACCAACCAACCAACCAACCAACCAACCAACCAACCAACCAACCAACCTAATTTTCCAGGAGCCATTTCCACCACTGGAACATTCCAATCAACCCAGGTTGAATGTATTTTATGAATGTAGTCAGTTTCTACAATTGTGAACCTGGATTACATTCACACCACAAGTTCAGCCTGGTTACAGAAGTAACCCATTTTCCTGGTTTGCATAAGACATTGCATCATAGACTAACTAAGCAGGCTGGGTTTGCCAACAAGCTAAGCCACAAAAAAGTTCACCACAGTTACACTGACCAAGTGAACACAGTTCACCTAGTAAACACACCTTGGGAACACAGCTGTGCTATCTATGGTGTCATGTACCTCTTAAGGAACCCCTTTAATGAGAATGTTTCTGATTATTTGCTTGGCGTGGGGTGGGACAGGGTACTGTTTATTATTTCTGCATTCAAGGAGACACCTTAAATATACACCCTGCAGTGTTTTAATCTTGCTAACTCCCTTGGCTTCTGTTTCATATCAACCCAGAATGGCATCTTCCACAGAGGTGTTTACCCAAGGGTTTAACGGCCACGTCTTTGTTATGCTACTACGCCGTGAGTCAAGCCTGACTCCGAGAGGAAAAGAGATTTTACCTTGCAAATATCCAAGGTTTACTCGATTCATCACATCACAGGCTGTTAAATTTGCTACATCCTCTACGGAACACACAGAGAAAGAAGGAAAGAAACAAACAGACAGAAATCAAATAGAAGAAAGGGAAGGAGGAAAAGAAGAGAAGAGGACAACACAGCACAGACATAAATGGAGAGAAAGAGAAGAGAAAAATCAGCAAGCAGTGATTCAGAAAGTATTCAGAAACCAGATTCGGTGGTCACATGGGCAAAATAATGGAGTCAAAAGTATATACGTACGTATGTGTTTAAAAAGAAGAGCAAGCAAATAAAAAGGAAGCCAGAACTCATGATGTTGCATGAATTAGATGCTAACAGGTGACATGGCATAAAAATGGGATCCAATAGAAGAGACTCTCTGTAGCTCAGGGTTGAACTGTGGGGTCCTTGGTGCTCTCTGAGCTTGGGGGTTGGCCTGCAGACGTTTCATTACCTGGCTAGGTAGCACCATCAGTACTAGCAAGCAATTAGCACTGAGAGGAGCACTGATGATGTTCCCTAGTCGGGTCATGAGACGTCTGCAGGCCAACCACCAAGCTCAGAGAACATCAAGGATTCCATTAAAAACGGGTTTCAGACAATCTCACTGAGACAAGATTGATTAGAGAACCATCTTTGATCATCTCTTCTACTGCCCTTATTAAACCTTGATCGGGTCTTGAGAGTTCAGTTTACAGGTTTTGTGCCAATGGATTTTTCAGTCCTTGTAAATGTTTGGTGATTCCATGCCATCCATTTTCAGCTACAGACATCCTAGCTAAGGGTCCAGGTTTCTTTTGAATTACATTTCAGTGAATTTGCCTAATCCCATCCCCATCAAACCCTGGATGCAGACCTTGTTAAAGATCCCCTTTCCTTGCTTCTCCCAACCTGTTTCCTACTTGTGAGGAGATACTGAGGAAATTCAGAAAGGGATTGCAAAGAGTTATCAACGCTTCAGCACCACCAAACCATCAACTTTTGCCTATTTCAAGAAGTATAACCAAGCAAATTGGCAAGGACCCAAAAATGTGTAAATATCTCCAGGAGCTTTTGATGAATGGGACTTTGTTATGCATGAACCCTGGAAAAGAGATTATTCGCTATGGAACAAGCTAGCCCCACAGCTCTTTGCAAGAAAGCTTTCTTAGTTTTGCTTGAGGTGGCAATCCCTTGCATGATGCAACCTTTTCTTCAAAATAAGTGGCCCAATTTGTTCTAAGTTTCTTCCTCCTTTTGGGGACATCCAGAAAGTTTCAAAATTCTTGGTTATCCAGGGAAAAGCCAATGATTCAGTTTTGCATGGCCCAATTTGGGGAAAAGACCCTACAGGCAAGGGAACTTAGGACACCATGTCTTTGATAGCAAAGGTGGAGGAGTGCATGCAGCAGAAGATGGCATAAAATAATTCTGCAAAGGAAAGGAAAAAAAGCAAACCAAAAACTTGGAATGAAAAGTTTTTCATCATAACAAAAAAGGAAGAGAAACTCTTCTGTTTTTCTGAGATCTCTAACTTACAGTACTTTCATATAGTTTCACTCATGCTTATATTATATTGGTGATGTGAAGATTCAGAGGCCAAAACATGGAAACATTAAAAGAACACCTTATTTTCCTGATTTCTCTCTCTCTCTTTTTTTCCTGGATCTTCACATCTCTATGTCACACTGATCCTACAATTTCTTTTCAGGTTTTATTAGTGGATGTCAAGGAAAGTCTTAAGACTTGATAAGGTTTCCCAGACTCCCTGCCTATGGAATGTGAATGATGAAATGCACATGAAATGCAGATGACAGAATCAGACCATTGTGATCTTTGGGTGAAAACAGTCTGAATACAAGAAAACACAATCTTTTCTTTTAAATTCGCCCATTTCTCTTCCACCCGCCCCGGAATTCACTGGCTGCACTCACACACAACATGCTTAACCTAGTTATGAAAGTAGCCCATCTTCTGAGTTTGCACCATACATCGAACATCAAGGAAACTGGATTTGTACAACTCCATAAACCATTAACCAGGATTAACACTCACCAAGCTTAGCATGTAGAGCAACGACATATGCTAGGTTTCTATTCGAGCTGAATGTTGTGTGAACACGGCCAATAAAACACCCATGTAAACTCCTTGGTGAAATTCTTCTACCTATCATGCTTGATCAATGCAGATTCAGCAAAAAGTGCCTCAGCACACTTCTTACCATCTTCTCTCTCCTTAGCTAATATGGGTCCATAAAATGAAGCAAAAACCAAGAGTGCCGTGAAGCTCACGATAGGTCTGTTTTCATTTTTAATTAATTAATTAAATTTATTTTAAGGAGCAAGGCAGCTTTCTAGAGTAAGTATTTCGAGCCAGTCTGTGGTCTAAAAAGAACCAGTGAATGCTTTGGCAATGCACTGGATCATTCCCCAAGATTGCAGGAAATCCTTGCAAGATTTAAGGAACCATCTCCGAATCAAAATTCTTGCCGCAGGTGACCATCACCATTTTTCTTAGGAACCAGACCCAACAGTACTTCAGGTGAAATCCTCCAAAACTGTGCAAAAATGTTTTTTGCTAGAACTCAATGTATTCTATTTTAAATTGATATTGCACACTCTCCATTCCCCTACAAGTAAGAAAATTAATGGAGACTTGCCTTTGGTTTCCCCCACTTAGAAATCCTTCTCTGCTTTAAATTGGACACAATTATATCTCCACTGCTGGAGATAAAATTCCATTCTGAAAAATGGAAAGCATTTTTGTCTTTGGGAAATCAGAGAAATATCAGCAGCTTCAGCCAGTCAGAGTACGAAAGGGTGGCCTAAGTGTAACCAGCAGTTGGACCTGATAAAAGTCCTTTTCTTAACTGACTGCTGAATATAATGACACTAACAAAAAGAAAAATTAAGAACTGGCACCTCCATTGTTTCCCTTTTTCCCACCTCCTTTATAGCATTTCTCTTTTTTTTTTTTTTCCAGTGGTAGAACTGCAAATATTTATCTGGATCAGCTCTTCTAGAAGCTGCTGCTGCATCTTTCAGGCTGAAGGACGGGGCGTAATGCTTTAAGCCAGTGTTTTTCAAGCCTGACCGCTTTAAGATGTGTGGACTTCAACTCTCAGAATTCCTCAGCCAACATGCTGGGGGGATATAAACAATATATAAACAAATATATTAGGAGCAGAAGGAAGCCCTTGAAAAGGAACCCTGTGCCGACGAGGTGAAGGTTGTCCTAAAACTGAGAGCCTTTGTTAAGGAGGACAAACCAAGAAGACACATCATCTTTTTGGAAGTTTCAGGACATTGCAGAAGAATTCCAAGCTACAATGTGTTGGATGAAAGCAGACGAGGCACCTTCTGTGGATGGCAGAAGCAAAGGGAACCACTTACCGTACCCTGTTGTGGGCAAGCCCAGGTGTTTCATGCGATTCTTCACAAGCTCAGACAGTTCCTGCCTTTCCGATCGCCGGTAGAGGTTCAGCCTCTGCTGGTTGATCCATTCGGCCGTCTTTGCTGTTTGCTTGTTGGCTCCTTTTCGGCTCAGACGTCGAGCCCACTGCATGCTTTTCCTCCGGAGAAGCGGGTGCTCCGTTTGGTCTGCGGGACACGAATTCCAGTGATGGTGGTGTGGTTTGGCATTCCAGGGCTCCTTCCCTTCCTTGATGTCTTCACAGTCTTCCACATTGATTGAAATCTGTGACTGGGAACACCAGTAGGCCATGAGAAGAAAGCCATCAACAACTTTGGGAAGATTCCCGGGAGAAGCCGGTCTGATTCCATGGAATCGTAGGGTATAGAAAAAGCACTTTAATCTGCCCTAACGAAAAGGAAACTTTCTAGAAGGGATATAATTGGTTAGCAATTAAATCCATGCTCCGTAGGTCAACCAAAGGACTCAGGTTGAATCAGTGAGAATTCATCTGGATTCAAACAACATGCTAGACGAGGCTAAAATGGCACCGGGCAGGTAGCGATTCAACATGTTTTGGTGAGCCCGGCTGTTGCCTCATTATCTTGGATGAACCAGGTCATCACATTAAGCCAAAATGTGGTTTCTAGATTGGAGCACAGCATGTTATCTGAACATGGCACATGCCCAGGTTTAGGGTTACGCATGTTGTGTGAATCTGTCCCTGAGCTCCCTCCATCCCGATTTTCTTTTGGCTTGGAGAAGCCAAATCTTGCATTTACATCTCAACATTGAAAAGAAGTGCATATCTGGTGACTCAAACCATACTCACCTGTGTTCTGATATCATGAGGCTGGGGTGGGGGGGTTGGAGGGGAGGGGAGGTCAGGATAGAGAAAAAAAGAGAAAGAAAAAAAAAGAAAAACTTGACAAATGATCTTTAAAACAATGCAGACAACCCTCTTTTTTTTTTTTTTTTTCCTTTTGCTGAATGCTAGATTGGCAAGAGTGTTCGCTGAGTTGGTTGAGACAGGCAGCACTTTCATTTTACTGCTATAGCATTCTCTAAAATGTACAGCAGGCTGAAAATAGAAAGGCATGGATGCCTCTTCTGTTGTGGACCTCACACTGGGATCCGGCTTGAGGATCACTAAGGGAGCTTTCAACACTGTGGTCCTAGAATGTGGCAATGGATCACAAACCCTGCCTGCTTGCTGAGGATACTTTGGGATGCAAAGAGATCCTGTCCAAAAGAGCTCTACTTTGTTGGCTTCTTACATCAGTGGTAGAAAACATGTGGGATTCAGTTCTGTAAATGCCAATGGGAATCTCCGCGCTGGAAGAACACAGCTTCTGAAAGAGACGTCCGTAGGATCGGATCCAGAGGTCATCTTCTGTGATTTTCATCTGTCCAGTAAAGCAATGAAAGAACATAAAGGAGAAGGAAAAAGAGAGAGAGAGAGAGAGAGAAGGCATGATAAATAGTAGGTTTTAGGCCAAATCATGCCACCCTCCATATTCAAAGGCAGACTATTCCTGCAAATTAGATTGCTGGGGATGAGGCCTAAGAGAAGGTATCTAGGATTCTTCCCCCTAGCAATGCCCCCAATGAGTAGATCCAAGACTCCTCAAGATGGGGCAAATCCATTATCTCCCCATTTTAGAGATACTTGGAGACAGAGGAACTCTCACCTGAACCAGGCAAGAGGAAAATCAAATCACCAAATAGACCATATTGGTGCCATGGAAAGCAAGCATCAACACCACACTTACTGCACAGAGATAACCAGACCCAGGAGTTGTGTCCAGACCGAGTAATAATCTTGTGATGGTGATCATATAATCTTTCACAAAGGACTAAAAAGAAGAAAGACACCCATCAATCTTTTTGGAGGGACGGAGGCTAGTGCTACAATGTTGACAGGTTAGATTCAAGTCAATATTTGAATGGGTTCAGTGATGATGATTAAAAAGTTTCCCTTCCCACCCGCAACCCAAGAAGCCCATATTTCACAGTTTGGAAACAGAACTAAAATAAAACGCAGACATATTGATTTCATTTTGGCCCCAGGGCAATTCCACAGGGAAAATCCTTCTTCAAAATCATTTAAGTCTGAGGTCTCCCTATCTCAAGACCCTTTGTCCTCCATCACCAACTCCATGTCCTCCATGGAATGGCTTGCAAAGTGGAACAGAAGATACTAGTCCCTATGAAGGATCTGAGAAGTTTTGTTTTGAAAAGAAGGGTTTAAAAAGTATATCCAACTTGTTCCTTTCTCTGACCTGGTAAAGGAGCGTATCTAACATGCTGATGCTGAAAACTCGGCCAGCAGCAAACGGGAGGCGGAACATGAAAGCCAAGTTGGAGCCGTTCTCTCGCTCTTTCTGTGCAGGAGACATTATAGACAGGATAAAAATAGCTATTTTTCAGATCAGGCCAGTATTCCTGTCTCCAGCAAGAGCTGGATCAATAAATCTAGGAAGCTCATAAGCACAGGCTGAAGACCATGACTCTCCCTGCTTATGTGGAACTTGGAAGGAGATAGCCTCTGAATGTAGGCTGTTCATATAGCTCTCACTGTAGTACGCCGTCCCTATAACAGACACTGATTTACTTTATGAATTAGTTTAATCCATTTAAAAGAAATCTATGTCCCCTTTCTCATCTGAAAGGGTGTCACGAGAATTTTTGGACCTTTAAGAATTTGGGCACTTTTTTCCTTCTCAATGATTTTCCCTTTAGTGTCATGACTGCAACAGGTTAAACCTCATTGTAAAATTTCATTCTTTAAAAGGGAGGGTCAGAGCAAAACGTTGCAGGATGCGTGAAGCTCAGAATCCAGGAATATTTTCACAAATATGAGCTTCTTTGAAAGGGGATAGGAAACAACAAAAAAATCAGCCATCTGGACAACTTTCACCCCAAATGCTTGGTGTGGCTTTAAATTACAGGCCTGGAGTTACAGATTTGTATTGTTTCGTTACCTTCTCCAGTTTGGAAAGGGCCAATGAGTAGCTGTCCTTTGCCCGGAATTGCATAAATCTCATGTTTGATGGATGGGTCAATTCAGTAATGATACTCAGACTTGGAAAAAGCCTGGAAGAGGGGGAAAAAAATTAAAAAGTGATAGCGAGCCTTTTGCAAAGATCAGAAAAGCATGTTCAGTCAAACCCAGGACCTTCTTTGGTCCTCAGCAGAAACTGGCCAGGTGTTTTAGGGAGAAGTATGTAAAATGGCAAGTCTATGACCTGATCCCAGCAATTCTGCTTTTTGAATATAGAGGATCAGTGCGCCCATTGTTGGTTAGCAAAGGAATGATTTTTGCATGCTGTAAGCACGTTCTACCTCACCTGAACATGGTCTGGACGTTGACAATAGTCTTGGCATCTGCCATGTAATCTTCCTCTGCACTCATGGTGCTTTCTTTATCTACTACCACCAAATTGTCAGCGTAAATAATGCCGCACTGCAGCAAGCTATCAAGGCTGGAAGAGAGAGGGAACCTTTAAGATCACATTCTTCAACGCATCTAGGCTGAGCTAAAGACTCTAGGAAATAATGCTTTGATTCATTTTCTGATCACTTTCTACTCCTCAATCCAAGACTCACAGTTTCAGATGCACAATGTTCCTATCAGGTGACCAACTCTTTTCAGCAGTTCCAAATAAAACCAGGAACATGGGACACCCATTTTGATTCAAGCTCATTCTTGTCCTTCTGTTTCTTTCTCAGCTCACAATTTGGGTTTAGCTAAGCTGTGACCTAATTGCTTCCCACTAATAAAGCTTAATTGTGGCCCAGCAGAAGTGAGTCCACTTCCTCTTAGGAATTTTAGATATTGACCCCAGAGAGAATTGTAGACTGTATGAACATGGCCATAACTGCACTGAATTCCTTGTAAATTGGATTTTTAAATTTGTTTTGCAGTTTATTGCATAGAGGGATGTTTAAGATCTAAGGAAAAAGAGGAGGAAATGTATACGGAAGAAGGGAATGGGAAGAAGGGAAAGAAGGAAATAAACAATACAACAGAATATCAACAGTAAAAAACGACTTCTAAATTCTTATCCTTCATGGCATAAGGAAGTTGGGTTTTAGCATTCTGGGACACAGAAGAAGACACTTACTTATCGATTGTACCTTCCATGTAATAAACCATTGGGAAACAACAGATGGCTTCCAAGAAGTGATGGTCAGGTCTAAAAAGAGGGAGAGCAAAAAAAAAAAAAATCAGGTTCAGTTCCATTGACATTCCTATTTCTTTCTAAATGTGTCTGTTTCTGATTGTTAAGCAATTGGAGCAGACATTTATCTTGTCTGGTTTTGCAAAACCAAGTCCATTCCTCATCATTTAAAAACAGACATGTTTATACATCATTGCTTTATTCCTTACAGGTGAACCTCAAGAATTAATTCCATTCACTGTATAGAAGGCGCACAATATTCTCAACCGAAACAGGAGGCCCCAATGAAGACAGATCATGGCATGCACTGATTAGGACTGAGATCCTTTGAACACAAGTATCAGAGGTTTCACAGGGGCAGGAGGCTAGGCAGAACAGCTTCCAATCATGTCTTCAGCTACTGAACACAAGGTTAGGGTAAGGAGGGAAAGAAACAATCAAAGGGGCCCAAATTCTTTGCACAATTCATTTGATGCAATTCCAGCTTCATCAGCCGCAGTCTCTCTGAGCCAGAAGACTTTCCGGCGCAGCGCCATTTGAGTTCCCTAAGCTTTCTAATTATGACTCAGACCTGATCAATTGCAGATTCCCTCTTGCTGGCATTCTTGTTCTCTACTATAAATGTTGCCTGTGTGTTTATATCTGGAACAGTGACCCAGCACATTGCACATTCAAGAGAAATCATCTGGAAAAAAAAAGAAGAACTTGCTTGTTGTCCAGCAACAGCACGATGGGATTCAACTCCTTCCGTGACCGATAATACGCCCGGAGAGGGACAATAAAATTATACAAGCCGTTGCCCGCAGTCTCAGCAGACACAATGATCAACTTGTTCTTAAAGCCATAGGCCTTGGCATCTTCGTAACTATTGTGCTTGCAGCCCTGGAAACACACCATCACAAGAGTTATTGTTATTAGGAAGTTGAGAATTGACTGGGGTTTCCAGTCAACCTTCACCACAAGGCTTACAGGATAATGCATGCTCATTTAGCAAATGACATTGCTCCAGTCAAGAACCTGTTCAGAAATGGCACACAGCCTTTTACCTTGTCCAGACGCAAGCAACAGAAAGGTGCCTTGATGGGCAAAAGGTGGCAGAGGGTAGGAGAACTTCCAATATAAGGTGAGTTGGGAGGGTACCCTTTCACATACCTTAAAAAAAAAAGATCAAAATGTGAGCTATCTTTTTCTTCTTGCAAGGTGTTCTACTGATGTTCAGTAGAACCTGAGAAATGCAGAAGGATTTCTTGCTCAACTGGACTTCACAAACCCTGATCAAGGTGCGCCCCCCGACCCTTTAGTAGAACTCCAATTTACAGCGTGCAGACCAAATCTGAAAAAATTAGAAAGGAGGAGGGGGCCACATTTTAGCTGAGCCCTGGCTTCATTTTAAGGATCTTGAAGGAAAGAGTCAAACAGTTCCACCTTTTCCCACCAGATGGTACAGCTGTTCCATCTTAGCCGAATAAATTCTTGTTTGCCTCCCCTCCCTTTTTTGACAGCTTCTGGTGGGAGCTAGGAAAACGGAGCTGAAATAGACCATTAAGGGGAGGTTAATGTATGCAAATAGGCTCTTACTAGGGAGTAAATAATAGGAAATTTGCATGGCTGCACTTGCGTGGAACTGAATGCTGGAGTCACACTGGGTCTCTTTTAATACTCAGAGCACAATCTTGGCAGAGACTGCACACTCCATTGCACATCAAAACCTATTTTGGAGGGCTCAGGAGCAGCATGGGGGGTTTGACCAGTGTAGAGTTGAGTCAGTGAGATTTGACGATGCCTCTTCTCAGGTGAGCAATGCTGGCATGGCGACACTGAGAGCCCAATCATCTTATTTTATGACCACTTGTTATATCTGAAGTCTGCCAAAGGTGCAAAGATTGAGATGGCAACCAGCCCATTCATACAAAGAAAGGGGGGGGGAGGGGGCTTATATCACAAAATGAAGTCCCTTCAGTTGGTATGTTCCTTATGAGAAAATCCTAGTCACCAGAAACTTCAGCGTACTTGAATGCTAAGTATCAAGGGAGTTGGTGTGTACGTGTGTATCTGTGCCTGGGCTCCCTATTGCAGGGGGAGGGGGGATCAAAAGAACTCACTCTGTAATGGTCAAGCCATCATCATCTGACTGAGTCACCTCATCCTCAGACTGGTCGCTGAGCATGTCGCATGGTAAAAGAGAGGAAGAGTCGGCCACCTCCAGAACTGGGGCAATGCTGGGCCTCCTTTTCCCAGACCCGTTCTCAGCTGGCAACGTCAGCTTGGAGGTGTGGACGGGGCGGCATTCTGTGTTCTGCAGGTCCATGGCCACGGTGCCTGAATCGAAGGAGAGGAGGCATCAGCGGTGCCTGAGGCTGCCCGTCTGAAGCTCTGGTAGACCCTGCTGGTCTACGCGCAGAAGCCCATGCAGAATCGGACACATCTTCAAAAAAGCTATGTATCTATTCTCAGAATCCCAGAAGGCTCTTCATTTTTTCCCCCCAGACATGAGACTGACAGAGACTGTTTAGCAAGATTTAGTCAGACGATGGGAAGAATGACAAGAATGTCAGCAACTGAACTAGTTCCCACTTGCAACTATACATCCCCAGTACACTCATTTATTTATTTAAAAGACGCATATGGCTGCCCATCTTATAAAACACAACTCCGGGCGGCTCACAAAAGTAGTAAAATCAAAAATAAGAAAAAGCAAGAAAACCAGGGGCTTTGCCCACCATCTCCAATCCCTCCATCCTTACAATCCCCAGGCTCCTACCTAACCCCATCCCAATGCCTGGGGGGAAAGCCAGCCCCTTATGGGTTTTCAGAAGGCTAAAATGGGTGGGGGCTCACAGGGAAGTATATTCCACAGGGCAGGGTCTGCTATGGAAAAGACACATTAGGGGATGGTCTTCCCATTTTTATTTTTACTGACTTTTTGGCAGTTCTGATCACTGATAATGAAGGAACTTGCAAGTGGCTGTTTATAAAATCATCTCTTGACTTTTGATCTGGGAACTGAGTAAAAAATTATGCCGAAACAAAATTATTCATAGCACTGAGCAATACAATTAAGAACAGATGCTTTTTTGCACGCTGATAAAACCCTGCCAACTATATTATCCTACACTCCTTGAATTACCAGCCGGGTAATGAAAAAAGAAAAAGTAGGGGGGGGAAAGAAACCCAGTAGAATTTATTTTCACTCAGCTTAAATAGCTAGCTAGAATAGCTAAAACAATGTTAGAGGCTGGGATCCTTGATATACCAGGAACTTCAGGAAGCTAGGCTAGGACTAGCTAGGCTAGTATAAGCTGATAGGCTGGCATTTTGCCTAAGAAGTGGTGAGAGATTAAGACACAGCCTTAAAACAAACCAATTTAAAAATTGAAATCCCCTGCCCCCCTTTGTAGGAAATAGATGATGGAGTTAAACTTAGAACAATTTTGCAATGAACCACTGGAAAAAGTTGAGAGCAACTCACCCATGCTAGCAATGATGCTATGGACTGGCAATCTTGATGGCCCATCATAAATTCCTTTGCCTAAAAAGAGTTTCTGTTTCTGCTTCTCTTCCTGCTTGAATATGAAGGCAGAGTTCTCCTCCTTGGTGATGTTGATGTAGAAGCATGTGTCTGATGCAGTCATGATGTGACGCGGTCCTGGGTTGAGCAGGATGCTTTTATTCTCCTCCCTTCTCACACCCATCAAGCAAACACCATACCTGAAAGGATCAAGGATCAAGATAAAACCAGTTGCCATGACTTAATGCTCAGCCTCAGTGTTGATGCTGCTAGGTGGGTGGGAAGAGAGCAAGCAGAATTCATGTGACGGATCTGTTTTAATGTATCTCCCATATTTCCACTAAATGATGCTCATGGTGGCTAAAATCTGGTCTCAGAGAATGCAGGGCAGGGGAAATAACTCTACTCAGTTATGTCCCACTTGGGATGAATCAGCCTGATTCCCATTTGCAGAACCTGAAGTCCGAAGGGAGTTAAAATCAGGCAGGGTTTCCAGTCAGATAGAGGAGGCGTAGGCATGGCTGGATTGTGAATTGTGAAGGATGGGATAATGGGGACTGGCAATGCTAAGTGTGGAACTTCCCCACTCTGTCTTCCTGCATTCAAAAGGAACATTGGAAGAAGGTTCCGGTCTCTATTCCCCATGGGAATTTTTAACATCCCAAAAGGCTTTGGGTGGGCATTGCAAAAGAGAAGACATGAAAGGCTTTTCTGACACTTCCTATTCCTTTCAGATCTACTCCTTGACACCCCCTCTCTGATCCAAGCAAGAAATCTGGCTTTTCTGCTTACTTTTTGTGAGCGTGGAAGGATGCGTAGGTAAAGCTCTTTCCCTCATACTCCATGAAAAACTTGCTGTCACCCATGCGGATGTGGTAAACCTCATTGCCCGAGCAGCGCCCATACATCCTTTGCCACTGCTCTGGTGACTCCTGGCCTTCCCTGGAAGTAGATTCAAATCAACCAAACCATTGAGGAACCTGATGTATTCCAATTCAGAGTGTGGGATATGCCCCATGCGTTATCCCTTTTTCAACTCATTGAGTGCCCTGGAAGAATGCATTATGGAAAACAGAAAGGCTTGACCACCAGGGACAGAGTCTCTGGGGAGAAGTGGCAATTGTCCTGGGCCTCACACATGAAAGAAGGCCCATCAAACGGAGGTTCTGTACTTCTAAGGAGCAGGTGGATCGATACTTTGCCTTCCAGTGCAATAAAACTGACCAATTTCCCATGCATTCCCATTTTGGGGCCATCAACTTCAATGGACCCCCAAAGCAATGGAGAATGACACTGTGTTGAGATGCAGAGAAAAGAAAGGTGTATGTGAAAAACACCAGCACATCTGCTTCCAAGCCTTAAAAAGGCCTGCTTCAGTCCAGGGCACTGCAACTGAAATAAAATACTACAGAGATGATTTTTATAATGGATAAGAAAAGGCATGGATTAGCAAACCAAGCAAAATCACGTCAGGTCACTATCAACTGCAGATGGCGAGCGGCTCCTGCTTTGTGCAGTCTGAGTGAATTTTTCAATGTAAGGAAATGAGCTATCCAATTGCTAGTGCTGAAATGAAAAATCAAGAAACAACCCGGTCCATTTCAATGGAGACTGGGAGTGGGACCCATTAGCCTCAGGTAGAAAAAAGTCTGCCTCATGATGGATAGAAAAATATGACCTCTGAGATCAAATCCTGATCTGGAGGCTTTTCTGGATGAGCTGCCCAAAGTCAAAGTCAAGCGACACCACAAATTCCAGCTGACTATTTATTTACTTGGGTTGCTTCTCAGTCCAGTCAACTGAGGTTCCAAAATGGGGGAAAGAAGTTGGTCATGATGCTATTGTTCATGGTGAGCAATGATGAGATTAGTGTTTATGGAAGTAGGGGTCATGCATTGGTTCTTCATACCACCAAGGAAGATAGCAACTTCACCTAACACTCACAAGCTGCAGAAGGAGGGCACATCCTTTAGAAAATACCCCTTTTATTCCAAGAGTGTGTCCCCATGGGGGGGAAAAAACAGCTTTCCCCACATCTGGATTAAACATGCAGCAAGGAAGGACTTCTTGCAATCCAGCATAATGAAATTTCAATGAAGAATTTAGTCTTTCTTTCATGGAGGAATGCCATTCAGGGACAATTCGCATGCTTTGTACTTTCCAGGGTGGGTTTCAAAAAGCAAGGACTGAAAAACCAAGATCCTAAAGCCATTTGTCTCAACCTGGTGTCTCCTTCCAGAAGACTTAAGATGACATCTTCCAGAATTCACAGCATGCTGCCGTTCATACCCTCAATATGAGGTCAATTTGGGGCTTAGCATTAGGAATTAATTTTCTTTTGCAGAGACTTATTAACTTTATTACCTTGTTCACTGATCATTTATTCATAACTTCTTATTTTCTGAAGAGACAAGGACTAAACTTTGGGTATCCAGTTAGTCCACGTTTTGATGGCTACTGCTTCTTAAATACTAAAACAGCTTCTTTAACATGGATGTGTCAGATGTTGCCCCCAGCTAGAAACTGTCTGGCAGTTCACAATTTTTGACTACTTACTGCCCTCTGGAAGTGTGGACAAGAAGGGTGATAAGAGTGGAGGTAGCTGGGCAGACACAGTTCAGTGCCAGCATGGCGTATTTGCACTCCTCTTCGCACACCACGTGATCTGAAATCAAAACAGGTCCTTTTTTATTCCTGAAGCATCATTCCAAATTTCCAGCAAAACATTTGGATCCCTTTGATACATTTGCTTTGTGATTACTTTTGAAAAAATGCCCCTGCTGCTATGAATTTCTAAGTTGTGACATTTCTAAGGGTGTGAACGTTGACATTCTGCTTTGTTACGTCTTCATAAACCATACTATGTTTCTATAATAAGCAGCAGTGGATAAATTAAAGAAGTGCATCTTGCCATCACACTAAGAACAGCTTAAGAATATGAAGTCATTACTTTCCTAATACAGCCTATACCTCTTCCAATTTCTTCCCCAAGTGTATAAATTCAGAACTCCCAATTCAAGGACCCTTTCCTGTCTATGTCCCTCTCCCCCCAAAAACTTCTTACACTTTGCCACTCCACGCAGTACATCAAATAGTCTGGAATGATTTCAAGCAAAATCTCAGATAACTTGTTTCCTGGAACTTCAGATATTTGGTTAAACTATAAAGTCTGATTTTTATTAGTTTTATCTTCGTTATGTTGGGGGAGACCATAACCAAAAACAGTGCGAAGTGACATCTTTCTTGCTTCTGAGAGCTGAAAAGAGATCTATCACACATTAAAGGTTTTATGTAACTTTAAAATATATGGTTAGAGAAGAGCAGGCATGATAGACACCAAACAGAGAAACAAATCCATGAGCTTGTAACCAATGTGAAGTGTGCAAATGAAACTGTGTAAGGCCAATAAATGTTCCAGGAAAGTCAGCTAGTTGCATCTGAGACAATGAACTCCACTTGTCTGTTTGCATATGCCAAATCGTTGTGTTTTGTTTTTATATCCCAGTTGCTAATTTGCTGGCTGGTGTTGATTAGAAAAGGAGGAAAAACACCTCATATACCACCCATGTTTTCAGCTGATGACATTTTTAGGAAAGAAAAACCCTTGCCAATAATGGGAAAAGGTGAAAGGCTCCTCTGGAGCTGGGTTTCCCCATCTAACAACCAACAGACAGATGGGAGGAAAAGTCCTACCTGCAAACTTGACGTGAAATTTATTCTCCGGCTTCAAAATCTGAACGTAGAGGGGACAATTGGGAGCAAAATCTTTCACTGCCCAAGCTCTTAGGATTGTTTGATGATCCTACAGAAGAATGATCACAAACATCCTACTTAGAAATGGTCCCTGACAGTTTTCACATTCTAAGCAGGAGTGTTTGCAAGGGAAAAAGGACTTTTTTTTAAAAGCCCCAGATTCTTGGAATCTGCCATTTCCAAGGGAATGTATAAACAATTATTGTGTCCCCATTAGCTAACCTATTAATTCCTATGGCATTAATATAATACAACACATTGCATGAATATTCTTTGCACAATATCTTATTTCTGTACAAAAATTATTCTCAAGATCATTTAAAATGATCCATTGGAAGAGTTGAACCATGTTCAAATGAGGCAATACATTAGTATAAAAGACGAACTCCGCACAGACAGCCTTGACGAGATTGTATTTTCAATTGCATTAAGACCCTTTTCTTGAAGTGTTTCATCAAGAAATCTCCCAGGCACTGGTCAAATTGAGCAGCCTCACCTGAGATCTTGCATGGCCTCATCTGAGAATTTCCTTCGGAGTTATAATTTTTGGAGTTTCACAAACGTTGCTTGAGATGGGGGAGGAAGGGGGGGGGGAAATGGCCTTTTATCACTTCCTTGGCATAGTCATTTTGTCAGCCAAGGGATTAATCCTGCAACTTACTGCAGCTGTGCGGTCCACTTCATTTCGACTGCTCAGAATGAAGCAAGCTTCTCCGTTGTCCATCCTAGAAACATAATGTATTCATTAACCCAGTCTGGTGGGAAGTTTAATTAGAAATACAAACACTGGGAAAGGGGAAACCATAGTTAATAGACCAACAAACATCTCTTTTTCCCTTCAAGCCCATCACCCCAAATCCATACTTCCCACAAATATTTGTGGCTCAATCCAGTCTTCCTTGTGATCGTGACTGAGCCCCCATACCTGTAAATGACTCCTGGATACTATATTTAGCCTTGTCTCTTATCTCCTTCCTTCTGATATTTATTCATTTTTATTTAACTGATTAATTAATTTATTAAACTGATATAGTTGCCCATCTACCAAAAGGAACTCTGGGTGGCAGACAGAATAATCAGATTGGTTTCCCCATATTGTCTATTTTGAATTGAGACTTGTGATCAAGGGGCCAATCTATACTTGGAATGGCAAAATGGAATTCGCTCTCCACCTTTCAGAAGGTCTGGACAATGACTACAACTCCCCAAATCATTGGTCTTTATTAACTGAGTTTAATGAAAACTGAAGGTCAACTTTATCTGAAGGATGCTAGTTTGTTCGTGTTTGCTCTGCTGTGTCTGGGGACAGCTGGCCAGGCGAGACTGGCTGTACTCTTAGGGGCAGCTGTCTCAGGTGGCAGATGCTAGGAGGTGGCAAGCAATGGTGAAATGGAAGAGAGGGCTGTATGTGTCTTGAAAGTAAAATTCAACTGTCAATCCAGTTGCCTTTGATCCAGCGAAAGGAAGATCCTATCTAGTTGCTCAGACAGGAATCTTCCCAAGCTGCTCTTAGGTTTTGCAGAGGATCAGACCCTCCACCATGAAGTTCCTCCCCTCTCAAGGATAACAGAGAAAAGAAATATTGTTAATGGACTGTTTCTGCTTTATGTCTCACAAAAGCAAGCCCAGTGAAAGAAGACAACTTTTTTCAACTAGAATCTGCTTTCCCCTTTCCGACTCACTTTGCTCTCATGAGATCCTGATCTTTCAGGGCAGATCCCTGGAGGTAGATCACCCGCTGGGACCACAGGGGAATCTGAAGCACTCGGCGCACCTGAATATCCATTTCTGTAGGGCAAAGGATGACCACATAATAATCCTGAAAGGGAAAAGCGGAATCTTTCAAGTGGCTCAAAATGTTCAGGTTTCTCTTAAGATCTACAAACTAGAGAGGTATGAAAAAAAATTAAAATGTTTTGTACCAACAGACCCATTTCAGCCCCACAGAAGAATGCAAAACGTACACCTTCCAGAATTTTTTTTCAGGCTTAGAACAACTATGAAAAACCATAACATCAACAACTAAGAAGTGTGCCAGTTTGTGCAAAAAAGGAAGGAAGGAAGGAAGGAAGGAAGGAAGGAAGGAAGGAAGGAAGGAAGGAAGGAAGGAAGGAAAATCATGGACTTCCTTATGAAAAATTTAACATGCAAAACTGTGCAAACTAAGAAAATTTGCATTCCAAAATGTGCCCATTTGGGGATAACATATATAAAAAGGGATAGAAACATTTTTACAAATGGACTTTTTCCAGCCCAGGCATGACTGGGATAGGAGTGAACTTTTTCCTAGCATCCCATCTCTTGCAAGCTACATTTATGGTTGTTGTTTTTTTAATTACATACATTCTTCAGGCTTTCCAATCCATACCTCTTTCTATTTTGGAATGAACTCAGACCATTATTCTGGGATAAGTAAAGATAATGCCTTGTGTATGTTGAATTTGCCTTCTGGTGACTTCATGGACACAACCTCCTGATACCCTCCCATCCAAGTACAACCCAGGCCCAAACCTACTTAGCTTCCAACCTCCAGAGAAGCTCAGTTTTCTAAGCCTGCCTCCTGATAGAGACCCAGCCAAACCTTCACCTGCAGCCTGGGATGAGCATAGAACTCATTGAGGAAATCCATGAGCAGGTCTATCTTGAGGGAGCTGACACAAAGCACAACATGCTTCTCCGTCTGTGCCCGGTGGCGACTATAGTTTCCTCCTGACTTCTGCCGTTCCATCCAAAGGTACACCAGCTCTTCAAACTGCAGGCAAAAACAAGCAAGCTGTTCCAAAAGCAGATCTTCTCCAAGGGTCTGGGGTTTGGGGAGACTGCCTCTGGTGGTTAAAGAAGCTGAGCTCATACTATTAAGGCTGCAGCTATATGCTTTCCACCCAGTCCAGATTGGGCTTCCTAAACCAGATTAGAATGAAGATTCCCAGATGTTATTCTCATCTCCATGGAGTCCTTGGTGCTCTCTGAGCTTGGTGGTTTGCTTGCAGACGTCTCATGACCCCGCTAGGTAACATCATCAGTGCTAGTGAGAGTGCAGTTTGCTCCCTGTTTATATGCCTGCCGGTGTTGGTGGGAATGTGGTTTCTCCTTGGTAGTTCCTTGATTAGGGTATTGTTTTCTGCTTGTTTTCTGTTTCTGCTTGTTTCAAGAAAACAGTGCCCAGATCAAGCTGTGCTATCGGGGATTACACTTGTAGAGAAGCTGAGCTTGTTAAATCGAAGCATGTCATTTTGTCCCATAGCGAGGGTCATTGCCAAACAGGTCAGCTGGGCTAAATATATATATATTTGGATGGATTTGAGATGTTCAGGCTGCAATGCCATGCCCCATAATCTGGCATTTGATGGACTTCCAACTCGCTTCGCTTTGATCTAGCAAATTGAGCTCCTGTACTGCCTTCGCTCCAAAGCGCGTCTTACTTATGACTCATCCCACCATGTTACCTACCCCAGGGAGTCATACCTTACCTGCAGAGGCAAGACCACAAGGGCCACACATATCATGATCACCACCAGGAGCTGAGAAGGCCAGATCTTGGGGGTCACATCTCCATAGCCGACAGTTGAGAACGTCACGATGCAAAAGTAAAAGGACTTGAAGAGGGAGAGGTTATCCCCTGCTCTTTCTAAGTGCTGAATGCCACAGGTTCTAGATCACAGGGGAGGAAAGATAAGATGCTCAGTGCAAAACCAGGTTTTTATTGTAAAACTAAATAGGGTTTCATTCTTCCTCCTTTGACAGCACTGAATGTCCCCTCCTTTATTGAGCTGGAAGCCCCACATCCACCCAAGGTCACATTTGAAAGTGGGGAAAAGGAGTCAACTAATACAGTGGTACCTCGCGTTATGAATTTAATCCGTTCCGTGACTCTGATCGCAACTCGATTTGGTCGCACCGCGAAGCAAATTTTCCCATAGGGTTCAATGAAAATACGGTTAATCCGTTCCGCCCTCCGAATTTGGTCGCGCCGCGAGGCAAATTTCCCCATAAGGTTCAATGTAAATACATTCTTGCCAAGCCTGCTCTGCATTTTCTTTGGAGCCATGCTGACAAGCAGACCAAAAACCTTCCAAACGCCACAAAACACACCAAAATCCTCACCGAACGTCTCCTTGCTACCGCGATCTCGCCCACAGGAAGCCGTGACCGCGTGGGCAGCAGGCAAATGGCCACGGATCCGGTTCATAGCGTGAAGTGGAGGTTGCACGGCGAGGCAAATTTTTGCAACCAGAGCTGGTCGTATCGCGAAATTTTCATACGGAGGGGCATTCATAACCCGAGGTACCACTGTACTTGCTTCTGTTTGGATGTTGCAAATAAACTAACATTTTGGTAACTTTCTACTCCTTTGGCCCAGCATGTTTTTTATAAAATAATCAAACAATACTGCAAGTTGGTTTAATAGAAAATGAACAAATTTCATCCCAAGCCTGTTTAAAAGGTTGCTAGATATTTCTAGGCCACCTAGGCTTTGTTGAAAAGGATGCGAGGGAGCAGATAACAACCCACTTCCCATTTTCTTACTAGGAAGCAGAAACACCGCCTCTCAAATGGAACAGAAATTGAATTGGAGAGATAAACAAGATTCACAGCCAGAGCTGAAAGCTGCCAGCCCCGACCTCATGCAAAATGAAATCTGCCATGACACGAAGGTCAAAGTTAAATCATGGGTTGGCCAGTTACATTTATACTCAGGAAGACTTCAGAAATATAGGGCTGACTTTCAAAAACTGTAGAAGGACACCAGATGGAAAGATCCTATTTGAGAAAAAAAAAAATTGCCCAGCGTGGTGAATTCAAACAGTTCAAATTCAGCATCTTGTTTCTCCGAGAGATCAACCAGATGCCTCCAGGACACCTACAAGGAACATGGCTGGTGCTGAAAAGATGACTTTCTCCACCCACAGCCGTCCCATTTAACTGTCATGCGAACAGAGTCATAAAAGTGGAAAGAAGTCCTGGACAATATTATTCCACTCTGCAACCATGCTCACAATCCAATTATAGGAAGCATGGTTGTTGGATGTCATTATGGTGGGCTACCTAGTTGGAGATTTTCCAGTTTCTTTTGCAAACTGCCTGGGGAGGAGAAGATCCCCAAAGCATATATGCAAGTGAGTTGGAGGTTGCCAGTGCACTGAAAATTAAGTTAGAAGAGTAAGTCTGGATGGATGGCCGGTTCTCTAGACATTTTGAATGACTCTTATAAGAGGCATTAGACTCCAAATCCTTAAGGGCTAGAGGACTATTTCTCTTCTGAAGAAATGTTGGACTCTGCCAATTTATTGTCAGCAGCTTTTAATCCATTTTTCAGTCACTTTTGGTGACAATGCTGAGATGAGTTTTAACCCCTTGACTTACTGCTGTTTCTACACAAACTGCCTAAGCTAGTTTCAGGGTCCATGGCTGAGTAATGCCTTAAATTGTGAAGAACAAAAAAATCACACCAAGTGTGTGCAGATTTTAGAGTTTTCCAGAACTCTTGATTAGGCAAAATACTGCACTAAACCCAGGAAAAGAAGTGAGAAGGTCCAAAAATTAGGTTAGAGATTTTCTTTTTGATTTTTTTTTTTTTTTTTTAACTTTCAGAGTGTTGCTGGACTGGAGAAAGTCATGAACATCTGTATTTTACTGCAATGGGATTTTTAAAGATTTTAAAAAATTGTAAGCCACCTTACTAAGTTTTATCTTAAGAGGCATCAAAGAAATGTTAGGCGTCAATCAGCATGGAGCCATTGGCATTTGTTTCAAGTCATTGGCTTAATTTGGTTCATGGATTTAGTTCAATCTGATTTGGAAAACCAGAACAATGCACTGAATTGGCTCAGTCTGGTTTTCCTAGTCAGTTGGGATCAGGTCAATTTAATTTTCTGAATCCATGCAGGAGAAACCCATTTCTGTGCATGCAATGGGTTTGATTGCATCTCCTTCAAGTCATATCTCCTGTAGTCCAAGGCAGGAAGGGAGCAGCCAAAGAACTTACCCAGTGAAAACAAGACAAAGCAGGGTACAAATTAAAATGAGCACTTGGTTGAACATGGCAGACTGGGTCCGTTGTATTGCTCGATGCAAGTCATTCTGGAAGGAAGGAAGGAAGGAAGGAAGGAAGGAAGGAAGGAAGGAAGGAAGGAAGGAAGGAAGGAAGGAAGGAAGGGAGGGAGGGAGGGAGGGAGGGAGGGAGGGAGGAGAGGAGAGGAGAGGAGAGGAGAGGAGAGGAGAGGAGAGGAGAGGAGAGGAGAGGAGAGGAGAGGAGAGGAGAGGAGAGGAGAGGAGAGGAGAGGAGAGGAGAGAAGAGAAGAGAAGAGAAGAGAAGAGAAGAGAAGAGAAGAGAAGAGAAGAGAAGTTGGGTTCATATCTTACTCCAGCTTGTGGTTCACCATGTCATAGAAACAAAGTCCTTGCCTCACATGGAGTGTGACCCAGACCATTCTGTTAACCATAATATGACTTATTTGTTTAGATGTAGCATATTACATAAACCCAACTATTGCATTCTGTTAACCCAGATGTAGGATTTAGCATGTTGTATGAGTCCAGTACGTCACAACAGAATGGGATAGGCAGAAATTTCCCAAACTTAGGCAACCTCTCATGCAGAAGAGGCTGTCAGGTTCAGCCCAAAGGACTCCCCGAGACAGTGCAATACAGTTCTGTTGCGTTTATTAGCTTCCACCTCTAGACAGAATCTCTCCAGACTGAATCTAAGTTCCCAAGCCAGCCAGCCACAACACCGTGAATTCCTTAGGGTGGTGCCAGCCTCATCTTCTTAGACTTCCCATGGTCCTGTTGAGGGCTAAGGAAATGCTTATCTCCCTGAGCGTGGCCTTCATAACACCATTCCATCACAGAGGCCCTCACTGTTACAATCTACTTACTATCATGTTTTCCAAAGCATACTTCGCCAACCAGCAATTCAGGAATACGGGAATAAATAAATTCCGTAAAGGTGGCCAAAATATCTAAAATAAATAAATAAATCAGGTTATGTTTGCTAGAAGATATCATCTCCTTTGAGCTAAGCTTCATGCCTGCTGACCACATGGACACATCTGTAGTGTTCCCATGGCAGCAATATAGAAATGGTTTGCCATGCTGGCAACTACACTCTTACAATGCCCACATATATTCTGAGTTGGCTGCTGCTAGTATATTCCATTAACAACTGTGCTCTTGCAAAAACCATCTTTTCGGAATAGGAAGGGAATTCTCTTAATGAATGGGCTCCACCATCAGAAAGTGAAAGCAATCCCATTCTCGTTAGGAGTGCCAGTCAAACTTACTGTGATAATAAAGGGCACAGTGTTGATCATTTCAAGGATGAAGGAAACACGAAAGATCTGCTCACAGATGTTACCCTAAAGGAAGAAAAAGAGTTGTATACAGGCTAAGCTTTGAATGATTAAACCTTTTGTGATCTTCTATAATTATAATAGATTGGGTCATTGCAGATTGGGGCAGCCTATCAGTCAAACAAATAAACAAACTAATAAGTAACTCTTTCAGATGTTCTAGGTGAAAAATTTCAGCACTGCTACCTCCAGGAGCATTAGCCTACAGTCCCTATTATCCATCACCGGCACCACCACTGGTTGTAACACATAGATGAAACTCCAACCCATCTATTCTGTTTTTATTAGACATTTACCTCTACAAGAAGGATAAGAGTTATACTCAAACAGATCTGTAGAACATCAGTTTGGAGAAAGCCAACATAAGCTCCATAATGACAGGATGGGTGAAGGACTTCCATGCATTAGAAGCAAACAAACCAAAAATCAAACATTGACTTATTTTTCTGAGGAGAAGCGGATGTGTAATGGAATTGGGAAAAACAAGTTGGCCTGATCTTGGCACTTCCACTGATCCTGCAAACTTCATTAAGGTTGTCAGATACTACAGAAAGCCATGAGGTACTGTCAGTAGAATACAATCTGCTTCATAGTCACATAGAGAAAACACTGTCTGCCCAGATCTTGGGCCAATGTATTGCTGCACTGGAAACATTTGAGAAAGTTCCATGAGAGGCATTTGATTCCCTGCAGCCATTTTGCTCCATGCTGGACTCTTGGGGAGATGTTTGTGCATGTATGAAAGTAGTCTTACTCTTGCCCTTTAAACATGTGTCCTCTAATCCTCTTTCTTACCTTATAGCTGAGGTAGATCAGAAGCATTGTCTCAAGAAAGCTGATGATAGCCACACTGACCTGGAAGGAGAGGAAGAAACAAAGAAAGGGAGGAAGCCACCAGGCTGGGAGAAAGAGGATGCTATCAACTTTGCAGGTCACGTACCACCAACACATAATCACTTACTTGTATTGCCCACAATGGCTTGTTTCGATCCACCCACAAAATGGGAGCCCTGTAGAGAATATTTACAGAATAAAGGTAAGCAACTATCAGAAGAATACTTAATCTGGAGACAAGAAACAGACTGGATCTAGAAGTAGTGGTTCATTCAGATTTTGCAATTCTCCAAATTCCTTGATTCAGGCTACAAAATATACATCAAAACATGCTCCAAAATATATATGGCTGGACTTGGCAACATGGTGCCCAAGACTGCCAGCGTACTCATGAGCATTTTCTTGCATAGATATGAGGCTCCCTCCCCTATATAATCTCCTTCTCCTTCTGTTAACTGAGAAAATGCCCTGTTGCAAACCAGATGGCACCATCTAGAAACATCTTTATTTCCAAGGTGGTCTCAAAGGCCTCCATGGGTTTTAGAAAATGAAATGGGTGGGGACCGCTGACCAGGACTTCCTTAGGGAGAAGCCCACCTCCCTAGAAAAGAAAATTTCAATGATAAGGATGGGACACAGTGTCTTGATGGTTAGAGGAGATGGACAAACAATGTTGTGTGCATTATTCTGTTCTTATTTTGGTTTCTACTGGCTGCCTATCTCAACAGTTTGCCTTCTAGGAAATGGCTGTTTTTACTGCTTGATTTCACACCGAATATTAAACTGGCTCCTTGGTGAACCAAAGCACAGCAAAACCTTCAGAAAAGCTGCCAACCCCTTTACCAGTTGATTTCTGGTGAGGACTGATTGAAGGAGGAGTAGTTGTGCTTCTCACATTCCCAGCTGAGTGGAAAGAAAAGAAAAGGCATTTCAGAAGCAAAATTCAGCCTACAGGAAGCTAAAGCAAGTGTTCAATATACTCAAAGATGATATAAGTTTCCTCAACGAATAACCTTCACTTCCGTTTTAAAACGTTTTAAAGGATGCTTTATAGAATGTTTAATCACACAGTGGAATCTAGTTGGAGAGAGACTTTATATAAATACATGTATGGATGATATAAATCTGATCAGCTGCAAAAACAGTATCCCAGTTCCATTCCAGTCCCATATTAGGGCTGGGTGAAGCTTTGATTAGGAGATTCCATTTGAGAGCCATTCCATTGATTCTCCAAATCAAACTGACTTCCCAGATCAGGCCGATGATTGATATGCCTGAGTCAGATGCTTCCCAATGGGTTTTGCACATGCAGAAGTCTCTTCCCCATTTTTTAAAAACCGATTCAACAAATTGCCTCCATTTTCCCAAATCTTTCTGAATCACTGAATCAGACTGACAATTCAAATTCGATTGATGACGCAGATCCGATTGGAGCAAACATGCCCTTCCCTAGAATGTATGAAACCAAAAAAATTATCTTGGATTGAGGCTCCTACAGACCACAGCGTAGCACACCCAGAAGCTGGCTGTCATGCAGATGAAGAACAGAACCAATGTAATTAAAGCTTCTCACCATCCTATCCGTCCTGGGTCATCAAGCAGAACGCGGACAATATAAAGAAGGCAAGTGAGAAGCTTGAGGGAGAAGTTGAACAGACGTATCCTCAGGCCTGAATCAAACAGGATAGATAAATGTTATTAGGCAAACAGCAACAGCACTAACAACACAAGCACCAATGAAAGAACAATGGAAAAAACTCTGTACAGTGGTACCTCGGGTTACGAACGCCCCCCTTACGAATTTTTCGCGATACGATCAGCTCCGGCCCCAAAAATTTACCTCGCCGTGCGACCTCCGCCCCGCGCTACGAACCGGGTCCGCGGCCATTTGCCCTGCTGCCACGCGGTCGCGGCTTCCTGTGGGCGAGATCGCGGTAGCAAGGAGACGTTTGGTGAGGCTCGTGGTGTGTTTTGTGGCGTTTGGAAGGTTTTTGGTGTGCTCGTCAGCATGGCTCCAAAGAAAACGCAGAGCCGTATGTATTGACATTGAACCTTATGGGGAAATTTGCCTCGCGGTGCGACCAAATTCAGAGGGCGGAACGGATTAACCATATTTACATTGAACCTTATGGGAAAATTTGCCTCGCGGTGCAACCAAATCGAGTTGCGATCAGAGTCACAGAACGGATTAAATTCATAACGCGAGGTACCACTGTACCTAGCACTCTGTTCCCGTATCATTGATCAAGCCTCACCCAGACTGATACTCAAACCTTTGCAGGCAGAGATCCAAGGACACAATTCTTTGATAAGCGAATTCATTACAGAAACCAGAAAAGCTGACATTTGAGTAGAAAACTAGCAATGGTGGGCCTCAAGCTTTATACACAACAGTCCCAAAGTTCCAACCTCATGTATCTTTTTCCCACCTGTGCACCACTGCGAGTGCGTCATTCCTCAGAGAAGGGCCAGCAGACATCTGCGCATTGTTATTGTAATGGACCTGTTTGTACCTGATCTAGATTCTGCTAGCCCCCCACACCAGAATAGCAACTTGAGGCTTATAGACCACTGCGTCACCAACTGGGAAGTCAAGCTTGACCCCTGGTGTCTCCATAGAAGAACATCCCAAGTAATTTTCTGGGCCACAGAATGAAAGCTCTTTGTCACTGCCTTCTTTTGAGTTGTCTTAGCTTCCCAGTTTGAGCATGAAACTGAGCAAACTCAGGGAGGCAGTGAAGGACAGGAAGGCCTGGTGCAATATGGTTCATGGGGTCACGAAGAGTCAGACACGACTTAACGACTGAACAACAAAGCTTCCCAGTTTAGCTTGCTCTTCCTTCCAAGTCCTAACCAAATCCAGTCCTGCTTAGCTCATCCAGATCAGTTGAGGTTGACTCGGTGCTACCACCCGACTCTAAAAACTTCCTTAATTAAAAGTGTGAAACAGCAGAACAGCTTCATTAGCGGAAGAGACGGGGAACAAGTAAATGAGGAACCATCCACATGAAAAGAAGAATGAAGTTGCAAGATACAAGAATACTTTCTCACAAGAAGAATGCATGTCTCTTTTACAGGGAAAAGTTGACTTTCTTGTCCAAAGTCTAGGCAGTTGTTTCAGTCTTACTTACTGAAACATTACTTCAGCAAGGGAAGTAATTCAGCAGGTAGAGATATAGGAGAAATAAACACATACACACATTTCATGCCAGCACTTTGCTGCTGTGCAGGACTCAGTTTCTAATTCAGTAGAAAACTGGAACGAACTGAACAGATCCAAGCCTTGCAGCCAGTAGATGGCTGTGTTTTCCTAGAACAGCGTCCATCCATGGAAGACAGAGTACTAGCAAAAAGAAAATAACTTAAAATCTTAAATAAGGCAACTAGGCGCAACAGCCACTAACTCAAGCTCATAAGCAGGAGTGTGTGAAAATAAATGATTCACACTCTACATTAAAGGATTGATTACTACTTCTTTTTTTTAAAGATGAATTGAGCCCCTTGGCATAGTCAGGTGGTGCTTGCCTCCAGTGAGGCGAGAAATGAAACATTTTTCACATTTCAAAGGCAGCCAGATCTTCTTTAGCATCCCACCCACCCCTTCCTAATTCTCCAGCAATTTTCTCTTATTTAAAAAAAAAAAATCCAAATGCTGGCATTTAAAGCTGCTTTTTCATTCCTGCAAGACGGAGAGCAGGTCCTGAATTCCTACTGTTTCGTCAGCTCCAAATGTCCTGATTTAATGGTAACTGTCAGCTCTACTTATCTGTCATCCATCGCTGGGGAAATCTCTTTTTAAAACCTGCCTAAGTGTGTTCATTTGAAAGCTGTCATTCTTCAAGGCTCCTTCCTTTCTCCAGACGTTGAAACAAAGCTGGAGATGACATGGCAACTGCTATTCTATAACGTGGAATGAGGAACATTTTCACAGAGCTGTCTTCAGTCCGGCATTTTGTTCCCCACAAGTCCCCAAAAGACAGAGTCCGTATTTCTATATTCTGAAACACTTTTTTGGAGCTCAACCCATAAAAGGATACATCCCAGATAAACTAAAACAAAAGACAATGAAGCAAACAGATCGAAACTGAACGATACTGTGCATTCTGTTTTCATTCTGCCCATTTTCCAAAGAGCAAAGAATGTTCTATCTGGCCCTTTGTCCCCATTCTTATTCACAGTCCTGCAAAGGACAGCCAATAGATGAAAGATTGTGTCCGACTTCACAACACCTGGTAGATGAGTGTGAAATTGAACTGATACCTCCTAAGATGCCATTGAATTCTATTACCGGCCCAGAAATACCAAAACAATTCTAGATACCCTTAAGAAAACTCCACTTTTTCAATTCTTTGCAAAAAGAGACTGGGGAGATAAAAAAGGAAATATAGTCAACTTCCCACACCCAGAACTCCATCCCATCTTCCTGTTCTGGATTGGGAGCTTCAATACCGCAATCATCATTATCATCATCATCTTCATCCAGGTTTGCATTCATCTCTCCATCTAATTAAGTTGGAGTGCTACACGTGATGGATAAGCTTCCATTTCCCTCGCAATAGGTGTTCAGGTAGATCACTGAACATCCAGCACTACATATGAAACGTTACACCAAGCCACAGTCTGCTTCACTACAATGTACTGAATAAATCAGATTCGGCTGAACTCATGCCACATGCTAAGCCATCATCAAGCCCATCGAAGTGAAGCTTAGCATGATGTGTAAACCAGGACAGAGACTGGGCGCTCACACTGATCTATGCCATACTTCGCTAAGTGAACCACAACTCCCTGGATATAAACATGGCAGAAGACCATAAGCCATAAAGGGTAAATTGTGAAGGCTGGAACCCTTCAGCTGTTCTGGAAGTTGTTAAAAACATGGCTTTGATCCTAGGTCTGGGGCTAGGACAGATGCTGACCCTTTGTTAGTTCTTTCATTGGTTTGGGGCATAGTTGGTTGTTTTATTCTTCCAGAGGCACATCTTTATTGTTTTGCCTTTCTTTGTGTGTTCTGTAAGCTGCCTAATGTCTTTTGGAAGTTGCCAGTCTCCAAATCAAATAAATACGTTTTGCAAGACATCCTAACCCAGACCCAAACAAGCCCCATTAGGGCTTGGTGTGAGGAGCAAATGAAGCTGTTCATGCTACTGGACCATGAATTGGTTTGAAATTTGTTAGCCCGGAAACTTACTCGATCGTTGGTTTTTGATGAAGAATAGCTTTAGGCGTTCTTTAAACGTGTTCTCGTTCACGTAAAACTCCACTTCGACCCTGCCAGGACAGAGGAAAAAATATAACAGGTGAGATGTTACTTCAGATCCTAATTGTGTTATTGCAAAGAAGGTCATTGGAGAAATCCATTGTGGATTTCTTCTCAAGTGAAATATGCAAGATGGAATCTGCTCTGGTACAAAGCATGGGGTGTATCTTTCACAGAATCTGTTAGCTTTTCTCTCAAAGTATTTCTGAGTTCAAACTTGAATTAGAAATTGTTACATTTAGGGAAGGCAGCATGCAAAAATGAGTTAGGCTGAAAGACACTCTAAATGGCTGTATTCACATAACGCTGCCCCCCTGATAATTTAATTAATCCACTTTCTGGGATTGACAAGACACTGAACCATAAATGAACCAAATCACAGAAACTAAGCCTCAAAAAAAATCTAACCAAGTTTAAAACTAACCAAACTTAGCACATGATGTGAATGAGGATGCTAGGTTTGGAACTGACCTCCTGAGCATGTTGTGTGAACATTGACAACTTGCGTGTGACCAATGAATGCGGATTTTTGTGACATTTTTAAAAAAGAAATATTGATAGAACGATGCAGAACCTTGGCAGAACACCAATCTAAATGAATATATTTGAAACTGACATGGGTCTGAGATGGATAGGGGTCTGTCTGTCTGTTCCAACATTGGATTCTTGTGCTACCATCCCAACAAAGCCTCAGACTTCACCATTATTGCGCAATCTTTACTGAGAAAATGTTGCACTGAGAGTCTTAGAGCTTAAGAAGGGCGTTCCATGTAGCTAGCATCATGACACTTTTTAAAATTTAGGTTTTGGGTAATCTGGAAGATAAATCATTGTTATCCTCGCTAAGGGTGGTGTTGAAACAATCAAGAGAAAAAGAGCTCTTTGAAAAAACAGCTTTTTTTTTTAAACAATGCACAGTTGAGCAAAAGCTCATTAGTTATGATCAAAATGGAAACATATTTCAAGACAAGGAAAATAAATCAGCCTTTTTTTAATGCAAATAAGCCTCTTGGTTCCTGAGCTGGAATCCTGTGATGAGTTGTTTCTTTTTCTCCTTCTGTAGTGATATTCATTTGTTTATCTGAACATCCCTAAATTCTGGCATTATGAATAGGAGGGGAACCGTATTTCTAACAGTATTAGAAGGACTATTTACAGTCCTTCTAATTTCCAGAATGAATACCTTGATGCATAGTGGTTATAGTCTAGTTCTGCAATACAGCAAGACTATCTCACCCCTCTGTTTGATGGGGCAGGGAACGGAAATATGTTCTTTGTATTTTAATGCCTTCCCATTTTAAAAATTGATGAACACACTTGCACGCTGAAATCCACACTGTCCAAGGGGTGCAAGGCAGTTCAAAGCCTACATTCATACCACACACTCAACCCTAGTTACTGGATTTTCTCAGTTCACACAAAGCAATGCACTCACCAAATGGGTTGGGTTTGCAGTCACCAGAAAACAATAACTCACTAACCAAGGTTAACCCTAAGTGAACTTAGCGTGTTGTAAGAATGTCCCTGCTGGAACTTTAAAATGATCTTTAATTCAACTTCCATGCACACCACCCAAAAATATGTGTAAGAAAGAGTACATTAAGTCCACAACAAAATAGACACTTTAGGAGAAAGCTTGCACTCCACACATTATATTAGAGAAAAACTGGGGGGAGAAGCAAGGAATGTATGTTAAGAAAACACATTTTAAATACACTTTTTAAATGTGCAAAACGGAATGGAAGAAGCTGAGTTTAGAAAAATGAAGACAGGAACTAAATTAGAAATGCAAAGTATTTTTGTTTTTCTCATTTCATCCTTTTTTAATCAGTGAGGGGAATATTGTCTTGTGGCCTTTGGGAGAAAATGTAACAAAAAGAATAATTGTATTTGGGATGGAGGGATGGAAGCTTCCCCTTCATTTCAAGTAGTTCTTCCCAAGAAGCAGAACTACTGGTAATAGATCCTTGATAATGACTGATGAATTTAGCCACATCTTTTTAAAACTTTCTGAGCATCTTCCACAATTGCTCGATCATGTGCAGAAAGGAATTCCTTTGTTAAGCATATCCACAAAGGACCACAAAAGGAGACTATTGGTCAATGGTTCTCCATTTATCAGAGTCCATGCGAATCTAATGCTGCTGCACAGAACTGACATTCCTGAAACAGTGCTGTTCGCCTTGTTGAAAAACATTTGCGTTAATAACCAGGAGCCAAAACGACAGAACCCATCCTACCTTTCAGAGGAATGTCGGTTGATGGATGGTTCTTCAGCCCTCAATAAAAACAGTAAAGGTACATTGTGGAAGAAAATTTAAAATCAAAGCTGAATAGCTAGGCTATAAACCTAAGCTCAGTTGGAATAGTCTTGGGGAGGGTGCTTCTCCAAGGAATGCTGGGAAATGTAGTTTGTGAGGATACGAAGCACAGACCACTGACAAGTTGAGATTTTTTAAGGAGGAACAGCCTCCATCCATGCCTTGGTAACACACCCAGATACTTTCTTTGTTCAGACAATGACAAGAGAAAGGAGATGGAGACCCACTTTCTATTTTTATTGTGTCCTTATTCTTGATCGTTTCATTGTTTGGACCAGAAATGACCATGAAGAGATGTGAATCCTATTATAGGCATTCACCCAAGACAGTCTCCCCTCAAAGAACACTGCCCCCCACGTCTGAAAAGAGATGAGGTCTTCACTCAGAATACACAGAGATTTCATTCATCAGCATTTTTCTGCGAATTAAATGCAGTTATGTTTTCAACTGTCATTCTTTCAATTCTGCAAAAATTCTCAGCTAAGGACAACATCAACCAAAAGGAATACTTTAGGAGAGAGTCCATATAAAAAGTCTTGTTTGAGGAATCAGATAACTATGAAGTTGTGCATTTAGCTAAATATAAATCCTTGTACATTTTTTCCCATAGCAAGCACATTCACAAACGGGACGCAGAGGATTAGCAATGAAAATACATGAAACTGACACAGATTGAAATTAGAGACATCCCGTCACCCTGATGTCCTTTTCTCATGAAATCTCTGGAGAGAAGAATTATAACTAATTGGACATTATATGTCAAAATAAATACTTCTCAATGGAAGTCCGCTGGAGCTGGGCAGCCAATAAATCTAAATAAATAATAATAATAATTACGATTTAGCCTTGGGAATCAACTGCAAATTGAATGTTTAGCTTTCTCAGCAAAAGAATTCTATCTCTATAGCTTAGTTCAGGAATCTAAGGAACAGGAAATCTTTAAATATACTTCATTGTGAGCAGAGAAGATTAAACTGAAGATAAAGGTGCAAACAGACTAACTAGATTTTTACATACTTCAGAGCACCATAACGAGAAAAGTGTGACTTTCCTTTCGTTTCCATACCCCATGAAGCCATAATAAAGTACCTTGTCTTTTGGCTTAGCACGGTGTAAACTGAGCCATTATTTATGCCTTCTTTAACAAACTGTGCTTTTAAGAACTCCCAGCTTCGTATGAGGTCTGAACCAGAGCATTATCTACAATCTATTTCATATAAGTTATTATTTCAGCTTCCCCCATAGGATCCTGGGAACTGTATGCATAGGGCATGTAGAATTCTCCACAGACTTAGTGTCTGTCTTCTCACCCAATTACATTTCCCAGGACGTTCATTTCCTGGAAAAAGGAAATGAACTTTTAAGCCAACTTAAGTCTGCAGTAGTGAGAAAAGTATTGAATCGTTTATTCTCTTCGCACCAATGCTATCGAACAGCACATGCAGTTGTTGGAAGCTAACTTACTGTGAGAGCGATGAATCCATGCTGAAATCTTCATTATGTGGCCTAAAGACACAGGGCATAAGGAATATTAAACAGAATTCATACTGACAAAACAATGGGGGGCTTCTGGACAGGGCTAGGGATGAATGTACCAAAATCTAAGATTCAAACACACTGCAAGGTGCTCAACATTTTACTTTAAGAGATGTATTATTACAAAAAGGAGTAGAGAATTCGCTTCTTCTTCTGTTGAGTCTGGCTAATACTTCAGTGGGAGACACCAGGAAATCCCAAGATTATAGGCTAGACTGGGAAATTGAGAAAGCATTCCAGAAGAAGGCAGGGACCTACAACTTTATACTAAGAAGCAACACAAAGGGGGTCATGAAGACACCAAGGAAATCGTAAGGAGTTGAGTTCAACTTGAAGTGTTATCTTTTTCAGGCCAACCACCAGAGGAATCGTGTGAACTGATCATAAGGTTGCATGTTCATCATGATGTACCATCAGTGAGGGAAAGGAACTATGCCAAATTAGAAAGAATCTTCTCTTTTGGCCAACCCACCTACTTTACTGTGCAGTCCTGTCTTGAATGGCAGAACAGTAGCATTGCAAGAGGAAGTTGCAACTATTCTCTATAGTGAACTCTATAATTTGATCCTTAGGTACGATCCATGAAATTCACAGCACAGCCTTATACACTCTCAACTAGGAAGTAGCCCTGTTTTGTAGGGGTATATGTTTATTTACTGTGCAAGGAAGTCTCTCATTTGTGAGTTCCAGCCACAGAACAAAATGCTTCCACTTAGAAGCATCGAGATACACACTTCCACGTGCTTATTTTGAAACTGTGTTATTCTGCAAGCAAATCAATTAAATTGCATATGTTTAGCCCCTGGAGGGAGGGAGGGAGAGAGAGGGAGGGAAGGAGAGGAGGAGAACATGAGACTACAGTAGAGACTTAATGGTAGAAGTTCAATGTATGTACAGATGAAGCAAAGCATTTCAGAAAATGTTATATTCCCAAATACCGCATATTTTGCAGTGTGTAAGTTTGGTGCTTGCTAATCTTTGGTGCTAAGAGAGCCTGTGTCAGGTAGTGGTTAAGGCACCAGGCTGGAAACTGGGAGACCATGAGTTCTAGTCCCACTTGGGGCACAAAGCCAGCTGGGTGACCATGGGCGTGTCTCTCAGCCCTAGGAAGGAGGAGGCAAGGGCAAACAGCTGTCAAAAAATCTTGCCAAGAAAACTGCAGGGACTAGCCCAGGCAATTGTCAGAAGTCAACATTGACTTGAACACATACTAGAACAGGACCCTATCAGGAAGAGTTGTAGCTAGACTGAGAATTTTTTAAAAAATCACAGAAGACAGCAATGGGAAATGCTTTGTAGGGTCACCCAATAAAACTACAAGTCCATGCAACTGCCAATTCCCAAGCTTGACCCTACGTTCATAACGCTGCCTTTTCCAGCCAACTTTTCTGTATACAACCACACTGGAAAACAACAACCAGGGATATCAGAAGGGTCTGTACAAACCCTGATCTAAGGTTTTCTTTCTTTTTTTTATAGTTTGTTACTGCTTTTTCTCCCCTCTGTGGCTCCATTAGGGAGTTGTTATTTCTGCAGTCAAAGCCAATAGACACAGGCCATCAAGCCAGTTTCAACCTTTCACTTCCAAGACACTCAGGCTGATGAACAGGTTGTTCAAAACCAATTTAAGAAGCATACATCAAGTTAGTTCACAGGAACATGAGGGGAAAACAAAGAGAAAGCCTTGATGAGGAGAAATGAGAATGATGAAGTACATGACAAACACCAGGGACATGATAAAAGACTTACGCAGTGCAGTAAACAGACAGGCTCCCTTCCTCCCATTTTGAAAAGCAGATTATAAATGAGTATGTAACGGATGCATGCTTCACTTCCAGACTGTCATGCAACTTTTCTTTCATCTCTGTTAAGTGATGCAGGGAGGCAGGAAGGAATGAAGAGAAATCAGAACAGTCCAACTTCTCTGTTGCTCCTTCTTTTTCCAGAAGGAAGATCATGTCACACAAGAACCAATAAGAACTCCTTTATCTGCTCAGCTAGCATCACTTGAGGGTTGGTGGACGTGCAGTGCTCTAGACCTTACAGTTGGAAATTTATTTGGTTTCCCAATCAATTTGCACATCAGAAATCCAGAAAAGCTGGTTGATGCTAAGTGGCTCAGGGCAGAGAGCATTCAAACCACAGTGATGGTTATTAAATCATAATTCAGTTTCCGACCAGCTAGTGGCCATGCTTTGGTGGAAGGAGATGGCTGGAAATTTGAAAAAAGCCTCAGAAAGATCAAGAGTGCTACGCAAGGAACTCTCTGCAAGCTGAGCTCAGGAGATGTGAATACCTGGGGGGTGAAAGCAGGAACATTTCAAGCTTCCAATACATGATTTTCCCCCCATTCTTTTTCCTGAACAGTCCTAAAGTCTCTGCTGGAAGCTCCAGGGAACTGAAGCAGCCATAGCTGCCCCTTTCCCAAGGGTCTTTTCCCCACTTTTCCCCAACTGCAACACAGACCTGTTGCGGCAATAACTTTGCCTTGCAGTGTCCCCACAATGTTGCTTTTATCTCATCCCAGTGGGACAGCCTTCAGCTGCACCAGTACTCAAACAGCTGCTTCCTTCTTATTCTGACAGTACCCAATGTCAGCCACAAAGTACCTCACAACTGTTTGGTTTGTCACCTATCACCATACAGGGAAGTTAAGGTAGGATAGGTATGATATAGGCCAGTGTTGCACTGTTAACAAAGGTCAATAGTTTGAATCTGAAGCTTAGAGCCCAAACCAACAAGGCTTGTTGGGAAAGTGGTACTAGAGTAGTTGCATACAAAACCCAGTTTTAAAGCGCTCTTTACATTAATTGTATTAATAATTTGCTTTTAAGAACAAAACAAAGGTTTCACCAACGTACTGTGCAAGGTGAAGTGGGGCTAAGAGAACTGTCTGCTTCAATTCTGAAAAGAGGCCCCTGCAAATGCGGGGGGTGGGTGGGTGTGTGTCTCTTTGTAACCTAGTTTCTGACCCTGAGACAGAACGTAGCCTTCTAAGAGCCTCATCGATCCTCCCTGCAGCTTTGCAAAAGCAAAAGGAAAGCCCACAAAATGAGATGACAAAACATTCTCACTAACTTGCTTACCCACACAGACCTGTATTCCAGACAATCTGTTTGTCCTGGAATTTACTTGGGAGTAAAGGAGCAATCTTACACCCAATTAACATGGATGTAGGCTGCGCTGACTTACCTTCAAGTAAAGGGAGGCAGGAATGCCCTGAAAGTATATACCCAGAATAGGAGCTGATGACTTTTTAGCATCCCCATCAACCAACCCCTTTGTGTTCTACATTATTCTGCCTGAAATCAGAAGGTGTCTGGTAGCACCCTTTCCAACTAGCCAATTTTACTAAAAGGCATCAGCTTTCTGAACTGCAGCTCGCTTCATCAGATGCATCACCAAAGCTTCTGCCTTTTAATAAGGTAGTCAGAAAAGATGCTGTCAAACTCCTAATTTTCAGCTACCCTAGAGTAACCTGGCTTTCCTGCTACATATTCCACCTGGGTGCTTGTAAGCTTTTGTTAGATGCTGCAGGAGTGACCAGGAGAACAGCTCTTTTAAAAGATCTTTCCTCCCGGAGATTCTCAAAACAATTAATTTGTTGAACTAAGTGCCTCCCTTTCAACAGATTTAATAGCACATGGGCTGTCCCTCCGGAGGACTTCTGACTCTACATTTACTGCCTTTACCAGATGGAACAATCCCGTCAACTCTCAGAAGCTCAAAAGATAAATTAAAAAATAGAAGTTCAGGGCAACCACAAAACGGCCAGTTCTGTTCTGGTTGAGACAACTGTCCTCTTAATAACATTTTTGCTTCCATCCTAGTCTTTCTCTCTCCTGGCCAATTCAGAGCTGCTTCCAGGATTTTGTTTCTTAGAGAGCTTTAGCCTTAGCACATGGCAGCACTTAACCAACCTTGCTGAACTTGAGAAGCTAAGGAGGGTCGGATCTGGTTAGTGTTTAGACGGGAGACTACCAGAAAATTCTGGGCTTGTAGTGAAAAAAGAATCATGGAAGAAGGCAATGTCAAATTGTTGCTAAGAAACACGGCATGGTTGCATCCATGTGGTCACCATGGATTGAGTTCAACTCAAAAGATTTTATCTGGAAGGCAGCCTGAAACCTGTGTGCAAACTGACCCACAGTCAGTTGTTTCTCGTAGCTTCATCTGCCACTGTTTTAACTGTGATATTTTTGTAGTGCGACGAGGGAGGGAGGGAAAGCTCCATTCTTATTCTATGCTCTTGCCCCAATGAAAGTAATGCCCCTTAGCTGTGAAATTGTGCAGGTCAGCAGGTCACAACTAATGTATCCTTTCGGGGAAGTTACACCTGAGAAGCCAATGGGTTTACTTGACAGGGAAAAAAGAAATTTAAAAAGAATAATGACATTATTCCTCAGCCCAGAGAACTTCCCACTAGGGTGAAGACACACAGAAAGTTCCCAAATTCACAGATTCAGAAAATATTAGTTTCTCTACCTGTTCCAGCTGAAGGTGATAAAATGTACACTAGTTGGCACATGGGCTTTAGGTACCTTGCAGAGACGTCCATTCAGTCCACCCCCCTCTTCTCTCGTGCCCAAATTACATTACTTCAAAAGCTTCAGGAAAGGATAGCCAGCTTGCATTCAGCTTCTGCGTGTGCCCCAAGAAGGTGGTGTGGCCAGGGCAAAAACTAGTTTCTGAGTCATTAACACGTCATCTAAAATTACATTTAATTAATTAAACAGAGTTTCTAGGACTGTTCCCATGCGACGAATAATTTTCCCCATCCACCAGGTTCAAGGCTGCAATTTATTGCCTGCCTTTCGAGGTTGCACCCTGGACTTTTGAGAACTGCAAACCACCTGGGTGGTTCTGGCTGTGCCACTCTGTTTTAGCACGTCATAATACAGAGTGGCCTAAGTCAGCTGATAAACACTAAAACTAAGCAATTCTTAATTTCTCTGGATTATCTCTGACAATCTAACCTCTGTTCTATGGAAAGTAACATGCTATGCTCCAGAAGTCCAAGACTCCAACTTCTACAGTCCCGAAACACTGGCTGTGCTGGTTGAGCAAAGCACTGTAGGATGAAACCAGTTCCAAGGAATGTAAACAGTCTATCCAGGCACTAGCCAAGCAGTCAAATCAATTCTGCTGGGGCTGATGAGAGGCGGGGTTTACAATCTCTAATAATCTCTAGTGGGGCAGGTTTTCTGACCCTGCACGATGCGTATCAGGACACCCCACTTTTGGGAAGAGAGGCCAGTGACATTCTCTCAGCTCAGCCTACTCACAGAGGTATTATCTGCAAGATCCTAGGACAGGAAACATTGCTTTGAATACTGCCTTGTGTTTCTGGAGGAAAGATGGGGAGAAAAAAATCATCAAGGAACAGCTTAATCTAAATTCAGCTCAGTCAATTAAACTAAGTTAAAAATAAATTTGGTTTCAAAAGAGCAACTTAAAATAAACCTCGAATAAATCAGACTTCACCACTGCCAAACAATACTATTCCAAGGCATTGTCGGTAACAGCCAGGTGGCCATCCAGTTGTTTCACCATAGAAAGCAAAAATAAAGACCCCCCCCCCCCCCAACAAATAGCCTGACTTACAGAAATGAGGAGGGTCAATGCTGAACAGATTAATCTCCCCCCACAATTTTGGAAGAATGCTGTTCTTTGTTTGCAGACTTCTAGAGCAACAAACACGTCTTCTTAATTTTGCTTGTAGTGATTAAACATTTTCATTTAAAAGAGCTCCTGTTTCTTATACGTTTGAAGGGCGGGATGGATCGCTATGAGTCTTTATTTAAAAAAAAAATGCTTTACAGGATGTGTTGGGTTTCCTTAATTGGTTTGCTGAGTGTTTTTATCAGCTGCTGAGTTGGTAATCTGCAGAGGATTTTATTTTAAAGATGGATGTTTAATTACCGATTTAATAATGGGCTTTCTGTTTTTTACAGATTCTTTGGTTCCATACATTTGTTGGTTTAGGGCATGCAACCATGCTGGTCTTCTTAATCAGAGTATAATGTACATAGGGAGAGATTAATTAACCAGAAATAAAGGACGCCTCCTTTCCTGCCCTGCCCCCCAGCCAATACATTGCAAAAAAGTGGATATTTCTCAAAGGTTTGAGCCTAACAATGAGAAAGCCCTTGCAACAATAACCTTCTTTTGTTCCTTTCCTTGCCCATTTTACCTTGATAGAGGAAAATAAAAGCGTAGATAAATCTGCCATGGAGTTTCTCCAAAGCTTCCTTCTCCTGAGAAAGAGGTTTCTGTGGTTCTATCTTGTTCTCAGTATGCTTGAGAATTTCTTTCCAATTTCATTGTTAAGGGTGTTTTGGAACTGACTTTCTCTTTTGATGTTGTTTTGTTGGCTGGTTTTTTTTCTTTTTTACACCTTTTCCCACTACTCTGAATCCTCCCTGGTGGATCACACTTTCAAATATGAAAAAGCCACTTGGGACTGAATAGAAACAAGAAGCCATGGGAGGCTGCAGACCACTTAAGGATGATGGAATGAAACACAGGACATTCACACTCCATAGCTCCATCTATAGTCTGTTGGTGGGTTGTCCACTGATGTCCCACCAGGGGAGATAATTTGGTGTCTTGATAGCTTGGTGTGTGTGTGTGAGAGAGCATTTAGAAATAAGACGTCCCATCAAGGTTTTGAGAAGGTGACACTTTTCCATCTGTAATGGAACCAAGGAAGGAAGGAAAGAAGGAAGATATTCTACCTAAATGAGCAAAGCATTTCTTGGAAGACTAACAACTTAGTATTGATTCTGCTTGAACCTGCCAGTTCCAATCTTTGCAGAAGATTGTTCCAGCCCCAGCAGATGCATGATTCAGCAGCAAGCAGAGACTTATGGCCATACAGATGTTGCTGGATTACTTCACCTGGTTGAGATGGGCGGCTATAGACATTAAAATAAATAAATAAAACAAATAAACCTGCACAGAGAACAGAATTCACACTTTACTCAGTAAAGGTTAAACTACAAGGTCCCCTTTGGATAAAGAAACAAATAAGTCTGTCCCACAAGGGAAGTTTAAAATCTCATTTGGGTAAAATGCCATAGCGTGCTTTTTCTAGCATTCCTTAGGGACTCTCTCAGAAGCGCGGCAAGGGACAAGTATCTCCAGCAGCTTGAAATTATTCCAGCAAGGGCTGGGGAATGAATCTCCAAACTTTCATAGGAGGCAAATCCCATTCAGAGGTCTATTGAGAACCACAGTGGTATGGAGAGGGGGAGGAAATCCAGCCAGTGAGACAGACACAAAACTGTCCTGCACACAGAGATGAGGCTAACGGCATACAAACCTATCTTACAGCTAAATAGGATGGGAGGTAACTGCACAGAATTCTTCCTTAGGGTGACCTTCAAACTTACTACAGTACAGTAATGCTTCCACTTAACTGTCTTGGATGATAATGCCCTTTCTTGGGTATAAAGTCTTCAGGATGGCTAAGCATAGTTTCTTCCCCAAGAAATTCTTCCATTCAGACATTCCCCACAACCCTTTCTCCTACCATAAGTTTTGCAAACTGGATATCCAATTATGGATCCAATCCAAGCCAATCTCTCCTGCTCTGGTCTTTGGGGGGAAAAGCTCTAATATTGGATCAATCAGTTAATGAAACTCTGGTTTTCCATCAGATACTTCTAAGTGAACCATTAAAGGTGAGATGCCTTAAATGAAGGCAAATTGGAGTTTTCCAGCCAACGTTCCAATTTCATCATTAACAAGTAAGGAAGCCAAATAATCCAGTAAGTTGCTTGCTTGGCAAAGAGGAGGAAAGCTAACCTTATGGTTTATTTTGCTCTTCCCACGTGTGCCAGCACACTGCAATTCTGGGACGTTCTAGAAAGGTGATTTGTGATATAGCCCATGGGTTTTCATGAAGACAAAATAGTGAAGCTTTACACTATGGTTGAGGCCTTTCATATGCCCACTGCAATACTCGTATCCCCAGTAGTGAATGCACTGAGAGTCACAGCTCAGTTTAAGTCGGGGGGTCCCAGTTCCCCATATCTGCATTACAGAAGACACCTTCCAGAAAGGAGCATGGGACCTAGATTCCCTATTACTGCACACAGGAATATTCAATGGGCCAGCTGTGACTCTCCAAGCCTTGGTCTGGAACTCCAGACTCCTTCTGGACCACACCCCCTTGTTGATCATGCTCCATTTATTAATATTTATTGATTTATAATTCCCAGTTACAAAGCTGGAGGGGAAAACCTTGGCAGGGAAGGAAGTGATGTTGTAGCACAAATGTTTTTCTGCCCAAGACATACAAAATAAAGTCACATCTACAACTCTGCCCGTATTGGTCTGGCCATGCCCATCAGGGCTGGCCCACAATATTTTACTGCCTAAGGAACAAGATTGTGCTCCCTCTATGTGATACATGAAAGGCATGTATTGGATCGGTAGTTGGATACTTAACACTAACAAGGGGATATCCTACATTGTATCTGAAAGCATCAGGACAACTTATAGAGATGTAGGACCCATGTAGCAAACCATTCTCTCCTACCTATCTTGTTGCCATCTCCCATTGTTGGCTACCCTAGGCAACTGCTCCACTTTGTCTCAGATACCCGTGGCAGAAATGCAGAAAAGCATGGCCAGATTTTCACTGACATAATGTGCCTTTTGACTGGGACAGAATCTCCACCAATGCTCGGGGTAGATATACCTGGTATTGCTCCCTAGTATGATTCACAGTTAATTGGGATTTAAAAGCACAGTCCTCTGCCTGGACTAAGAACTAAGAGCTCTGCCAGAATTGTTTCCCAACTAGACAGCTTTCCTTGTTTCCCAACTAGACAGCTATCACCATAGCTACCTTGGCTGATCTCAAAAAACTAAGTAGAATTGGGATGTCTTTATTCTTTATGGGAGAGTGCCAGGAAATCTCAAGGTTCTGGGCTAGATTTGGGAGGAGGTGATAGCAAACTACTTACTGCTATCAAGAAGAGTGGAGTGAAGATCCACCTGAGGAAGATTTTACTCTTTTAGCCCTATTTTCTGGGTTTGCATGACACACTGAACCATCAACTAACCACACAGACTCACAGACAGGATTCACACAACACTCTAGGTTCAAAGGTGGTTGGCTGTGGTCCACCATGTCCTGCAAAGCCAGACAAATAATTTGTTCCCTGGAGCTGGGCAATTTATGGCTAGGAATTCAAAATGTCTATCATCAATGGCAAACAGAGAGAGAAGCTGGGAAGAACCAACCCATCAACATCTGGAAAGGCGCATGTTGCTTTCCACTGCATGGCACTTCAGTAATGGGTCCTGCACTTTGAATTACTCTTGGATGAAGAGGATGATAGTCCATGGAAGCCTATGATGCTCATAACATTACAATACAGAAATTGGGGTCATTCTGGTTGCAAGATGTTGACATAGCTACCACCCTTGTAGTCACGACACTGGATGAGAGTTCAAACAGCAGTATGTGCAGTTTTAACGTGGTGTTCACTATGCAATTAACTCTTTTCTGGGCCATGAAGATGACTCTCACCACCCATGGTGGTGAACAGAAGGAATCTAAACAGGACACACGCCAAGACACCCAAACAGAAGACAGAACAGCACATGATGGCATTGCATGGAGGAGCTGCTGCTGATGTGTGAAACAGGTGAGAATTGGAGATATGGGGAGGACCTGGATCTATGACAGACAGATGGGAGCCAACTGAGGTCTATCTCCCATAACACAAAATTCAGGCATGTTTAGAACAAACTCCATGGAACTATAAAACCAACTTTCCACCCAACTCAACTTTCTGCACATAACTACTAATGCAAAACACCAACATGGTTGGGGATTGTAAGGGAAACAAACAACTCAGAAGGGCTCTTTCACCTTGTCCACTCTCGGTTCAATGAAGGAGGATGCATATAAGGTGATATCTTCTACTGTCACCTAATATCAAGATCACTAAAGGCCCAGATGGCTCTTGCACCTTCCTTGATTTTGCTATGAGCACTGCTGCACTTCCCCTCCCCAGCATTCAGAGAGGAAATGATCCCCCCCCATCCTCTTGCTCCAAAGGGGTTAATTTCCCCCTCCCTTCAGAAAAGCAAACACCAGCTGGTTAAGCAACTGTTCCCTTTTCACACTGCCTCATTTACATCTATATCAGTACCACCTCCGGTTGGGAAACTAGCACACCAACCTTACGGGGCCAGCAAAGACGGGGTTTCGAGACAGTGGGAGAAAGGATTGGTGGGGGTGGAGAGGCGGAGAACAGGAAGACTGAGCAGGCTGGAGAGGGTCAGAGGGGGGAAAGGAATGGAAATAAAAAAGAGAGGAAGAAAAGGAAGACGGATGAGCATGGCCTCCTTTGTTTCTCTGCACCTCTAGGACCATGCTGGCGTCCTTTCAAAGGAGATAGAAAAACCACACGCCACTTTCGAAGAAAAGGCTGAGCCCTCCCCCCCTCTTTTGTCTCTGCACGTTGTGTGCTCCCAGAAGACAGCTGCAGTGGGTCTGTAGTGTTTCCTCCCCCCACCTTTGCAGGCAAGCCCTGACATGCGCTACCAAGCCAGGAGACAAATTCTGGATCCCAGTCATGATTTCTAAGGCAGGGGACTTCTGCCTTTCTCGATCCCCATTGCAAAGATGGTGCATCTAAGCACCAGCCGAGAGCCTGGGAGAAAGGGACGGAGCAATAATTCCTTCCCCCCTTTCTGCTGCACCGCTTAATAAAGGCATGGCAACTTTGGGGCTGAAGTCCCGCTCCTATGATTCGGTTCACAAGCATTCCTCTGTTCGATGGTTTGCGTTTTGAATTTCCGAAGGACGTGTTTGGTGTTGAGGCATCCACCCCAATTTAACAAATCCGAAAGAAAAAGAAAGAGAGAGAGAGAGAGTTAAAGCAGTTCAGGGGTGGTTTTCACCAAAAGGACCTCCTATCCTCCAAATCTTTCATTTGTTCAGCCCATTTTTTTTTCTTCCTGATTTGCTCCTGCTATGCTAAATTCACTTGGTTTGGGGGCATTTCTCCACACCAAGACATACCCAGCTGCAGTACCTGTGTCCAGTTTCGCTCCCCAAGGATCCCAGCCTCCGGGCAGGCAACAGGGGGCTGACCCCCGGCACATCCTCTGTTGTTGCCAACGGGGGGATGGTTTTCTGATGCGCATTGCTGTCAGAGGGTGATTTCTTCAGCTTTGCTCTGGCCATCCTGGATATGTGAGGCTTTCAGTGGAATGAGGGAGGGTCGTCTTTTACTTTTCTCCCCACCAGAACTCTGGTCAGCTCTCACTCATAGCAATCCTTGGCTGTTGGGTTTAGAGATGAAGACACGGACCATCTTCTCTCTTCCTGGGTCTCCAACACACACATACACGCGCGCACACACACAAACACACACACACACACACACACCCAGACACAGCTGCGCAGTGGAACAATCCTCCTCTTGTAGAGTTATCATGCTGGTGGAGAAAAGATGTAGGGCTGCATCACTGTCCGTGAATCAGGTGCCACGCAGCAGAGCGGCGAAGAGACACAAAATGCTTCTTGAGGCTCAAAGGTTTTATGCACATGATCGGAGAGAAGAATGGGCAACGTTCCTATTCCCTTCTGCAAAGTCTGATTGGAATGAGCTTCACCCAACGCTGGCTTCCAAGTGCTGGCAGATGGTCATTTAACCCACGCATGCCAACATCCCACAAAGCAAACCATTTGCCTCTCCCTCTTTATGAAATATTTAGCAAAGCCCTGGAGCTTATGACTTCTTTGAAATGATTCCAAAAGGCTGAGTTTGAAGTCCTTCCCCATAAAGCATTCTCCCTTTTGGTGTCATTTCTTGTCCTCGGTGTAGAAGCATTTATCCACTGGTCACTCACCCTCACTTCTCGGCACTCGAGGGAACCGTTCCCACAACCACATGGCCCCACCATTCTATTCACAACCCAAAACCCAATGGGTGGGGGTCATGCACGTGACCAGAAGCAAGAGCTGCTGACAGGGAAGGGAGACTGGCTACAAGCAGCAAATGGGCTCTTCTCTGTTCTAAGAGAAACCATCCTAAATGTTCTAAGTCAAACATTTAGGATGGTTTAATAACACTGCTACTTCTTAATCAGCTTTTGTGACAAGGTAATGTGATATCTCACTGGGGGGAAAAAATTACATGGAGGTAGGAATGGGCCGTCTTTAACACATCTACATGTTATTTTCAAAATGAGGGAGAGGAGGAAAAAAGATCACGGGAAAATCTTCCAATTCAGGCTGAGTTCATAACACACTTTCGTTGCAGGCCAGATTTGCATAACATATGTAACTTAGTTACTGAACTGACCCACTTTATGTGTTCATACAATACTTTGAGCTATACAATAAGAAAAAGATTAGGGGCACACCACAGGCAAAGGCACAAAACACTAACCAAAGTTCATCCTAATTTTCCAAATGGAGCTGCTGGGTCTTTAACAAAGTAGGGAAACATGTTGCATGAACACAACTATACACTACAGGATTGCAGTTAAAATGGCTAGTGTGAATGTGTTGTTGTCACCAGGGGGGCAGAGGGGTGCAGTGGGTTTTGTATTTGGGGTTTTTATTTCTGCAAGCCTCCCAGAGTCACCATGAATGAATTGGGTGGCCATATAAATTGTATGAAGAAAGAAAGAAAGAAAGAAAGGAAGGAAGGAAGGAAGGAAGGAAGGAAGGAAGGAAGGAAGGAAGGAAGGAAGGAAGGAAGGATTAATGGAAAAAAGACTAAGCTGTGAACCAGAAAGTGCCCATGATTCAATGCTGGGCAAAAATTCAAAGCAATAAAGAAGAAATGTTCAGCACCATAGACAGCGGTGTAGCACATCTATAAAGTTTGTTCCTTAATCCTTAATCGAGGGGGACGGGGAAAGTTCCGTCATAGGAATATCAATCAGCTAACCCCAAGGGGGAATAGGTTTAGCATAGATCTAATCGTGCAAAGAGATAAGCTAACTGCATCAGATGGTGACAGCAAGGTCGACAAATTTAACTTCTTCCAGATCAAGAGGGGTTCCTAGAGAGGCCTATGAAAGTTAAGACCTCTCTGTGCACTGCATATTAACGGTTCTTCCAAATTTCATCCCTGTAATAAGGGGGGTGGGCAATAAGGCAAGCAGATGTAGGTGGAAGCTGAGTAAGTCCTTCCACCCAAACCTTCCAGGAATGGCCATCATGGATGTTTGTATATATTTTTGCTGCAGCTTGGGGGGGAAATGGGGATTATTAAGTCATGGTGTCTTGAGAATAGGACCAACTGAATGTCCATCCTTGGAATGTGCTATTCACATTGTGTTGGCATCTAAAGAGACAGGTTTTCTTGGTTCAGAATCCTAAAGTCAAGGTTGGTGGAAGGCACTTCAGTTAATGGCTTCCAATGATTGCTCTTGCCAGACTCTTAATCTTTATCCAGCTCCATGCACTGTGACATCATCAAGCTTTATCCTTATCTCAGAGAAGAACAGAAACTTTCAAGACTTCCATGGAACCCTAGACACCCTTATAGAGTAGCAATGGGATTAAGAATTACTGGCAGGATCAGCGGTTACAGGATCAGAACTAATTAATGCTTGAATGGGAGACCACCAGGAGATTCCCAGATGGTAGGCTGTAATGGAAAGTAGTAGTAATAAATAAATAAATAAATAAATAAATAAACAAGCCCCCCCCCCCCAAAAAAAAAAAGGCAATAGGAAACTACTTCTGTGCATTTGCTAAGGAAAGTACGGGAATGTTCCATGGAATCATGAGGAGCTGAAGTGACTCAATGGAGTCTTTATTTTTTTATTACATGGAGAAATATGATCAAGTGCAAAAAAAGCGTAGGGGGCAGATAAAGCATTTCTCCCTCTTCCCCAACACTATCTAGAAAACAATCTACTCTGTGGGTGGTTGACAAAAATATAAGCACACATTCAGTAGTGCTGAAAAAAAAAATTTGCAAAAGAAGAAAAAAAGGTATTTTGAGTCCCCCTCATTATTTTATAACACAGAGATTACCAGCCTCTACTCCACAAGAGTTTGTTGCAGAAATCAGACACTGCCCCAGAAAAAGCAGATAAAGTCTTGAATTAGGATCTGAAATTCAAGTCTATTCTCAGCCATGGAGGCTCAGTGGGTGACTTCAAGCCAGTCACCCTCTCCTCTCCTCTCCTCTCCTCTCCTCTCCTCTCCTCTCCTCTCCTCTCCTCTCCTCTCCTCTCCTCTCCTCTCCTCTCCTCTCCTCTCCCCTCCCCTCCCCTCCCCTCCCCTCCCCTCCCCTCCCCTCCCCTCTTCTTTCTCCCTTCCCTTCCCTTCCCTTCCCTTCCCTTCCCTTCCCTTCCCTTCCCTTCCCTTCCCTTCCCTTCCCTTCCCTTCCCTTCCCTTCGTTATAGTGGGAAAATTAAAGTAGGGAATGCTATGTAGGACGTGCTGAGCTTCTGGAGGAAAGACAGGATAGAAACATAATGATCCAACACAGAAACACATGTATCAGCATGAGTTATTCACATGAAGACATCTGGCAGCCTTATCTGACAAAGAACCTCGCAGAACTCTTACCCCTCTGAATCCCAGCTTGTTTTCCTGTTTTGTTCCTGACCAACTAGACCCTGTTTTTTTTTCACGTGGAGACGCACAGCTTCAGAGACTCAACCATATCAGAAACATATGCACTGAGGAAGCATAAACTTCCACCTCTCAGACCAAAGTAGGCCTATTTATGATTGACACTCCTCTTTCCTCAGTGTCACAAAGATACCATTGGCTTTGCAGATGGTAGAAATGTCCACCTTCCTATTGCCACCCAACAAATGTACTGCCCAGAGAGAAAGGAGGAGAAAGGGATGGGTTCTGCAAATGTTCAGCACAAGATGCCCCATTGGGCCAAAACCACATGGGGTAAGTACACCGGTGGACAGAAAAGAAACAGACGCCAACCTTTCACCAGAAAGGAAAATGAGACTCTGTGAAGTCCCCCTAGCACTCCAACAACCCAAGCTTTCTTAGTCACCCTACAGAAATATCTTTATTGCCCCTTCTAGATGTCTAAGGATGGATCCAACAAATCCAGGACACCAACCCAATTCAGGTGCTCAGAGAATGTGTGGAATTGGTGGAGAATGGCAAGCCATTTTGGGGATTAAAAATGGATGAATCCCAGCTGTTCCTTCTGAGTCAACAACCATTCAGATGCTGAGGTTTATTCAAAAACAGATGCATTCACGTTCCTCCAGGACCTCTCTGGAATTCCACAGCTGGGTTGGCCCAACCAACTCAACTAGGCTGAAAGAGGTTGAGCAAGCAGTGATTCAGCTTGTGGCAGGGAAGCATGTGGGGTGAACCAGCCCATCCCGAAGAATATCAGTCTGGTCTGTTTGATCCTAGCATATGTGACTGTAGATGATTATGCAAACCCAGCAACCGGGTTGTGTTCACTTGGATTTAGGGTTCACCCTGTTGTGTGAATGCAGCAAATTTGTCATGGACCAAGAAAGAAGCAGGCTGCAGCAATTTCAAAACCAATGTGGGGAAGGCAACCTATGATCAGGAGTTACTTCCACTTTGGGATAACCCACTAAGGGCTTCATGCTTGCAGTGGATGAAACCAAAGCCCAAAGAGGCAGAGTGTGATGGGATGTGGGAATGACCTTGGAAGACAGGAGGAAGACCCACAGCCTAGGTGACCACGTCTGATAAGAGGCAGCTGAGTCCACAGGTGGGGGAAAAGCATGGAAAGTGTTTCAGAAGGGGCCCTTCCTAGTTTTCTGGAGATTAAAAGAGAGGAGGATAGGAATACTTTCATTCTTGCAAGTTTTTTAATGTAAGCTTACAATAAAGATAGTGCTCCTAGCTGTGCTTCTTGTCCAGACTACCTCAAAGGGCTAACACAGAGACACCTTCCCCCTTTTGCTTTCCTTGGGCTCTCTCCATGACCATCACCACAGGTGGCACATCTCTGCTTGAGATCACATAGTGTTTCGTCACCAACTATAACATTTCTTAGATTTGCCGTTACCGGTTTTATATTCCAGTGGGCGGAACCCCTCCAGATTTTTCCAACCCACGTCTCCAAGCAGCCAGCATCCCAGGTGGAGGCTAGGAACTGTAGTTCAGCAACACCTGGAGATCTACAAGTTCTCCACCCTTTCTTGGAAGTCAGCCCCCTTGAAGCTGAGCTCAGTGGTTGCATGCAAGTTGCATATATTTTCCTTATTTTTCATTCTGTGTGGACAGTTCATTTTTCCTTGGTTATCAGCAATGTCATGAATCATCTACATGTAGTTCAGCACTGCTCAGGAGACAAAAGAAGCAACTTCATATTCCTGGAGCCTTTGAGGTAGGCTAAACCTCACTGACAGGATGCTGGCTTTTCATCCCTTGCCTTAACAGCGAGCCACCCACATCCCCCAAATGTTTGTCTCTCTGTCTGATCCTCATGCCAAGCTGCAGAATTTGTAGATCCTTCATGCTGTGAGATAAAGCAAAGCTAAGCCTTTCCTTTTCCTAGCATTTGGGGTGAAAAAAACCCAGGCAGAAGCAATCTCCAGTAGAAAATTATTCATGTTCTATGTGTGCATACATCAGGAAAATTATGTAGGGAGAAGCTGAAAAGCCACCCTAGGATTATATGGCAAGCCATGATGAGGGAAAGTCAACTACTATCCAATTTAGAAATATAAAGGTGAGAAGAAATTGTACAGATATGGGTCCTCTTTCAATTCTACCCCTAAAGACATTATACATTTCAATTAGACATATAGTCCTAAATCTATCCTATCAAATTTCTGAATCTTTCTGCGATTAAAAAAGCACAAATATTTACTTTTCTTTCCAAATTTATCTCTCTCTGATACATGCATTGTGATACATAACTTTCCCAATGCGTGCATTTTTTACCCAATGCCTGAGCAGAAAGCATTACACACTTCAGAAATGGGAACAGTTTGAATGAGACTTCTGTTCCAAACCACAGCTCACTCCTGGAAGTGCAAATTAAGTCACTTCTCTTCAAATGCAAACCAAACAAAATTCTTCATGATCCTTAATTGGCCATGTGAATCCCAACCAATCAGGGTGGCTAGGCAACCCCCCACCCCAACTGCCTTTCTTGTATTGGTGGGCACTTCCATTAGTTTCACAACATTCCCCAAGGGAGAAAAATAATTAAAAATGTGCTATGTTGACAAAATGGCTTGTGAAATTGTCCCAGTGGGGCAAAATAGCCCACACTGTTGAGGCTGTAAAAGTCCTGCATGCAAAGCTGATTTGTTATACAGAGAGACAGTAAATTATGGCCTATTGCCCATGGCATTCTTCAAGCACCGTGGCTAAAGACTTTCCAAAAATTAGACAAACACATAAACAAAAGCAACTTCAGCACAGCAATCATTTCAGCAATTAGTCTAATGAATGTTTCCCACCAGTCTATCTTTGGCCTCATCTCAGATTCCAGGATCACAAGCCAGAACTTGAACTGGGCAGGGAAGGCAAATGAGGTTGTGGGTAAGGAAGGGAATGATCAGGGGCACTGAGAAGGAACAGAAGAGAGAGAGAGAGGAAAAATATCCAGCACTATGCACCAACAATATACTATATTTTTCTATGGGCGTCAGGGGACAGGCTAGAAGAGAAATATCTTCACCATCATGAGAATGAAAAATGCTGGAATTGTAGACCCATGCTTATGATAATAAAATAAAGGATGAATGCTATCCTCACGACCATGGAGTTTCACAGGTTCACTACATCAGCAAGATAACATAGCTGGACTTCAGGCAGATAAATACTGTAAGACTGTATTTTCTTCTGGAAAGAACATGGAGAATAGCATAAGGTGTAGCCTTTGACAAGATCCTTTTCCTTACCCATTTATTCATCAGTTCTGCAAGGATAAAATGGAAACCTCTCCCAATACTTCTTTAGTCCCTTAGAACAAGACCCTCCAAAACTCATATTTTTTCTCCTTTCCTTGTGGATTTTCATAGCAGTTTTTCCTTGTACCTCCATCCAACTCAGGCTTGCCATGGTCTGCTCTTAGCAACCACCAGCCACCAACCATTCCATGGGGTTAAGAAATCCAACATTCCATTTATGGTACAGTCCTCAGAAATTGGTACAAATATAATGGGCCTTACTCCAAGGTAAGTCAGTATCAGATATTGTAATTTTATGCTTTTGATGCCCTGGGCATAGCAAAGTTCTTGGTTCGCAGATGAAGCAGGGGAAAACATCTGGGAAGAGCTGATTTCTTCACCTTGCACAGCCATAACGTGTGTTTTCCTAGCTGATCGGGAGAAATTAAGAGACAGTGATTTTTAACCGGCTTGCTGAAAAACCAAGGAGCGAGTGCCAAGCTCAAAAGCATAATGGTTTCAAGTGAGTCAGCAACTCCCTTGTGTATTTTTGAATAAAGCCAGCAGCAAAGGGGAGCCAAAGTGGGAGGGAGGCGACTCGCTGGTTTTCAAAGCTCAGGTTAGAACCACAGGGGAAGAAAAGGGGCCAACTTTATGATCACTCCAAGTGATATAAAAGGAATTTTGAAATGTAAGTAAAGAGAGTTGAGGAAGGAAGGAAGGAAGGAAGGAAGGAAGGAAGGAAGGAAGGAAGGAAGGAAGGGTTTATTTTGTTTTATAAGACGTAAGCTTCAAACCTATAAGGGGAAATAGGAGATTTGCTTCCTGATGGCCCAGAAGAGGAGAATCATTGGCTGTCCAAATGTTGCTGAATGGCAACTCCTACCACCCTTCACCATTGACCCTCCTGGCTGTGCCAATGAGAATTACAGTTTGGCAACATCTGGAAAGCCACAGGTTTTGCCACCTGTTCTAAATCCCTCCTTATCACAACTGCTCCTTTCTCCTTTCCAGCCTTCTTCCACCTGAACCCCCTTCCATGTGTACCAAATTTAAGTTCTGATCGCCTCTTGCCAATATGGCCAATACACCCATATGTTTCAAGGACTCAACATTGCAGGCAACAGATATAAACAGAACCTTAGGCAGAAACTAGGTTAGGAGAAGCTGGTAGATCTCTTGATAATCTGCAGGAGATCAGTACAGGGGTTCCAGTCTCCCCCACCAGATGTGTTAGATCACATTTCCCATCTTCCCCAGCCAGCAAAGGCAACTGAAGTGAGGGAGGAAATTGGTCTGTTGATCCCAAACTGGGTCAGGTGAAAAGGAAAACGAGACCCCTTTGACCCCCAAGTTTGGGGACTTTCCTCCTTGACAAATAGTATCATGGTTGGGGTGGATTTTATTCTTCCTTACAGTTTTGTGCGCTGGTGAGATAGTAACACAAGGACTCCCTGGGCAAAACTGCTTGCTCCTCTGGCCTGCTGGGAGACTGCATGAATTAATTAATGCCTTTGAACTCCCTTTAATTTAACTGTTGCAACCATTCCCGTCCAACACACGCTCTGTGATTCTAGCCAGGCCAGCCGGCCAGGAACAACAACAAAAAAAAGGGATATTTTCTTGGTTTTGATCTTGAATTTTCCTTGGTAAAGCAAAGTTATAAACCTAAATTAAACACAATTACATTTTTTATCCTTGTAACTGTCTTTCAGATTTGCCCCTCTTTTGGTTTATTTTTTCCAGGAAAATATGATCGCTGTCACTTATACCCAACCTGATACGATCGGCAGAGAACAGGCCTGCAGAAAAACCTGCAGGTCCTCATCTAAACAGATGTGTCTTGTGGAAAGGATGACTGCAACTGAAATAGAGATGCATCTTGCAGATGGGGCACTGATGCCAAGGCCTGCTAAACCTATTTGATCAGGGGGGAAAACTGGATCAGGCATTCACCCTGGATTCAGATATTCCCTGTAAGCAGGGATTTTGTTTTCAAACTCCCCTTCACTTCTCAGAATCTGATCAGGGAATCAGTTATAATTTGCCCAGAATCCTAGATATACAACCTCTCACAATGGTATAACCAGTGAAGAATCCTCTTCCAATAAGGGGAAAGGCATAGGGCCAACTAGTGGCAATTGCTACTAACCTCCCATGCCATATTTTCATTGTAGCCCAGATAAGCATTTTCGAATCCCACCACCTGGAAGAATGGACCCTTTGTCTTCACTGCTTCTAAAAATCACAGTGATACGTTTTCTGCCTGCCACAACCCATTTACTGTATTCTATTTCCTTTCTGCTGCTCTGGGCAGCTGGCCTGGCACGACACGTCTCTCTGCATCACTGCAATTCTAAATATTCAGAGCCAAGCTTTGCACGAGGCAGGGAGAATCTTCAGCCCTGCGTTCCCACCGTGGCCTGGATCCTCAGCCCATTTCTCTTTACCCCAGGAGGAAAGGACCCACTGCTGCTGATCAGAGCATTCCTCAACTTGCAAAGAGAAGCTGGGAAGAACACGGAGATCATCCAGACTGGAACTGTGACAGAAACAAATCTCTCTTTCCCTGCCATATTGCTGGTACACACCCTTCAAAAGGTTTACCTCCTTTTTAAAAACATTCCCCAAATTGATATTAGTAGAAATAATATTCTATTATTTCCGGGGCGGGGGGGACTGAAAATATGAACACTTGTTTATTTGTTTATACAATGGCTTATAGACCATTCACTTCACCAGAAGTCAAAGCAGTTGTGACAACAATTAAAAGCCGCTAACTTCAATCCTACCGAACGTCATTAGCTAGAGAGCCCAAGTCCCATCAGTGACCAAACTTTTGGGAGAACAAGGATATTTTCAGAGCTTTCTTAAAAGCTAAAGCATTGGGGGCATTCCTTATCTTGGGGAGCATTCAAACAGTGGGGACAGGCATTGAGAAGGTGTGTTGTTAGGCCCCTGCCCCATCACTTCCCATGATGGGATGTGGACCTTCAGCATTCCTTCTCATAAAGACAGCATGAAATAAGCTGAATTTGGGTGGGTCCTGTAAGAACATATCCATATGGACTCACGACTTCAGAACTTATCAACACAAGAACGTAGATGTTGCCTCAAATCAAGAACCCATTGACGCTAACATTTTATGCCACATAATGATCAGCAAGATACCTCCAAGATGTTTACAAATATGCCCAGTGGTTTAATAGCACTCCTTCCATGTTTCCTCCATAGTAGCTGGCACGCTGCATTTGCTTCTGAAGATAATATATAACCAGCAAGATCTCTAGCCACGGTTAGCCTAATTTTCCCATAAATTGACCCGGTGCTCTTTTAAATCTGTCTAAATTGGTGGCCATCACTAAATCTCCTAGCAGCATGTCTCAGTTTTAACTATGCACTGATTACCTCTTCCCTTCTCATGCAATTTTTCCAGAGCAGTGATTCTGCACTGAGGGAAGTAGACTAAAAAAAGGAAAATGAATATTGCCCACTTGGAGCTCTTCCAGTCGTGCACTATTCATAGAGAGAGCTAAGGAAGGTTCACAAATATTCTATGCCACTGGCAGGGTGGCATAGAAACCACAAGTTCTATAGATGGCATACAATGTTGACCAATGCTGTGCCTCCTTGGAGAAGGTCAGCTGAACTAGAATATGTTCAATGTCATGTGTGGGAAGGAGAAGGAGGGGAAAGACAGATGGACAGATGAGGAAGAGAAAGAAGAGCAGAAAATGGAAGCTGGAGAACAGAGGACGGACTCTGAAGAAAAGATTTAGGGGTAGGCAAATTGGTGTCCTTCAGATATTAGGGACTTCTGTGTCCATCAGCTCCAGCGTGTATGGCCAATGGCAAGGAATTAGGAGTTGTAGTTCAAACCAACAAGAAGGCAACAGAAGAATGGGACAAATTCATCAGATCTTCTGAGAGACAAGCTCTATGAGTTGCAGCATCAGGGCAGGGTTTTGGGGGCAAACATCCAGGGACTCTCTGCATGAGAAAATGTAGCTCCCCAAAGTAGGAAGATAGTTTCAAAAGAAAGTAATACACATTAGTATATAAAGAGGAATCTCTTCAATCCAACAGTAGTGGTTGAAGGATGGAAGCTACTTAATTGTGTTACTTCTTTGGTCTGATCCAGTAGGGCCTCTTCCAAAAGGCAAGACAGAAGCTGTGAATCAATCAGGAGAAAGCTGAATTGATCACGAAGGAGCCTGAGAAGCACACAGGCCATCCAAGCGAGGGGTAAGAGAAAGAGGTTGAATCCCCACCTTTATTTTCATCCCTGTCTCCATCAACCATAGCCTGTGCCAGTTTTGTACAACCCCAGTTTGTTCTTCAAGTCACTGCACCACCGGACCATCAATGTCAGCTCACGGGAGGATAGGGTGCGAATTAAACTCAGCTTCATCACCAAGCAGAAGGCCCAGATGCTGAAACAGTCCTCAGAGAAAACCAGCCCAGCCAGGTCCATCAAGGAAGGGGAGCTCCCTGCCCCCAAATGTAATTATGCTGCCTTCAGCTCCAGGGAGGTCAGCATCTGTCTGTAAGATGATCGCAGTGGCGGTGGCTGCCAATTTCAATTTGAATCATTTCTACAAGCTCAAAGAGGAGATTGATCCATGGCAGGTTCTTTGGCTGCCAATCATATCAAGCTCTGATGGTTCCTGGCAAATGCTGAGCAAAGTCCTTCTTTTCAAGACGAGCAGAATGGGAACGGTCTACTGTACTCCACCATTGCACGGCCGCCCCCTGGTGGCGCCTCTTTCCCACGTTCATCCATTCTTGTTCAACGGGAGGAAAGAGAAATTGCTTTTCCTTTCCATCCGCTTCCCCAAAGGAAGACAACTTTTTAAAAATTATTTGGGGAGAAGGTGCCAAAATCCTCCTTCCAAGCAGCCTTTTTGGATCAAAAAGAGAAGCTGTAGGGGCAACCCAAGCAAAAATCGCCTCCTATTGCTTTGTAAGAGCAGAGTTCGCTCAGTGTAAAATGACACAAATATTCTAAGCCGATGAGTTGAACCGGTATCTTGTCTGTTACACTTCCATCTCTCTGCAATCAAGAATCCCACCCCATTTTCCTCCCCATGCACACCCACACTCCTTTGCTGATGTGTACTTCAACACATCTGTGCAAGGGGGCACCCTTGATTATGTTCTATTTTCCCCAAAGCAATTTTCCAAATGTATACATCTTTCCCTACTTCTCTGCTCTTTAATCCCTTGCCATTAAATTCACTCGGTAAAAGAGTTCCCCATATTACCAACAGGAATCATTATCCAGGGAGGGGGGAAATCAATTCTCTACTGAGCAGAGTCAAACGCCACCGGTAATGCATTTTTAATACAGTCTCTTTCACATTTCCAGTTCGTAAGTCACCAAAAACGTTTTTCCCTGCAATGATCCTTTGTTGTTCTCCAATTCCTTCAGAATAAAGGCAAAATTCAGTGCGCCCGCCCCAATACCGTCCTTTACAACCACCAAATTAAAATGTTTTTGTTCAGCTCTACATCTGGCCTGGTTTGCACTCTCTGTATTAAGCCCACACTACAGTTTTAGTAGCTTGATCTTTGTTTTATCCCATTTTTATAGGCAAGCATTACACACACACATTATACACACACACATTATACATGCATACATTATACACACATACATTCTCTTTCAGGATAAGTAATGTCATGCCAGGTACTAAAGGGGAGTAACAGAGAGTGCACTAAGAAATGGAAGGTGTGAAAAAAGAAACATAGCTAGATTTAAACCCAC